>CM062818.1:1339164777-1339789179 GCA_031772625.1 Pinus tabuliformis
CATACTGGTTTAGAATCTTCCATTCTGTACTTCTTCAGAATCTACTTGAGATATTTAGTTTGTGAAAGAAAAAATAACATCTTTTGTTTGTTGTACTTGTAGACCAAGAAAATAAGTAAGTTCACCAAATAAGGACATTTCAAATTCTCGCTGCATAATTGACACAAAGTTCTGACTCATATATTCTCCATTGCTACCAAAGATGGTATCATCAACATAAACAACAATAATTAGCAGTTAATCATTCTCAATATTTGTGTATAAGTTGTTATCTATAGATCCTTTTGTGAAACCTTGTTGTTGTAGATATTTGTCAAGATGATAATACTAGGCCCTTGGAGCTTGTTTCAAACCATATAGATCCTTTTTGAGCTTGCATACAAGTCTTGTGTCATTTCCTACAATGAATCCTTCTAGTTGTTCAATATAAACTTCTTCTTCTAAAACTCCATCAAGAAAATATGATTTTACATCCATTTGACATACTTTGAATTTTTGAAAACTTGAAAGAGAAAGAAACATTCTTATGGCTTCAATTCTGGCAACTGGTGAAAACGTTTCTTCAGACTCTATACCTTCTTGTTGAGAATACCCTTTACAAACAAGTCTTGCTTTGTTTCTAATAACCTCTCCATTTGCATTCAAATTCAAAACTTTCAAGGGGAAATTCCACACATTCTAGCTAGGACCTTATGAGGTAGTTAGATATTTTGAGAATGAAGTAGTAGAAGTGAAGACCATTCATGATCAGGGGAATATTTTCCGAGTAAATGGGCATAGCCTCAGACTCTATCATCATCCCAATACCAAGGAAGATTTCATCCAGAAGATCAGAAAAACGTTAGACTTGGAAATGGTGAGAAAGAAGGATTTCCAGCCTACTATGAGTACTCTTTAACTTATTCTTTTTCTTTAAAATAAAATTAAAAAAAAAAAAGAAAAAAAAAAAAAAAGAAAATGAAAAAATTAAGAAAAAGGACAAAAAAATGCGTGTTATCGTGAAAACCAAATTAGTGGCAAGTTTATGCAGATGGATTCTTGAAAACCATAGCACTGGCAAACATATCATCCTAATCTTTACAATCTAATAAAATGAGAGAGCTAATTGAATTTTATGCATTTCTAACATGTCACCAAGAAGAAGTAGGTTTCTGGATATGGTTTTGGTGGCAATAGATGATACTCTATAGAAATATTTCCCTCATTAAAGTTCAGGGTAGTTGAATTGCTTTATCTTGATGAAATCAACATAAAGTTCTTGTTGCAGTTAATTTTGTTTTTCACAGGCTACAACATTATTATAAACAGAGGAATTTAATTTCAAAATTTGGTGACTTTGGTTGGATCTTTTTCCACATCTTTCTTCCTGTTTCTACCCTTTGTTCAACATTTTTTGAAAATATATTCCCTTCCTATTTCTATCCTCCCATATTTTTTCCCATATACCTCCCATTCTCTAAATTCATCATTTCCCTATTTCTGTCTTCCCATCTATATTATCCTAGTCCTATTCCCTCTCATTCTCTAAATTTGCCCTATCCCTAATTCTATTTCACCTTTGTATTCCCTAATTTCATATCCCATCCCATTTCTATATATTAGTGTATTTTTCCCTCCTCTTTTTTCCCTTTAATTTTAAAAGAAAAAGGTTTCTGCAATTTTTTTCAGTGCTCCTATATGTATGAGAAACATCTTGTTGATAGCCCTAACATTAAAGAAGTTATTTTTAAAAATAGGAATCATTCTGATAGAAAGAGTGTTCTGGAACCCTATTGAAGCTTCTTGACAAAGTTTACCTCATCTTCTTATTCTTAAATATATCCTGATTCTTTGATATCTTCCTTTTCTTTTCCCTTTTCTGAAGCTTTGAAAGTGGCTTCCCTAATATCTGATGGACCTTCTTTCCTCATTTCAAAGGAAGTTAAAATTCCATGAAGTTGAAAAACGATAATATATTGAAGATTTTTCTTTTCTGCTATGGCAGATACTTTAAAATTAAATTTAGAAGACAAAGATCTCAAGGTTTTCTCTATTAAAGTAGCTTCTTTTATTTCTTCACCCAGATTCTTCATACAATTGAAAATCTCATCTACTCGTAAAAAGTAACTAGCAATACTTTCATCACTATGCATCTTGAGAGTTTCATATTGAATTCTAAAGAGTTTGGAGCTTAGCACGTTTTAATTGAGAGTCTCCTTCGTAGCTCTAAATGATTTTATCCCATATTTCATTGGCTGTCTTAAGATGCATGACTTTGACAAATTCTGATTCTGACAGACTTCCTAATAAAGTATTGGCTGCTTTGGCATTGGTTTCGTATAACTTCTTACCTGTTGTATTTGTAGGTATTGATGCTGGAAATTGGTATCCTCCTTCCACAGATTCCCAAACATCATCTCCATGTGACTGAAGATAAGCTCCAGTTCTTATTTTAAAATATACTAAGTTGTTCCCATTGAACATTGGTGGTCTGATAGATCCCATGCCTTTGTGATTGTTTATATTGAAAGATCTCTCTTCAAGTGCTCAAGCTTCTTCTAAAGGGCCTGCTCTATTCCAATTGTTGGAAATAATACTGAGAGGGGGGTTGAATCAATATTCACGAATCAATAACTTTTCAATTTCATAGTCATATCTATATACACTACTTCAGTGAAGTGAATTCACATGTGCACGCAGCTGTTATTAAGGAAACCAACGTATACCTAGAGAACTTGTGATTTATTTATTTCATCATGTGTTTCTCTTTAATCAGTGCATTAGAATTTTATTAAACAATAACTATGTGTAGTAATAACATAATAAACCATCACACATAAGCAACACACATGAACACCAATATTTAAGGTGGAAACCCAATGTGGGAGAAAAACCACCTACTCTTGTAGTCTCCGTCTTCTTTTAATATAAGAAAAATATGTTTACAATCTTGTACTGGTGAAAACTCATACCAGTATGTAGGAACCCACCTACAAAAGGCTACAACCTTCTCTCATTCTCCAGCTTCTACTAGAAGGGAGGTACAACCCCATAGCTCGCATACTAGCCGATATGTTTACTAGTACGTAGGCACCGACCTAGAGAAGGTTACGACCTTCCCTCTTCCTCCAGGGACCACGTTTCATAAATTTTCAGATTGGATACTCCTGGTACACAACAACACAATATTAAGGCCTCATTTCATCGAAATTTCACAATGGACCCATCATAAACTTTGAAGCTCAAATTCTATAAGAATAACTGCATCAACCAATAATCAGTCAATATGAACAGTCAGATCATTGTCACCATAACACTATGCTAAACCCAGAAACCTGCATCATCATTCAAAACTAGCTGCAACCTCAAAAATCATACATCATAATGCATACGCTACTTTAGTGAATCCAACCTGCATGTATACGCTACTTCCTTTAACCAAACCTGCATATACCTAGAAAACTAATGAATCATAAGAACTTTTGAATCAAATATGTACCAACTAGTAATATTTTGAACATCGATTGTCAAATTAAAGAGATCTATATAGTCAACAATAAAGATCACCCTTCTCACTTAATCAATCAATCAATCAGACTCATCTCCTTATGCATTCAGGTCTACTTTCAGATCTAAGAATATATAATTGAAAGCCAACAACAAACCAGCATCATTGATTAGATATATTAGTCATTTCTGAATAAAAGGCTTTTCTTTTTCATACGCTACTTGGAAGTTTCGAACCAATGTGTATACGCACCTTCACCAAGGTGAACTAGCATATAGATCTGCAAATAATAACTTACAACTCCTCTACTATTCTAGATTTCAAACATACCCAGATTATTACTTTTAAATAATAAAACATGTGTAAGCAATTAGAGGTAGCCCAACCAATATCAGATCATTCAATGATAAGTCATTTCAAGTCTCATGATCCTGATCCAACATTGAATTCAAGGTGCACAAAATATTTCAGATGATATCATAATTATAGCCCCTGCAACATAAAATATACTTCATATAGAAGTATTCCTGAGAAACCCTTTCACTTGCACACTTGGCCCTTTGAACTTCTCCTCCTTATATAGTTTTTGGCCTTTCTCAATACCTTGGACCAAAACAACACTTAGAACCTATCGTATTCTTGGACTAATACCATGGTATTGACCCCTGGTATTCTTTAATCTTGTATTTCCTTTATTTTCCAACCCATATGCGCTTTTCCTCTTGTGAAAGTGTGTGCATACATATACACTCTTTTTGTTCTGCGAAACCATGTGTATATGCTGCTTTGACAAGGTGAACCTGTGTATACAACTTAAACTACCTTACAAAATCCTTTTCCTTCAACTTCTTGATTCTGATTAGTAGACCTTTGATCCATCTTCCTGTTCTTTTGTACCAATGCCTAGTTACCTCTAAATTGACCTGTTACAATATGAGTTTCCCTTTATCACATTTGAACTGACCTGTGAGTGAGTTACCATCAAGGACAACACTTCTATCATAATGTGAAAAATCTCCCCCTCTGGAATTGATGGCAACCATATTGGTGCTGATTACTTCAAGCTATAGAAAATGTTTGAGATATCATGAAACACCAAAATACTCTCCCCCTTTGACATCAAGGGAAAAGGGCGGACCAAGATATTATCCCCCTTTGAGATACATTATGATGTCCATGCTCCCCTTGAGTGCATGCATAGTCTACAGATATATTTTTCAAAAGAATAACATGACTCTATAACTCAACCATGTGAGTATGACCTTCCTATCACCAATGACTCCTACATACATCAATCACCCAAACAACTAGGGATACATCAAATTTGACTCATCTACCCAACCAAGTGGGGATATACCAATTGTTTATACATGATTGAAATATAGCAATTATTACATCATCCTTCCCATGCACAGTGGGGATACAAATTACATTATATGTCAATAGGAATCATTCAAAAATAGACTATGACAGAAGGAGACATATTACACCCTAGAGGTTTGCATGACTTATGCAACAATGAATATCTGAAACCATAGCTGAAGTCAACAACCATAATGCTAACAATGTAGAATTTTTGTGAAGGCTAATTCTCCCCTTGAACCTGTGCATTGTTAACAAATCATTCATCAAGGCATCTTTATTAGTCAGATAAAAATCAATGAAAAAAGCATATCAATAGACTGTAATCATCAATATCAGATTGAGCACCCATGTCAGAGTCTGACCCACTATTTTTTTTATCAGAAAAACAAATGCACTCCTGTAGCCATAGAAACTCGCTTATATACGCGACTATCCTTCCTGAAACTTGCGTATAGGAACCTTCCCCTAAAAACTTGATTTAACAACAGGATGATGCAAAAACTACTCCCTGATTTTGTCTAAGATATTCAAATGTTTCTCTCGGAAGTGGTTTGGTAAATATATCAACAACATATTCTTTTGAGGGAACATACTCCAATTTACCCTTTTGTTCAAGCACTTGTTCTTGTAGAAAATGGTACTTAATGGGTATGTGCTTGGTCTTGGAGGGCATGACTGAATTTTTCGAAATACTGATGGCACTTGTATTATCAAATAGAATGGAGATGGGAAGAGAACATGTGATTTGAATGTCTTGCAATGTTTGCATCATATAGAGTAGTTGTGTGCAACAAGATGCAGTAGCCACATATTTTGCTTTAGCTGTAGATAAAGCAATCAAACTTTTTTTCTTGCTTAACCAAGACACTAACCGTGATCCCATATAGAATGCACCTCCACTAGTGCTTTTTCGATCATCAACATTTCCTACCCAATATTCATCTCTATATGCATGAAGAGTGAGATATGTATCTTTAGGATACCATATACCAAAGTCTTGAGTTCCTTGAAGATATTTGAATATTCTTTTTACAAACTGAAGATGTGATTCCTTTGGATTTGCTTGGAACCTCCCAACAATTCCTACTGCATGTATGTTATCATGTCTGGCACCTGTTAGATAAAGAAGACTTGCAATCATAGATCTATATGCTAGTTGATTCACTATAAGTGATTCATCTTTAGAACTGAGACTACATCTTATTACCATCGGAGTACATACAGGTTTAGAATCTTCAATTCCGTACTTCTTTAGAATCTGCTTGAGATATTTAGTTTGTGAAGAAAAAATACCATCTTTTGTTTATTGTACTTAAAGACCAAGAAAATAAGTAAGTTCACCAAGTAAGAACATTTCAAATTCTTACTGCATAATCGAAGCAAAGTTCTAACTCATAGATTTTTCTTTGCTACCAAAGATGATATCATCAACATAAACAACAATAATTCGCAGTTTATCATTCTCAATCTTTGTGTATAAGTTGTTGTCTGCAAATCCTTTTGTGAAACCTCGTTGTTGTAGATATTTTTCAAGACGATAATACCAGGCCCTTGGAGCTTGTTTCAAACCATATACAACCTTTTTGAGCTTGCATACAAGTTTTGCGTCATTTCCTAGAATGAATCCTTCTGGTTGTTCAATATAAACTTCTTCTTCTAAATATCCATCAAGAAAAGCTGATTTTACATCCATTTGATATACTTTGAATTTTTGAAAACTTGAAAGAGAAAGAAACATTCTTATGGTGTCAAGTTTGGTAATAGGTGAAAAAGTTTCTTCAAAGTATATACCTTCTTGTTGAGCATCCCCTTTACAAACAAGTCTTGATTTGTTTCTAATAACCTATCCATTTTCATTCAACTTCTTCTTAAATATCCATTTTGTTCCTATAACATTTTCATCATGAGTTCTAGGAACTAATTCCTAGGTATCATTCTTTTCAATTTGGTCAGGTTCTTCATCCATGGCCTTAACCCAACATTCATCTGTTCTAGCTTTCATTAACATTTTTTGGTTATATGGAGGATAGTAATGCTATATAACTAGAAGTTCTTGTAAGAGTTCTTCTTGTCTGTACTCCAAACCATTTTTATCCTAGAATTTGAGATTCTATATGATTCTTTTGAACATACCTGGATGGAGTATTTTCCCCATCAGTTGTATCTTCTTCTAATGCTTCATTGGTTTCTTCCTCTATATCATTTTGATTTGATACGGGAAATCATTCACCGACTTCCTCATTGCCATCTTCCTTTGTTGATTTCATCTGTTCCAGATTTCTGCATGCTTCATCAATTACTACATCAATGCATTCAAAATTTTTCCAAAGTCTCTTATTATAACATTTGTATCCTTTACTTCTAGATGAATAACCAAGGATAATTCCTTCATCTTCTCTGGGTTCAAGCTTACCAAGTTTTTCATCAGTCTTTTTTATTAAAATTTGCTTCCAAAAACTCTAAATTGTTTTACAATAGGAGGCTTATGATACCAAAGTTCATACGGAGTTTGATCTCTATTTACCTGAAAATTATCTTTGTTGATAATAGTCACGATAGTAAATGCAGCTTCACCCCAGAAGGTGGCAAGGGTTTCAGATTCATCAATCATAGATTGAGCCATTTGTTGATTGTTCTATTCATTATTTCCACTATGCCATTTTGTTGAGGAGTTCTCGCAACAGAGAACTGCCTTTTCATTGCATGTTGTTCACAAAAATAAAAAAAATCATCTGATATGAATTCTCCCCCTCGATTAAATTTGCGGCACTTGATTTTTTGATCTGATTCATTTTTGACTAAAGCTTAGAAGGCTTTAAACTTTTCAAATGCTTCATGTTTATTCTTTAGTAAATGAATCCAACACATTCTAGAAAAAACATGAATGAATAAAATGAAGTATTCTTCTCCACGGGGTGACTTTTTCCTTGTTGGCCACATAAATTAGTATGGATGAGTTCAAGAGGCTTACTTGTTGATCCTTCTTTCTCATTGAAATTAACTATGGTTTTCTTATCGACTTGACCTAGTTTGCAAATGATATTTTCTTCGATGATGATATCTGGAAGATCACGAACTACCTTGAGCCTGCATGCTTTTCTTTTTTGAGGAAATATTAGATGCCCCAATCTTCTATGCCATAACCAATTTTCATCTGTTTTGCTTAGATATCACTGTTTTTTTCCTCCTTTTAGTATATATAGATTTCTTGGAGTTCTTGTACCTTTGATTATGATCTTTACTGTATCAAGCTCACAAACCACACATCTGTTTGATCGAAACACAACTTCATTTCCTTGATCACACATTTTACTGACACTCAACAAGTTATGTTTTAAACCATCAACATACATGACATTTCCAGCTTTAACCTTTTCTTTCATATAAACATAACCTTTACCTTTAATGACAAGTGGTGTGTCATTTACAAAGGCGACATTCTTTTCTTTTTCTAAATAATTATATGAATGAAGTTTATCTTTATCACCTGTCATGTGTTTAGAGCATCTGCTATCAATGTACCACTGATTTTCTTGTCCTTCTACAAAGAGCTATGCCACATCTTTCTGATTGAGATTGCTTCTTTCTCCATACCTTGGCATTTGATGATGTTTTCTCCTTTTGAATTTTTGGCCAAAATTTTCTCTTGCATTCAGATTCTTCATTACCAAAGTTATTGCAAAACAAGCATTCAATTTCAAATTAAATAGGAGAAAAGTTATTATAAGAACTTTTCTTGATTCATGTTATGCTCCTTTTATTTTGTGCTTCTCTAGTCATGAGATCTTTGTAAGAAACACATTGAGCATCCTTATGCCCAAAGTTATGGCATGAAAAGCATTGTCCATTAAAGAAGTTTTTGTGATCATAGAATCTTTGGTATCGTTTACCTTTTGGTTGATGCTTTTATTGATGTTCATCCTTTGAGTAGATTAAGCATGATTTTCCTCATGAGTACTTTTAGGCTTTTGCTGACTATTAACATATTGTTCATTGGTATTCTATGCATCAAGATAGCTTCTGGTAGTGGTTGACGACTTTTGTGATTGGGATGATTCTTTAGTATATCCAAGACCAATCTTTATAAGATGAGAACATTGAACCTTGATGATTTCATTTAAAGTTTTTGATCCTTTAGCAAATCTAAGATTAAGAGATTTTGCCTTCTCAAGTTATTTTCTTAGACCCACAACTTCACATTCTAGTTTTTCATTGTTCTCTTCTCTTTCAGTGAGTTGATGTGTCAAAGTGTTTATGATCATATTCTTTTCTTCCAAACACATTTTGTGTTTAGTGATTTCTTCAAGAAAGTATTCCTCTTCTAACGCATCCAAAAAATCATCATTGTCATAAGCCATGAGTAGTTTATAATCTTGTTCAGTTTCATCTTCATCATTATTAGATAATCCATGACCATCTTCATGAGTATGCTAACTTCTATTAACAACTTGTTTCTTATTTCCTTTTGTATACTCCTTTCCTTTTTCATGATTATCTTTATGGGGACATTTTGTAGCATAATGTCCAACTCTACCACAAGCTAAGAATTTGAATGGTAGCTTACCTCCGTATCTTCTGGAACCCCGTTGAAGATTCTTGAAAAAGTTTACCTCATCTTCTTCTTCTGAAATATATCCTGTTTCATTGATATATTCCTTTTATTTTCCTTTTGCTGAAGCTTTGAAAGTGTCTTCCCTAATATATGATGGGCCTCCTTTCCTCATTTCAAAGGAAGTTAAAATTCCATGAAGTTGAACAACAGTAATAGATGGAAGATCCTAATTTTCTTCTATGGAAGATACTTTTAACTCCAATTTAGAAGACAAAGATCTCAATATTTTCTCTACTAAAGTATATTCTTTTATTTCTTCACCCAGATTCTTCATACGATTGAAAATATCATCTACTCATAAAAAGTAACTAGTAATACTTTCTTCACTATGCATCTTGAGAGTTTCATATTGAATTCTAATAGTTTTCTGCTTAGCACATTTTACCTAAGAGTGTCCTTCGTAGCTCTCAATGATTTTGGTTGTCTAGAGCTGCATGACTTTGAAAAATTCTGATTCTTAAAAACTTCCCAATAAAGCATTGAATGCTTTGGCATTGGTTTTGTATAACTTCTTACCTACTGTATTTGCATGTATTACTGCTCGAAATTTGTATCCTCCTTCCAAAATTTCCCAAACATCAGCTCCAAGCGACTGAAGATAGGCTCTGGTTCTTATTTTCCAATATACTAAGTTGTTCCCATTGAAGATTGGTGGTCTGATAGATCCCATGCCTTCGTGACTATTCATCTTGAAAGATCTCCCTTCAAGTGAAGGATCTGCTCTGATTCCAATTGTTGGAAATAATATTGAGAGGGCATGTGAATTAGTATTTACAATTCAATAACTTTTCAATTTCATAGTCATATTTATATATGCTACTTCAGTGAAGTGAACTCGCGTGTGCACGCAACTATTATTAAGGAAACAAGCATATACCCAGAGAACTTTTGATTTAGTTATTTCATCATGTGTTGATCTTTAATCAGTGCATCAATACTTTATTGAACAGTAACTATGTGTAGAAATAACCGAATAAACCATCACACATAAGAAACACACATGAACACCAAGATTTAAGGTGGAAACCAAATGTAGGAGAAAAATCACCTGATGCTATTGTGTTTGTCTTTTTTAATATAAGAAAAAATTGCTTACAATCTTGTACCAGTGCAGACTCATACTAGTATGCAGGCACCCACCTACAAAAGGATACAACCTTTCCTCATTCCCCAACTTCTACTAGAAGGGAGCTACAACTTCCTAGCTCGTGTACTAGCCGATATGTTTACTAGCACATAGGTACTGGCCTACAGAAGGCTACGACCTTCTCTCTTCCTCTAGGGGCCATGTTTCATAAATTTTCAGACTAGATATTCCTAGTACACAACAACACAATATGAAGGCCTCGTTTAATCAAAATTTCACACTAGGCCCATCAGAAACTTTGAAGCTCAAATTCTATAATATAACTACATCAACAAATAATTAGTCAATTGAACAGTTAGATCATTGTCACTAGAACACTGTGTTGAACCCAGAAACCTACATCATCATTCAGAACTAGTTGCAACCTCAAAAATCATACATCAGAATGCATACACTACTTTAGTGAACCCAACCTACGTGTATATTCTACTTCCTTTAACCAAACCTACGTATACCTCCAAAACTACTGAATCATAGGAACTTCTGAATTAAATATGTACCAACCAGTAATATTCTGAACATCTACTGTCAAATTATAGATATCTAGATAGTCAACAACAAAGATCACCCTTCTCACTTAATCAATCATTCAATCAAACTCATCTCCTTATGCATTCAGTTCTACTTTCAGATCTAAGAATATATCATTGAAATACAACAGTAAACTAGCAGCATTGATAAGATAGATCAGTCATTTCTGAATAACAGGATTTTCTTTTGCATAAACTACTTCGAAGCTTGAACCAGTGTGTATACGCGCCTTCACCAAGGAAAACGAGCGTATAGATATGCAAATACTAACTTACAACTTCGTTGCTATTCCATATTTCGGACATATCTAGATCATGACATTTAAAAAATAAAACATGTGTAAGAAATCAAATCTAGGCCAACCAATATCAAATCATTCAATGATAAGTCATTTCAGGTCTCATGATCTTGATCCAACATTGAATTCAAGGTGCACAAAATATTTCAGATTATATCATAATTATAGCCCCTACAACATAAAACATACTTCAGATAGAAGTATTCCTGAGAAACCCTTTCACTTGCACATTTGGCCCTTTGATCTTCTCCTCCTTATATAGTTTTTGGCCTTTTTCAATACGTTGGACCAAAACAACACTTAGAACCTGTGGCATTCTTGGATGAGATCAAATAGTCATTGCTCCACTCAATATTGTGGGCTAATACCATGGTATTGACCCTTGGTATTCTTTAATCTTGTATTTCCTTGATTTTCTAACCCATACACGCTTTTCCTCTTGTGAAAGTGCATGCATACGTATACGCTCATTTTGTTCTATGAAACCACGTGTATACATTGCTTTGACAAGGTGAACCTGTGTAAATAGCTTAAGCTACGTTACAATATCATTTTCCTTCAACTTCTTTATTCTCATAAGTAGACATTTGATCCAGATTCTTGTTCTTCTGTACCAATTCCCTGTTACCTCTTAATTGACATGTTACAATACAAGTTTCCCTTTATCAAATCTAAATTGACCTGTGAGTGAGTTGCCATCAAGGACAACACTTGTATCATAATGCCAACACTGGGGTCTTAATAGTATCTCCATTTTTTGGCATACCACACATTCTACCACAAATGTTTTTACATCTTCTTTAAGACTTTCCCAAAAATAATCTTTCTTGATCCTATGGTATGTCTTCAAGAACCATGAATGTCATCCTACAGGAGAAGTGCGTAATTCCAAGAGGACCTTTTGATTGAGTTGAGAATTCATACATAAGTATAAATAATATTGATACTATAACAAATCATTTTTCCATGTAAATATTTCTACTGCATCAGGCTCATCCTATAGATGTTGAATGATATTGCATATCTTCTTGTCTTATTTCCATTCTATCGTTTCCTATTTCACCCATTCAAATTGTGGAATGGAAATAACACATAGTAAACCATTTATGTCTTCCTCTTTCCTTGAGAGTGCACCTGCCACAATATTTTGTTTACATTTTTTGTAGAAAATTTGAAATTCATAACCTAACATCATTTTGACTCATTTTTGTTTATCTTATGAAGATAACCTTTCCTCCAAGAATTACTTCAAACTATCATGATTTGTTTTTACTTTAAAGTGTCCTCCCATTAGGTATATATTCCATTTCTTAACTATATGTAATATATACAACATTTATTTTTCATAGATGGGTCTGAGCAAGTTCTTTCCTTTAAGTTTTATTCTTTCAAATGAAATTATGTCTTTCTTCTTGCATCAAAATTGCACCAATGCCATGGTATGAGGCATCACCACTCCACAATAAACATTTTTGCAGATTCATGTATAAGTTCTATAAATGCTTTGGTTGCTTCTTAAGTCCACGAAAATTCTACCTTCTTCAATAATTTTGTTATAGGTGTTTCTATTTGTTAGGATCATGAAATTCCCTATTTTTTCCCTCTTTTACCTCCCTTACCTAGCATTTCCCTTATTGTTTTGGCATAATCAAGGAGACTTGTGTTAAATTACACAACATTTTAAAAAGTTGATAGGTAACCATTATTTTAAGTAAAATTATCTTATTTCAAGATATTTTATAAGTATTATGATCATTAAAAAGTGACTGATCCAAGTATATGCAACTCTCCCACTCCATGGAGATCTTGCACTTGAATCAAGGAATGTATGGACCACTTCATCATTCAAATTTGCCACGAAGTCCACTGGTTAGTTAGCAATACGAGTACTTATTCAATATTTTTGTGGAGTCACTTGATAGTCAAAAGCATGTTTCTCTCTCACTTTCAGTATCAGGCTGAGAAGAAAGGGTCATTTACCAAAATAGTCTCTTCACTTCAATATTCAACCCCCTTGTTTTGATTGTGGCTTTATCATATCTTTATTGATGGCAAACATTGTCGATTCACCTTCTTGTTTTGTTTGTAACACATTGGATTATCTAGAGCCATTTTTGTACTGTAAAATGTATATAAGCTAAGATTTGGCTCTAAGCCAAGCTATCATACCTTTGTTAAGGAAATTTTTCTAGTTTAATAAGGTCTTGCTCCTCAACTGGATCTGGGTTTGTCTCTTGATGTAAAACATTGTTCTGGTCTAATATAAATGATTTAATGCTAGGTTCTTCTTTTCATCTCTTGTGTGTCTTATGATCATTTAATATTTGTATCTTAAGATTTTAAAAGAGGGTGAAAACTAGATTGGTAGGGCCTACCAAGCTAGCTCAAAATCCCTCTAGTTGTGTAATATTCATGTGGTTTTTAGATCTACCTTTTGGTGTGATTTTTATTATAAAAATAGTGTGTTAATAGAAAGATTCTTTCTTTGGTTTGATAGATCTGTGAATGCCTTCCTCATACTCTATTTTCCTTATATATTATTTGTATTTTCACATGTTATTGATTGGTTATTCAGATTTGGAACTATTTATATTGAAAGCAAGAGATTATTTTCAAGCCTTACATTCTTTCAACTATGTGATCAAAGAACTATTATATTGCAGTGGTACTATGTTTGTATGAAGAAAAGATTCATGTTTTCTCAATGTAATATAGGTTACCTAGGAGCGTTGATTCCATCATAGATCTAGTATTTCATGAAATCCATTTAGGATATCTCTGAGTGAGCGATACTTGTAACTTTTCAAACTCATTGGTTTGGAATGCAAAAGCATATTTTTTCTCTGTCAATATATAAACACCTAGTCTAGGATCCTTTGAAGCATTATAGTTGTGTTGCAACTCAGGGATGTAAGAAGTTCAAAAAGACCTCTAGGCTATGTAATGAGTTGAAAATCTTATTATGTTTGACCAATGTTGAAAATCAATTTATACTTTCCTGAAGCTTATTAATAGTGACAAAACCCTAGTTACTAAAAAACTCAGACAAGACCTGGGACTATTTTTGAGCATGGTGTAAACTTTGGATACCTTTTAGTTAACCTTGAAATATTTGTTGACACCCAAATAAAGATCTCACCTAATCGTACAAACCCTTTGTTAGCATACAAATATATTTGCGAGCTTAAGAAAATATGTTGCTTGGATTAGGGTTTATAAACTATACAACAAGACCTTCAAACTCTTGGAGTGAATTGACAATTTGATTTGTGAAAAGATATGGTTTACATTCATCTTACCTAAATCCTATTACAACATTAATAACCCTATATTTTTAAGAAAATTGGCAACCATAGTGTTATTTGGTTTATTGATATGATAACAGGGTATGGTCATTTAGTTTGATTTGGTTAGTCACTCTTTCAATGTTATTATCTTTGGTCACTATTGGTGAGTCAACTATGTACTTGGGGATTTCAACAATGATCAATATTTGTTAGATCATGCACTTATGATGATTACTATACAATGAGCATAAGAACAAGTATTCGAGAAGGAAACTGTCATTTGCAGTCTTATTTGATAAATTTCTTATTGGTTTGATATAGGATATTATGATTTCAATATTTATTTTGCAAGAGTGTGGTTAATGGATATTTTAGTTTCTCAATTTTGGTTTGAAGAGATCACTTGTTGAAGTGTGTTTTAAAGTTTAGGAAAAATAGTAGTTTGAGTGAGTTGGATCTTTCTTTTGCACATAATAGTTTCTTCTTTGGTTGATACGCTTGATTTGCACACAATATTTGTTTCTTTAGTTGATATATTTGATTTTATTGGAATGAAAATTTGAGTCATACTTTTAGTTTTACGTTTACACTCAGAGTGGAGTGATTTCGATTCTTTTGTTTGGAAAGAGAGTTGAAAGGAAAAGAGGATTGAGTATAGGAGGGTTATTTTGAGATTAAAAGTTCTATTTGATATTGGAAGCCTTTGGATTGTTTGAAGTTTTTTTGTTTGAGATATTTTAAATTGGGAAAATAGTCTTTTGATATATTTTCACAATGAGTTCAAGAGTCATTTGCTAGAATGAAGGTTGATTGGTATTTTAGGGTTTTTGTTAATAACTTTCCAAGTGTTTACAGGGGTTTGATCAGGAATTGTCAAGTAAGTGAAAAACTCCAAACGATGTTGAAAAATAGATTAGAAATAGGGATTTAAATTACACATGTCTGGAGTCTCTTTAGGCATTTCTTGTGTTGCATCTCCAAGTGTATGAACATTTGGTTAAAAATTAATGTTGGATCATTATTATATCTAATACTACAACCAACATTTTAGTGTCATTGTCGAGGAGGTACTCAAGAAAGATTCTGGTAAATTTTTTACTGAATTCTATTTCATAAGTAGAGGTGAGTTCTTAGTTATTTTTACATGCATGTGTGCTTCTATTGTTGTTCATTAGAGTGATAATTTATGGTTTTTGAAGATGTGATTTTTATTTACCTATAACACTGGATTGAATTTGAGTTACCATAAATTAGCAAGAAATTTCATTGTTTTTCATTTAGTTTTCTGATTGTAATTTTTTTTTTCAATATGCATGAAAAAGAGGGGTAGAGGTCCAAAGCCTAGGAAAGGTATAGGTAACACTGATAATTTGGTAAGCTCTACTTCTCACATTGGACATACTGTAGATAAAAACTCTAGGTATACTCAAACATTTGATGCTGGTACCTTGAATTTGGACTCTGGTAACAACAATTTAAGAGTCTCTCAACCAACAATGGAAAGGAAAGTGACTTTTGCAATATATTCTTCCTTTGTGTTTGAGATTTTAGGACTTGCTCAACCTTCACACAATATGAGGTATAGTCTAGTTGGAGGGAAAGATATGGAAGACCATGAAGATGGCACTGATGATGGAGTTGGAGAAAACAACCCAAAGAATGATCAATAGGGAGAACTCACTTTTGGATTTCCAATTGTAGACACTGACACTATTGTGAAAATGAAGAACATCCTGCCATCACTTCTCCCTCATTTATATGATAAGTACATGAAGATCTTGATGCTTTTATTTTTGAATTTGATATATTGTGTAGGATCTATGATTATTCATTAGATGCCCAGAAGTTGAAGTTATTCCCTACTACCCTTAAGGACTTGAGTTTAAGTTGGTTTATAAGGTTGGGGGGAAGTACCATATGTACTTGGGATCAAAAGAAGATAATTTCTCTTGGAAAATATCAAGAGTATTGTAAGCCTCATGAAATGCAATATGAAGTTTTTACAATCATTCAATGAGAGGATGACATTTTGGATGATTATCTCAAAATGTTCTTATATATTCTCTAAAGTTATAAACATAGATTGGATCATGTCAGTATTAGGACCCTTTTCTACATGGAATTTTGGATGAATCAATGAATATTTTGAATTTATAAGAACAATGAGATATTTCTCAACTAAATTTTGATCAAATTTTCTAGTTATGCAAGAAATATTCATGTAACCAACCCAAATATGGTATGGGAGTAAGAGGAAATTCATTTAGAAATACTAAATATGGATAAAATGATGCCAAGCTACTTAAACTTGAGCATAAAATAGATGATATGATAATTAAAATAATGAATAATGTTAGTTTGCATTCTAATTCCCATAAATTTTAGAAAAGATTACAAGAGGAAGAAGTTGCATTATCTATTTCTTTCCCAAAGTGTAGAAAGAAGAATCCATTGCGTGAATTCCCAACTTATGTTCATGTTGCTAAAAATTGTGTTGTTTGTGTAGGTAAAAATCCTATAGAGGAGTGTCCTTCTATACTTGGCTTCAAGATGGTGATGCAAGAGGATCATTCAATGTTTGAACCATTACATCCTATGGGAGTGAAAAAATCATGGCGATAGGTAAGTACATGTATGAATTCTGAACTTGCGCCTTATTTTCCTAGTTTTCATGTTCACAACCTCATTTTTCATACCCTATGCCATCAAACCCATCATATCCTGCATTGTATACATCTTATCCAGCAGCAAAACCTTCACTACTAGCTACTCTACCTCAGTAGACACAACCTATGCCAACTCTTCTACCTTTGCCTCCACCATTTAGGCCATTTTAGTTACTAGCATAGCTAATTCCCAACCCAAATAATAAAGTGGTATAATGAAATAATTCTATTGAACCAACCCATTTCTCCACTTATCATATTATGCCATCATTTGGTGTCCATGACCTATAGTTGAGATTGGGGAGGGTTGTAGAAACACAAAAACAAAAACAACCAACAATTATCATCGTGGAAGGACACAAGATGATACTCTTGATCATTAAAATGATGATGTTGCTTCACAACCTTCTCTTGTACACTTAGATTCCTTACCTTCTACTTCAAACCAACCTCCTTACCTATAGAGGTTGTATTTGGATGATCCTGTAGGATCTAGGAGGATTGATCAAGTTGGATCTCTAAAAAGTACCAGTGGCATGGTAAAAAGGCTCAAAACTCAAAGTGGCAGAATCTTGATAAACTCAACTTCAGATCAAAGTTCTCGTCACCCTGATTCCAAGGTGCGAACAACACTCTAATCCGATCTCATATGGAGAAGTTAGTGTAAGTCAAAGTACAAGTTTGAATTGGAGAGGTGGCAGAAGAAAATGGCGTGGCAGAGTCTTCAGTGAAAGGGGAAGCGCCAAGTGGTAGACTGACATTGGCCTCACAGTTTGTTGATCGCAAAATTCAGAAGTTCGCAGCTAAAGAATCAACCCCAACAGTCCCGAGTTGCAATGCGATAATGACACACTTCACATCGTAGGTGACAAATGGATAATGTTAACAAATCTGCCCTGACAAAGTCAGGTTGCGATTGCGATATCGCAGATTGCACATTACAAAGGGAAGCGGTTAAGGAATTGTGTCCAACAGAGTCAGGTTGCGATTGTGATATTGCACATCACACAACATGGTGTCTCGATAACAGTACCACCCTCTGATTCCTCTAATTGTGATTTTATTATACTCCTAGATGCAATACAGAATAGGGTATGGTTTGTAAAACTCATCGGTTCTGCCACTTCACACATCGCATATCGCACAATGGTCCATTATGGGGGCTTCCCCCAAGTTGACCGATTGTGATTTGCTATATTCTATTGGATCCGATAGATTTATGTGTCACAGTTGATAGCCCATCGGGTCTGCCTTTTAGCACAGATTGCTCATCGTTTAACGTAAAGGCAAGGGATTTGTCTGTCGGGTTCAAGAGTAAATATTACTATTCAAAGTGTCGATTCTCTCTGTAAAAACCGTCGGGTTAAGGCTTAATGTGTGGTTAAGAAGTTAAGAGGTTTTTCTATGTTTAATAGGGTGTTACGTGCACACTATTCCAGGGCCAAGATCTTCTGTTGGAAACAATCGTGAGTTGTCTATAGACTAATATGATGATGGTTGAAACATCTTACTAAACTTGTCATTTGTTAAAACTGCCCAGAATGTTAACGATCCTGCCCACCAGAATATAAAGTGGGATATCCACACAACGATAAGGAGGAGAGCAGCGGCACCTGCTCCTGACAGGTGGCTGGAACCTTACCTCAGAAATCAGAAGGTTCTGAGAAGGTGCAGAAAGTTGTTTTATCATAATTGAGTGTTTGGATAGGCGATTATGCATGATTTTTGGCCAGGAAGTCAGTGGTGATGTCTGTTTCTAGAGATAGTCTCTCCATTTATTAGATATCTTCCAGATTGGAGGTATAAGGGTGTTATAAAATATGCTTGTACTTCACTCTTTTCATGTCATTTAATGAATGAAGGCCTCCCCACTATTAAGCAAGGCCCAAAGATGTAGTCCAAATTGGATTAATTCCATAATCAATTCTCTATGTCTTTATCTCATGCATGATTATGTCTCGTTTATATGTAATTCGTATGCATCTATAAGCAAAAAAATCCTGGATCATTGGAGAAAGTTGATACTACTCATGAGCTTGACCTAGCTTCAGAGTTGAAGAACATTTGCATAAAATTTCCTCTGCTGCAGGATTTAAAAGAGATCCCTTTATATGAAAAAATTATCTGAGAATTCTATCTTAAGAAGCCAGGTAAGAAAAGAACTTAGCCCCATACTATCTAGTTCATTGACAAAGTGACTGAGTTGATGATAGGGCGTACTTATGTTGATAAATATATTGATTGTGGAAACCTAGTTGTCTTTATCTAGACAGTTGGCATCCTTGTCCCAAATGTCCTAATTGACCTTAAAGTGGCCATCAATGTGTTGACCTAACAAACCATGGAGAAACTTGTGATAAATCATATTTTTCCTACTCCTATCATTCTTGAACTTGATGATCAATAAAAAATGAAACCAAAAGGTGTATTGGACCATGTGATTACTTGATTGATTCATGAGAGTATTGCACATACTTTAGTTTCCTTCAACCCAAGAATCCTATTGGGGGACACCATTTGATTTTGGGATAGATATGGCTAGCCATGGATGATGCTTACAAAGGTTGGCACTCTAACAATATATTTATATACCTGCTTGCGAGATCCATAGAGGAGCTTCGTGATACTCTTTGGTTAAATGAAAATAGTAGTGACGAGGAACTTAGTCACACTATGTCATAGATTAGGTACATCGGTATAAAAAAAGTAATGAAGAGAGCTATACCCTTTATTTTCTTGTTACCAAGGACACTATGTAGAACACTAGATTATTTCATCATGTTTTTAGTTCGATTTTTCAAGAGAATTGCAATATACAAATCTTGTCACCTGTACAAAGATTAATAGCCACCAAAGATACTCATGAGCCTAATCTTGAACTTGTTGAGGTGAGTCCAAGGAAATCCCGATATATTTCCCCTCAACTCAAACCATCTCAATGAGAGAAGTTAATAGATATGTTGCGATATCATTTAGGTGTATTCGCCTGGATTTATGAGGACAAGAAGGGTATCCGTATTTTTTTTTTCTCTGTAAAGCTAATTCTATTAAAAGGAAGGAAAAATAAAATTACAATGAGGCTGCAGCCTCAACTGAGAACAACTAAGTTCCTTCTGGGAATCATAACTACCCCATATTTGGGGAAATCAGTTTAACATTACAAAAAACCATGCAGAAGACCGGGAAAACATCGACAAAACCGGAATGAAGACTTGAGACATCACCATCTGAAGCAGTTGAGAAACAAGACAGAATTGCCTAACCAGTGAACGAGAAACAAAACCACAGACAACAGGACCTAACCAGTCAGCAGCAAAACTCTGAGGTGGTGCTTGGGAGGCCACGTGGCGTTACATTGGGACGTCCTGGTCAGGAGCCTCCTCGACAATGGGGCATGCGTTCCCATACCAAATCTCGCCTTCCTTCGCCACGTCGCTATCTGCCCTGCCACCTGGAAGTTCCGTCGCCTGAGGGATGCCGCTTGAGATGCCAGCAATAACCATCGAAATTGTGGCTCCATGAGCACTGCCACCTGGAAATTCCGGCGCCTGAGGTATGCTGCTCGAGCTATCAGCAATAGCCATCGAAGTTGTGGCTCCATGAGCGCTACCACTTGGTTGCCGAGTGTTGCCTGCAATATCACCTTCAACATTTTGATCGCCATGCCTAGCTTCCCTGCCTTCATCCGTTGGGAGCTGCTCAGAGCCCAGACAAACTTCCATTCTGTGAATGTCCTGTGGTTGCTCTGCAGATTTTCGCGCAGGAGCACTGTGCTGTTCTTCTTCTTCTGAGAAAATTATAGTGACATTAGCTGTAATAATGGGCCGGTTCAGGTTGCTCTAGAACCTGAAATGATTCGAATGGAAGGAAGAGTGAGGAAAGTGTCTGCGAGTCAGACTAGGAGGGAGAGAGCTGGCCTAAGAAGGAGGCGGAGAAATAGGTGGTGGTGGCAGTTCATCACTATGTGCTACCTGAGAGCGAGCGCTACCACCTTGGGCACCTCCTCTGCGGCTCCGCATGTGGTGACGAACCATCTCAATGTGGCAAGAGAGAAGTTCAGGAGAATTGGGGGCCTGGAAGGAAAGCAGAGAATGCAGAGAGGGCTCTTGGATAGGGTTCAAAGGGCAGTGCTTGGAATGGGAGTAATGGTACCCATTGCAAAAGCTAATATAGCAAAGAAGCCAACAACGTTTTCCTATACTAGTTCTACTACTGGGGTTTCCCACTTGGAGCGGGAAAATGCTGAAAGAGGGAGGGCATATAGAGGGGTGGATGGGTGCCATGTTAAATCGAACAACTTTCGTTCCTCGGCGGGAGCGACCATTAAAGGCTTCCTGCAGGCTGGCCTACTCTCGTCTGAAGTGAGTCTACAGGTGCCATAATTGAACTTGGGATGGTGCGTTGGCCACCATCTGGCTGGGCCGAGTGCTGTCAATCCATCGTCTCCCCATTAATGTTCTTGAAATTCACTTGCATTCAGGTAAGAAGGGTATCCCTATTGATACTTTCACTCACCATATTTATATTCAGGAAGGATCTTGGCTTGTCTAATAGCCTTAATGCAGAATGAACCCCGCAGTATAGGACATTGTTAAATAAGAGCTGCAAAATCTCTTAGATGCTGACTTTATTTCTAATAGTTGATGGGTCTCCCCATTGGTAGTTGTATCGAAAAAGGATGGGAGATGGAAAATATATGTTGATTATTGATAAGGTATTGGATTCCCTAACGGGAAGGAAGTACTTCTCATTTCAGATTGGCTTTAATGGGTACACCTAGATATATTGTGCCCAAATATTAGGAAAATACCACTTTCACATGTCCATGGGGAACATTCTCCTATTGGGTGCTTCCCTTTGGATTATGCAATTCCACTGCTACCTTTCAGTGGGGAATATTATCTATCATTGCTAATATTAATTGCGTAGAGGTTTACATGGATGATTTCTCTGCATTTTAGAATTTAAAGAATGTATTGATTAGGTGCCAATAAGCCTACCTTTCTTTGAGCAATAAGAAATGTATATTGATGTGTAAAGCGGAAATAGTTATTGGACACTTGATTTCAAATGAGGGAATACAGGTGGATCCTATAATGTTTGAGATCATTATCCATGTGCCAGTGGACAAATCTGAAAGGGAAGTGAGAGGCTTTTGTGGTCATGTAGGTTATTATTAAAGGTTCATCAAACAATTCTTTAGGATGGCTTTAGCTCTCTTTCAGTTACTAGCTAAAGATATTGATTTTTGTTCGACTAATGCTTACTAGCATGCCTTTGAGGAATTAAAGGAAAAAATAGTAAAGGAGACCTTGCTTTTCATGTCTCCTTTGATGCCTTAGATACTAATGTTGGCACAACCTTAGGGAAGGAAGAAAATTAGTCATATTATGTTTTATATTTTTCCAGTAAAAAATTATCACCTGTTGAATTAAATTATACGATAACTGAAAAATGATTTTTTCTCTATAGTTTTTTCTATCGATAAAATTCAAAGACTATATAACAAGTTATGAATTATTTTTTCATATTTATCACTCTATGATAAAATATCTGATGAATAAGCCTTTGACTAGTTGTAGGGCTGTTAGGTGGTTGTTGTTACTGCAATAATTTAATATAACAATTATTGATATACCTATAAAATTTAATGTTGTGGCAAATTATCTCTCTCGATTAGACAATCCTGGTCAAGGTATTCATGTAGATGATCCATTTCCCAATCAACATTTATTTGTTTTTTCGATCAACTCACCTTGGTTTGCATATATAGAAAACTATCTTGTTATAGGGAAAATACTACCTCACCTATCTACTAGAGAAAGGCAGATAATTGTTAAAATAAAATTCTTCATATTCTTGGATTTAGGGAGAGCTCTTTTACACTTGGCCTTATTTGATCATTTTCATATGTGTAAGAGAGGAATATGTGTTTGAAATCCTAAAAGCAACCCACGATGAACCTTGCGGAGCTATTTCACAGAAAAAGGAAACAAATACAAAGTGCTTCATGCAGGTTATTTTTTGTCTTCCCTCTTCAGGGATTCCAAACAATATGTTAGCCAATGCAATAGTTGTCAGTGGGTGGGCCAATCCTTACAAGATAATGAAATTCTCTGTGTCCGCAAGTTATGAAATGGTCCTTTGAAAAATGGTTTATTGATTTCATTGGACCAATTGCACCTACATCATTAAACAACATGTATATCTTAGTTTGTACTGATTTTGTGACGAAGTGGGTAGAAGCTATAGCTATTCCTTTTTCTACTGAAAATTTTATTATTAAGGTTTTATTTGATGAAATATTTACTAGATTTGGTGTTCCTAAAGATATTATTATTGATCATGGATCACGATTTACCTCTAATCTGGTGAAGGGAATTATAGATCAATACTGGATCAAGCACTAGAATTCATCTCCATATCATGCATAGGCCATTGGCTAGGTGAAGTCCACAAATGAAGTGATATGTTCCATCCTAAGAAATATAGTGAATATTCATAGAAAGGATTGGGAAGATGGGCTACCTAAGGCCTTGTGGGCATACAATAACACTTAAAAAAATAGTACCGGTCACACACCCTATGAGCTTGTATCTGTAAAACATGTATGGTTACAAATAGAGTTCTAGATAAATACTTTTAGAACTGCAATACAATTGGGTTCGGATCTCTTAGAACCACAACAACAATGTCTCTTTTAATTGATTGAATTGGATGAGATGAGGAGAGATGTTATACAACATGCCATTTTGATCCGACAACAACCCAACAAATGGCATGATAAACTGATCAAGATGAAGCAATTACAACTAGGTGATTGAGTGCTCCTCTAAGAATCCAAATTCAAAACTTTCAAGGGGAATTCCACACATTCTAGCTAGAATCTTATGAGGTAGTTAGATATTTTGAGAATGAAGTAGTAGAAGTGAAGACCATTCATGAGCAGGGGAATATTTTCCGAGTAAATGGTCATAGCCTCAAACTTTATCATCATCCCAATACCAAGGAAGATTTCATCTAGAAGATCAGAAAAAAGTTATACTTGGAAATGGTGGGAAAGAAGGATTTCCAGCCTACTATGAGTACTCTTTAACTTATTCTTTTTCTTTAAAATAAAATTTAAAAATAAGAAAAAAATAAGAAAATGAAAAAATTAAGAAAAACGAAAAAAAATGTGTGTAATCATGAAAACCAAATTGTTGGCAAGTTTATGCAGATGGATTCCTGAAAACCATAGCATTGGCAAACATATCATCCTAATCTTTACAGTCTAATAAAATGAGAGCTAATTGAATTTTATGCATTTCTAACATGTCACTAAGAAGAAGCAGGTTTTTGGATATGGTTTTGGTGGCAACAGATGATACTCTATAGAAATATTTCCCTCATCAAAGGTCAGGGTAGTTGAATTGCTTTATCTTGATGAAATCAACATAAAGTTCTTGCTGCAGTTAATTTTTTTTCATAGGCTGCAACATTATTATAAACAAAGGAATGTTAATTTCAAAATTTGGTGACTTTGGTTGGATCCTTTTCCCGCATCTTTCTTCCTGTTTCTACCCTTTGTTCAACATTTTTTGCAAATATATTCCATTCTTGTTTCTATCCTCCCATATTTTTTCCCATATACCTCCATTCTCTAAATTCATCATTTCCCTATTTCTGTCTTCCCATTTATATCATCCTAGTCCTATTCTCTCTCATTCTCTAAATTTTCCCTATCCCTAATTCTATTTTCCCTTTGTATTCCCTAATTTTCTATCCCATCCCATTTCTATATATTAGTGTATGTTTCCCTCTTCTTTTTCCCCCTAATTCTAAAAGAAAAAGGGTTTTGCAATTGTATTTTCAGTGCTGCTATATGTATGAGAAACATCTTGTTGATAGCCCTAACATTAAAGAAGTTATTTTTAAAAAGAGGAATCATTCTGATAGAAGGAGTGTTCTGGAACCCTATTGAAGCTTCTTGAAAAAGTTTACCTCATCTTATTTTTCTTAAATATATCCTAATTCATTGATATCTTCCTTTTATTTTTCCTTTGTTGAAGCTTTGAAAGTGGCTTCCCTAATATCTGATGGACCTTCTTTCCTCATTTCAAAGGAACTTAAAATTCCATGAAGTTGAAAAACAATAATAGGTTGAAGATTTTTATTTTCTTCTATGGCAGATACTTTAAACTTAAATTTAGAATACAAAGATCTCAAGATTTTCTCTACTAAAGTAGCTTCTTTTATTTCTTCACCCAGATTCTCCATACGATTGACAATCTCATCTACTTGTAAAAAGTAACTAGAAATACTTTCATCACTATGCATCTTGAGAGTTTCATATTGAATTCTAAAGAGTTTGGAGCTTAGCACGTTTTAACTGAGAGTCTCCATCGTAGCTCTGAATGATTTTATCCCATATTTCTTTGGCTATCTTGAGCTGCATGACTTTGACAAATTCTGATTCTGATAGACTTCCCAATAAAGTATTGATTGCTTTGGCATTGGTTTCGTATAACTTCTTACCTGTTGTATTTGTAGGTATTGATGCTGGAAGTTGGTATCCTCATTCCACAGATTCCCAAACATCATCTCCAAGTGACTGAAGATAGGCTCTAGTTCTTATTTTAAAATATACTAAGTTGTTCCCATTGAACATTGGTGGTTTGATAGATCCCATGCCTTTGTGATTGTTTATCTTGAAAGATCTCCCTTCAAGTGATGAAGCTTCTTCTGAAGGACCTGCTCTGATTCCAATAGTTGGAAATAGTACAGAGAGGGGGGTTGAATCAGTATTTACAATTCAATAAATTTTCAATTTCATAGTCATATTTATATACGCTACTTTAGTGAAGTGAATTCACGTGTGCACGCAACTGTTATTAAGGAAAACATCATATACCTAGAGAACTTGTTATTTAATTATTTCATCATGTGTTTCTCTTTAAATAGTGTATCAATATTTTATTAAACAATAACTATGTGCAGTAATAACAGAATAAACCATCACAAACAAGCAACACAAATGAACCAAGATTTAAGGTGGAAACCCAATGTGGGAGAAAAACCACCTACTGCTATCGTCTCTGTCTTCTTTTAATATAAGAAAAATCTGTTTACAATCTTGTACTAGTGCGGACTCATACCAGTATGCAGGAACCCACCTATAGAAGGTTACAACCTTCTCTCGTTCTCTAGCTTCTATTGGAAGGGAGGTACAACCCCATAGCTTGTGTACTAGCTAATATATTTACTAGTACATAGGCGCCAACCTAGAGAAGGCTACAACCTTCCCTCTTCCTCCAGGGACCACGTTTCATAAATTTTTAGATTGGATACTCCTGGTACACAACAACACAATATGAAGGCCTTGTTTCATCAAAATTTCACAATGGACCCATCAGAAACTGTGAAGCTCAAATTCTGTAAGAATAACTGCTTCAACCAACAATCAGTCAATATGAACAGTCAGATCATTGTCACCAGAACACTGTGCTAAACCCAGAAACCTGCATCATCACTCAAAACCAGCTAGAACCTCAAAAATCATACATAAGAATGCATACACTACTTTAGTGAATCAAACATGCATGTATACGCTACTTCCTTTAACCAAACCTGCATATACCTTGAAAACTACTGAATCATAAGAACTTCTGAATCAAATATGTACCAACTAGTAATATTCTGAACATCTACTGTCAAATTACAGAGATCTAGGCAGTCAACAACAAATATCACCCTTCTCACTTAATCAATCAATCAATCAGACTCATCTCCTTATGCATTCAGTTCTACTTTCATATCTAAGAAGATATCATTGAAAGACAACAACAAACTAGCATCATTGATTAGATATATTAGTCGTTTCTGAATAAAACGCTTTTTTTTTGCATATGCTACTTGGAAGCTTCAAACAAATGTGTATATGCGCCTTTACCAAGGTGAACCAGCATATAGATCTGCAAATAATAACTTACAACTCCGTTGTTATTCTAGATTTCAGACATACCCATATTATTAAATTTAAATAATAAAAAATGTGTAAGCAATTAGAGCTAGCCCAACCAATATCAGATCATTCAATGATAAGTCATTTCAAGTCTCATGATCTTGATCAAACATTGAATTCAAGGTGCACAAAATATTTCATATTATATCTTAATTATAGCCCCTGCAACATAAAATATACTTCAGATAGTGTATTCCTGAGAAACCCTTTTGCAGGTTTTAACCCTGTATAGAAATTACCTGCATATGAATTCTAAAACATAGAAAATAAACAATGCGAGAGCATAACACATAAAACAAATATACACAAAGATTTTCCCCTCGATCCCAAAACCGGGACTACCAGCTTGATTTTTCATTATTTTCCTTTCAATGTTATAATACATATTTATACATGTCGAAGCATCCAATACCATGGATCGAAAACCATCGCGTCTAATACCATGGACCGAAAACCATCACGTCCAAAAAACATGTGCGAAAATCATGCACAAAACCATAGGTGGGTCTACCCATCCTAACATAGGGTCCAGAATCAAAATTTTCTGGGGCGCTGCCCCAGACCCCATAAAGTCGGGTTACAAGTACACCTCAAACCCCCTGTGACCCCCCCTGCTACACAATCAACCTAACGAAGGGGGCTCCGCCTCCCCTGTAACGCCCCGGATAACTATGTGAGCTAGTTGTGGAAAGAATATAACACAACCCAACATTCTCCCACTTGTTGTTTTCTTTCCACAGGGGGCCACAAGAGAGCTTAGTCATTTTTCTAGCCCTGAAACACCTATTGTCTCTCTACACCAAGAGAACTTCTCAGAGCTCAAATTTTTTTTCAATGCATCTGTAGTATCCTTCAAACTGTCCACCTTTACCAACAACACCTTTTTGTCTTCTATCATATCCCTCACAAAGTGATACTGAACATTAATGTGCTTTGTCTTTGAATGATATGCAAGGTTCTTTGCCAAGAAAATTGCACTTTGGCTGTCACATTATATCCTTATAGCTCCCTGTACTAACCCCATATTTGAACACAATCTCTGCAACCAAACAGCTTCCTTGCTTGCATGAGTGGCTGCCATGTATTCTGCCTCTGTAGTTGATAGTGACACTACAAATTGTTTCTTACTCATACAAATGACTGCACCTCCAAATAGGTTAAACACATACCCACTTTTAGATCTTCTCTGATCCAGATCTCTAGCCCAGTCAGCATCAACAAAGCCATGAATATCCAACACTCTTTCCAATCCTAGTCTTCCTTGGTAGCACAAACCATAATCACTAGTGCCATGCAAATACCTGAAACCTCGCTTCACTGTTGTCCAATGCTCCTTCCCTGGTTTTGACATAAACCTGATCAATACTCCCACTGCATGTGCAATGTCTAGTCTAGTACAGACCATTGCACACATCAAGCTATCGACTGGCATATGGAACATAGGACATTTCCTCTTCCTCTTCTTGTGCCTTGGGACACTGTTTTGCAGATAACCTCACACCTACAGGAATAGGAACCTTCACCGGTTTACTATCCTGCATATTAAACCTCTACAATATTTTCTCGACATACTTCCTCTGGTTTAACTAGAGCTTCCTCTTTGCTCGATCTCTTTTAATTTCCATGCCCAAAATATAGTTTGCAGCACCAAGATCTTTCATGTTGAATTTGGAGGACAATTGGGTCTTCAAATCCTGGATAATTTCTTTGTCATTTCCAACCAGCAACATATCATCCACATACAAGACCAGATAAATAACACGGTCACCAATTAATTTAAAATACACACAGTGATCTGCTTTGCTTCTGGTGAAGCCAAGTCCCCGTATAAATGTATCAAATTTCTAATACCACATCCTTGGTGACTGTTTTAACCCATACAGAGACTTTTTTAACTTGCATACCAGTTCTTTCTTACCCTTCACCACAAAGACTTCAGATTGCTTCATGTAGATCTCCTCTTACAGATCCTTGTGAAGAAATGTTATCTTTACATCCATCTGTTCTACCTCAAAATCAAAAGCAACAACAACAGATAAAAGTAATGTAATAGAAGTTACCTTGGCAACAGGAGAAAAAATATCACCAAAATCAATTCTCGGCACCTGGGAATAACCTTTTACTACCAACCAAGCTTTGTATTTCTCCACCTTTCATTCTGCATTTGTCTTTTTCTTGAACACCCATTTGCTGCCAATGGGTTTCCTTCTAGCCAACAACTCCACCAGATCCCAAGCCTCATTTTTGTGCAAAGATGCCATTTCATCAACTGTGGCCTCTTTCCAGAGTTTTCCATCCTCTGAATCTACTACTTCCTTCACAGTTCTGGGATCATCATCAGTAATAGATAAAGCAAAATTTGGACAGAAAGCAGATGGACTATACCTTTCTAGCTGCCTTCTTTTCCGAACTGATCTTCTCACACCCGGAGTTTGTGGCTCTTCATCTTTTGATTCCTCCTCTGTTGTAGAGTCTAATTCTTCCTCCTTAACCTCAAACTCTATCTTCTCAGGTTGATTTGGTTGAACTTCATGTTTAATAACATCTTTTACCTCTCTTAACACCACATCTCAATTGTACACAACCTTCCGTGTGACTGGGATCCAAAGCTTATACCCATTTAAACCATCCTTATAGCCAATAAAGATGCACTTTTCAGATTTACTATCCAACTTGGTTTGTTTCTCCTTTGGAACATGTACATATGCATCACATCCAAAAACCCTCAGATGTGAAAGAGAGGGTTTCTTACCAGTCCGTACCTCTTGTGGAGTCTTATCCTCCAATGCTGATGAAGGTGACTTGTTGACCAGGTAACATGCAGTATCCACTGCCTCTGCCTAGAATTCCTGTCCTAACCTAGTACCACTGAGCATGCTTCTTGCCCTTTTCATCAACGTCTTATTCATTCTTTCTGCAACTCCATTTTGCTGAGGTGTATATGGAGTAGTCTTCTATCGTGCTATACCACACTTCTTACAGAATTATTCAAATTCCTTGTTGCAAAACTCTCCACCATTATCTATCCTCAGCACCTTTATCTTCTTCTCTATATGATTTTCCACAAGAGCCTTAAATTCTTTAAACCTGTCAAAGGCTTCATATTTATTCTTAAGGAAATATATCCATGTATTCCTTGAGAAGTCATCTATAAATGATACATAGTACACAAACTTACTTAGTGATGTAACCTTCATAGGTCCAAACACGTCACTGTGCACAAGTTCTAATAACTGTTTCACACTCTTACTACCAGAGGGGAAACTCACCCGATTCTGCTTCCCATATACACAATTTTCACAGAAATCAAAATCCAGAGAGCTATTACTCATACCTTCTACCATACCTTTACCATGAAGTATTCGAAGGCCCTTCTCTCCAATATGTCCAAGCCTTTGATGCCACAACATGGTCTTGGCCTTTGGGTGCAATAGTTCTGTCAGGAACCACAGAACTATTGCACCCATCAACAATAGTGCTACCTTGCAGCTTGTATAGAGTTCCAATCTAAACTCCGCATCAATACTAGTTCTCCCCGAACCATTTTGCAGGTATCCTTCTCGAACACTATTTTTACACCTGCATCATTCAGCTTGCTTACAGAAATCAGATTTCTGGCTAATGCAAGAATATGCAGAACACCTGGAAGTGTTCTAACCCTTCCACCTTGCGACTTCAACTTTACTTTTCCACAACCCATGATTCTAGCCTTCGTATCATCCCCTAAGAAGACATCACCACTATCGTATTTCTCATACTCGTAGAACCACTCTCTATGGGGAGTGAAGTGAAAGGATGCACCTGAGTCAATCAACCATTCCTCATGATCTACATGTGCACTTGAAGAAGCCAAGTACACATCCCCACCTTCATCTGAGGTGGTTTTCGCCTCTATAGAATGAGCATCATCAGATCCCTTTCCTTTATCAGGAGCTTTAGATTTACAGTCCCTTTTGTAGTGCCCTTCCTTTCTGCATTTCTAGCACACCACCTTTACAGGTTTTCCTAGAGATTTAGATCTCCCACTTGATGACTTATTTTTGTTTCTATTCTGGGACTGTCCTCGTACAAACAAGGCATCACCATTCTGGCTCTCCATATTTTTCCGTCTCATCTCCTCTGTCAGCAAGGATGAGACTATTTCATCAAACTGCAAGGCAGTTGCATTGCTACTTATTGCAATAAATAGACTATCCCACAAATCTGGTAGAGAACAAAACAAACTGATGCACTTATCTTCAACTAAAATTTTAATATCAATAGATGCTAACTTACTTACCACACTATTAAATGCGTTCAGATGCTCTGTCACCGAGTCTCCATCTTTCATCCTCAGGTTATACAACTTTTTCTGTAGGAACAGTTTATTCACCAGAGACTTAGATTGGTACAAAGACCCTAACTTTTCCCACAAATCCTTCGCCATAGCTTCCCCTGATACATTCAACAATACTGAATCTGAGACACACAATCGTATTGTGCTCTTTGCCTTCCGATCCAACTTCTTCCATTATTCATCGGACACTCCCGTTGGTTTAGTACCCAGATCTACTGTGATCCATTGATCTTTATCCACCAATAGATCCTCCATATTGAGTTTCCACAACTCAAAACTCTGACCAATAAATTTCTCAATCTCTATCTTTCCACTGCTCGCCATCTTCTTTCACCACCAGAATTGATCTCGCAGATCTCCCACTGAACAGGGTCTACCACACGCCCGAGCGGAACCCCTCAGCAACAAAGGCATCCCCTTGAAGCCAAAACTGCTCCGATACCAAATGTAGGTTTTAACCCCGTACAGAAATTACCTGCATACGAATTCTAAAAAAGAGAAAATAAACAATGCAAGAGCGTAACACATAAAACACATATACACAGAGATTTTCCCCTGGATCCCAAAACCAGGACTACCAGCTTGATTTTTCATTATTTTCCTTTCAATGTTATGATACATATTTATACATGCCGAAGCATCCAATACCATGGACCGAAAACCATCGTGTCCAATAGCATGGACCGAAAACCATCGCGTCCAAAAAACATGTGTGAAAATCATGCACAAAACCACAAGTGGGTCTGCCCATCCTAACATAGGGTCGAAAACCAAAATTTTCCTGGGCGCTACCCTAGACCCCATAAAGTGGGGTTAATGGTACACCTCAAACCCCCTATGAACCCCCCTGCTACATAATCGACGTAACGAAGGGGGGCTCTGCCCCCCTCTAACCCCTCGGATAACTACGTGGGCTAGTCATGGAAAGAATATAACACAACCCAACACCTTTCACTTGCACACTTGGCCCTTTGATCTTCTCCTCCTTATATAGTTTTTTGCCTTTCTCAATACCTCGGACCAAAACAACACTTAGAACCTATCGTATTCTTGGACTAATACCATGGTATTGACCATTGGTATTATTTAATCTTGTATTTCCTTTATTTTCCAACCCATACACACTTTTCCTCTTGTGAAAGTGCGTGCATACATATACACTCTTTTTGTTTTGTGAAACCGTGTGTATATGCTGCTTTGACAAGGTGAACCTGTGTATACAGCTTAAACTACCTTACTAAATCCTTTTCCTTCAACTTCTTGATTCTGATCAGTAGACATTTGATCCATCTTCCTGTTCTTTTGTACTAATGCCTAGTTACCTCTGAATTGACCTGTTACAATATGAGTTTCCCTTTATCACATTTGAACTGACCTGTGAGTGAGTTAACATCAAGGACAACACTTCTATCATAATGCCAACAATCTCCCCCTTTTGAATTGATGGAAACCATATTGGTGTTGATTACTTCAAGCTATAGAAAATGTTTGAGATATCATGCAACACCAAAATACTCTCCCCCTTTGACATCAAGGGAAAAGGGCAGACCAATATATTAACCCCCTTTGAGATACATTATGATGTCCATGCTCCCCCTAAGTGCATGCAGAGTCTACAGAGATATTTTTCAAAAGAATAACATGACTCTATAACTCAACCATGTGAGTATGACCTTCCTATCACCAATGACTCATACATACATCAATCACCCAACCAACTAGGGATACACCAAATTTGACTCATCCACCCAACCAAGTGGGGATATACCAATTTTTTATACATGATTGAAATATAGCAATTATTACATCATCCTTCCCATGCATAGTGGGGATACAAATTGCATCATATGTCAATAGGAATCATTCAAAATAGACTATGATAGAAGGAGACATATTACACCCTAGAGGTTTGCATGACCTATGCAACAATGAATATCTGAAACCCTAGCTGAAGTTAGCAACCATAATTCCAACAATGTAGAATGTTTGTGAAGGCTAATTCTCCCCCTGAACCTGTGCATTGTCAGCAAATCATTCATCAAGGCATCTTCATTAGTCAGATAAAAATCAATTAACAAAGCATATCAGCAGACTGTAATCATCAATATCGGATTGAGCACCCATGTCAGAGTCTAACCCACTGTTTTTCTATCAGAAAAAAAAATACGCTTCTAAAACCACAAAAAATAGCTTATATATAGGACTATCCTTCCTAAAACCCGCGATAGTAACCTTCCTCTGAAAACTTGTTTTAAAAATAGGATGATGCATAAACTACTCCCAGATTTTGTCTAAGATATTCAAATGTTTCTCTTGGAAGTGGTTTGGTAAACATATCAACAACCTGTTCTTTGGAGGGAACATGCTCCAATTTATCCTTTTCTTCAAGCACTTTTTCTCGTAGAAAATGGTACTTAACAGATATGTGCTTGGTCTTGGAGGGCATGACTGAATTTTTTGAAATACTGATGGCACTTGTATTATCACAGAGAATGGAGATGGGTGGACAACATGTGATTTGAATGTCTTGCAATGTTTGCATCATCCAGAGTAGTTGTGTGTAGCAAGATGTAGTAGCCACATATTCTGCTTCAGATGTAGATAAGGCAATCAAACTTTGTTTCTTGCTTAACCAAGATACTAACCGTGATCCCATATAGAATGAACCTCCACTAGTGCTTTTTCGATCATCAACATTTCTTGCCCAATCTGCATCTGTATATGGATGAAGAGTGAGATATGTATCTTTAGGATACCATAGACCAAAGTCTTGAGTTCCTTGAAGATATTTGAATATACTTTTTACAGCCTGAAGATTTGATTCCTTTGGATTTGCTTGGAACCTCCCAACAATTCCTACTGCATGTATGATATCAAGTCTGGTACCTGTTAGATAAAGAAGACTTCCAATCATAGATTTGTATGCTAGTTGATTCACTATAGGTGATTCATCTTTAAAACTGAGACTGCATCCTGTTACCATCAGAGTACATACTAGTTTAGAATCTTCAATTCTGTACTTCTTCAGAATCTACTTCAGATATTTAGTTTATGAAGAAAAAATACCATCATTTGTTTGTTGTACTTGTAGACCAAGAAAATAAGTAAGTTCACCAAGTAAGAAAATTTCAAATTCTTGCTACATAATTGAAGCAAAGTTCTAACTCATAGATTTTTCATTGCTACCAAAGATGATATCATCAACATAAACAACAATAATTAGCAGTTTATCATTCTAAATCTTTGTGTATAAGTTGTTGTCTGCAAATCCTTTTGTGAAACCTTGTTGTTGTATATATTTGTTAAGACGATAATACCAGGACCTTGGAGCTTGTTTCAAACCATATAGAGCCTTTTTTAGCTTGCATACAAGTTTTGCATCATTTCCTAGAATGAATCCTTCTGGTTGTTCAATATAAACTTCTTCTTCTAAATATCCATTCAGAAATTCTGATTTTACATCCATTTGATATACTTTGAATTTTCAAAAACTTGAAAGAGAAAGAAACATTCTTATGGTTTCAAGTCTAGCAATAGGTGCAAAAGTTTCTTCAAAGTCTATACATTCTTGTTGAGCATACCCCTTACAAACAAGTCTTGCTTTGTTTCTAATAACCTATCCATTTTCATTCAGCTTCTTCTTAAATATCCATTTTGTTCCTATAACATTTTCATCATGAGGTCTAGGAACTAATTCTCAGGTATCATTCTTTTCAATTTGGTCAGGTTTTCATCCATGGAATTAACCCAGCATTAATCTTTTCTAGCTTCATTAACATTTTTTGATTATATGGAGGATAGTAATGCTATATAACTAGAAGTTCTTGTAAGATTTCTTCTTGTCTGTACTCCAAAACCTTTTTATCCTATAATTTGAGATTTGATATGATTCTTTTGAACATACCTGGATGGAGTCTTTTCCCTGTCAGTTGTATCTTCTTCTGATGCTTCATTGGTTTCTTCCTCTATATCATTTTGATTTGATACGTGAAATCATTCACCGTCTTCCTCATTGCCATCTTCCTTTGTTGATTTCATCTTTTTATTGGTGATATATTGATATACTCCAAGAATGAGGAAAAGCATGCCGAGCACCTGGAAGCAGTGTTGATATTGTTGAGAGAGCATAAGTTGTATGCCAGCTTCATCAAGTGTAGTTTCTTTTAGACTCAAATTCATTACTTCATAAATGTTGTTTCCAAGGAAGAGATAACAATGGACACCGAAAATATTAAAGCTATCATGGAGTGGCCAACTCCTAGGAATGTGGATGAGGCCAGAGCATTCATGGGACTAGAATATTATTACAGGCAGTTCATCAAGAACTTTTCAAGGATTTCCTATCGTATTACATCTTTCTAGAGAGAATGAAAGATGTTTGAATGGACTGAGGAGTGTACAACTAGTTTTATTAGTTGAATCATTTGCTTATAAATGCTCTAGTGAAGATTGCATATCCTAATAAGGAGTTTATAGTCTGTAAAAATTCTTGCAATAAAGGACTTGGTAGAGTCTTAATGAAGGAAGGATAGGTGATATGTTATGAGCCAAGGAAATTCAATGAGTGCGAGCAAAACTATGTGACTCATGATCTTGAGTTGGTAGCTATCATTCATGCCTTGGAGATGTGGAGGTATAATCTTATTGGCAGGTGGTTTATTCTGACTAGTGATCATAATAGATTGAGTTACTTGTTTGAACAACCTAAATTGAATTCCAGACAAGCTAGATGTTTGGCTACCCTTAGTGAGTTTGAATTCGATATCAGGTACATTAAGGGAAAGGAGAATTGGGTTGTAGATTCTCTTAGTAGGAGAGTGCATGTGAATAACATTTAAGTTGTGAGCTCTTATGGGACAAATTTATTCCTTTCCTAGATGTTTCTCTCTTATAGTTAGGAGAAACAAAACATTTGGTATATGAGACTCGTATATATACATTTCCCACTTTACTAAAGAGAGAGCCTTTAGCAACCACATTCTTTTTTAATGAGGTATCAAGCTCCTTGAAGAGTGATTGTTGTACTACTCTATTGATCATCTAGTCTGGTACCAAACCATTCAAGTACCAAACCATCGAGTGAAGCTGTGAGCCCTGAACTTACTGAAAAGGGGATTGGTAGTCTAGTCATAGCAAAAACATGTCCTTTCCTTCCATTATTGAAAGAAAGGACCACTCTAATGGATCTCCAGCCCCTAGATCCCCACTTTCCACCCCAATTTAGACTAATCCAAGAAAAATAGGTATATTGATGTGCTAATGACTTCCCCCCTCATATTCTCCACTTCTGGCTCCTGTGTGTGGACCCCTTGCTTCCACACAATCCACCATTCCATAACCCATGTGAATTACATATTTGGTCAGGATCAAATTTTTCGGGTAGGGAAACATGATGACAAGTAACAACAACTGAAGCATATATTGCAACAACAAGGTGAAGGTGATAGGGATGAGGAGTATTACCTCACAATAGATGGATTGGTCCGATTTAGGAATAAGATTTATGTGATAGATAGCAATGAGCTTAAGAAGCTTATCTTGAGGGAGTTTCATGTCAAGTCATATTTATGCCACCTAGGATACCATGATAATTTGAAAACTATTAGGAAGTTATACCATTGTCATAATTTGAAGAAAGAGGTGGTTGACTTTATTGCTAGATTCTTGGATTGTCAGCAAGTGAAAGCTGAGTGTAAGCATCTAGCTAGTTTATTGCAACCTATTCTGATTCCAGAATGGAAATGGGAGGTCATTTCGATGGAATTTATTGCAATATTGTTGAGGACAACAAAAAAAAAAGATTCCATCATGGTTGTGGTTGATAGGTTATGTAAAGTAGCTCACTTCATTGCAGTTAAGTCTACGAATTCATCTAGTGAGGTAGCTCAGTTCTTCATTAGGGAGATAGTGAATTTTCATTGTGATCACAAGAAGATCATATCACACAGAGATGCCAAGTTCACTTCCAGGGTTTGGAAGGAGTTATTTGAAGGATTAGGGACAAAGTTATATTTTGAGACAAATTATCATCCACAGACAGATGCAAAGACATAGAGGGCGAACAAGATTCTTGAGGATATGTTGAGGATGTATGTCATGTATCAATCGAGGAAGTGGAAGGAGTATCTTCCATTGGTAGAGTTTGCATATAATAATGAATATTAGGAGTCCTTGAGTATGAGCCCATTTGAGGCTCTTTATGGGTAGAGTTGTAATACTCCTATCGACTGGAGTGATCCAGTGAATAGGGTATTGATTGGGCCACATATTTTGGCTGAGATGGAATAGGAAATTTGGGTTATCAGAAAAAATTTGAAGATAATGCATGATAGGAAGAAGAGTTATGCAGATCATCACATAACATTCAAAGAGTTTCATGCTGGAGAGTATGTGTACTTGCACATCAAGACCAAGAGGATATCCTTGAGGATTGGGTCATGTGTCAAGCTGACACCTCGATATTGATGGCCTTTTGATATCTTTGAGAGGATTTTACCAGTGTCCATGATGTTTTCCATGTTTCATTGCTTAAGTGATATGTGTGGATGATGATCATGTGATTTATTGGTATGTATTACAGGTGTAACCAGAGGAAGAATTCTAGTTGGAACCTCAATGCATACTGTAGTGGAAACAATTGATGCTCTGGAACCAAGAAATAGACCATGTCAAAGTGCAGTGGAAGCACTTTGGGCCTGATGAAGATACATGGGAGATGGTTGATTAGATGTGGGATTTGTATCCTTCATTATTTTCGGTTCAAGCAAATGAGTTTTTGTTGTATATGCATATATGTGTATGGTTGTAAATATCATAATGAGTTGTGTTATAAAGCTCCAATAAGTAGTGTGTTTGTTTCGTTTTTCAATAGGATGCCATTGTAAATACTATATTGAGTTATGTTGTAAAGCTCCACAGTGAATATCTTTTGTTTTTAGTAATTTGTTGGTCATAGGTGTCATACAACACTAAGGACAGTGTTTCCAAAAGGGGGAGGGGTTTGTAACAACCTCGGGTTAAAGTTTCATGTAATGAAGGATAATAAAGGAAAAATAATACCAAGGTCATGGGACATGTATTCCAAGTTGAATGTTGGGAAAACACTTTAGTGGGCATCACTTGTGGTTCAATAATGGCTATGGAAATTTTCGCATGAATTGAAAAAGGAAAAGAGGGAATAACTGACATTTAAATTTGGGAAATTAGTAAAATAAGAGAAAAGGAAGGTGAAAATACACAAATTTGCATGCAAGGGAAATTAGAAGAAAATGAAGAAAAATGAGACATCAGTGATAAAAATTAATCATATAATCAATTCACATCTTTTGAAAAACTTTTCGATCTCTTACACTCTTGCACACTTAGATAATTCTTGGAGCACTTTAGCATTAAATTGGATTCAGAGAAAGGAAAGAGAGCAAGAAAAGGAAGGAAAAGGACAAGCAAAGGAAAGTGAAGGAAAGAAAGGAGAAGGGTGTATCAACAACTTCAGTAGGAAGATTTTGTAGGTAAGAAGTTGCATGTGTAATTTCCTTGCTAGGATGTGAATTCATGGTACATGCATTTGTTTATTTGGTTCATTTCTTATCATTGGCATGTGTTTTTCCTGGTTTGACCATGGTTTTAGCATTGCCTTACCATTTCCTAGATAGCCATGGTCTGATGGGGTTCATTCTTGGCTGAGTTTTAGATTGTTGGAAGGTTTTAGAACCTGGTGAGATGGTCTCAGGAAAATCCCAAGGGTTGGTGGTGCAGACAGGAAAATTCCTCAAGGTATGGTGAACGAATTTTGAGGCATCTAAGCTTGTTTTGCTTTTGTGATCTCAGTACCAGTTTAGTGTTGGATTGTGTTATATTCTTTCCACGATTAGCTCCAGTAGTTAAACCAGGGGGTTAGAGGGGGGTAGAGCCCCCCCTTTGTTGTGTTGGGATCAATGGGGGGGTCATAAGGGGGGCAGTAGCCCCCCCTTTGTTGTGTTGGGATCAATGGGGGGGTCACAAGGGGGGTGGTATCCCCCCTCTACGGGGTCCAGGCAGTGCCCCGGGGAATTTTTTTTTGGACCCTATATTAGGTGGGATAACCTACCTATGGTTTTGTGCATGGATTTCGCACATGGTTTTGGGTGCGATGGTTTTCGGTCCATGGTATTTTGTAGATATGGTCAAGGGAACTACACTTATGTTCTAATATAGGGTTAATAGATTGGGGTTTATGGATGCTTTGACATGTATATATATGTATTGTAACATTGAAAGGAACATAATGAAAAATCAATCTAGTAGTCCCGATTTTGGGATCAAGGGGGAAATATTTTTGTATATTTGTTTTATGTGTTATGATCTCGCCATTGCTTATTTTCGCTTTTTAATATTTGTATGCAGGTAATTTATGTAAGGGGTTAAGACCTACATTTGGTATCAGAGCTATTTTGGCTTCAAGGGGATGTCTTTGCTGCTGAGGGGTTTTGCTCAGGCCTGTGGTAGACCCTATTCAGTGGGAGATCTGTGAGATCGATGCTTGTTGTGAAAGAAGATGGCGAGTAGTGGAAAGATAGAGATCAAGTAATTTAATGGTCAGAGTTTTGAGTTGTGGAAACTCAAGATGGAGGATCTGTTGGTGGATAATGATAAGTGGATCACAGTAAATTCGGGTACTAAACCAATGACAATGTCCGATGAAGACTAGAAGAAGTTGAATCAGAATTAAGTATTGTTGAATGTATGAGGGGAAGTTATGATGAAGGCTTTGTAGGACAAGTTAGGGACTTTGTACAAATCTAAGTCTCTGCTGAATAAACTGTTCGTACGGAAAAAGTTGTATAACCTGAGGATGAAAGATGGAGACTCGATGACAGAGCATTTGAACGCATTTAATACTATGGTAAGGCAGTTATTATTTGTTTGATATTAAAATTTCAAATAAAGATAAGTGCATCAGCTTATTTTATTCTCTACCAAATTTGTGGGATAATTTGGTTGTTGCAATAGGTAGCAATGCAAATGCCTTGTAGTTTGATGAAATAGTCTCATAATTGCTGATAGGGGAGATGAGATGGAAAAATATGGAGAGCCAGAATGGTGATGCCTTGTCTGTATGAGGATGGTCCTAGAGCAGAAACAAAAATAAGTCCTCAAGTGGGAGAGATAAATCTAGAGTGAGATCTAAATCTCCAAGAAAACCTGTAAAGGTGTGCTGGAAATCCGAAAAGGAAAGGCACTACAAAAGGGACTATAAATTTCAAACTCCTGAGGAAGGAAAGGGATCTGATGATGCTCCTTCTATAGAGGTGAAAACCATCTCAGATGAAGGTGGGGATGTGTACTTGGCTTCTTCTTCAAGTACACATGTAGATCATGAGGAATGATTGATTGACTCAGGTGCATCCTTTCACTTCATTCCCCACAGAGAGTGGTTTTGCGAGTATGAGAAATATGATGGTTGTGATGTCTTCTTAGGGGATGACATGAAGGCTAGAATCATTGGTTGCAAAAAAGTCAAGTTGAAGTTGCAAGGTGGAAGGATTAGAACACTTCCGGGTGTTCTGCATATTCTTGCATTAGCTAGAAATTTGATTTTTGTAAGCAAGCTGGATGATGTAGGTGTAAAAACAGTGTTCGAGAAAGACACCTACAAAATGGTTCAGGGAACATTGGTATTGATGCAGGGAGTTTGGATTGGAACTTTGTACAAGCTACAAGGTAGCATTGTTATTGATGGGTGCAACAGTTATGTGGTTCTTGAAAGTGGAGTAGAAAATCTAGTGGTCTCCAGATAAAAGACCATGTTATGGCATCAAAGGCTTGGACATATTGGAGAGAAGGGACTTGGAATACTTCATGGTAAAGGTATGGTAGAAGTTATGTCTAATAGTTCTCTGGATTTTGATTTTTGTGAAAATTTTGTATATGGGAAGCAGAATCAAGCGAGTTTCCTCTCTGGTGGTAAGAGGGCGAAACAAATATTAGAGCTTGTGCACAGTGATCTGTTTGTACCTGTGTCTGTTCCATCACTGGGTAAGCCTGTGTATTATGTATCATTTATAGATGACTTCTCAAGGAATACATGGATATATTTCCTCAAGAATAAATATGAAGTCTTTGACAGGTTTAAAGAATTTAAGGCTCTCGTGGAAAAGTAGACAGAGAAGAAGATAAAGGTGTTGAGGACAAATAACGGTGGAGAGTTTTGCAAGAAGGGATTTGAAGAGTTCTGTAAGAAGTGTGGGATAGCACGACAAAAGACTACTCCATACACACCTGAGAAAAATTGATTTTCATAAATAATGAACTAGACATTGATGGAAAGGGCAAGAAGCATGCTTAGTGGTGTCGGGTTAGGACAAGAATTTTGGGCAGAGGTGGTGGAGACTGCATGTTACTTGGTCAATAGATCACCTTCATCAGCATTGGAGGATAAGAATCCACAAGAGGTGTGGATTGGTAAGAAACCTTCTCTTTCACATCTGAGGGTATTTGGATGTGATGCATATGTAAATGTTACAAAGGAGAAAAGAACAAAGTTGGATAGTAAATCTAAAAAATGCATCTTTATTGGGTATAAGGATGTTTTAAAAGGTTATAAGCTTTGGAACCCAGTAACAAGGAAGGTTGTGTATAGCCGAGATGTGGTGTTTAGAGAGATGAAAGATGTTATTAAACATGAAGTCCTACCAAAGGAACCTAAGAAGTAGATTTTGAGATATAGGAGTAAGAATCAAACTCTACAGTAGAAGAGGAATAAGAAGAGGAAGAGCCACAAACTCTGGTTGTGAGAAGATCAATTCAAGAAAGAAGGCAACCATAAAGGTATATTCCATCTACTTTCTGTTCAAATTTTTCTTTATCTATTACTGATGATTATCCCAAAACTGTGAAGGAAGCAATAGTTTGAGAGGATGAAAAAGTCTGGAAAGAGGCCATGGTTGATGAAATGACATCTTTGCACAAAAATAAGGCTTTGGATCTAGTGGAGTTGCCGACTGGAAGGAAACCCATTGGTAGCAAATGGGTATTCAAGAAGAAGATGAATGCAAAAGGAAAGGTGGAGAAATACAAAGCTCAGTTGGTAGCAAAGGTTATTCTTAGGTGTCGAGAATTGATTTTGGTGATATTTTTTCTCCTTTTTCCAAGGTAGCTTCTATTAGATTACTTTTATCTATTGTTGTTGCTTTTAATGTTGAGGTAGAACAGATGGATGTGAAGACAACATTTCTTCACAGGGATCTAGAAGAAGAGATCTACATGAAGAAAACTGAAGGCTTTGCAGTGAAGGGTAAGAAAGAATTGGTATGAAAGTTAAAAAAGTCACTGTATGGGTTAAACAGTCACCAAGGACGTTGCATTAGAAATTTGATACATTTATATGGGGACTTGGATTTACCAGAAGAAAAGTAGATCATTGTGTGTATTTTAAATTAATTGGTGATCGTGTTATTTATCTAATCTTGTATGTGGATGATATGTTGTTGGTCAGAAATGACAAAGAAATTATCCAGGATTTGAAGACCCAATTGTCCTCAAAATTGAACATGAAACATATTGGTGTTGCAAACTCTATTTTAGGCATGGAAATTAAACAAGATTAGGAAAAGAGGAAGCTATGGTTAAACTAGAGGAAATATGTCGAGACAATACCGCAAAGGTTTAATATGCAGGATAGTAAAATGGTGAAGGTTCCTATTCCTGTAGGTGTAAAGTTATCTATTGAACAATGTCCCAAGACACAAGAAGAGGAAGATGACATGTCCCGTGTTCCATATGCAAGTGCAGTCTGTAGCTTGATGTATGCGATGGTATTTACTAGACCAGACATTGCACATACAATGGGAGTATTGAGCAGGTTTATGTCAAAACTACGAAAGAAGCATTGGATAACAGTGAAGTGGGTTTTCAGGTATTTGCATGGCACTAGTGTTTACGGTTTGTACTACCAAGGAAGACCAGGATTGGAAATTTTTTTGGAAATCCATGGCTTTGTAGATCCAGACTAGGCTGGATATCTGGATCAGAGAAGATCTACAAGTGGGTATGTGTTTAACCTATTTGGAGGTGCATTCAGTTGGATGAGTAAGAGACAATCTGTAGTGGCACTTTCAACTACAGAGGCAGAATACATGGAAACCACTCATGCAAGAAAGGAAGTAGTTTCGTTTCAGAGTTTGTGTTCAAGTATGGGGTCAATAAATTGAGATACAAGGATAAACTATGAAAACCAAAGTGCAATTTTCCTGGCAAATAACCCTTCTTATCATTCAAAGACAAAGCACATTGATGTTCAATATCACTTTGTGAGGGATATGGTAGAAGAGAAAAGGGTGTTGTTGGTAAAGGTTGACACTTTGAAGAATACTGCATATGCATTGAAAAAATCTGTGAGCTCTGAGAAGTTCTCTTGGTGTAGAGAAACAATGGGTGTTCCAGGGCTGGATCAATGACTAAGACCTCCTATGGCCCCTTTTGGAAAGAAAAAAACAAGTGGGAGAATGTTGGGTTGTGTTATATTCTTTCCACGACTAGCTCCAACAGTTAAATTGGGGGGTTAGAGGGGGAGAGGAGCTCGTCCTTTGTTGTGTTGGATGAAGCGGGGGGGGGGTAGCACCCCTTTTCGGGGGGTTTGAGGGGGGCAGTAGCCCCCCTATACGAGGTTTGGGGCATCAACTCGAGGAAATTTTTTTTGAACCCTATATTAGGTGGTCAGACCTACCTATGGTTTTGTGAATGGATTTCGCACATGGTTTTGGGTGTGATGGTTTTCGGTCCATGGTACTTTGTAGATCCATTCAAGAGGACTATAGTTACCTTCTAATCTGGGGTTAATGGATGCTTTGACATGTATATATATGTATTGCAACATTGAAAGGAACATAATGAAAAATCAATCTGGTAGTCCTAGTTTTGGGATCCAGGGGAAAATATTTGTGCATAATTTTTTTTATGTGTTATGCTCTTGCCATTATTTATTTTCTATTTTTAGAATTCGTATGCAGGTAATTTCTGTACAGGGTTAAAACCTACATTTAGGTGAGATCATGTTAGCGTGATGGTGGAGGTGTTTTAACCTTTCAATTCCTTGTTTTATTGTGTCTTGGTTTATCCCATGAGATCCCACATTCATTCTTAGAATATTGCATGAGGGTGATCGGCTGAAAGAAAGATAATATATGGTCTAGTGGTATGCAGAAGTCCCTAACTTGGTTATATTTTTCATAAGTTAAAACGATTTATTCTTATAATCTAATTAATGAACACATGCACCTATTATTATGTGGATTTTATGGCAGATTTGTTATTGTTACAGGTCATTTTTTTGCATCTACTCAAATGTCCTGAAAACCAGATCAATCAACATCCTTGACACCTTGCAATAATCCCTTTTCAAATCCTTGAGAATTATCTCTCTAAGGAGTCTTGGTTTTCTAGGTTAATCAACTCAAAAACCTAGTTTTTGGACCCATCACACTTTCTCTTCTAGAAAACAACAGTATTGCATGTTGCATAACTAAGAAATTGCACTCATCAACACATGTTTCCTTCACTACAGGTGTGATGGTTCTATAATTTTGAGAAAAATAAAAAATAAATTTGAATCTTATCTTTCTGGAAGTGTCTAAAGTTTTTTTAACCATTTAATATTGATTGAGATCTTGAATTCCTATCATATAGGTTTTATCTTTCATCCCTATATCTTATCTTCCCTCATTTGTGGATCTAAGTCGTAGATTGGTAAAACCAACACTACTGTATTTACCTTATAATTCCATTGCCTCCCATGGTGTCTGGGTTTGATTTTGGAGAAGAGAAGAACTTACATTGGACTCCATGTAGGTATTTCCTCCATGTTATAATTTCTCTATGGAAAACAAAATTATTTTGTTCGTGTTGTTTCCATATCAAACCGCTAGATCTAGGGAATTCACTTTTATTCATAGAAAAAAATTTCTGTCAAACAACTTGGTGACTCCACTAGGGAACGAGATGTTCCTATAGTGGTTTCCTTAGCTTATTCATTTTAGACCTTTAAATCCAACTTAAATTGAATTTTTTACAGAGTAATTAGTCTTAGGAAAACATAATTCTGAGCTTGGTAGGGTTTTTATTTCTCTTTTTGAACAAAATTAGCCCCAATGCACTTTTTGTTCTGAGACAAAGTGACCCAACGCACTTGTCTCTCTCTGTAGGTGCGATGCATCACAATGGTTCCTTCACCTAGACTACAATGGTTCTTGTGGGATGCAAAAATTACATTTTTATGCCCTTCTTTGAGTTCTAATATGATCCTATGGATTTTCCCGAGTCTTTGAACTAGTCATTGTCTTTGTAAATCCATCAGTGTGTTTACATTTGGGTTTGATTGCCTTTTGATGAGAATTTGTTTGGTTTTTATTTCTTCTTGTCAATTAGGGTTTGTGAACCCTTAGCTTAATTTATGATTGGATAAAAAGAATTTTCATATTACAATTCCAGTCTATGTGAGTTCTTTTAGTCAATGATCTAGCTTCATTTTCATTTTCATTGTATTTGAAAATTGAAAAGGAAAATAAAATAAAAATTTATATTTCTTATATTGCATATAGGGTTTTTGAAAATGCATTGGAATATTACATTGAAATATTTGATTAGGAAGCTCTTTTTTGTTGCATCATTGTTTGTTTCTTCCTTCCCATAGATAGATCATCATCACAATGAAACTGCTCTTTTCATAATGCTAGTTGCATCATAGGAGGTTCAGGTGAATTCGTACCATGGGCCTTGAAATTGAAACTTAATTGAACATAAGATTCAGAATTTATTCAATTAATCTAAGGATCATTTGGAATATTAATGAAACCCATAGTGGTCTAGGCTAGAAGACGTGTTCTCATGTCATTCAACGTAGGAGATGGTGTTACTTGTCTTCGTTACATTCTGAGGGTAGTTGGTATTCCACATATATAAGTATATTGGATCATTCTCAATGTACCCTTGGGTATATCAGATGACGTTCCATGTATGAAAAGTATATAGGAATACCTCCTATCATACATGATGCATTAGACAACACTACTATAGACTGCACTTCCACATAGCTCTTGGTATATTTTGGAAGCCCCATTAGGCTTCCATCCTGCCATAGATAAACATGTCAATTGCCTTGTTCACTGTGATACACCAAACACAATATTCAGAGAGATTTCCTACACGTACTAGAATGATATATTATAGTTCACAGTGACTTCGTAAACCCTTTTTCCTATACCTTTGTTTTGTTTTATTTTGTGTCTTTAATTTCTAAAGAACAACATCCTAATTGTGGAACAACTCCTTAATATATCTTAGGTTGAAATTGGAAACAGTTCCCAACTCTACTAGTCAAGGAAACCCCTCTGACGGGAATCCTCGTCCTTTTCCTCCTTTTGGAAATATTAGTGATCCTTATATGGAAATGTTTGATGAGCACCAGTATTGCAACAAGAATGTTACAACTCTTAGGGCTACCAAATTTACTTTATCAACCCGGGGTTTGTACAAACTTGGAGTTGACAGTGTTGTATACACAAGTAAATGTGATGGAATTTACTTTATCAACCCGGGGTTTGTACAAACTTGGAGTTGACAGTGTTGTATACACAAGTAAATGTGATGGGTCTGTTCTTTGTCACTACTAATTTGGTGATAGACCACTAAGGTTTTTCAAACTAGACTTCTATGCGTTCAGAAGAATCTTGATTACCAATGAAGAAAAGAGAAATCTACAGTAAGAGAAAGCTTGTCTACAGCAGTAAGGAAAAAGACTGAAATCAAATGCTTAAACACGCCATTTTCTAACTAATTGCTGAGAGGCTATGCTTCAAAAGAAAGCTAAGTTAACATGTATGCAATCCTATTGTCCTAAGCATGCCAATTCAAAACATCAAAAATTCTACCGTTGTGCATGTAAATGAATAAAATAAATTTGTTTTTCTTTTTGTCCTTTTTCTTAGGTGAAAGTATGAAATCTAATCTCTTTTGGCGATGTGGCATGTGGCTTATGGATGATGGTGAATGGTGAGAAGGCTTGGGATACTAGTAGGGGTCCTTTTCTAGCTTCCTAGAGGATTTTTCCTCAATTCGGCCTCAAAACAAGACACTACAGGTAAACCTACAGGATGTCCTAATGCGTTCTAATGGGATGTCCTTAAAACGTATAAGATCCTCGATATTTCTACAGGATACATCTGATATCAAAAGGAGGGATGTTGAAGGTGATGGAGGGCTTAGGGAAGGTGGTTGGTGGATGGAATGAGGCAAGGGAATGCCTAGGACCACTTCAGAACTCAAAACTAGAGTGTGAGATGGTTGGATTTGCTCAACAATCTTGGAGAAAGTTTCTTGTGAAATGATGAAATTGGTGAGGGTTTTAGTGAAAGGAAGGGATGATCATGGATGGATGAGGTTTAGATGAGGTTTTTGATCATGAAATCTCTGTGTACTTCTAAAACACATGCACTGCATCAAACATTGACATTTACCCAAAAATCATGTAAATAAGAAGGATTCCAATTAACTAGGGAAAACTGAATTTCATGAGCTAGCTACCTACTTCATGCACGAGGAAAACTTGCAAAATATGATGAACATTGATGATCTAATGTAATGATGAAGATAGGAGAAATTATGACTAAATCCTACTCTTGAAAACTGATCAATGTTGTTCTAAGTACATAAAAACCCTAAATTCCATGAGAAAGTAGAATTTTGTCTTATGGGGGCTCCATAGGAGTTCTTTCCTCAAACCATGATCCCTGAATGAAGGAGTGAGGCGAAAACCACCTACTGACAGATTTTTGATGTTCCTTTATCTCCTCTAAGCTACTTCTGAAGTAAAGCACAAATGGAAGCAAACTAATAAGAAAAATAATCAAATCTATACTACTTGCAATGAAATAATTCTAAATACAATTCAACTATTAATCTATGAAATAAATCTAAGCATACAAATACAAGAAGAGGAGCCTTTGTTGCTAGGTTTCATCTCTAACCCAAGAGCTTCAGCCCTCTGAGTTAACTCATTACTAGATCAAGGAAACACTCATTCTCATTATTAAAATAGAAAATTACATAGCAATGTCTTCCATAAGTCTTGAACTCGAAAATGACTAGTGTTTTTACAACAAAAAATCAAATCCTAATGAGGCTTTAGGCCTCTTTATTTATACAACTGAAGTCTCCAACGACTTGATGAGCCTCACCATTGGGTAATTATATGGGCCTTAATTCACCTCCTAGCTTAGTCAAAACAACTTTTCTCACAACTTATTACATGTTTTGATTATATTTGTTTAATGAGATGAGTTAGAGCGAGATATTATGCCTAGTGGACTAATATGCATTGAATGCAGGTTTGGAAGAGAAAATCAATGAATTTCGGCAAAGACTAAGGTTTGAAACTCAAATGGAACAAGGGAGAGAGATTGTAGGAGTTAAATCCTCCTCATTTACTCCTTCCCCATTCGAATATTCCTCCATTAATCCCACCATCTTAGAGTACAAGCAGCCAAGTCATGAAGCTTAGAAGGTAGCTAAGTAAGTGATAGACAAAGAGTTAGTTCATCTTGACTTTGGGATTTGAGCCTCCCTAAATTTAAGGAATTATTTGGGGACTTCAATTGTATAAGTATAGAGACCTAGAGCCTCATTAGGATTTGAATTTTTGTTGTAAAACTCTAGCTATTTTCAAGCTCTATACTTGTGGAAGACTTTTTAATGTAATTTTCTATTTGGTAATAAGAATGAGTTTGTTCTTGATTCAGTACTGATTTCAATCATGGGGTTGAAGCTCTTGAGTTAGAGCCCAACTCTAGTAGCAAAGGCTCTTCTTCTTGTATCTTTATGCTTAGCTTAGTTTCATAGATTCATGGTTAAACTGTTTTTAGAAGTATTTCATTGCAAGTACTGTAGATTTGATTAATTATTTATTAGTTTGCTTCCATCTATGCCTGACTTCAGTAGAAAATTAGAAGGGATAAAAGAGGATCCACAAAGCTGTCTGTAGGTGTCTTGGCCTCACTTCTTCCTTCTGGGATCATGATTTGATGAAAATACCCTTATGTAGCCCAAAAAGACAGATTTCCATTTCTCTCATGATATTTAGAGGTTGCTATACTTAAACTAGAATTTGATCAGTTTTGCAAAGTAGGATTTCATTTCCATTTCTTTTATCTTCACTCTTTCAATAGATCTCATCCATGATTCCATCTTATTCAACAATTTCTTCATTCATAAGGTAGACAATTAGTTCATTAAATTATGCTTTTCTAGTTTATGAGAATTCTTCTTGTTTACACAACTTTTTGGAAATTACACATGTTTGATGCAGAGCAGGTACTTCAGAAGTAGAAAAAATTATAATAGCCAACAACCACCTTCCAACTTCATCCACCCATAGGCATTCCTTGTTTTCATCAAAACCTCCACCAATTTCATCATTTTACATAGAAATTTCCTCAAGCATTTTGAGAGAATGCAACCATCTCCTAAACTTGGTTTTGGGTTTTGAGTGATCCTAGGCCTCTTCTCACTCCATTCCACCCATCAACCACCTTCCCTAATATTTCCAGCACTTCCAACACCCATCATTTTTCTCACGGCTGCATCCTGTAGAAATACAGGGAATCCTGTAGGTTTCTAATACATCCTGTAGGTTTTTCTGTAGTGGCATGTTTTGAGGCTGAATTGTGGGAAAACCTCTAGGAATACTCCCAAGGTCACCCAAGGGTCCCCCAAACCTTCCAACCATCTCCTGGACCTTCCAACCATCCATCAGCATCCCTAAACCACTTGCCACATCACCAAAAGAGATTAGTTTGCACACTTGATTTTTCATGAAAAGCATAAAAAGACAAAACAAATTTATTACAGTCCTCTACATGCATAATAGTTGTGTTTGATGTTTTCAAACTCCATGCTTAGGATAGTAGAATTCTTTCATGTTAATTTAGCATCATTGCCAAGCATTGCTCTTAGCAGTTAATTAGGAAATGGTGTGCCTTAGCATTGAATTTCAGTCTTTTTCATTATTGCAGTAGATCAACTCTCTCTTAGAGTAGATTTCTATTTCTTTCATCAAGGAACCAAGCTTATTCTAAACCAATATAAGTCTGGCTTGAAAAATCTAGTGGTCTCTCGCCAACTGAACAATGACAAAAGGCAGAACCATCACTTTTATGTGTGTATACAGACTGTCACCTCCAAGTTTGTATGAACCCTGGGTTGATAAAGTAAAGTTGGTAACCCAAGAGTTGCAACATTCTTGCTGCAATATTTGTTCTCATCATGACTTCCTTAAATCTAGGGAGGCTCGGCTCCCAAACTCAAGGTAAACTATCTCTTTAACTGTCACTTGCTCGCTACCTTTTGATCTCCATGAATTGGTTGTTTGTACTCTGAGCTAGTGTGATTGATGGAGGAATATTCAAATGAGTGAAGAGTAAATGAGGAGGATTTACCTCCTACAATCTCTCCTCCTTGTCTCATTCAATTTTCAGCCTTTAATTAGCCAAAATTTCCATGATTTTCTCTCAAAAACTTGCAATTAATGCACATTAGTCCACTAGGCATAATTTATCACTTTCACTCATCTCATTAAATAATATACAATCAAAATATGTAATAAATTGTGAGAAGAGTTGATTTGACTAAGATATGAGGTGGATTAAGGTCCATATAGTTACCCAATGATGAGGCTCATCATCACCCCCTATTGAAAGTGTTGCTCATCCTTTGAGCAACTCAATCAATATCCATGTCTTTCATTGCTCTAGTGGCCTCCCTGACATCCCATGCTTCTGCTGTAGTTTGCTCCTATGCATAGAATCCTGCCTTCCTTTCTATCTCTTCCCACTACTTGTTTTCTTCCTCTTCCTTCCTTCCTTCCAACATTCCTAAGAGCAGTGGTGGACTGGGTCTCAAGCCAATCCAATTGACTTTGAGTCCTTGGAGAGCTTGCTTGTACATGTGATCCAGGTGGATGTTGGTGGCCACCCACCTATCCCATTTGGACCCCCACAACTGTCTCTTTCAGCTTTTTCAGTTTCCTAAATTGTAGCACAATTTACTATTTTTAGCAGTTTTTCGGGTCTGAACTTCCGGAGCCGTTTTGAGGCCCTAAACGATGTTTTTTGTCAAATCTGGGGAAAAATGGGTCCATGGACCCATGTTGCCTCCCAAAGTGGTAGTGCTCGGATAGATCTTTCTAACGAGCTATTGTACGTGTCAAACGAAGATCGTATGCCAAAGTTACGACCCCGGGAAATTGATGTACCAATTTACCCAAACGGGGCCCACAATTTGGCATTTCATCTTCTAGGGTTAGATTTCGGAATGTTAAGGGTCGTCCATTGTTTCTCAACAATAAATAGGCCTTCGAGCCTCATTGTAACACAGTTCAGAACAGTTCAGAGGCATGTAGCCGCCACATCTCTTCTCAGAGATAAGCTACCATTGCCCTAGCTGGTTTCTTTCCATTTCTGTTTGTAAGCATATTTCAGTATTTTCCATTAATGAAATGAAGTATTATTTCTGTTGCATATCTGTCTTTATAGTTATCTCTGTATTTTATTGCGTTCCTGTTTAAGTCCGGATCAGTGGTATCAGAGTGGTCTGCTTTTTCTTTGTTTTTCTTTGCATGTCCCCAACGAGGTCGGGATATAAGGAGTTAGGGCTTGAACTGGTCGAACCTTTGCAAGAGTAGCCTCGCAAATCCCGACGGCCTCCCATGGCGGATGAGAAGAAAGACGAGGGGGCAGGAGATCCTATCAAAATCTTGCTCGAAGAAGCGCTCGAGCGGCAAAGGAACACGATGATGGATAGCTTTGCGCAGATCCTTCAGCGGCTACCCAGAGGCGACGCATCGGCTTCCAACAGCGACTCTGGAAACGCCACACCGTTTAAGGTACAAGTTAATTTTGAAATCCCCATCTTCGAGGGTCAAATAGACGCAGATGTTGTAGATAAATGGTTAAATATGCTAGATGGGTATTTTTCTGTTCATGAATTTTCAAATCGGGAAAAAATTGTTTTCGCTCTTCTCAAAGCAGCCCCCCACGTCAAGGACTGGTGGGAAACCTACTGCGAGCAGAAGGATGAAAGTACAGGCTCACTATTTTCAGCCGCACCCACTTGGAATGACTTCTGGGATGCCATCAAGGAGCAGCACTACCCTGTTGGAAGCTATGAGGACAAATACATCAAATGGACCACACTGCGACAGGGATGAGACCAAGATGTGCCGGAGTTCACAAACATTTTTCATACCCTTCACAAACAGTTGGGTATCAAAGATTCTAAGCTGCATCTGGTACTCAAATACCGCGGCTGCCTACACAGATACATCCAGGAAGAGATGGGGTTCTTGAACATCTCCTCACTCGGCACAGCATACCGATACGCTGTCAAAATCGAACAAAAGTTCAAACAGAAGAAACGAGACTTTGGATCTGCAAATCCGAAGCCCAAAGGACAAAGCCAAGGCGGGGTGACCCCAGACAACCCGTCGAAGCTGCAGGAAAAGAACAATACCACGAAGCCTAAGAAAGACACAGGGAAGTGGTGTGAGTTCCACAAGAGTCCCACTCATAACACAAGTGAGTGTCGGACCAAGCAATTGCTGGTGGCCGAGTTGAAGGCTTCTGAATCAGATGCATGTTCTGACCCTGAGCCAGAACCTGACAAGGGGAATGGCAAAGGGAAGCAGATCATTGATGCGGATCCCAGTGCCATTGTTGCCACTACCAAGATCCATAAGAATGAACTTACAGATCCAGAAGAGGGGGAGCGTCTTTTCCACTCACAGATGTGGGTGAAGGGTTTGCCGCTGCAATTCATTGTCGACAGTGGCAGCCAAAAGAACCTCATTTCAGCAGAGGTCGTGAAGTGGTTGGGCCTACCGACTACACCGCACCCACACCCGTACAGTATCGGGTGGCTTCACGAAGGACGAGATCTGAAAGTTCGCCAGCAGTGCCGCCTTCCCTACAGCATTAAACCCTTCATAGACGAGGTATTGTGTGATGTTACACCTCTGGATGTTTGTGATGTACTATTAGGCCAGCCATACTTGTGGAGGTGACATGTTGTGTATGAGTCAAGGCCTCGTGCTGTCATTCTTTCTTTGAATAATTCATTATACAGGATACCGGAGTTAGCCCCACCTACCGCCACATCTTTGATCACCACTAAGAAAGGCAACAAGCTTATCTCCCAGACCAGGAAATTCATCTGTATGGGGAAGATCGTTGCTACATCCATGGCCCCCGCAAAGGATTCCTCCATGCAACAGCAACAGCAAAGGGATACGGTCATGACAAGACACAGGAACAACTTCTCCTCACCCATAGGGGTGCCACACAAGTTTCAGGTGGGCGACAAAGTCTGGTTGCATCGATAGAGAGAATGCCTTACCAGAACCCATCAGAAACTCAGACCACTCCGCCATGGTCCTTACACCAGTACCAAGGCTACGGGCAACAATGCTTTGAAGCACAAAATTCCTCTATTCCTTCGCTTGCACTGAGTGTTCAATGTGGACCATTGTCGACCATGCTTTCCACCATTTCTGGACACATCAGAGATTGCAGAACAACTCAACAAAGACCTAGCTCAGCAGAAGCTTCCTCATCTCAAGGAGGAACTCAACGCAATGGGGACCATTGCTTCCTAAGGGGGGAGGAATGATTCAGGTGGATGTTGGTGGCCACCCACCTATCCCATTTGGACCCCCATAACTGTCTCTTTCAGCTTTTTCATTTTCCTAAATTGTAGCACAATTTACTATTTTTAGCAGTTTTTCGGGTCCTGAACTTCCGGAGCCGTTTTGAGGCCCTAAACGATGTTTTTTGTCAAATATGGGGCAACATGGGTCCATGGATCGATGTTGCCTCCCAAAGTGGTAGTGCTCGGATAGATCTTTCTAACGAGCTATTGTACGCGTCAAACAGAGATCGTATGCTAAAGTTACGACCCCGGGAAATTGATGTACCAATTTACCCAAACGGGGCCCACAATTTGGCGTTTCATCTTCTAGGGTTAGATTTCGGAATGTTAAGGGTCTTCCATTTTTTCTCAACAATAAATAGGCCTTCGAGCCTCATTGTAACACATTTCAGAACAGTTCAGAGGCATGTAGCCGCCACATCTCTTCTCAGAGATTAGCTACCATCGCCCTAGCTGGTTTCTTTCCATTTCTGTTTGTAAGCATATTTCAGTATTTTCCATTAATGAAATGAAGTATTATTTCCACTGCATATCTGTCTTTATGGTTATCTCTGTATTTTATTGCGTTCTTGTTTAAGTCCGGATCAACATGGGTATCCTGTTTAGTGCTTCTCTCATTATTTGAGGAGAATGGTACTTGTTAGAGCCTAGATTTGCCTTAGGCTAAAAAGACACGATTCTAGGTCCACATCAAACCACACTCAGCCTCGTAGCTAGCCCTACGAGGACAGGAGAGGGCTCTCTTGGGTCGATCTCGAAAAAATACAAGCGATGGGGCTCGAGATGACTGAAATAAAAGCTAATTTTAGGCTAGGTATTAACTGTAAAGGTTTTGATTTGAGTTTTTGAGGGTTTTGTGTTGGAAACAAGGAAAGGCAAATTAGGCTCGGGGATGAGGCACAGTTTCTGCAGAGTTCTGATTGGGGCAAGGAAGGCAATCGTTTTGATGCTTTAAAGTGAGCGAGATGGATAGATAAAACTGGTGAGGAGCTAAGGAGAGCAAGAGAGTCTCAAGAATTCTCCTTAAACAGATGAAAACATGAAAATTTAAACAAATTCAAAGGCAGAGCATAACGGTTATGGATTCTACCTTAATCACACATTTGTTCAAATTCAGAAGAAGAAGCTTGAAAATGATACACATAACACTAGATAAACTTACAATTACTTAGAGAAGGACACCATCAAAACATAAAGCCACATGGATCCCAAACAGTGCTGCAAAACCCTGGTCTTTCCTTAGCCAAAAATGTAGAAATGAATGTACAATAGAGTGCCAAAATTTTCCCAAGAGTCCAACCCTGAAAATGACTTAGGAATTACATGATATAGAATATCCCAACCCATTCCCTTGCCTCTAGGGGTTGAGATCATCATTCTAGGAGTTGTTTCAATCAATTCTAAACAAAGCACTACAATCTAGGCAGTCAAAACAACTTGCCTCTATAAGGTAGGAAACTGATTCATTCATTAAATTTTCACTTTTTAGAGAATGAATCCTCTAGAACAAGTAACTAAGTGCCAAAATTACATCATGTTCATCCAATTACATCAATATAAGTCAAAAATAACATCACAAAGCAAAACTAGTCAAACTGGCCGAATTTTTGAGTTGGAAGGTGAAAAATTGGGCAAAAAACCTCTGTGCGCCGCGCCAATTTCTGTATGCATCACGCCACTTTGATGCTGATTTTGAGGCACTTGCTGAAGTCCAAATTGAGCCCAAGTGTGCTTGTTGGAAAGACCTACCTATCTACTTTCCAACCCAAGTGGAATTTCTGAAGTTGGTGCCAATTTTCCCCTCCAAAACCTCAATCTCCCAAGACTGCTTCCTGTGTGTCAAAATAGGGGCAGAGAGGTCATTTTTAGGGTATTTTTGACCTCCTGAGGACTCAAAATTTTCCCAAAACTTCTTGGACATGCACCAAAAGTCATGATTTTTCATGAAAAATCCAAAAATATAAATTTTTTTTCATTTGGAGCCTCCAATCATAAGTGCGCGCCACGTGGCGCGGCGCACAGGGAGAAAAACCCTGTTTTTTGTACAAAAATTTACAAAATACCAAAAAATGCCCCAAATTTCTTGAAATTTGGGCTAGAGCTTCTTATTTAAGTATTATTCTAGGCTAAAGAGGCTTTGGCCAATATCTAAAGATGATCGAGCTCCCTTTGCCTCTTTTTCTTCTTTATTGCCTTCCTCAATTTTGCCTTCAAATCCCTGATTCGGGCGTTGCACACCTTGTTTCGTGCCATGTAGTGGAAAGCCATGTGTCTCAACAATGCATGGTATTTGTTAGCCTTGTCCAATAGCCTCTCTAAGTTCATGTTAAATCTCTCGAGATTGGCCTCCCGATCCTCATTAATCTCTTGCTCCAATGACATGAGCTCAACTCTTCTCCTTTGCGCAGCTTGGTGATTCTCGCAGATGTTTTGTAGCTCCATGATTGCTTGCTGATCCTCAAGCTATTTGTTCCTCTGCTCCAAGTACTTCATGGTCCACTTAGCCCTCTCCAAGTCAAGGGACAGGGCTTCGGTCTCTGTTTTCTGCTCCTGGATGATCTCTCTAAGTTTGGCGCTTTGTGGACCCGTATCAGTGTCATCATCATCAATGAGAATGAAGTCTGTCTCTCTTTCACCTGATGGCTCACCTGAAGGCCCCTCATCCTGCATTGGCCTCTTGCCTTTGTCCTGTACCTGTGATGCTGATGGAGGAAGCGAGGCCCCTTCCACTCCGGGTTGAGATAACACTTGCTTTGCCGCTACAAACAAATGTCTAGTGCCTCTCTGATATGTGATGAATACCGGCACACTAGCGGTCTCATGGCACTCATACCGATGAGAAGGTTCACCTTCATTCTTAACCTCTGATAATCCCCGTGAAGCTCTGAAGAAGTCACGAGAGATGAGATCATCCCAAGTGATGCCCTATACTCCAAGCTGATGAACCACCAAAATCTTAATAAGAGCAAAATGATAGACACTGTTAAGTTGCTGCTGAGGGGTTTTATGCTGTATAAAGGTGGTCATCCTCTCTATGTTCTAGCAAATGAAATACGGAATGTTCATCATCCGTACCCTGGTGAAATGCATGAGCAATTTGATGTGATAAGCATAAAGCCGAGAGAACTATCCCTCATAGGTGAAATATTTCATGATCAATCTCATTAGTGGAGCATATTCATCTTTCAGATATCGGAATGGGAACACTCTCTTGAGCTGCCTCAAGAAACTGGTTTTAATGTATAGCTCATAATGCTACCGGTCAATATTCTATTTCTTGTGCCATGGTTCACCAATGTTCGGTATACCAGTTGCTAATGAGACAGATTCTAGTGTAAGCGTGAAGGTGACACCGGCTAAGATAGCCTGATCTCCATGTAAGTGCAGCACAAAAAGACGAACCAGCTCATGATGAAATTGAACACTAGCCACCTTTTGACAAAACTCATAGCATGACTGATGCTGAAAACACTGCATAGCAAGAGGGCAGGCCTGCAATTCTGTAAGGGTGGTCGGTTCTTCCCTAACATGTTTGCCACTTTTATGAGGCCTCCGGGGTGCCTGTTCTTCCAAGGGAGAGTCACTTTGGGTTTCCACTTCATAGTCTGATGAATGCTCAGATGCCATGACTGCTGTACAATATACCTTGAAGAAAAGATGCTGCTGTATATGAATTGTGCTTGGACTGCTCTTTAATGATGTATGAAACTGCTGTGTTGTAATGCAATATAGTTGAATTCTACCACCAAGGGAAAAAAACAAATGCAACCAGGGAATGTTAGGAAGGGGAATACAGTAGGGGATTAGGGAATATTGAAATAAATTTTATTAGGGAGAGGAGGGGAATTTTATGTATGGGAATAGGGTTTAGGGTTTTGGGATTGTTGTATAGGGATGAGAGATTTTTATAAGGGCTAGGGTTTTGGGGATTTTGGATTTGAATGTAGGAAAGAAAATGTAGGATTGATGAGCTTAGTGGGGGGGGGGGTACGAAATGATGAAACAAGGGAGAAATGGGGAAGGAGGAGAGTCCTTGGTGACAAATAAAAGATTTAAGAACCCACAACATTCTTCCTTTGAAGGCACTTTAGATGTAGGGTTTGGATTTTTGTTTTAACCTTTATCAGCCATAAACCACCAACATTTATCACAAAATTTGATGCAACATCAAGATAGCAACCTAACCTGGAAAATCCACGCAAGTTATGAGCAAATTGGTGAAATTTGAAACAATTTCGGGATTTGGACTGTATGTGCCACGCCAAGAACCCAGGGCGCCGCGTGCTCCCAGTGCGTTGCACCCGTTCAGAATAATATTGGACAAAAAATCCCAGTGCGTTGCCCCCATTCAGAATAATACTGGACAAAAACTCCCAGTGCACTGCGCCACCTGTTCTGTGCGCTGCACCGGTTAGCTACAAGCTATTTCACCCCAAAGCACACACTTTCTCACCCAATTCAGTTTGAAAAGCTTTTCTTTGACCTTGGCATGCAAAATGATATTGATCTTCATGGCAAAAGCTTATAAAGACATTGATTTGATTTTTGGTTTTTCAAAACCCATTTTTGTAATGTTTTGAAATTGGCACTTTTTCATAATTAATACAACTCTGACTTTTTGTTTCCTCCTTGATTTTTTGGTTGAAATTATGAAATTCTTGGCGAATTTTTGCAGGAATAACTGACATGTGATTTGGCAAAGGAGACCAGGGTTGCGCCTGAAGAGTTAAAGAATTGAATATTTTGGAAAATTATTACAAAAAACGAAATGTCGACTTGTCTTCAAAACAGAGTTTTGAAGAAAATTCATAATCCATCCGTATGACGATAAAAATCTTTGAAATAACAACTTATCAAGAACCTCCCTCTGGCCTGCTGGCTTTATTAGACTTTGTTGAAGACCAAATTGACTAACCCTGGACCTAATGACTAAAATGACTATTATGACTTAGAAACTGCAACAAGACTGCAAATGACTTTTAAGACTTGATTTTGATGAACAGACCTGAGCCAGCAGTGCAAAGCATGAGGGGGATGAATGACAAAAGCCCTTCCAACATATTTATGGCATGCTCCTACGGAATGCAACTAATCGAGCGAGATGGGACACCTAAACATGAAATGCAAAAAGAGTTTTGATCTCTGATGGAGGGATGACCAGACCGACTCTAACAATACTCTCTGATTTTCAAACTGGAGGGAAAATTATCCCATCTCTTTTGGCAAGCTTGCATGCTGTCATCCCCTAACAGCCTGAACATTTCCTCAAAGTGTGTGATTGCTTTCTCTTGGGTAGCAAGGTACCTAAGTGCAAGTTGAGGGTCATTTTCAATCAAGTTATGTGTGCTGATGACAACCATTGGATTTGACTGCTCAACTCTTATCATGAGAGGTTCTGTTTCTTTCCTTGCCATAATTTTTTTCATTTATACAACCCTTGCTTCCTCATGGTTCATCCATGATGCCAAAGCCATCAACTATAAGTCCCTTATTTTTGAATTAGGGCCCCATACATTCAAATCTGTCAAGGCTAAGTTATTTAGGTAGAACTCAGACAATTTAACCCTATCCTCTAATGTGATTTGATCACAAATATCAATGATTTGTTTATAATCTTGGAATGGCATAGTGCCTCTTTGTGCTAGGGTCTTGATTTGGAACTGAAGCCACTGTTCATTAAGGTATAACGCGTAGGACGTGGTTGTCATCCTACACTAGATTTCCTCTGAGGATAGACTAGCCATGGATGCCAATTGATTCTCTCTTTCTTGTAGTTTTCCTCTTAACCATGCATTTTATGTCTCCAACTGAGCTTTAATCATTTCCTCTCTGTCCCTCAGGCTGCTCAGTTCTTTGCCCATCTCTTTAACTTTTTCCTCCATGTGACCTATTTCCTCCACTCCCTTGGATTTGGCAATCTGCATCCGTCTATGTGTTCTTTCCCTTTCTTTCTCAAGCTCAAATAATAATGGGATGACAAGTTTTTGTGGAATGACCCTACCCCCTTCAATAAATATGTAGTAGGAGTCAAGGTTAGGTTGAGGACTAGGATCCCTTAGCTCTGGATCCTCTTTCTTTATTTCTTGCTGCATACTCCCTTCTTTGTCCAATTTCTGAGTTTCTTGTAGGGTTAGCAGAGTTTCCTGTAGGATTTCCTCTACTTCCTATAGGTCCTTTTGTGTATTCTGTAGGAGGCATTTTCCTTTGGATGAGGCAGATCTAGTGACAGGCGTCCTAACATAAGTGATAGGAGACTTGGGAGAGGCTTATCCTGATGATCCTTCTCCTTGAGTGTTCATAAGAGAAGCCATATTCACCCGCTCTTTGGGTGAGTCTTCAATGACAATAGGAACCTTGGTGGCAGTTTGAGGTTTTCCTTGCCTTTTTCGTGTACTTTTTCTTGTCCAAAAGTACAATGGAGTTTGTCTTTGTATTTTCCCTTTTTGCTTGATAGGGTTACTAAGGGCAGTGAGGGAAGTTGCTGCCTCTTTCTCAGTGGGTTATGGAGATACTCTGGATGATTCCTCCTTGTCTTATGCCTCCCCTTTTTTATTTTCCTTTTCACTCTTGTCTTTATCCTCTTCTTTTCCCTATAGTTCCTCACTCTATTCATCAGTTTCCTCCTTTGCATCCTCTTCTGTCTTTTGACCATTTTCCTTCTCTTTTTCTTCCTCTTCTTCCTCATCTATTTCCTCTTCATCCCTCTCCATTTCTTCTTCCTCCTTTTCAGTTTCTTCTTCATCCTTTTCACTGGCAGTGGGGCTCTTGTCATATTCAAGGGATTTTATATCTTCCTCTATCTGCATGTCTCTGAAAGCTTCCCATGTGATTGGGATTATGAGCTTTTGGAGGGAATCCTCTATGATAAGTATAATTAACCCATTATGGGCTAGTTGTTGATGGTTTCCTTCCCGCACCTTAATGCTCATATCTATCATTGATTGAAGAAGGAAGTAGGTAATTCTAAGTATGTTTTGAGGAGGTGTATCTGCTCCAAACCTTAACTATTGGAGAAGCTTAAAGTGGTACCCATATACCACACTATACCTACCTTCACATGAGATATACTTTATAAGGTGGTATCTAGATTCATTCCAGGGATATGGTAGGCTTGCTCTTCTAACTCCATTCTTGTCTTCCATGGCCTCCTCTCCTTCTAACAAGAATTTCTTCTTTGCAATTTGGCTATTACCCTTATCCTCCTTTCTCCAAGGAACTCCTAAGGGAAGTGTGGTAATTCTACCTATGATTTCAGGGGTGAGTTCTATATAGAGGCCTTTCACCAAAATAGTGGCATGGGTCCTAGTCAATGGAATGAGGGAGAGAGAAAAATCTCAGGCTACTTCATCATCATACCCCCTCAAATTCTCAAAGAAACCCATCAAATTGTGCCTTGTGAATGTATCTAGCATAGGAGGGTGCTAATGAATCCTCACTGTGTTGATGGGCTCCCTCTTATTGAATCCCCATGTCATTTTTCTCTGATGGATGGAGGGGTGTATATGTATGACACAAAATTTAATGAATGAGGAATTTTAAATAAAAATTATGTGTATGCAATTCCCCTAGACTACAATCATTTTCAATAAAATAGAAGAATTTTCTATATTCTTTTCACTTGGAAAATATGGAAAATTTAGAGCCTACCTCCTTATCACTGCTTGATGAAGCCAACCTCTATTTTTCCCTTTTAATACTGCTCACTGTCAATCCTGTAGGTGCTGGATTGTGTCCTATAGGATCTTGTAGGATTTTTTGTAGGTGGTCCTACGTTGGAAAAAAATGAATTCTGCCTTTCCTGTAGACTTCTTGAGGGTCGAGAGCACGTTTTCTAGTGTGTAGCCTCAAGAATGTGAATGCCTATATGCATGGGGATCAATGTTTATTTCCTTATATGGGTGATTTATGTGGGGTTCCGTGCTGGCAGCTGAGGTACGAGTATCCATTTTTGTACCGTTGGTCCCACTATCACATCATCATTCTCCTCACCTCGTAATCAACTCCCACTTCGGGCATCCGTAGCTTAACAAGTTTTGACCTCATCTCTCCTTTTCCTTGACATGGTTGCTACCATGTGTGTAAGGACTAACTGTCTTCTCATCGTTAACTAAGTGAAGGTGGCCAAGTTAACTGGCCACCTTTTGCTTATAAAACAACTATTTCACAACTTTTACATGTTTGATCATATTATGCTAATGAGAGAGTGGAAGCGAGATACTTACCTATGGTAATGATTCCTTGATGTTGTTTGTTGAAGAATGAAGTCTTTGTTGTGTGTTTGCTGCATGTGCTTTTCTCCTCTCTTTTTTTATTGTCCTCTAATGATTTTCTTTGATGTGTAGGTACTTGGATGTTGATGTTGATGATCCTGATGTTGCTGCTAGGCTCTGGAGGAGCTTCTTTGACCTCTAGATCTCCATGCTTGAAGCTGACTGCAACCTATGATTTTTTTTTGTGGGATAGGCTGCTACAGGATTTCCTATAGGATGTCCTGTAGTTGCTTCTCCCTCAAAATTTTAATCATTTTCCACTTCTGGAGCATGAAGATGGTTGGCATGGGCAGAGAAGGGTATATGAATTTGTGAATGAGGAAAATAGCCTCCAAGTGTTTTCCCCGTGTTCTCTGTCTTCATCCTCTTTTCTCTGTTTGTTTCTTTGAAAATTGTAATTTTTTTTTTTTGAAATTGACTTTTTTTTGGATAAATGCAGGGGTGATCATGGTGGAGAGAGGTATGGTGATGAGATGGTGAAGTAGATTTTTTTTTTTTTTTTTTGACATGGATAGGTCATTCCCTTGCTCTAGGGTTACTTCCTTTATGATTCCCAAGCCACTATAATTTCTACAGGATCATCCTATAGGTTTTCAGGGAATCTTGTAGGTTTACATGGAATCCTGTAGAAAACACAGAACCCTTGCAAACTGAGGTAAATGAGTAGAAAAATGGAGGGAATGATGGAATGATGAAGGATAATGAATGGATAAATAAAAAAATGAGTTGGATAGGTCCCTTTTGATTCTCTCTTGTTTCTCTGATCCTCCTCCTGCTGACCTGCAAACAATATTTTCAAAGTTTTCTTTTCTCTTTTTATTTATTTTATTTTATTTTCTTTTCTTTTTGAAAGCAACTAATATACCTCCAAGTGGTTTTCATCCTAGCTTCTTGCTCTGGGTGTCTCAAAAGAGATTTTCACCCAGAGATATTTTTATTTCTCTTTTTTTTTTGACACCATTGGGCTGCGTCAAGAGGTTTTCAACCCAATAGTGGGACTCAGGTGCCTCGTGGAGGTTTTCACCTGAGTCTCCTTATTTTTTTCTTTTTTATTTTTCAATGACTTGATGAGGTAGGATTTGAGACTTGCTCCACCACCATCACTGTTTTTCTGATACCAATAATGAATTCTTGCTTTGATGATGGCTTCTTGTAAACCTTCAATCTGTGCCCATTAACAAGTAAAGGAATAGCCTCTGCATCTATGGTTCTAATATGTACTGAACCATTATCATGACATCTCTCTATGACATAAGGCCCTAACCATCTAGCCCTTAACTTTCCCTTAAAGTTTATATATGGAATCATAAAACAAAGCCCAATCTCCTTCTTGAAATTGTTTGTCCTTGATGTTCTTTTCATGCCAGATCTTCCTCTGAATTTGAGTCACCTCTGTGTGCAGGAGGGCATGCATTCTAAACTCATCTAACCCATTCAGCTGGATCAATCTCTCTTTTTGTGCACTACTGAGATCTAGATCTAGTTGGGATGTCATCCTCAATGTATGGTACGCAAACTCAATGGAGAGAAGGGCCTTCTTGCCATAGACCAGCTCATAGGGGGTGAATCTAGTGGTGGTCTTCTAGGTGGTATTGTAGGCCCAGGTGGCCTCAACTAATCTATATGCCCAATATTTTCTGTTGCTGCTAACCACTTTAGTCAGAATTCCCTCCAGCGCTCTGTTGGTCACATCCACTTTCCCATTAGCTTGTGAGTGATAGGGATTGGAGGTTCTATGCTTGATCTTGTGATGGCTTAACATGTCTTCAATCATGTTTGACGTAAACTGGTTGCCTTGATCAATGACCAGTTCTCTAGGGTACCCAAACTTGTAAAACACATTTTCCCTTAAGAACTCAACCACCTTCTCATCTGTTACTGCCTTGATTGCCTTGGTTTCAGCCCATTTGGTCAAATAGTCAGTTCACACAATGATGTACTTCTTTTGCTTGGATGGAGGGTTAATTAGTCCAATGAAATCCATGCCCCATTTTTCAAATGGCTTGAAAGTCACTTGAGGTTTCAGAGGAATTTCAGCCCTTGGAGTAGGCTTTCCCATCCTTTGACACTGATCACACTAACTAGTACACTTTTGCACATCCTGATGAAGAGTGGAACAATAATAACCAGCTTGTAACACCTTGAATGCTGTCCTCTTGGATGCAAAATGACCTCCACAAGGCCCATCATGATAGGTCAGAAGGATGTCAAAGATTTCGTCCTCCCTGACACATCTTCTCAGAATTTGATCTGGGCCTAGTTTGAATAGGTTGCCTCCAATCCAAGTGAATGGGGCGCTCTTCCTCAAAATCTTTCTTTTCTCTTTGGAGGTCAAATTTGGTGGGAACTGTGTAGACACCAAGTAGTTTTCTATGTCATCAAACCATGGAGAGAGAACTAAAATGGCGAATAAGTGTTCATCCGGTAACGATCATCAACAATTCCTTCCTCCCCTACAGGAAAAATTAACTTGGACAAAAAATCTACAACAATATTTTCCTTGCCAAGCTTATCAATAATGGTTAGATGAAACTGTTGTAATAAAAGTAAACATCTAATAATCCGGGCATTCACATTAGGTTTATTCATTAAATATTTAATTCCAGCATGGTCAGTATGCACAAATGTTTGATAGCCTGTAATGTAATGCCTAAATTTGTTCAATGAATGCACAAAAACTAGGAGCTCCTTTTTGGTCACTATGTAGTTCAGTTTTTCCTTTGACAAATTATTACTAATAAAGTAAATGACATAAGGCAATTTGTCATCTATCTGGCCTAGAGCTGCTACTATGGCTTTGTGTGAGGCATCATCATGTATATGAAAAGGAAGGGCCCAATTTGGGCCTCAAATAATAGGTGCAGTGGTCAACTTGTCCTTCAGGGTGTCCAAGGCCTCTTGAAAACTTTTTGACCATAAAAATTCAGAGTCTTTAGCCAACAACTCAAATAAAGGAGAAGCTAACTTACTGAAGTCTTTTATAAACCTCCGATAGTATCCAGCCAAACCTACAAAACTTCTAACATCTCTTTTTTTTTTTGCGGAGGTGGGACCCTATGGATGATGGCTATTTTGTTTGGGTCCACCTGTAGTCCTTGCTGTGATATTGAATGACCTAGAACAATCCTTGCAGTCAACAAGAACTCAAATTTTTCGGGACGAAGGGACAGGTTCATTTCAATGCATTTGTTCAGCACCTTACCTAAGTTGGACAGAGTCTCCTGGAAATCATCCATATAAATCTCTACTACATCATGGACTAGCTGCAAAGATACTTAGGACTTCTCTCTAGAGAGTGGTAGGGGCATTGCATAGGCAAAAGGGAAGAACCCTATAGTTGAAAGTATGCCAAGGACAAGTGAAGGTGGTTTTGTCCTGGTCTTTCTGGCTGATATGTATTTGATTGTACCTGCTAAACGCATCTAAGAACGAGAAAAACTTTTTCCCTGCCAGGCCATCTGGCACTTGGTCAATGAAAGGTAGAGGGTTTTGTCCTTCTTTGTTGCTTTGTTGAACTCTCTGTAATCAACACAAATCCTCCAATTCTCATTTTTCTTTGGAACCAAGAACAAAGGAGAGACCCACTCACTGTCAGAGATAGGGTAAATGAATCCTGCATCTAGCAGCTTTTGCAATTCTTCTTTGGCTACATCCTTGAGAGCTGGATTCATTCTCCTTTGGGGTTGTCATACTAGTTTGCAAACTTCTTTGATATAAATGTGGTGAGTGTTAGGGTCCTATAATTATAGGAAATCTAATGATTCAGATATTATTTGTTGCTCTCATGATGAAACTTTTGGCTTGCTGACTCACCCCACTTCCTCTCCATTTTGCATCATCCTTTGCTCAGCTTCCTGCTTTATCACCCACTTTCCTTGTTAATTCATCTGAATATTACCCCAACATAAGCCGAATACCTGCTTTCAAATCATTAAGAATAGGTTTGTGTGACAAAAAAGGTTATATATTGCAAAGCTTCTGGATTTAAAGCATTGGATTTTATTGAAATTTGCATAAAAAACAAGTCCGAAAGCTTAGCTCTCGCTCCATATCCATGTGACCTGCAATCACAATACCTAAGCCTAGCAAACCTAACACCAAGCACAAGTGGGTAGCCTTGGGATTATTTTTGTAACTATGGGCTTATATAAATCATCTTGAAGAATGTTCCCTTATGAATGTGGGATATATATATATATATATATATATATATATAATCCCTCTTTTTATCCCTTCACAAAACCCTATTAATATAAAGTTTTGGACTTTATATTAATTTCTCCCCGTAAGCCTATACTACCTCTTTCCCCTGCTAATTCAATCAATGGCCCACCCCCACTAAGAATTAAACCCCCTTCATTTTTATTTGTCTCGAGATTCGTAAAAATAAATGAACGGTTAAAATTCCATATCGAGCGCTCAACTCATCCAACACTTAACATTTCAAATTCACCCGATATGGGTGGGTTTACCTGCGGCCCATTTTGTTACATGACAACGACTAGATTCTAGCGCGTTCCCTCGAAAAAAATACCACCCGACCCCACCCGACCCTCATAAGGAGTGCGATGGCCTCCAAAACCACCTCCCCGCCAATGCGATAAACCACTTACCACTCAGTTCACCCACCCTAAATTTCCTTGTGATTTTCACCTATCCTAAAGTTTCTGCATTATATATTTTATATCCTAAGGTATGGTGGACAGGAAAATTATCAAATGTATGTTAGGGAATTAGGGTTAATTAAGTGAAATATCATAGATATGAGAAAAGAAGTAAATTACATTGCTACATGAAAAACCATACTTGAGAGAAAATAATAGAGGGATATAAGGCTAAGTTTGTGAAATGGAATTCAAATGTAATTTTTTTTTTACAAGCAGGTATAAAATCATGTTCAAGGTATTTTAAAAGGGAAAATGAATTTACAGGTGCAACGTAAAATGAATTTAGAGAGGAAGGTAAAGAAAAAACAAGCCATGGTTTTGTAAAACCATCCAAGTATTTTACAAGGGAAAAAGGAATTTACACGTGCAGGTAAAATGAATTTAGAGAGGAAGGTAAAGAACAAACAAGCCATGGTTTTGTAAAACCATCCAAGTATTTTACAAGGGAAAAAGGAATTTACACGTGCAGGTAAAATGAATTTAGAGAGGAAGGTAAAGAACAAAAAAGCCATGGTTTTAAAACCATCTAGGTATTTGACAAGGGAAAAAGGAATTTACAGGTGCAGGTAAAATGAATTTACAAAGGAAGGTAAAGAACAAACAAGCCATGGTTTTGTAAACAACACATGGTTTTTTGTTAATTAAATTATGGATTTCATTTTAAAATATTTTGGAGATAGTATTCAATATATATATATATATATATATATTCCAAAATATTTTGTGACACTAATGGACATAAAACAAAGGAAGTGTAGTCACAGGATCAGCCAACATTGAGGGAAATCTTAGAGTTTTAGTCAGAGGATCAACAAACAATTTTGAGCCAGTTATTGGAAAAAGAGAGATACATCTGCTTATTTGACAGCACAACCACAAATTTGGGTCCACATCCTAAATGTTCCCACTTCTACAACAACAACATTTGCACAACACTTCCCCAAGTCTATAGTTTTGCAGTAGTTAGAGTTTTCTGGAACCTGAGGGTGATTGTACGAGTTTCAAGCTAGCATATTTGATTGAGCAATAAAGCATCATATTATAGGAGTCATGTGTCGAGCTACTCTACTAAAGTATTTTCCAATGTCCAGTTATTTTATGAAGTTTTCACTATCACATGTTTTCTAAATCTTAATGGTATAACAAGAAGCATATTTCAGAACATGTCTAAAAGCGCTCTGTCTTAAACTGTTTTCCATTTTTATGTTTTCCTTTGATATCCAGATTAGGGAGTTCTTAATTGCTCCCTAGTTTTGATTGATTCATCCATAAGCCAGTTCAGAGGATTCTTAATTTCCCTCTGATCTCGATTGATCTCCCTTCCATTTCTTCCATGATCCAGATTGAGGAATTCTTAATTGCTCCTTGATTCCGATTTTTCATCATTCAACCTAAAGATCTGAAATGGCTCAGTTATTTGCCCTGTAAACATTTCCTTTAGAAACTTGATTCTGCTTTGTTGCTTGACTTTTTATTCCACAGCCCAATGGTAAACAACTCTGCATTTGTCCATCTGAAGCAATAATCTCCCTACCAAACCAAAACCAATTAGTCCCACATAGCTAACCTAAAACTTTTCCAAACAAAGTTAAATCTAAAAGAGAGAGCCCTCTCTGAAGCTGGAAGGGCTAGATCCCAACTTCTAAAGTAGGTTTGTAGTTACCTTGGTGATTTCTTTCTTCAGCCATGTTTTTGATTGATAACAGTGGGTACACACTGAGGGGTGCACTCCTTTCATTTCCTTGTAACTCCAAGCAAAGGCATCTAAATGTTCCTTTAGCATGTTGCATTACTTTTCTTCTTGGTGTACATAAAGAGATGGGTTGATTTTCAAGGTTCTCTCAAGGCCGAATTTTATGGTTTTGACATGGGTAGGGTTTGAATTAGCTAATAATAGATCAATTTGATGGTTTTTTTGGGTTTCCTTTACTACTTCCTCTAAAGACAATGTGCTGGGAGTTGGAATTTGGAGTATGTGTTCAATCAAATCATCTTCATCCGGTTGTCCTCCTCCCATGGTTGTTTATGTAGGAATTTACAGGGTAAGTTCCTCAGACAGAACACCAAAGGACACCGCTCACAAACAGATCACAGATCAATACACCAGTATTTTGACGTGGTTAAAACCCTCAAAGAGGGAAACAATCCACGGCCTGAGCCAACGCGGCCACTTCAGGCAATTTATTAAAAGATTGAAAATTTGCATATGCTTCTCTCATAGACGGATTACCCTACAAATGACCCTCCATGCACTTTAAATAGAAATCATGGACCAATCGGGTGTTAAGCCACGGATCAAGTGTCGGTAATACCGAGGAGATAATGAACCGTCGGATCACTACATATCGTGACCGTCGGATTGTAAGTTACAAAATGTACAAGGTAAAGAAACACACTTTACCTAACTCTATACCTAACTCTATACTAGACCAAGTTGTACTTAACTATTTCCTATGTGTCGGAATATCGTAACATCCCCCCTTAAGAACAAATTGGGATAGGATTGAAGGATTTACAAATATGACACAATAGGAGAAGGAAGGAGGCACTAGAGCCTATCCCCCCTTAGTGACAACTTCCTCAACTCCAACCATAAATCGAAGTTTAGTGAACTTCGCCTCTGTGAGAGCCTTTGTAAAGATGTCTGCAACTTGATCATCTGTGGAACAATATTGCACTTCAAGAACATGGTCGTGAATGAGCTTTCTGATGAAGTGCATGTGCAGTTCAATGTGTTTGCTGCGCTGATGTTGGACTGGATCTTTGCATAGCTGAATGGCACTTTGATTATCACACCAAAGTGTAGTCGGATGCTGCTGCTGAAAGCCAAACTCTGACAGGATCTGACGAAGCCACAAGGCTTCCTTACTAGCTTCTACGGCACCACGATATTCTGCTTCTGCTGAAGAAAGAGAAATGGCACCTTGTTTCTTGCAAGCCCATGTAATAGGTCCTGAACCAAGAGTGAACACATAACCTGCAGTAGACTTCTGATCATCAGGGTCACCAGCCCAATCGGAATCAATGAAACCAACCAATAGAGGAGATGCTTCGGCACTATAATGAATCCCAAACTGAACTGTACCTCGAACATAACGAAGTATTCTTTTAGCTGCTTTCCAATGACTTTCACGTGGGTTTTGCATAAACCGAGCAACAAGGCCAACAACAAAGGAAAGGTCAGGACGAGTATGGGTTAGATACAAAAGTTTTCCTACAAGTTGACGGTATAAGGTAGCATCAACTTCAGGAGAAGTACAAGTGACTGAAAGTTTGACTCCAGACTGAAAGGGAGAAGGGGCTGGCTTACAGTCTTCCATGTGAAAGTGGCGTAGAATATCACAGGCATACTTGGACTGAGAAAGGGAAATACCTTCCTTGGATTGCAAGACTTGAAGACCGAGAAAATAATGTAAGTGTCCTAAGTCTGTCATTTCAAACTTCCTTTTAAGGCTATACTTCACATGGTTTATAAGGTTGGGATCACTACCAGTCAGGATAAGATCATCAACATAAAGAACAAGAATGATAAGAGACTTGCCCACTTTCTTGGTGTAGACAGTATTGTCAGAATGACACCTAGAGAAGCCAGATTCTAAAAGAAAGTTATCCATTTTGGCATACCAAGCTCGAGGAGCTTGCTTGAGACCATAAAGGGATTTCTTAAGCCGACATACAAGGCTGGAGTCTGTTTGTATAAAGCCAATAGGTTGTTCCATATAGATTTCTTCATGCAAGTCCCCATGCAAGAAGGCGAATTTAACATCCATCTGATGGACTTCCCATTTGAAAGAGGCAGCAAGGGAAAGAACAAGGCAGATAGAGTTCATTTTGGCAACAGGGGAGAAGGTTTCAGTATAGTCAATGCCTTCAACTTGTGAAAAGCCCTTAGCAACAAGACGAGCTTTATGTTTATCAACTTTCCCATCTGGTCCATACTTGGTTCTATAAACCCATTTGCATCTAACAAGTTTTCATCCCTTTGGTAGAGGAACAAGATCCCATGTATCATTTGCCAATAATGAATGATATTCTTCATTCATAGCTTCTTCCCAATCTGGATGGCCTGAAGCTTTTGCAAAGGTGTCAGGATCATAATTCACTGAAGCTTGAGCCAGTAAAGAAGAGGCTCTCTCGAACTGAGAACGTGTACGTCGCTGATCTGTAGGATCACCGACAAGATCACCTGCTGCATCCCGAGTAGCACGGACCCATTTTGGAAGCTGAGGAGCTGAAGGAGGATCCTGAGAAGGTGGGGGAGGATTTTCATCCTCGCTTTCATCATCTGAAGAAGAAATATTTTCAAAAGTAGAAGAGATAGGGAGAGGTGGCACATCCGCTGAACTAGGCTCGCAGGCCGATATATTTTCATCAAACTTTACATCTCTTCTAATGATAACATTTTTGGACTTAAGTGGAATAAGTCTATATCCTTTGACATCTTCAGAATATCCAACAAAAATACATTTTTCACTCTTTGTTCTAAAGCTTTATGTTTCTCATCTGGAATATGGGCCCATGCTTCACTTCCAAAAACACGAAAGTGACTTACATCTGGTTTGTTTGAGCTCCATGCTTCTTCTGGAGTGATATTCTTTAAAACCTTAGTAGGAGTGCGATTTATTATGTAATTTGCACAGTTAATTGCTTCTGCCCAATAATTAAGACTAAGTCCTTTAGATTGAAGCATACAATTAGCCATTTCCTTTAAGGTGTGATTCTTCCTTTCAGCTACACCATTTTGTTGTGGAGTATATGGAACAGTATGTTGCATTTGAATTCCATTCTCGGTGCAAAAGTTGATGAATGTGTTTTTAACATATTCTTCGCCATTATCAGATCTTAGCTTAAGAATTTGATGTCCAGATTGTTTTTCAACAAAGGCCTTAAAGGCCAAGAACATGTTAAATACTTCACTCTTGAGTTTTAAGAAGTATACCCAAGTGCGTCTGGAGAAATCATCAATGAAAGTTAAGAAATACTTGTAGCCAGAGAATGAAGCAACTGGAAGTGGACCACATAAATCACTATGCACGAGCTGTAAAGGGGCTGAGGCGTGCCAAGAGGCACGTTTTTCAAAATTGTCCCGATGATGTTTTCCGAGTACACATCCGGAACAAACACCATCTCTGCAAGATACCATTGGAAGACCTGTCACCATATTTTATTTACATAGATTCTGAAGAGAGCGATATTTTAAGTGACCAAATCGCTCATGCCAAAGTTTGCTCACTTCATCATTATGAGCAAAAAATATTGAGGGAAGATTTGATGACCCAAAGTTGTGAAACTTATACAACCTTATAGAATCATCAGCAATGCCAGTAGCTAAAATTTGTCTAGGATCTCTTAGGTCCTTAATTACAACATCGTGCGGTGAAAATTCAACGATTTTACCTTCACCTGAATGGGTTATCTGATATACAGATAGAAGGTTGCAGGATAAGGTTGGAACACATAATACATCATTAAACTGACCATTGTCTAGATGAACAGTTCCAGTCCCTACAACACTAAGAGATCTATCATCACCAACATATATATTTTTGGTGTTACAATCATTTAAAGAAGAAAACATGGCTTTGTTTTTGGCCATGTGATAAGAAGCTCCAGAATCAATGAGCCACTCATGAGAATGAGAAGAAGAAGATAAATTTAGTGCATAGCCAGACCGAGATGCTTGACAACCCCATGCAGAAAGTGCCATTCCGGAAGATGAAGTTGAAGTTGAAGATTGCTCCAAATGGATGTTATGCTTCTTCATTGCTGCTTCCAAGGCTTCCATCTTCTTAAAGCATTTGGATTCTAAGTGGCCATCTCGATTACAAAAGTTGCAATGTCTATCAGTCTTCTTCCATTTGTTTTTATTTGTCTTATCATTTTGTTGAAATGATTTTTCATTTTGAGGCTGAAATTGCTTAGGACCCTTGTTTGGTTTAGGACCATTCTTTTTAGGATACAACTTCTTAGGATTCTTTGGATTTGGTTGCTGCTGGGCGGCTAACGCTTTCTTAGAAGAGTTTCCAAGATGAAGAAGACCAAGGTGTAAGAGTTTTTCTTGTTCTCTTATTAAAGAATCACAAAAGGAATCAAAGGAAGGGGACTTGTAGGTTTGTCCTTGAGAAATGAAGGCATCTCTTGTAGAATGGAAGGTGGAGACAAACACAGAATAGGTTGGTCCCAACTTAGTAAGAATGGAGTAGATAAGGCTACTATCTTCTTTCTTAACCTTAACACCTTCCAAGAGAAGTCTAAGGGTCTTGAACTTGGACAAAAAATCTTCAATGCAAGAAAAATTATTGGGGTCCAATGTAAGCAATTCATTTTCAAGTTGATGGGCTTTAAGTTCATTTTTAATTCCAAAGACTTTAGTAATTTGTTGCAGTGCTTCATCAGGAGTATCAAGTTCTGCAATATGGAATCTAAGATCTGGAGAAATAGACATCCCTATCAACCCACGTGCTTGGTCTTGCCTATTTTCCCATTTAGCTGCCTTATCTTCATCTTTCGGTTTGGTCTCTTGGCCTGTGGCTATTCTGTAAAGACCTTTACTTCTAAGTAAATCCACAATGTAGGACCACCATTGGAAGTAGTTAGTGCTATCAAGAATGACTTGGCATGGAATTTCCATTTTTAATAGAAATTGAAGCTATAGATGCTGAAACTAAGTGTACCAATGGAAATATCTCGAAAAATTAGGCCGTTTCAAAAAAACGGTTCTGAAAACGGCTTCCGGATGAAGAAGTTATGGCATTTTAAAAAAAAATTGACGAATTCACCGACGAAGTGCGGGAATGTGCGGAAATGAAAAAATCCACCCCCACAAAATGGAGACTTGAACCCAAGACCTCTACTCTCATAAATTAGCTTTGTACCAAGTGAGCTATACAAAAAAGAGAGAGAGAGAGAGAGAGAGAGAGAGGGGGGGGGGGGGGGTTGATGCTTTGGGTTGCGTGCTTACTTTGAGAAAGCTCTTTTTCCCTACAAAACAAAAAACACAAAACCCAACACGGACATACAAAGCAAAAAAAAAAAAACGAACCTTGTGGCTCGAAGTTAGCTTTAGCCGGAAACTAAATATTTTCAAAAATGAACCTTGTGGCTCGAAGTTAGCTTTAGCTGGAAACTAAATATTTTCCTCAATGTTTATGATTTTCCGAGATCACACTAAGGCGCAGCGGAAAAGAGCATACGCATGAGAAAAATCCTTCCTTTCTGTTTCTGATTTTCCCAGATCGCACAGAGTCGCAGGGCAAAGAGCATACACAGAAATGAAAGGTATAGATCTGGTAATAAAAAAAGCTAAATAAACTGAAACCGAAATAAACAGAGAGAAAATAACTGTAAACTGCAAATAAACACTGTATACCTCCAGATCTTAAAAATGACGCAGCTAGGGCTACCAGAAACCTTTTCGCGTGAAACGAAAGGGGTTCCTCACTGGAACAGATGCTCCCAACACAACAGAGCAGTCCTCTCGGCCCGAAAGCAGTCAGAAATAGTAGATCTAGGAAACGGCAGTCGGATGCAGTTCTACTAGCTTCAGATTTGGATCACCAACGGACGCGGCCCTCAAATAGCTCTGATACCATGTAGGAATTTACAGGGTAAGTTCCTCAGACAGAACACCAAAGGACACCGCTCACAAACAGATCACATATCAATACACCAGTATTTTGACGTGGTTAAAACCCTCAAAGAGGGAAACAGTTCACGGCCTGAGCCAATGCGGCCACTTCAGGCAATTTATTAAAAGAATGAAAATTTACATATGCTTCACTCATAGACGGATTAACCTACAAATGACCCTCCATGTGCTTTAAATAGAAATCATGGACCAATCAGGTGTTAAGCCACGGATCAAGTGTTGGTAATACCGAGGAGAGAATGAACCGTCGGATCACTACATATTGTGACCGTCAGATTGTAAGTTACAAAATGTACAAGGTAAAGAAACACACTTTACCTAACTCTTACCTAACTCTATACTAGACCAAGTTGTACTTAACTATTTCCTATGTGTCGGAATATCCTAACAGTTTATAAGGTATAGAGTTGGGCTGAATAAACTTCATCTTCTTCCTCCTCTTCCAGCCATAAAGGTAAGTCATGTTCTAGAGATGGCTGAGTAGGAGGGTACATGACTAACTACTTGGACATATGCCCAATTTTAATGGTCATATTTCCATCCCTGAAACTGATGTAGGCATCGATAGTGGCTAACCAGGGCCTCCCAAGGATGAGAGGGTAACCAGTAAGCTTAGCCTTAGGCTGGAGGACTAGGAAATATACAGGGTACTCCCAAGAGTCAATGGAGACCATCACATCCTCCACAATCCCCTCAGAGGTCACTATGGAATGGTCTGCAAGTTGCAAGACTGTTGTGGTCTTTCTCAATGAACCTTGGAGACTGATATTGAGCATGGTGTCCTTAGTCATCACATTAATGGTAGCCCCAAGGTCAATCAAAGTTTGTGGGACAATGGTGCCATTGATGTGCACATCTACTACAGAATTCCAGTGTCCAAATAATTTGGGAAAATTACCCGCCCTAAAATTACGTTAGATAGTTGTCCAATGACGTTAATCGTAGGGGTGTCTCTTTTTCACCTCCCTGGATGTTTGAAGCACTTCTCATTAATTAACTTGTTGTAAATAGGTACATATTTTATAGCTTGGAGAAGTGAAATTTTGACACAGATTTTTCAATTCTCCTAGAAGTTCAATGTCTTCTGGGGTAGGCTGAACTATATGAGTTAATATCTCTGGAAAGGGTGGTGGATTTACTTTAGGCATTCTTTCCTATCTTTCTTCCTCACTCTCCCTAGGTGGAGGTAGAGGTTGGTTGTCTGGGAGTGATGAGTGCCAGTATTTCAGCAATGATGCTCCAACTCCTGGGCTACCAACTTTACTTATCAACCCGGGGTTCGTACAAACTTGGAGGTGATAGTGTTGTATGCACATGTAAAAGTGATGGTTCTGCATGTTGTCACTGTTCAGCTGGCGAGAGACCACTGGGGTTCCAAGCCAGACTTCTATGGAGTCAAAAGAAGCTTGACTCTTTGATGGAAGAAAGGCAAATCTACTCTAATAGAGGGTTACTCTATTGCAATAATGGAGAAGGTCGACATGTAATGCTAAATCACACCATTCCCTAATTAACCATTTAAGAAGCTATGCTAGGTAGAAATGCTAGATCAACATGAAACAAATGCTACTATCTAAGTTGTAGAAGTAAGAAGCATCAAACAACACTAATGTGCAAGTAAAGAGAGTGAACTAAATCTGTTTTTGTATTTTTGTCTTTTTATGCAAAATCAAGTATGCAAACTAATTGCTTCTGTGGATGTGGCAGGTGAATTTAGGATGTTTGAGGATGGATGGAAGGGTTATGAAATGGTTGGATGGTGTGGAGGACCCCTGGGAGGATTTTTGTGACTTCCTAGAGGTTTTCCATCAATTCGGCCTTAAAATAGGGAATTTCAGGAAAACCTAAAGGATGTACTAGAAACCTATAGGATGATCCTGCAGGAATTACAATGAACCTATAGGATATAGTCGAGATAAAAATGTGAGGTGTTGGAGGTGATGGGAGGCCTAGAAAAGGTGTGTGATGGGTGGAATGGAGTGGGAGAAGGTCTATGATCACTCAGAAGTCAATATCCAAGATAGTAGATGGTTGGATTCACTCAATGTGTGTGGAAGGATTTCTATGAAAATGATGAAAAACTAGTGAAGATGATGGTGAAAACAAGGGATGGCTAAGGTGGATGGAGTGGAAGGTGGCTGCTAGCTATGAAGTCTTAGTCTCCTCCTGAAGCACCTACTTTGCATAAAACATGTGTGTCTTCCAAAAAGCTATGCAAACAAGATACATTTTCATAAACTAGAAAAACATAATTAATGGATTAACTGCCTATACTATGCATGAAGAAAGTTGCTGAAAGGAATGAAAGCATGGATGAGATCTATTGCAGAAATAAAGATGAAAAAGATGACAATGGAAATCTACCTTGCAAAACTAACCAAATACTAATTTAAATATAGCAAACTCCAAAGCTCATAAAAGAACTAGAAATCTGTGTTTTTGGGGCTGCTTAAGGGTCCCTTCCTCAAGTCATGATCCCAGAGGGAGGAAGTGAGGCCGAGACACCTGCTGAAAACCTTGTGGTGATCCTTTTTATCCTTGCTAACCTGCTACTTGAAGTAAGGCACAAATGGAAGCAAACTAAATAACAACCAATCTAATCTACACTACTTGTAATGGAAATACATCTAAAAGCAACTTAACAATGAAGCTATGGAACTACACTAAACATACATGTACAAAAAAAGAGGAGCCTTGGTTGCTAGGGTTGGGCCCTAACCCAAGAGCTTCAGCCCTCTGAGTTAACTCAGTGCTAGCTCAAAACAAAACTCATTCTTATTACCAAAACAACAAATTACATCAATAGAAATTTCACAAGTATTGCAGCTCGGAAATAACTTAGATTTTTACAATAAAAATCCAAATCCTACTATGGTCCTAGGCCTCTCTACTTATATAATTGAAGTCCCCAATGAATTCCTTAAAATTAGGGAGGCTCAACTCCCAAACTCGAGATAAACTGGTGCTTTGTCTCTCACTTGCTTGACTGCCTTCTAATCCTCATGATTTCGCTGTTTGCACTCTGAGCTGATGTGATGAATGGAGGAATATTCAAATGGAGGAGTAGTAAATGAGGAGGAGTCACCTCCTACAATCCCTCTCTCTTGTCCCATTCGAGTTTTGACATTAGTCTTTGCCAAAATTCCTTTATATTCTCCTTTAATCTACATTCCATGCATATTAGTCCATTAAGCATAATATCCAACTCTAACTCACCTCATAAACAAAATATAATAAAAATCATGTAATAAGTTATGAGAAAAGTTGGTTTGACTAAGCTAAGAGGTGAATTAAGGCCCATATAATTACCCAATGATGAGGCTCATGAGGGAGTACTCTCCCAGATCTCAAATTGATTTCCTGAATCTCCACAGCATAAGCAAGATAGGATGTATCTCCATTGTATACTTGTTGTACCTGTCGATTGTTCGGGTTCATATTTGGCTGTACAGGCATCTGGGGTTGTTTAGGTGGAGCAGGGTGTAAAAGCTGTGGTTGAGTAGGTGGTGGAGGCAATAAAGCTGGAGCATTGTTGTATGGGGGCCTCCACCCCTGGGGTGATGCATTCCACTAAGGCTATGGTGGAGCATATGGTTGAAATGACTGGCTATTTGGTTGGAATGGTACTGAGGTGCAAAGGACCAACGAGGAGGTGTAGACCAGGAAGGATGAGCAGGGAGTCCCCAAGAGGGAATGGATGTGGTCTGGTTAGGGTTGTAATAGGCATGGGATGACCCTTACATGCCATGTTGGTATGGTCGAGGCCTATGAGGTCTCCTTTGATTTATGCAACAGAGTTGTTCAGTCACCCCTTCAGTTCCCTGATACACATCTTTTAATCCAGGTAGAGAAGGGAACTTGTCTGTGGAGTGGTTTTCTTCACAGATTGAGCAAACTTCAATCAAGTTCAATGGACATTCATTCCTAGGGTTCCTCTTGTGCATCTATGGTAGAAAATGGCTAAGGCTTGTTTGGTCAATTTAGTGTCCTAAATTGCTCAACATAAATTATCAATCTTGGTATCGTAAACTGATGAAGTGTAGTGCATTATATGTGCTAGATGGCCCTTCTTACTTCAGTGTTTTTGAGTTTTAAGTTGTTTTGGGGTTTTTAATCCTTAAATCCCTAATTATGTACAATGTATTTAACAAAAACCTTAAATCTACTTCTGCTAAAGAAATGAAATGAGGACTAAGAGTGCTTAAAGTCAGATTTGGATGTAAATTTTAGTCAAGAAAATGAAAACAGAGTTCATATTTCTGCTCTTATGATTGTTTCCAAAACATGAACTAAAGGAACTTAATAATGAAGTTGCAACTACTGTCTAATCAACTTAATGAAATATTAAAAGTGAAATTGCAAATATATATGATGAAAACAAAACTAAAACTAAATACTGAAAATGAAATTACAACTACTGTTTAATCTATTGCAGAATCAAAACTTAATGAAAAACTGAAAATGAAATTGCAACTATTCTATTATAAAAACTAAATGAAGTGCTTTGTCACTCTACTACACAATTTTGGGAGAACAACCTCCTCGTGATAACATTTTGAAGAATTCCATACTTCATTGTTCTAAGAGAAAATAAATACAAAAAATGCAGAAAAGACTCATTACATAATGAAATATTCCATCACTTAGTTTAAGATGAACCATCAACTAGAAGGGATTTTAGAAACATTCACCTACAACATGAGTTACTAAACTAATAATAAAATGGCATTGATCAATTTAATTCAAAATCTAAAGACTAATGAACAATAAATGAAATGAATTACTCTACACTACTGAACTCAACTTCAAGCTACTAATAAGAAACTAGAAAGTAGTGAAACAAAAGAGCTATTTTGTGCTAAAATAAAACTATTTTGCGTCAGTAAGAAGATGACAAAAACTACATTATGAACAAAGTTAGAACATGATTATAAACATCATGGAAAAATACAGTGAATTTACAACTCAATTATAAAAGACAAAACAAAATAAAATGTAATCTTAACCAACGCAGGGGCCCTCTGCACTGCTCAGGTTATATGCACGTAATCAACACTCCAACAATGCTTTCAGGTATCCATGAAACAAACTGTCTTTATATTAAAAACAGAGAATGAGTTCTCCAAATTACAAAGCAGTAATCTTAGTTTGACACATGAGCAAAATTGAACTGGTTCTACATTCTTCACAGAGGTATTTATAGAGAAATTATACAACTTTTTTAAGGAGAAAAATAAGCTACAATAAAACACGTAGTTAGATAGGTACACCGAATCCTCTTCCTTAGTTGTTGGAGACATAAATCTAAGGTAATGGTTGTTGGATTCAATTTTCACAAGTGGCAGATGAAGTCTGTGGCCTCAGGAAACTGCTTCAGATCCCATCACTGAGAAACGTGTATAGAACAGAGTCCTGTTTGCCTTAGGTTTCTATGGTTGACTTCCCTTTGACTGGAGTCTTCCTTGTTGATTTGAGCCAGGTGAATAGGACACGATCCATGCCCTGATTTTTTCCAAGCTGCCCATGTAGTCATTTTCCCCTCTTGACACTTGGAACTTGCAAAAGCGTGGGAGTAGCTGCGGAACCACTGATTAGCTGCAGAATGTGGCTGCGTTCCGTAGCTAAAAGACAAACACTTATTCAAACAACAAACATAAAAGTATAACATGTAAATCACTAAAATATACTTCTTGAGGCAATGTATAATGGTTTTTTATGATAAGGATGCATTTTTCATGGAAAAACAAAGAAGGATGGATGAGAAAAGTTGCTAAGGGAAGGGAAGTTTTGGAGCTCAACATATCCCCATTGCAAGACTATTGCATGTTCCCATGCAATCAAAATTGTGAACTTCCTCCTTCTACTGCATTTGTTCTGAGACTTTAGCCGAAACATCCAACCTTTTCTTGCTTTTCTTTGCACCAACTGCCATCCTTGGCTTCCTCATGAGAAATTTGTACTTGAGGTTAATAAGTGCCATGTTTAGCTTCTTATTCTTCCTTTTTAGTTTTTTGTTCTTCTTGTGCCATAAACCCAAGTGAAGCATAGTGTTATCATGGATAATATTATCCAACTTGTTCTATTCTTTTAAGGCTTCATTTTCTCTTTGGATGTGCCTATTTAGAACTTCTAGCTCATAGATCTCCTATTTAAAGGAGCTAGTTAAAGTTTCTTGTGAGGTGGCCAGCTGCTCGGTATTAGCTGAAGTCTCTAGGTTACTGATGTGCTCTTTTTCTCCAATGACTCTATGTAGTCATAAATTTGTTGTTGGATTGGATCAATACCAAGAGAGGCTCTTCTTGGGCTGCTCTCAAAGTTTTGTTGAGGAGAATTCTATGGGCTTTTCTCATATGGAATATTGTCGAGAGACTGAGTTGGAGTTTCTCCCTCTAAATCTATAAACTGGGTCTCTTTTGATTTCATTTTCTTCATTTTGCCCCTGAGTATAGAACTCCTCCTCAAGTTTTGGGAGCCTATGATCTCTTCCTCTGTAACCTGTTTCCTCTTTCTTGATCTGTTCTCTGATTTTGATTAGTCTCTCAGAAAGCAGTTGTTCATCCTCCTTAGGTGATGAAGGTTCAGCAATATCTTTGTGGATTTCCTCAACCTTTTCTTTCATTTTTCTCCTTTGCTTTGTCTGCTTTCTGATCTCTGTTAATGTCTCAGATATTGGCTCTTCTTCATCGTTTTTCTGTGTTGAAGTTTTAGGGGTGTTTTGAATGGTGAGACTGGTCTTCCTTCTCCTACTTCTTTTTGCAAGACTTCCCTCAGGAAATTCTAGAGCATCTTGGAAGAAGTTCCCTACCAAAAAGTCCTCCCATGTGTCCCCTACACTTCTCAAATGAAATTCAACTAAAATCTTTACTAGTCCATGGTGATATATAGTGGTTTTATTGACTCAACTTTCTTTTGAACATTAGTTGCCATTCTTCTCATACTATTCAACAGGAAAAAGGGTAGATTGAGGGTTCCATGTTCTAGAAAATTCATTAATAGTCTTATATGATATACATACATAGAACCAAACCTCCCTTCACATGTAATAGATTTTTGCAAAATTAACAACATGCTACTCCATTTGTTTTTAAGTGTAGAGATTGGAATCCCTTTTCTAAAAACTGAAGTGTCCATACCTGGATTTTTGAGAATGACCTTCCAGAATTCATCATGAAACTCTTTGTTCTTAAACCACCTCTCTCCTAGCCTTGGGAGTTCTGTTGCTTTAGCTATAAAGGACTCGGTAACTACAAACTTGATGTCACCTATTTCCATGTCCATTCCATCAAATGACCTGCCGAAGGATTTGGTGATTTCCTTATGGTAATCGTTGAATTTTTCAATAAAAATCAACCAACCAGCCTTCTGTAACATTCCTTTCAGCTGTGGATAACCCTCCATGTACTTCACCCCTGTGGGTTCAGTTCTAACAATGAGCCTCATTACCTCTATTATCAGCTACTCTTCAAAATTCCCTTCACTGTCTGAGAAATGGAGTGATTGCATAAAGAGGACTGTGTATACGAAAATGGAGCAACTGGTATATAGAAACAAAATAACTATGGATATGGAGACAGGATGAAAAAATATATGGAAGTAGGTTGACTGTGAATATAGAATAAAATGACTGTATATATCGAAATAGAGTAGCTATATACGTAAACTGTGTGGAAAACGGAATGACTGTACGCACAAGGTCTATGAAAACAGAGTGACTATATGCATAAAAAGGTTGTGGAAGTATGAGAGAAAAACTTGGTGTAATAAATGAATAATCAGGGTTTTGAAGAGTCGTATACAGATAGGTATTGTCATTAATCTAACCGTTAATAGGTGTGTTGTAGAAGTCTGGTTAAGTACGAGTGATGGAGTTTAAAATAGAGATTAGTTATGAAGGCATCATTAGACTATTTGGCATTGAAGATGGAAGGTGTGGCGGAGTGATCGTGGCAGTCAAATCAAATAATGATAAATAAAGGAGACATGTGATCATACAAATTATACAAACTTATGTTTTTATATTGATTTTTGAAATAAGTTTTTGTTTTTACCTTTGGAACCTTACCTTTCACTTGCTAATATCTTGATGTTTTCTTCCACAAGTGCTTTAGATATGATTGGTCTTCAAAGTTGTTTTCTCTTCAATTACCTGCATGTAAGATTTTATTAGGAACTGGCTTCTTTGTGCTTGGACTGGTAATCAAATTGTTGTTGTAGAATCACATGGGCTGCAAAACAGGATTAGCTGCGAAACAGGAACAACTGCAGAACGTGGAAACAGTTGCAGAATGTAAAACAGAGAATAAAATATGGCTTATGAATGACTGGAATGGAAATAGTTGTGTGAATGAAAATATGACAAGATGATAAATGAAAATGGAGATGAAAGAAATGTTGCAGAAGAAAAATTTATTGGTGGAATATGGCAATGGAGTGAAGTGAAACTTGAAAAAGTGAAATAGAGTGAAATGAGATAAGACAATGAATTTTGCAGAATGCATAATGAGTCACCATTTTTTTTAGAAAAGAAATGGAAAATATAGGGTGTCAGAGTCTTCTGATTTTCACCCTGTATTTTCTGTATAAGCATGCCAATCAGTGATTGGTTTTCAACCTTATACACTTTTTTTTTTGTAGATAGGAAAAACAAAGACTAAGTTGGTGGAGAAGAAGGATTCTTCTTCACCAACTTCATTTCAGAATTGTTCTGAAAGATCTTGATGAATTCCTCCTTTGAGATTGGTTTTTGATAAATTTTCAATCTATGACCATTCACAAGGAGAGGAGTTTGACTTTCATCTATTGTTCTGATCCTTACTGCTCCATTACTGAAATTTTTTTCAATCTCATATGGCCCAAGCCAATGAGTTTGAGACTTCCCTTGAAAATCTTTAAACTTTGAGTCAAATAATAGTGCCCAATCTCCCTCTTGAAACTTCTTGTCCTTGATGTATTTGTCATGCCATTTAGCCCTGTGTTGTTGGACTAGACCAGTCCTTTGAACAACTTCTTGTCTGATTTCATCAAGTTCATTTAATTGCTCTAGCCTATGTCTTTGAGCTTCTGATAAATCCATCCCCAACTGAACTGCCATCTTGAAAGTTTTGACTTGGAACTCTATAGGGAAGAGGACTTGCTCCCCATAAACAAGTTCATAGGGCGTATGTCTAGATGTGTTCCTCCATGTAGTTATATAGGCCCATAAGGCTTTAGGAAGCCTTTCTGCCCAATCTCTTCTATGTAGATGGACAGTCTTGGTGAGGATTCCTTCAATCACTTTATTCGAAGACTCCACTTGACCATTTGCTTGTGGATGATAGGGAGTGGATTTCCTATGCTTGATCTTGTACTCATCCATAAGCTTCTCCATCATGTTGGATGTGAATTGAGATCCCTTTCACAATTTCTCTTGGAACACCAAAGCAGGTAAAGATATCCTCAAAAAGAAAACTAACTACAGATTTTTCGTTAGCAAAAAGTAATGCTTTGGCTTCTACCCATTTGGTGACATAATCAGTGCATACCAATATATACTTTTTCTGCTTGGATAGAGGATTAATAGGTCCAATAAAGTCTAAAGCCCATTTTTCAAAGGGTTCGATAAGTACCTGAGGTTGTAATGGCATTTCATTTTAGGGAGCAAGTTTCCCTACCCTTTGGCAGCTGTCGCACCTTCTGACATATTCTTTAGCATCTTTGAAGATGGATGGCCAATAATATCCTAAAGAAATGATTTTATAGGCTGTCCTCTTGTCAGAAAAGTGTCTACCACACGGCTCATCATGACATCCTTTGAGAATATCAGGCATTTCATCTTCCTTGACACACCTTCTGATCATAAGATCTGGCCCTGTTTTGTACAATTCGTTAGGGATCCATGAATATCTTGTACTTTCTTGAATAATGTTTCTTTTCTCTCTAGGAAATAAATTTGAAGGTAACTTCCCTGTAACCAAATAATTAGCAACATCTGCAAACCAAGGAGTTTGAGTAGTTATTGCAAAGAGATGTTCATAAGGAAATTTATCTTCAACTGGAGAGTCTTCTATGATATTCTGAATCTTGGACAAGAAATCAGCAACTATGTTTTGCTTTCCAGGTCTATCTAGCACAGTAATGTTGAATTATTGCAAAAGTAAAAGCCATATTTTAACTCTGCCATTAGTAATAGGTTTATTCATCAAATATCTAATTGCAAAGTGATATGTATGAACAAAGGTTTCATAGCCTGTTATATAGTGTCTGAACTTGTTAATTGCATGAACAACAGCTAATAATTCTTTTTCAGTCATAGTATAATTCAACTCAGTGGGAGTCAAATTATTACCTCTATAGTAAATGTCATAAGGAATCAAATATTTTGGTCCCAATATAGCTCCTAGAGATGTATCTGAAGCATCTGTAGAAATATGGAAAGGAAGTTTCCAATTTGGTCCTCTTAAAATAGGTGCTTCAGATATTTTTGCTTTGAAGGTTTCAAATGCTAGTTGGCAATCAGGATTCCACTTGAATTGAAAATCTTTTGTAAGCAGTTTGAAGAGTGGAGATGCTATTTTAGTGAAGTTTTCTATAAATATTCTATAGTATCCCGTAAATCCTAGAAAACTTCTAACATACCTTTGGCAACTTGGAATTGATAACTTAGATATGACTTCAACTTTAGATTTGTCAACTTTAATCCCATCTCCTGAAATGTGATGTCGTAAAACAATACCTTTTGTAAACATCATAAAGCAATTTTCATGGCTTAGTGAAAGGTTTGCTTCTTTACATCTTTTAAGGACTTTTTCCAAATTTTCCAAAGCTTCTTCAAATGTTCTACCATAGACTGTAAAATCATCCATATATACCTCTACACAATCATGTATTAGATCAGAAAAAATTCCTAGTACTGCTCTTTGGAATGTTGCAGGTGCATTACATAACCCAAAAGGAAGTACTCGGTAGGCAAAAGTTCCCCATGGACAAGTAAATGTGGTTTTATCCTGATCCTCAGGTGCTACCTGAATTTGATTATAACCACTAAAACCATCCAAGAATGAGAAATACTTCTAACCTGCTAATGTATCTAATACCTGATCTATAAAGGGAAAAGAAAGTGATCTTTTAGGGTTGCTTTATTCAGTTCTTGGTAATCAATGCACACCCTCCATTTACCATTCTTTTTAGGCACAATTACCAAAGGAGAAACCCATTGGCTAGCTAAAATTTGGGTGAATGAAGTTTACATTGAGTAATTTTTGGAGTTCTTCTTTCACAATTTCCCTAAGATTTGGATTCATTCTTCTCTGAGGCTGTCTGCTTGGTCTACTGTTTTCCTCAATATAGATATGATGGATACAAGCCTTAGGATCAATAGTTTTCATGTCGGTGTATTCCGATGCAAATGCAGCAGAATGTTTTTGTAATGTTTTGGTTAGCTCTTCTTGTTGTAGTTTCCCCAAGTTTTTGTTTATGTTCAATGTCCTACCTAGAAAAATTTCAATTATAGAGCTACCGAACTCTTCAATATAATAAAGAGACTCTGCCTAGATGACAAGTATTCAATATTAGATTTTTCTTGGAATTGTGCATGATCATATTCTGAAGATGTTTCAAAATTTTCCAATCTGTTCAAAATTTGACTATCTTCACTAATTTATGACATAGTAAAGAGAGGTTGAATATCATCTTCTTCATCAATCCATTCCTTGTCATCTATTTCTGTGATTTCTTTTGCTGGAGGATACAAAGTAAATTTCTTTGTTGAATTACCATCAGAAATATACATGTCACCAGATCTACAACTAATAAAAGCATTAGCTGTGGTCAGCCAAGGTCTTCCTAATATGAGTGGGTGTCCTCCTAGATTATTCTTGGGAGTTAAAATCATGAAATCAACAGGATATTCCCAAGAATCTAAGGATACTGAAATATCTTCTAGCACACCATCTGGTTTGATTACTGATCTATCTGCAATTTGTAGCAGGGTAGGTGTGTAAAGAATATTAGGAAGTTTAAGCTGCTCCATAGTTTGTCTACTCATAATGTTTATTGTTGCCCTTAAGTCAATCAATGTGTTTGGAATTTCAATTCCATTTATATGTGTCTTGACAATTGGACTTCCTGGATCCACATATTTCTGTATGGTAATCTTTCCCATCATGATGTCTACTATCTTTCCTACTAGGTGAATTCTTTTTTTTCTCTTGGTTTCCTTCCTGGTCTTTTAATGCTCAACAACTTTATTGTTTTGGCTAGAATAGGAATTTCTCTAATGGCTTGTAACAAAGGAATTTTGATACAAACATTCTTCAATTCATCTAGAAAGTCATAATTGGGCAACAAGATTTGTTTCTCTACCCTTCTATCAATTTGTAATTTCTTAGGAAAAGGATGTGTAGAAGTAGATACTGGTTTCTCAATGACAGGAGTTGTGTTTATTGATTCTTTTTGTTTTTCTTCTCTAATGTTTTAGTTTTGGAGGGATGTTCCCTCAAAAATTTTATTGACTTTTAGAGAGTCTTCCTCAGAGATATCTTGTTCTTGAATGACTATAGAAGTTTTTTCCTTTTCTAATATCCTACCAGATCTAAGTTGAACATCATTAAGATCTAGAGGAGTAATCATGTAAGCTGGAAATTGTTGTCCTTCTACTATGTAAGCATTCTGAGGGTTTTTATTATTGGGGTTTGGTAATGGTTGGGCAGGTAACTAATTTGGTTTTTGTTGAAATGGAAGTAAGAGTTGAGGATTTTGACTTTGTTGTGGAGGTTGTTGTGGAAATGGCAATGAAAGTCGAGGGTTCTGATTTTGAAGTTGTGGCTGCAGATTTTGTGGGGTAGGATAACTCTAATAAGATAGAGGATATTGATAATATGGAGCAAATCTTCCATAAGGATTTTGTATCCCTTACGCCCATGGTTGAGATTGATACTGTGTTTGAGGTTGAGGCCAAGGTTTCTGCCAAGAATTCCAGTTTTGTGGGGCTGAAGATACATTGGATTGTTAAATCCTTGATTTTGTGGCCCCTGCCAAGGTCTTCTTGCAACAAAACAAAGAGTTTCTACAAAATTTGGGACTGTTTCCTCTTGAAAGACATCCTTAAGACTTGGGATTGAGGGACAACCCTTGGTCTCATGACTTTCTGAACAAATCATACAAGTTTCTACAAGTTTTGCATCTAAAGGACATTCCCTTAGAGCATGTTTCTTTCTGCATTTTGGACAAAAGATGGCTAAAGAATCAACCTCTGTTTTCTACTTGTTTTGAATTTTAAAGGTGTCTAGTTTCTCACTAAGGCTCCCTAAAATGTCAGTTTTGAACTCATCAAGCATATCGCACATTTGTGCCCTACTTACAGATCCAGTTGCAGATTTGTTTGCTCTAACAAGAGAAGGATCTCTCGGCCCTTTTCATGTTTTAGATTTCCCTCTTGAGAGATGAATACATAGTTCTTCTATGTCACTCAAGGGAAGTTGAGATATCTCTCCCTTACTGATCATGTTAAGGATATCTATCCACTCATCTCTAATGGCCTTTAACCAAAGAGCTTTCAAATTTCTTCATCTAGATTGTTCATTTTTGCTCTTTTCAAATTATAGTTGAATCTTTCAAGCAAATCCTCTAAGTTTTCATCTTATTTTTGCATAATTTTGAACACCTCATCTTTATGATTGGTAGGCATACAATAATCCAAATATCTATCCAAAAATGCATGTTTCATGTCATTCCAAGTTCTAATGGATTGAGTGACTAACCCCATAAACCATTTCAAAGCAGCCCCTTTTAGTGTTGAAGGGAACAATTTGAGTTTTTGAGAGTCTTCTAAATAGTCATATATTCTGCACAAGTCTTCAAACTCAAACAAAAATGTTTCAGGATCCTCACTTGTTAACCCGTAAAAGTTTGGGAGGACAGATGGTGAGATGTTTTTCATTGTAGTATGTGTTTCCTCATCCACTATAGGGAATCCAAATGAGTTATCTACATCCCTATTTCCTTTGCCTCCTCCATTATTACCTCTACCTCCTCCATTGTTTCCTCTACCTCTCCCCCTACCCCCTCCTCCAAATAGTGAGAATTCTCCATCTTGTTCTTCTTCTGCCATTATAGTTTCTTCAGAGTCAGTATAGGGCTCAACCTGCAAGGTTATTCCCTCTTCCTCTGGTTCTTCTATTAATGGACTATGAGAGGGAGTTTCTACTTTGGCTAGGTAGGAATCTGGGGTTGTTTATGTGGAGCAGGGTGTAAAAGCTATGGTTGAGTAGGTGGTGGAGGAAATAAAGATAGAGCATTGTTATATGGTGGCCTCCACCCCTGGGGCAGTGCATTCCACTGAGGCTATGGTGGAGCATATGGTTGAAATGACTGGCTGGTTGGTTGGAATGGTACTGAGGTGCAAAGGACCAATGAGGAGGTGTAAACCAGGAAGGATGAGCAGGGAGTCCCCAAGAGGGAATGGATGTGGTCTGGTTAGGGTTGTAATAGGCATGGGATGACCCTTTCATGCCCTGCTGGTACGGCGGAGGCCCGTGAGGTCTCCTTTGATTTATATAGCAGAGTTGTTCAGTCACCCCTTTAGTTACCTGATACACATCTTTTAATCTAGGTAGAGAAGGGCACTTGTCTGTGGAGTGGTTTTCTTCATAGACTGAGCAGACTTCAATCAAGTTCAATGGACATTCATTCCTAGGGTTCCTCCTTGTGCATCTAGGGTAGAAAATGGCTAAGGCTTGTTTGGTCCATTTAGTGTCCTAAATTGCTCTACATAAATTATCAATCTGGGTATTGTAAACTGATGAAGTGTAGTGCACTATATGTGCTAGATGGCCCTTCTTACTTCAATGTTTTTGAGTTTTAATTTGTTTTGGGGTTTTTAATCCTTTAATCCCTAATGATGTACAATTTATTTAACAAAAACCTTAAATCTAGTTCTTTTAAAGAAATGTAATGAGGACTAAGAGTGATTAAAGTCAAATTTGGAAATAAAGTTTAGTCAAGAAAAGGAAAACAAATTTCCTATTTTTGCTCTTATGATTGTTTCCAAAACATGAACTAAAGGAACTTAAGAATGAAGTTTCAACTACTGTCTAATCAGCTTAATGAAATATTAAAAGTGAAATTGCAGCTATCTATGATGAAAACAAAACTAAAACGAAATACTGAAAATGAAATTACAACTATTGTTTAGTCTATTGCAGAATCAAAACTTAATGAGAAACTGGAAATGAAATTGCAACTAGTTTACTATAAAAACTAAATGAAGTGCTTTGTCACTCTGCTACACAATTTTCGGAGAACAACCTCCTTGTGATAACATTTTGAGGAATTCCATACTTCATTGTTCTAAGAGAAAATAAATACAAAAAATGCAAAAAAAGACTCAGTACATAAGTGAAATATTCCACCACTTAGTTTAAGATGAACCATCAACTAGAAGGGCTTTTAGAAACATTCACCTACAACATGAGTTACTAAACTAATAATAAAATGGCATTGATCAGTTTAATTTAAAATATAAAGACTACTGATAAGAAACTAGAAAGTAGTGAAACAAAAGAACTATTCTGTGGTGAAATAAAACTATTCTGCATTAGTAAGAAGATGACAAAAACTGCATTATGAACAAAGTTAGAAAATGGTTATAAACATCATGGAAAAAAACAGTGAATTTACAACTCAATTATAAAAGACAAAACAAAATAAAATGTAACCTTAACCAGGGCAGGGGCCCTCTGCACTGCTCAGGTTATATGCACTTAATCAACACTCCAACAATGCTTTCAGGTATCCATGAAACACACGGTCTTTATATTAAAAACAGAGAATGAGTTCTCCAAATTACAAAGTGGTAATCTAAGTTTAACACATGAGCAAAATCGAACTGGTTCTGCATTCTTCACACAGGTATTTATAGAGAAATTATACAACTGTTTTAAGGAGAAAAATAAGCTACAACAAAACACGTAGGCAGACAGGTACACCAAATCCTCTTCCTTAGTTGTTGGAGACATAAATCTAAGGTAATGGTTGTTGGATTCAGTTTTCACAAGTGGCAGATCAAGTCTGTGGCCTCAGGAAACTACTTCAAATCCCATCACTGAGAAACGTGTACAGAACAGAGTCCTGTTTTCCTTAGGTTTTTATGGTTGACTTCCCTTTGACCAGAGTCTTCCTTGTCGATCTGGGCTAGGTGAATAGGACACGATCCATGCCTGATGTTTTCCAAGCTGCCCATGTAGTCATTTTCCCCTCTTGACACCTAGAACATGCAAAAACTTGGAAGTAGCTGCGGAACAACTGATTAGCTGCAGAATGTAGCTGCGTTCCGTAGCTAAAGGACAAAAGCTTATTCAAACAGAAAACATAAAATTATAACATGTAAATCACTAAAATATACTCCTTGAGGCAATGTATAATGGTTTTTGATGATAAGGATGCATTTTTCATGGAAAAATAAAGAAGGAATAATGAGAAAAGTTGCTAAGGGAAGGGCAGTTTTGGAGCTCAACAAGGCTCTCTCTACTTCCTCCTATTTTCTCTTAATGTGCATAGTGTCCATCTATATGGTAAGGGTTTGCAACATCTTACTCTTGAAATCTTCCATCATGTTTCCAATTTCACCCTTGATGGATGTAGTGGATGAGGATGGATTGGCCATTGGTTGACTACCCCTACCCGTTTTCCTAGCTGCCCTAGAATGGTTCCTAAAGACAGTCTTTATATCTTTATAAGGTAGCTGGTAGGTTTCCCCTCCTGCTAGCAGGTTTAGGGTATCCAGAAGATCTTCCCTTACCCCTCTAAGCAGGACTAGCTTCAGTGACTCAGGGTCAGGTGTGCACCTGGCCTTTTTGTAGCTAAGCTGGAATCTTTCTTCATAATCCTCTAGGGATTCATCATGCCCAAAGGCCATCCTCAAAATTTCTTCCATAGTGTCTTTGGACCTGCAGTAGTCTCAATACTTGATGTTGAAGGCCTGTTTCATCTGAGCCCAAGTTGTGATGTTATCCCCAGGTAAACCCATGAACCAGTGCAAAGATGCATCTTTGAGAGTGGATGGGAATAGTTTCAACTTTTGCTCATCATTAGCGTAATCATAGGTTCTGCATATGGTAGCAAAATCAAATAAGAAAGTGTCTAGATCTTCTAAGGTTAGGCCATGGAAATGAGGAAGGGAAAAGGGGCTTATATTCTTCATCCTGGTATCCCCATTATTTTCTCTGATGGGAAAGGCACCCTCAACTATTTCTCTATTTCCTTCATCATTTCTATTTTCAGCCACTGGGTCAGTTGGAATGGGTTCTTCTTCTTCTTCTCCCGCTGTAGGTTCTTCAAATACCTCTGGTTGTTCACCTAAGGGTTCCTCTAATTCATAGCCACTGAAGAAGAGGGAAGGTTGCCTATTTGAAGTGGTGGGGGTATTTGGAAAAAATTTCCCTAAGTTATCCCTATTCCTATGAGGCATGAAAAAAGTGTTTTTGTTTTGTTTTGTGGTTTTTTTCAAGCTTTGAAAATAATTGCAGAATTGAAATTACAAACTGACTAGAAACTAACTGACTAAATGAAAACTATCTTGCAGAATGGGAAAGAAAGCAAAGAATGTTGAATGGAAAAGAAAGCAATCTAAATTACTTTTGCATAAATGAATGAAAACTAACTGCTTGAATGAAAACTAACTTGCAAAATGGGAAGGAAACCAAAGAATGTTGAATGGAAAAGAAATAAATCTAAATTACTTTTGCATAAATGAAGCTAATAACAGAATATCAGAGACAAGAAATGGAAGAAAGAAAGCAGTAATCACATATCACTCAGACACCTCCCCGGAAATGGTGCCAAAAAGTGATGACCACTAGTATTGCTGCAAGAATGTTGCAACTCCTGGGGCTAACAACTTTACTTTATCAACCCGGGGTTCGTACAAACTTGGAGGTGACAGTGTTGTATACACAAGTAAATGTGATGGGTTTGCTCTTTTTCATTGCTAAGCTAGTGATAGACCACTAAGGTTTTCAAGCTAGACTTCTATGGGTTCATAAGAAGCTTGATACCAATGAGGAAAAGAGAAATCTACAGTAAGAGAAAGCTTGTCTACTGCCGTAAGGAAAAAGAATGAAATTGAATGCTTAAACACACCATTTTCTAACTAACTGTTGAGAGGCTATGCTTCAAAATAATGCTAAGTTAACATGTATGCAATCCTACTATCCTAAGCATAAAAATTCAAAACATCAAACATCTATGCATGTAAATGAATAAAATAAATCTGTTTTTCTTTTTGTCCTTTTTTTATGTGAAAGTGTGAAAGCTAATCTCTTTTGGTGATGTGGCAGGTGGCTTAGGGATGATGGTGAATGGTCAAAAGGCTTGGGATACCAATAGGGGTCCTTTTCTAGCTTCCTAGAGGATTTTTCCTCAATTCGGCCTCAAAATAGGCCACTACAGGTAAACCTACAGGATGTCCTAATGCGTTCTACAGGATGTCCTAAAAACCTACAGGATCCCCTGTATTTCTACAGGATACAACCGAGAGAAAAAGGAGGGATGTTGAAGGTGATGGAAGGCTTAGGGAAGGTGGTTGGTGGATGGAATGAGGCAAGGGAGTGCCTAGGACCACTTCAAAACTCAAAACTAGAGTTTGAGATGGCTGGATTTGCTCAACAAGCTTGGAGAAGTTTTCTTGTGAAATGATGAAATTGGTGAGGGTTTTAGTGAAAGGAAGGAATGATCATGGATGAATGAGGTTGGGATGAGATTGATGATCATGAAACCTATTTTTACTTCTCAAACACCTGCACTGCATCAAACATTGACATTTACCCAAAAATCATGTAAACAAGAAGGATTTCAATTAACTAGGGAAAACAAAATTTCATGAGCTAGCTTCCTACTTCATGCATGAGGAAAACTTGCAGAATGAGATGAAACATTGATGAGATATAATGTAATACTGAAGATAGAATAAATGATGACTAAATCCTACTCTTGCAAACTGATCAAATGTTGGCCTAACTACAAAAAAACCCTAAATTCCATGAGAAAGTAGAATTCTGTCTTTTTGGGGTTGCACAAGAGTTATTTCCTCAAACCATGATCCTTGAAGGAAGGAGTGAGGCCAAAACCACCTACTGATAGATTTTTAATGTTTCTTTATCTCTTCTAAGCTACTACTGAAGTAAATCACAAATGGAAGCAAACTAATAAGCAAACTAATCAAATCTACACTACTTGCAATGAAATAATTCTAAAGACAATTCAACCATTAATCTATGAAATCAATCTAAGCATACAAATACAAGAAGAGGATCCTTTTTGGCTAGGGTTGGGCCCTAACCCAAGAGCTTCAGCCCTCTGAGTTATCTGAGTACTGGATCAAGGAAACGTTCATTCTCATTATCAAAACCAATCTCTTCCGCAAGTCTTGAACTCAAACATGACTAGTGTTTTTATAGTAAAAAATCGAATCCTAATGAGGCTCTGGGCCTCTTTATTTATACAGATGAAGTATCCAATGACTTCCTTAGATATAGTGAGGCTTAGCTCCCAAACTTGAGATAAACTAGCTCTTTAACTGTCACTTGCTTGATTGCCTTTTGATGTCCATGACTTGGCTGCTTGTACTCCGAGATAGTGTGATTGATGGAGGAATATTCGAATGAGTGAGGAGTAAATGAGGAGGATTTACCTCCTACAATCTCTCCTCCTTGTCTTATTCAAGTTTCAGCCTTTAAGTAGCCAAAATTTCCATGATTTTCTCTCAAAAACATGCAATTAATGCACATTAGTTCACTAAGCATTATATCACTTTGACTCATCTCATTAAACAAATACAATTAAAATATGTAATAAATTGTGAGAAGAGTTGATTTGACTAAGCTAGGAGGTGGATTAAGGTCCATATAGTTACCCAATGATGAGGGCTCATGAATGTTGTCTCTTTCCATATGTAGCATTGGTTTACCAGTCTAGTCATTTTCAATCTCCTTGGTTCTGAATGTCCAAGATTCTCCTCAACCAAGTACTTCTCCACTTGAATAACATCAACCTTAATTTGATCCTCAAGTTGACCCTTTTCCTTGTTCACCCAATCTCTCTTCCTCCCTTTCTTCCTCCTCCCTTGGTGAAAGTATTGGTGCTATTAAATAGGAGGCTAAGAAGAGGAAGAGGAAAAGCACAAAGAAGGAGAAGAAAAATAAGCAGGGGGCAACCAACCAAATATTTCTATGAATACAACTAATGTTGAGAAACCTTCAAAGCCCCGTAAAGTTAAATCCACTTGCAAGTTATGTAAGGGTGATAAAATTTTGAGAGATTTTACTTGTATTCCACAAGTGTTAGAAGTGTGATCCACAAGCTCACATCAACCCTTGTCATCATCTTCTAGAGATCACGCTGGTGAAAAACCATCAACTAGTGATAATAAGGTTCACAGGAAAAATGGTAAAGTCAAGTTTCCCTATAAGTTATGTGAAGGGAATCATCCAATTCGCCTTTTCCCTTATTTGGATGAAGCCTCTAAATTATTGGAAACCCTTATTGCCTCTCAACAACAACTTCCATCTAGTTACTGAAAACTTTCCATGAATCCTCCACTAGTTAATGAAATGATTGATCTAAATCCATCTTCAGTCAATTCTAATCTCTCTGAATGTGAATCCCAAGAGTCTATTCCCAGCCAACCATTGGTCGAAAAACTGGTTAACCCAATTCCACCTTCATTCGATCACTCTTTTCCCATAGAGAGTGGATTTCATACTGCTGAGGTTATTCTTGTTTCTTTAGATCCAACCGAACAAGGGGGGATTTTTCTCTTTGTCACGGAACCACCTCCAAGTAATTAGGTCAATTTTTTTTTATTAGAATCAATTGACAAAACCTTGCCTTCCTTCTTACATGCCCTTCCAAATCAAAGTGAAGGCTTTAGATAAAACCATCTATTGTACTGTTATAGATGAGGGAGCTTCTGTTAGCATTCTATCCTCGACTGCTTGGAAATATTTGGGTTCCCTAGAGCTCGTGTTCATCGCTCCAAATCCATTATATTTTAATAGAATAACCTATGAAACTTTAGGGATCCTTCCTCAGTTTCTTATTACTTTGGAAGAGAAATTTGTCTGTATTGATGTTATGGTAGTTCAAGGCTCCTTGGATTTCAATTTATTCCTTGGGCAATGTTTATGCTATGAATGTTGTTGTATCCACACACTTTTGAGTGATCTGTTTCCCACATAATGGAAAAATTGTGACTATTGATCAAATTTCATTCGTTGGTCTTGTTTTGACTTCCAATCATCCAACTTCCCTAAATGTTCCAAATATGCAAGTGGTATATCCCCCACCAAAGGTCAATTATGCAGAAACCTCTCTCATGCCCATACCTATTGATCAAGATGAGCCTTTCGCTATGTTCTCAACTTATTTTGATCTATATCCAATAGGTGATATGGTGAATAATTTACTAGGGGCATAGGAGCCTAATATTTCCATTAGATCCATTGATATGTGTCCCTTCTACAACATTTTCCTCCCATATGATGAGCACCCCTTGGAAGCCATGGCCTCTTGGCAGCCATGACCTGAACTATGAGCATATTTCCTTTTCTTGTGTCAACCTCTTTAAAAAATGAATCTTTGCGGAGTTCCTTGTCTTATATCAAGCTCATTAAAAAATGAAACGAGGTCCCTTGAGCATAGTTATTTTATTGTGTCAAGCTCACTAAAAAATGAAATAAGGTCCCTTGAGCATAGTTCTTTTCCTGTGTCAAGCTTGTTAAAAAATGAAACAGATCCCCCTCCAATTCGAGTCTGATTAGATCTCATAAATGTCGAGTCGAGTCTTTTACTTGATCTCATAAATGAACCTTAATTCCATCTGCCTATTAGTAACCAATATTCTACATAGTTGAATGAAATGAAGCTTGGGGTGCATGGGCCTAGAATTCAGTTATTATGACGGGGGCATGAAAACGTATTTCAAGAGTAATTTTATTTTGTTTCAATCTTGGTAAAAATGAAACCACTCTCAAGCATATTTTTTCTCATGTTTCAAGCTTGTGTAAAAATGAAACCAATCTCAAGCATAGTTTTTCTCTATTTCAAGCTTGTGTAAAAATGAAACCACTCACAATTTATCCCTTGTGATTGCCACTTTTTGTCATCCTGTTTTTTCTAGATGAGCATTGGTTTTCTCATTCCATCATCACCATATGCTTGACCGATCATTTAATTTCACTTGGTGTTTTACCCTTGCCTAATGAACCACTGCGATGAGTGGTCTTATTAGCATTCCTCTTGACGTCTACGTGTTTTGAGTAGTTCCATCATGACCAGAACCAATTGCTACCCTTTATACTACTCGTACCTCTAGATGGAGACCACTTTTATCACTTTTCAGATTTCAAAAATATGAAAATATTACCGAGCACTTGTCTTTTCGAACTCATTAAAGTAAATGAAAAGACATCTACCCAGTATAAGTTTATGCCTTTTCGAATTGGGATAGAGTATAGCCTTCTCCTAGGTATTTTTTTATGCCTTTTTGGGCCCAAGAGACAAATTTACGAAAAGGAACCTCTTGAAGTTTTATTTTTCACCTATTTTTCAAAATATCTAAATATGAAAATAAGTCGAGTTATGCCTTCGTTGGACTCGTAAAACTATTAAAAAACATTGGACTCGTCAAGTATGACGAGACCGGACCACTCCTTCTGATGGTTTATTAAAAATACCCAAAAGGATTCATATGAAGGATGAACTTATAGGTCAAGCATATGTTATCATCCTCAAGGTTGTCAAAAATAAATAGGTGCTAGCTAGAAATGGTTGGTAAATTGTGAAAACATCGCATTATACCTATTATTGGCAACAAGTCACTCATGAACATGACACTCTTTCACTTCATCATCGTGATTTCTTTGGGTTAGGGAATTTAATTGACTCATTGTTGATCACACCTTCATCACGGTTCTTTGAGTCAATGATGCCAACTCCATTCAATTTCATTGATATGTTCAAGAAAATTTCCACCCTCAATTGACACCTACTAAAATAACTTAATCCTTACTTCATATATTTAATTGACTCATTGTTGATCACACCTTCATCACGGGTCTTTGAGTCAATGATGCCAACTCCATTCAATTTCATTGATATGTTCAAGAAAATTTCCACCGTCAGTTGACACCTACTAAAATAATTTAATCCTTACTTCATATCTTCCTCTCCTAAAACAACATTGCATCACTACATTTTGTCTCAAATCTTGGTACCTGTTTCGTATCATTAATTGGGGATACATTGAGGCCCTCCTACTACAGGTTTCTTCTTGTCGACATCAACTCATTATATAGCAAGTTGACTTAAAATGTCCCTTAAGTGACTTGGAACTTGCATACATCAATGGAAAGTTTGCTAATTTTCGAGGAAATTTTTTCCATCATTGGCCTTCGACCGAGGGATTCTACGTGGTGTTTAACTTCAACTCATTCATTCACACCTCATGGATTGTTTTATAGTACCTTGAGGGCCATTATCATTATCGATGGTTCCTTTTTCATCTATTAAGAACTTACATCATTGGACAGTAATCAAATGGTGTCTACCATGTTTGACTCCAAATCATTTATTCACATGGTTAGACTCATATTATCAAGTGATGAGGTAGAAGACCTCGGATTTGGTTATATCGATCTAGGTTGAACTTTCAAGATTCATACCAGATCACAAAATATGATGGTTGTGATTGTTTAGAAAATCATCCAAGCATGGGTCCTCCATATGTCATTAGTGGACAATCTCTTTTAATCATTGTACATGTAATATTGGCTTATAAGATGAGTATGGGTATTCCTACCTAAGTAATGATATCATAGTGATTATTTATCCTAACAGATGATGATCTCGACCAAACTTTCCTTGATCCAAACATGTCACAAAGTAAAGCACTTTAGTCCTCAACCACTGCTTCTAACTTTGTACTCTAGGGAGAAATTTGTTACAGGTCATTTTGTCACATCTGCTCAAATGGCCTAAAAACCATATCAATCAACATCCTTGACACCTTGCAATAATCCCTTTGCAAATCCTTGAGAATTATCTCTCCAAAGAGTCAAAGTTTTGTAGGTTAATCATCCGAAAAACCCAGTTTTTGAATCCATCGCACTTTCTCTTCTATCAACCTCCATTGTTTCATGTTTCCTAACTGAGCAACTACATGGATCAATGCATGTTTCTTTCGCTGCAAGCACGATGGTTCTAAAATTTTAAGAGAAATAAAAAATAATTTTGAATCTTCTCTTTCTAGAAGTTTCCAAAGTGGTTTTAAACTATTGATTGACATCTTGAAATACTATCTTGTAGGTTTTATCTCTTATCCCTATAGATTATCTTCCCTCATATGTGGATCTAAGTTCTAGATTGGTAAAACCAAAACTACCCTATTTACCCTATAACTTCACTACCTCCCATGGAGGCTGGGTTGGATTTTTGACAAGAGGAGAAATTATGTTGGAATCCAAGGAGGTCTTTCATCCATGTTCTAATTTCTCTAAGGAAAACAGAAGCCTTTTGTTCTTGTTGTTTTTAAGTCAAACCACTAGATCTAGGGAATTCACTTCTGTCCGGAGAAGTGAATTTTCCTTCAAATAGTCATAATTTCTATTTTGGTTATTTTCTGGTTATAAGCATGGTTCTATGAGGTGCTTTAATTATGGCTCTTGTCCATGATTTGATAGTTTATTGAATGGTTGATGAATGCATGAGATAAAAAGTGTTGTTGCAACTAGCTTGAGAGGGTATTGAGACTTCTTTGTGATTCTTAGATGAAGTTCAAAAGTTTATGATTAGAGATGAATTCATGACCTGTAGTTTATATGTTTATCATATGTTTCACAAAATTTTTATCATGTACGAGGCCTGTTCTGGTCAGGATCTTGTTCAAGTTTTGAATTTTTATCCTTTTTATCATGTTATTTATGTTTCTCAAAACTTACAGGTAGTTTTGGGAAGTTATGGGTGTGGTGGGAGCCTCCTAACCACATGCACAATGTATCAAGGGTGTGGTTGGGGTGTTATGCCAGTGAAAACGTGTTCCATATCAGGGATTGATCACCTAGGGTGGTTTTCAAGCTCCTCAGTGATCTACAGACCCTAAGGGATGCCAATAAATTGTCGGTTTGTAGGCCCCACTTCCATCACTGGAACTTGGAGGTCAAGTAATGTCATAGCAGCATTCAAATAGTGTTTACTCTAGAGATATTGTAAAAGCAGGTAAACGTGGGGTGGGTGGTCTACATTCTTGCACTTCATGGAGATTTTACACTTGAATCAAGGAATGTATGTACCACTTCATCATTCTAATTTGACACGAAGACCAATGGTTAGCTAGCAGTATGAGTACATATTCAATATTTTTGTGGAGTCACTTGATAACCAAAAGTGTGCTTCTCTCTTACTATCAGTAGTAGGCTGAGAAGAAAGGGACATGTACCAAAACAATCTCTTCACTACCAGATTAGACCCCCCTTGTTTTGATCATGGCTTTATTATATCTCTATTGATGAGAAATAGTTGTTATTCACCTACTTATTTCATTTGTAATAAATTATATTTTATACAACCATTTTTGTACTATAAAATGTATATAAGCTAAGCTATGTCTCTAAGCCAAATTAGCATACCTTTGTTAAGGATATGTTACTTGTATGATAAGTTGTCACTCCTGAACTGAATTTGGGTTTTTCTCTTGATGTAAAATATTTTTTTGATCTAATATAAAGGATTTTAATGTCAAGTTCCTCTTTTCATCTATTGTTTCTCTAATGATTGTTTCAACTTTGTAACTTAAGTTTTAAAACGAGGGAGTGAGATGGACTAGTAGGGCCCACCAAGATAGCTTGACATCCCTCTAACTATGTAATATTCATGTGGTTTGCAGATCTACCTTTTGGTATGCTTTTTATTATAGAAGTAGTGTGTTTACAACAATATTCCTTTATTGGTTTAATAGATTTGTGAATGCCATCCTCATACTCTATTTTCCTTATATATGTTTGGTATTTTCACATGATTATTCAAATCTGTAACGATTTAGATTGAAAGTGAGAGGTTCTATTCAAGCCTTTCGTTCTTTTAATTGTGCAATTAAAGAACTATTATATTGCAGCGATACCATGTTTGTATGAAGAAATGATTTGGTTTTCTCCTTGTAATACTGGTTACCTTGGAGTTTTGATTCCATCATAGATGTAGTATTTCATGAAGTGCATTTGGGATATCTCCAAGTGAGTCAAGACTTTTAATGTTTCAACCATCATTGGTTTGGAGAGTGAAAACATTTTTCTTCCTATCAATATGTAAACACTCAGTCCAAGATCCTTTGAAACTTTATTGTTGTGTGGTAAGTTATGGTTTTAAGAAGTTCCTTCCCATTGTCCTTGATCCACTCGCAAGTGGTTAAGCTTTACTAGAGAGACTGGCACTCATACAAAATGTGGAGAACACGTGGGGGGGTGAATCAATATTTCATTCCCAATTCAATTTTACTTAGTTTATGGATTTATTTCAAATATATGTTGAAACTTTATATCATTAATAGAAAAATATGAGAAACATTAAGTGTAAAATCATGTAAACCATGAAACACAACAACACATCAATCACATACAAACACTAGATTTTAGGTGGAAACCGAATGTGGGAGAAAACCACCATTGTTATCATCTTTGTATTCTTTCTTATTAGAAAGAAAATCCTATACATCTTGTACTGGAATAGACTCTTACCAGTATGTAGGCTCCTACGTAGGAGGCTACAACCTCCACAAATTCTCCAACACCCACTGGAAGGAAGCTCCTACTCCTTCTCAAGTTTACTGACTCCTATTAGAAGGAATCTCTAAATCCCTCATTGAAGGCTATAACCTTTAGCACCTTCATGTACCACGTTTCAAAATTTTCATACTACATCCACCTATCTCAATCAACCATCAAAACATGTAGGCCACCTTTCATCAATTTTCAAACTGGACCCATACCCAATAATATGCACAATATGAATACTTAGATACCAAACATTGATCAATCTTAATACCAATCATTGAATAAACAATTACAGGACTATAACCCTATCATTGTCCAAACCAATATACCAAGCCAAAACCAAATCAACACTGTGAAATGTTATTGTCAATGCAAATCCTGTTAAGTACCAAGTCAAACACTAACCGATCGACACTCTCAAATGCAAAGACAAATAGTTCATTAGCATTGTCTATATCAAGCCAAGTTTCAGTAACATTGAACAACCCACATACCAATGCAAAATTCTATACCAACTCAATCTTGTCAAATGTTATGCCAAAACTCTTCCCATTGTCAAACAAATATCATGCTCATCAAACCATAATTCATCAGATCAACCTCTATGCACATCAACCACGTCAAATACTATATTCCTCATACCTTCTCTGAATATATTGTTAAAATGCAACAAAATTATCAAGCCTTTCTGAGAATACAATAGTAGTAATGCCTATAATAAAATCAATAATGAAGATATCATTGACCACTAGAGAAATTTTGAGATTAAAAATGTGCTTCAAAGCAAAAAAGTACAACAAAAAACAAACTTATAAGAACCAATATGATTCAATATGATGATGTTAACCATGGGGGATGATTCACCATTTTTGGACTAAAAAGGTAAAAATATAAAAAATATAAAAAAGAAAACTACTTTTTCAAATATTTTCAACTTCTCTCCTTATGATTTTACTCAAGTTTCGAGTAGGAGCACACGTTGGATGATGAATTTAATTTTTAATCCAAGGAGTACCCATGTTGCATACTTTCAATGGACCCTAATATAGGAAAAATGTGAAATACATGAAAAAACGTGATTGCAATCACGTTTTTCAGGTATTTCACATTTTTCCTATAGTAGGGTCCACCGAAAGTATGCAACATGGGTACTCCTTGGATGCAAAATTAAATTTTGTGTGTTTCCGCTTGAAATTTGAGTAAAAACGTAGGGAGATAAATTGAAAACACAAGCTGGAAAAGTAGTTTTTTTTCCTTTTTCCCTCCAAAACTTGATGAGGTGATCTAATCTTATTTTATTATTTCCACTATTATTTTATAATATCCCTTAGGAGGCCCATTTCAAGGCTCAAAATTCCTCTACTGAAACAACAAGAAGTTCATATATCCATAACATCAATATCCATAATGCTCATGAATAAGTAATAATAATAAACCATTTCAATCAATTACAAGCCTTCTCTACATCAAATACTGTCTCCAATAACAACATATATTCATAACATCAATAATCAACAAACTAACATAAGAAATATGAAGCTAAAGATATATATGTAGTATCACTATTAAGGCCTTATTCAATAGTAGCTTCAATAATGGTCCTTCAAGTAGCATAAGTCTCCATCCTCTCTATCCTGCATATATTATCAAACTTTACATGATCTCAACCATTACTGAATACACACAACTTTGTCACAGTAATAAAACTGTTGTCACAACATGAATTATACTGTTGTAACAGGAACCATTTCAACCCCCCCAAACATATCTTTGCAGACTATCAAGTCATTCATAACTAGAATGTTATGAAACCAACTCACAAAAAGATAGAAAATATAGATAAACGCCTTAGAAATAAGCCTCTTCGAGGGGGAAACCTCCTTTACATTACACAAATGAATAATTCTTGGATGATACAAATGACAAGACCTCCTTTCTATATATAGGAGTCTAGGGGTCACAATATAATTAGAATCGACATAACAATAACAATGTAAGGGCACAATAATAACAATAGTGGGATTCTATGGGGCACAATAATAACAATATGGGGACTACATGGGCACACCAATATAATAAGGGGGTTGTACTAATAACAATAAGGGGTTACACTAGTAGTATAGGGACCTAACATGCCCCTCTCCTTCAAAAAGTGTTGTCCTCAATGCTTGAGTAGTTCTTGATGCTTCTGTATAAAATTCTTGTCTTCCCATGTGGAACCTTCAGTAGGTAATTCTTCCACTTGATGAGATACTCTTAAATTGATCGATTTCATAGCTGTCGGGTTCTTGTTTCTGTGACTGCTCTAGGTTCCAATATGATTTTTCCTTCCTCGTCAAGTTTTGTCAATATTGTTTGAACTGGGATCTTCTACAAATTTTGAATGAGTGGCCACACTTCTTCATCCATTTTCCATTCATCCCTTGCTTTGTTTATCCAATGTGCTTGGATAATAGAAATAACACAAAACAATTCTTCCACATCCTCATCCTTTCTTGAGAGTGCATCTGCAACAACATTTTGCTTCCCTTTTTTGTAGATGATTTCAAAGTCATAACCCAACATATTTGTGACCCATTTTTTTGTTCTTCTAAAGACAAAATTTGTTATAAAAAGTATTTAAGACTATCATGATCCATTTTTACCTTGAAGTGTCTTCCCATTTGGTAAGATCGCCATTTCTTAAGTGCATGTAGTATTTCCAACATTTCCTTCTCATAAATAGCTTGCTTGAGATGTAGCCATAAAAATACCCAATCACCTACATCAAAACTTTTTTCACAACAATGTTGATCTGCCTGTTGTTTCATTCGATTCTGCGCCAAAGTGGCGTTATCCTTTAAAAGTTGGAGAACTTGTTGTTGATGCTCGATGTGATCTTTCACTACTTGAATCTTTTTCTTCTTGATATGTCCTTCTATATTGAGAGTTTGAGGAGTGGTAATTTCTTCTAATGCATTACAATATATGGTCGGATTCATTTCTTGATGCTCAATGTGATCTTTCACTTCTTGAACATTTTCCTTCTTGAGATGTCCTTCTATATTGATAGTTTGAGGAGTGGTAATTCCGGCCAATCCATTACAAGATATGGTCAGATTCATTTCTTCTTTCTCGATGTGATCTTTCACTTCTTGAACCTTTTTCTTCTTGATATGTCCTTCTATCTTGAGAGTTTGAGGAGTGGTAATTCTTGCCAATGCTTTACAAGATATGGTCGGATTCATTTGTTCTTTCTCTGGGGTTGGTTCCTGGTGTATATACTCTTCTTTTGATGTTTCTTGATCTTTTTCTTCCTCCTCTTCATAATCTATGTAAAATAATTTCTTCTCAGCACACTTATGACCTTTAGTGTATTTTCTATCACAATTGTAACAAATCCCTTTTTCTCTTTTTTCTTCCAATTGTTGTGGTGTAAACTTTGTAGGTTGTGGAAGGATAGGAGAAAAAACACTTCCATAATTATAGCCATGAGTGGTGGGATTCCTTGTTTCCATAATTTCACTTTCAATTTTTCTTGCCAACCTGAATGCCTTCTCCAATGAATCAGGTTCCCAAAGACGAACCTCATGTTGAATGTTATCCTTTAAAGTCCCTATGAAGACATCAATCCATTTTTTCTTTGGAATATCATTTACCCTTATATTCAATTTTTGAAGTCCTCAACGTGCTCTACGATTGAACCCTTTTGTTTGAGATTTATTAATTGGCTAAAGAAGGTGTTACTCTTTGTATCCTCATAATGTGCTATCATTTCTTCAATGAAAATTGACCAAGTGACAAGTTCTTTACGAGAACAAAGCCCTTTATACCATAAAAATTGATTTGGTTATAAATATAAAGATGCAGTATGTAACTTTTGTAAAGGTTGCACCTCATGTATATCAAAATATTGCTCCATCTGTAGTATCCAATTTACCGTATCCTTTCCATTAAACTTCCTCATATCGCCTTTTCTTGATTTTAGCAGCTTGATATTGAAACGACTGTAACTGCAATTTCAATTCTTTAAGTTATAAAAATTTTCCCTGTGATAGCAGCCTGAGTCCTATTTCTAACCCTGCAAGTCTAATCTTAATTGGATTCCTAAAGAAAGAGTTATTCCCAATCTCCTGTGATGACCTAATTATAGACTAGCTCAGTAGAGCGAACTTGTATGACATGCCCCGTGTCACTGTTTTGCCCTTAGGTTCTAAAAACGATACCCAAAAAACTAGAGTTCATCTTCATTCTGTCACGTTTTACAAAATTTGAATCAGATGCTCAAAGAGAGAGTTATGACGATTTTCCCAAGGTTACCTATTTAGAATGTAATTTAAGAGCTTGTAGAAACCCTAACTGTCTTGGATTGTATCTCCGAAAATGTAACAAAAAAAGCTCTGAAATTTGGGCCCAAGCTTCACCCAATTTTCGGCTCAAATGGGTTTTAATTTCAGAGTATGAAACTTTGTATAAAAACAATTATAGCGCAAATTTCACAATGATCTATTTGAGATGGAATTCTGGAGCTTGCAAAAACCTTAACTTCCTCAAATCATATATCCAAAAATATAGCGATACAAGATCTGAAATTCGGACCCAAGGTTCGGAGCGATTTCAGCTCAAAAGGTTCTTCTTTTTTTTTTCGCTTCTGAAATGTCGCATAAAAAATGTTATAGAGAAAATTCCACGATGACCTGTTTGGAGTAGCAAAACCCTAGAATCCAACCTTTGATGCCAAATTTTATGAAACCGGCTCACAAAAAGATAGAAAATATAGATAAATGCCTTAGAAATAAGCCTCTTCGAGGGGGAAACCTCCTTTACATTACACAAATGAACAGTTCTTGGATGATACAAATGACAAGATCTCCTTTCTATATATAGGAGTCCAAGGGGTCACAATATAATTAGAACTGACCTAAAAATAATAATGTAAGGGCACAATAATAACAATAGTGGGCTTCTAGATATATAGGATTAATTTTGTGATTATCGAGTGGAAAGGGACTAAGAAGGAGAGCAAACAGCTAGGGTTTCAGATTGTTGCAGAGGATTTCATCCATGGAAGGTCGCAGAGGAGGGAGCTCCACTCCCTCCTATAAGGAGGTCGTTGCCAATAAGGGCAAGAAGCCCCCAGAAAAAGTCAGAGGAATTGGAGAGGAAGGAAGAAGTAATATGGAAGAGGAAACAGATGGCGCCAAAATGAAGGAGAATAACAGCACTAAAGACAAGGAGGAAGATGACAAAAAATAGGGAACAAAAGAGAAAAAACAAAAGGGACCTTGTAAACCCAAAGCTGAAATCACACCCAGAGTAGTTTTAAACGATCCTGCACTGTAGGCGCACAGGGATCACATGCAGACCTATGCAATCATCTGCAAATTCATGGGAGTATGGCCCACTGAAAAAGCTTTACAAACATGGATCAAATACCACTGGAAACCTAAAGGGAGCATTGATCTACATCTTGGGTCAAAGGGATTCTTCATTGTGGTGTTTACAAATATTGAGGATAAAGATAGAGTGTTTGAAGGAGGGCCCTACTTCTACGCAGCAGCAGGTCTCTATATGCGGCCATGGAAGATGAATTTTGTCCCGGAGCGTGAAACTTTTACTTCGGTCCCGGTCTGGGTAAGACTCTATTCTCTACCTCTTGATTACTGGCAACCTGAATCGTTAGCTGCCATAGGCAATAAATTAGGTAGGTTTGTCAAAGCTTCTGAAGCTACTAGAAGGGGAAAATATACTTCCTTTGCAAGGATATGTGTTGAGATGGATCTATCCGGAGCTCTTCTGGATGAGGTAATATTGGAAGTTTTTGATGAAGAATGGGTACAAACGGTGGACTACGAGCACATCCCGTTTAGATGTTGTAGATGCCATGAACATGGGCACCTTCTCAGAGACTGCCCTCTCAGTAAAGCAGAGAATAAAAGCAAAACTAATACAATGAAAGACCCTGACAGCTTTCACAAGGTGGTACATAGAGGAAAAGGCGGCAAGAGAGGGCAAAAGCAACAGCAAAATGAGGGACAACAAGTTAGTCAGAACTAGTTCCAAGTTCTTGAAGAGGATGAAGAAAGAACAACAGAAGATCAAGCACTGGAAGGGAGTACGGGGGAGAAGGAGAAAGAAGAAAACCGTGAACAAACATAGGAAAATGATAAACAGAAAGGGATCATGATGAGTGATACAGAACCGGAGATGGACCAGGAAATGACCCAGAGTGAGATGGAACTGGAGGAATGTGAGCTACAGGAGATTCTTGAAAGAGAACACCTAGATCTGGAAGGGTTCTTGATTCAAGGAACAACCAGTGGGGTAGAATCATTACCTCAAGAAGAGCTCAATAGAATACAACAGTTGTATTTATGGAAAACTCAGGATAAGGGTTTGGAGGGGGAAAAACATTGACAGGCTAAGTAACGAAGGTGTGAAAACGATAAAAACTACTCTGGGATTAGCACCTAGAAACCCAGGAAAGAAAAGAGGCAGAAAAAAGCAGAACGAGCTATTGATGGAATGTGGAAAGCTTATGATAGATTCAGGTAAGATGAAAGATCTTGCCAGCTACTCCTTTACAAATCTTTAATTATGAAGTTCATATCTTGGAATATTAGAGGTCTAGGCAGTAAAAGAAAACAGAGAATGCTTAGTAATAGAATGAAACATGCAGCTCCGGATATAATTTTCATCCAGGAAACGAAATGTTCCATTCAAAAGTTAAGACAAATACATGGCAAATGGCTCAGTAGGTTTGAGTTTCTAGAAGTTAAAGCAGAGAACACAGCAGGAGGCATTCTCACTCTCTGGAACCCTCAAAGAATTGACATAATAGATGCTGAGGCATCAAGGAATTATTTATCAGTAGTTATTCAGCCTGTAGGAGATAGGGGTACCTATCTAGTCACGAATGTTTATGGCCCTCAAAGGATAGATGAAAAACTCAGGCTTACAGATTCCCTAGCAGATCTCAGGGACAGACATCCAGGAATACCCTGGATCATGGGAGGGGACTTCAATATGATAAAATCACTTTCAGAGAAAAAAGGGGGAACCAGAGTACTAGGTAAAGACTCTTTAGCATTTCAAATCTTTACAGAAAATATGAAACTAGTGGACATTGAAACAAACAATGGCCTCTTTACATGGAACAATAAGAGAGGAGGAGAGTCTCATGTAGCCTCCAAGTTGGATAGATTCATTATCTCTGAGGACCTTATGCTCATAGATAAGGAAATAATAGCGAGTGTTCTTCCCTTTGGAGGCTCAGATCACTGGCCAGTTCAAATGGAGATCCAGGGCATAGGTACCCCCCGGAATAGACCTTTCAGATTTGAGAATATTTGGCTTTCACACCCAGAATTCATCAGCAATATTGAAAAATGGTGGGTAGAAGATCTACAGATTCAGGGAACTAGAATGTTCCTTCTACATAAAATATTAAAGCACATAAAGCTGAGGCTCAAAGATTGGAATAAGAAGAATTTTGGTAATATTTTTGTAGGAAAGAAATTTGTGGAAAATAAAATGCAGGAACTCAACCAAGCTATGATCAAGGAAGGTTTTGATAAAGACAAAAATGATCAAGTTGAGAAACATCATCAAGAATGGGAGAACTTGTGTAAACAAGAGGAAATATTTTGGAGACAAAAATCTAGAGTCCAATGGCTAAAAGAAGGAGAGCGTAACACTAGATTTTTTCACAGATCCACCATGGCGAACAGAGCTCACAACAGAATCTCTTCGATCAAAAATGAGGATGGGCAACTTCTACAATCCCATGAGGATATAGAAGCTGTGTTAGTTCAGCACTTCCGAGAAATAGCTCAGGAAAATAATTCAGAAAGAGAACATTTCATCAGGGACTTAACTAGACATATACCTAAGCTGGTGTCTAGAGAGGACAATTTCAATCTTAACAGACCAGTGACTGAAGAGGAGGTCAGTGAGGTCCTCAAAGATATGCAGAATGGCAAAGCACCAGGCCCAGATGGCTTCAATGTGGATTTCTTTAAAGCTTGCTGGAATATTGTTAAAGAGGACATTTTGAATGTAGTGGAGGATTCCAGGAAGAACAGAACTATTTTGAAGGTGCTCAATACCTCCTTCATCTCCCTGATTCCTAAACAGGACAATGCCCAAACACCAGAAAGGTATAGACCCATAGCTCTATGCAACGTGGTATACAAGATAATATCCAAGGTAGTGGCCAACAGACTCAAACCTCTGCTTCCTACTCTGGTTTCGGGGGAACAATCAGGTTATGTAGAAGGCAGACAAATATTGGATAACATCATTCAAGCTCATGAAGTGGTTCACTCGCTAACTAGCAAGAGGAAAGCTGGAATGATCTTGCAACTGGACATAGCCAAAGCTTATGATAAAGTGAACTGGACCTACATCAGGAAAGTGCTAATGGTGTTTGGTTTTGATCATAACTGGGTTAGATGGGTCATGGCCCTGGTGACCTCTTCCAGCTTTTCAATACTAGTTAATGGCTCTCCCTCTGAGATTTTTCTTCCTTCAAGAGGTCTAAGGCAGGGTGATCCACTCTCTCCCTTTCTCTTCATCCTCATGATGGAAGGTCTTGGTTGGTCAATCAAGCATGCTAGAGTAACGGGAAAAATTCAGGGCCTTCAACTGTCAGAGAATGGACAGGCTTTGACTCATCAACAATTTGTAGATGATACCATGTTACAAGGAATCCCCACAGTCAAAGAGGCTTTAGCGTACAAACAAATTCTGAATGACTTTTCCATGGCTTCAGGTATGGAAGTTAATCTTTCCAAATCTAAAATATTTTTCTTTAATACCAACATTGCTATTCAGAGAAATATCTCTAGAATTCTTGGCTTTCAAAGGGATTCCCTCCCTTCAAAGTATTTGGGAGTTCCTCTAACTACGAAACCTTTGCACAAGAGCATTTGGGAACCATTGATCAATAAGATGCAGGATAAAGTCAGAAAATGGACTAGCAGATCTTTAAATCTAGCTGGTAGACTGGTGCTGACAAAGGCGGTGCTCCAATCAATCCCAATTTTCATGCTATCAGCACTCCCAGCCCCAAAAGGAGTCTTGCAGCAATTCAGAAACATCCAAAGAGACTTTCTCTGGGGCAGGGAGGAGACAAGGAAGAAATGGGCCTTGGTCTCTTGGGAAAAGATCTGTAAACCCAAGAATCAAGGGGGCCTAGGCTTGGATGACCAGGAGATTCTCAGCAATGTTTTAGGGGCCAAACTCTAGTGGCATTGGGTTAAAGATCCAAAGGCTCAATGGGAAAGCATCTGGAAAGAAAAATATGCTAGCTCTTGGCAATCCACTGATCTCATAAGGATGTCTGGAAATATAAAGGGCTCATCCATCTGGAACAAGGCCTGGGAGAACAGAGGTTTAGTACAAAAAAACAGCTTTTGGGAAATCAGAGAGGGAGATCTAGCACTATTCTGGGAGGATAAATGGCAACAAGAACCAATACTGTTAAAAGAGGATTTTTTGGACCTTAAGCATGAGACAGATACCCAAGGATTGACTAGGGTAAAAGATTTTTGGGATTATACTCACAATACAGGAAAATGGAGGACATGGAAAAATATAGATTGCAGGAATGATAGAACGCTGAAAACAAAAGCAGAGGCTCTTGAGAAAATATTGGAACAAAGGATGATTTTGGTATCGGGAGGGCAGGACCAACTAAGATGGGGTTACAACAAAGAAGGCACCTTCAATATTAAGGAAGCAAAAGGTATTCTCCTTGAGCTGGATTCCTAGGCTCTGAACAGGATCTGGCAGAACCTATGGAGACACCAAGGCTGGATGAAAATCAAACTCTTCATGTGGTTGGTTCATCACAAGAAAATATTGACTTGGGATAATATTAGGAAGAGGGGTATGCTGGGGCCTTCCAGATATCAGCTTTGTGAAGCCCAAGAGGAAACAATGGAACATCTTCTCAATAGTTGTATTTTCACATCCAAGTTATGGGATTCATTTGCCACCATTTTCCAACAGACCGATAGGGACAAAGAGAGTATCACCAACACCCTAAGCAGATGGAGAAGAAATTTTTCGGATAATGAAGTTCTTAACTCTGCTTGGGCTCTTATGCCAAGCTTCATTATTTGGAATATTTGGAAAGAAAGGAATAAGAGAATCTTCAAAAATGAAAAGAATCCTGCTCTTCGCCTGTATGAACAGATCTTAATACAGCTTAAGGAGACGGTCAGTACTTCAGTTAGGAATCTCCCCAAAAATCCTCCCTCAGAGGCTGAATTGAGAACTCTCAGGCAGTTAGGTATGCAGGGGATCATTCCACAAGGCCTGGATAGAAAAGCAAGCAAAATGGAAACTGAGAAGGAGTTCTGGCATCCTCCTCCAAAAGGTTTTTTGAAATATAACATAGATGGAGCTTCAAAAGGTAATCCGGGAACTGTGGGCTTTGGCGGGGTTCTTCGGGATGAAGCAGGAAGCATCCTCTTCCTCTTCCATTGTCATTTAGGAAGAGCCACCAACAACATGGCGGAATTAATGGCTCTGGAGCAATGCTTAGAATTTCTGAAGCAGGAGAACTGCCGAAATGTGATTATAGAAGCTGACTCTGAGTTAGTCATTAACTCGGTAAAGAGAATTAGTTGTGGAACAGGGCCAGAGAAAGTCTCACAACACTGGAAGTTAATCCGGGTATTCCAGAGAATTCAGGGTCACCTGCAGGGACTAAACTCGGTAAGGTTCAATCATGTGCATAGAAAGGCTAACAAATTGGTGGACATCTTGGCCAACCAAGGTGTGAGCTGTAAGGAACGCAGAGTTTCGACAGGATGGCAAGTAATGCCTCAGGGCAACCTAAAATTACTTTGTCATAACCAAGCGGAAGAGGATAGAGAAGTGTATCGATATAAAGATAAAAAGGAAAGGTCTCAATGATCAATTCTCAGCTTGATTCACTATTTTTGGTCAAACAGGTCTTAGGTGGGAAGCAGACCATGGTTGGCTTTAGCAGCACTAGTAATATCAACTTCAGAAATCACCAGTGTAGGTTGGACGGAATACTCAGTTTCGGAAAGATCAGCACAAACCACGGTTTCGGGTTCAGAAGTAGCGATAAGGAGGAGTTGGATGGATTGCGCAGTATTCCAGAGGGAAAGATCAGCACAAATCACAGTTTCGGGTTCAGATGTAGTGATAAGGAGGAGAAGGACGGGGTTCATTATTTTTCCGATAGCCATTTTACCCATAATTTCACTTTCCGGGAGGAAATACCGCCTCCTGAGCGGTTTGTGGTTGATCACACCACTCTCAAGCAGAAAGTGGTTTTGGAGAATTGGAAGTGATTCCATACAACTTCTAACACGTGGCTGAGGGACGGATCTGAAAACCGCCCTCATCGCACACTAAAGTTCGGCGCAAATGACCCATGTGATATGTATCTCGACCGTTGGATTTCACGGAGCAAATCAATGATCAGAAATGATTGTGTAGTTTGGTGGGGTCGGGGCGTTATTCAGTGTGCGGCTTCTCGGGGCGAAATCCTCCTCCGCCATTGGATTGAGCACATGGATTGTACGGTCATGATTAAAGAAGCAAGTCTGGTGAATGATGGCGAGGTAATTAGCTGGAATTTTGTTTTCTAAAGGGTTAGGTGATTACTTTTGTTGGGTTGGAAATCTTGCCTTAGGCTGTAAACACTCCCTTTTGTGGGGTCCACGGTGTCTAATGGACAGTTATACACTATGTAACATATTTTTGGTTTAATGAAATTGAAGGAACGGCTCTTGCTTTAGCAAAAAAACAATAGTGGGCTTCTACGGGGCACAATAATAACAATATGGGGACTACATGGGCACAAAATATAATAAGGGGGTAGTACTAATAACAATAAGGGGTTACACTAGTAGTATAGGGACCTAACACATCATAAGGACTAAAGAACAACATGTAGCACACATTACCCCAAAATAATTTTGCCCATAAATAACAACAAGAAAGACATATAATATAGCATCCTCTACACCATTAAAGACCATTACGCACATATATCCTTTTACTATTTCTACATCGATCTCAAAACACTACATAAGAATTGTGCATACACTTTAATCTTTGCATATATCATAGATTAAAACATATTCCATCACACTTTTCTAGACATTGGCATATAAAACAAATTGAATTGTGCATTTTGAGCTAGATTTCATGTCTTCTCTCTTGTCCTAGCTATTGTTACAAGAGGTTCCATATCGATTCATTGATTGCGCAAGCCTATGCCAAACTGAAGCAAAAATAACACTATTTCAAACTCTAAATGCATTATTCACTACAAAGGAAAAATTATTAGATCCAAGTTCAATCAAAACACCATTAATATTTACAGTCCGCTTATTGACGAGTTGATTTCTACAAATGCATAACACCACTTATCTTTAAAAAAAAAATGAATGTTCTAGACCCATTAGTCATTTAATACAAATTATGGTTGAGGGCATACAACATGATGCAATCATGCCTTTTATCAAATGAATCAGCGTTGATATAACATAGTATTAAGGTGCCAAACATTTCGTTAATGATCCTTCAAGAATTTCACATACCCAAATTATGACCAACGCACCTTCAGAAAATTATGCTTACCATTAGTTCCTTTTGGCATTGAAATCATGCATACACAATCTTTTGACCTTTGTGCACAAAAAATTAGCATTAATTAGACATATCTTTGTCCCTACCATGTGTACACATTCTCTTGTCTTAGATCTACATTCTCTTCAGTGCACATGTTCTCATAAAGAACTAGAAACTATATACCCTAGATCAATCTTTCTATTGCATTGTCTTCCCATTAGAAAAAGACTAGATTGTTCAGATCAATCTCACCAAAACACATTCTTTTGATCTTTAGAATTTGATCCCACAAATCACATTACACTAATGCAATTACCTTTCAAATGCAGAGCTTAACTTCCCAGAAATTGCACACCCAGATCATGAATTTCGATTTCATTATATAGCTTTCTCCTTTGTCATTACCATGAGAAAAATCCATGGTATTAGTTTGACTGTATCAAATAACCCTAGGGCACACATGAAATTAATTTGAATTCAATGGATCATAAATTGTAAATGGTATGTTGCCCCAATATTTTATTTTTGTTTTGCTTTTATTTTGTTCCAAAAAGGAATTTTCTCCACCATTAATAACATTTTTTACAACCATAAACTACCACCATAAATAAAATATTTAACCATGATCTCCATAGTGACTAAATCCGTGAGTAATTGTAACCACTCAGTCCAAATCTAATTTGTAACACTTCATTAATTATTTTTACTTCAACCTCATAAATATTTGGATCACAAATATTGTAAAATGAATAAATTAACATAGCACCACTATACCACTTCATAACCAATTCACCAACTTCACATGGACCATCGCATTAACCAATTAACCATTGGGCCCATTTAAATCAAATTTCATTAAACAATTTTAATTCCACACTCACCATACTCCATAGAAAGTTGTGCTTGCATTGTTCCTATGAAATAGGTTGACATAAGGACAAAATTTAGCCATAATGCCAATAAAATATTCTTTACTGTAAGAATCAACTTTTAGAATTTTTCTATGTGCTATGTAACAAGAAGTTTTTGTCAAATATTTACCAATTCACTAAAGAATGTGTTGCTTTTAATATCCCCAGAATGTGCTATAAATTTTTTCTATAAAATGGACCAAGATATAACATAAATATTTTTTTCTTTCACAAATCAATTGATACCATACATGTTGGTATTATTCTAAAAACATGGATGCAATATTTAAATTTCGTAAGGATTCTACTTGATGTAGATCAAAGTATTGATCCATCTAAAATACTCACATTATAAAATCATTACCATCAAATTTTCCCATACCAATCTTTAGAATGCACTACTTCCTTGGTGTTGACTTGAAGCCCTCATGATGTGGACCCTGGATTGAATATTCCTAATTATGACTCTATGATTCATAATTGTGCTTTCCAATTGTGATAACATACTCCCCATATGAGATTGAATCTCAACAACATGCTTTTCCTTATGGTCATGATTTCCTTGGATCTCCACATCAGTTTGAGGAAGCCTCTCCAAGAGAATAATTTCCATGGAAATCATATATTTTTAATTTATTCCTTATTTTCATTCATCTTCATTTCTATTCCTTCCATCTTCATTTATATTCCTTGATTATTTTCATTCAGCTTCTTTTCCATTTCTCTTTTAATTTTTCTTCAAAACCTAATAAATCCACCTTTTTAAACATACTACCATCCATTTCATTAAATTTATTCTCTAATTGAGATAACCAAAATTCTAAGTCTTCACTTTCTTCATGAGTCAAGAGTGGGCCTTCATTATATTTAATTAGTGTAGTATCTTTCTTTGGAGGCATGTTAGAAAATAATAATAGCCCTTAGCTTTATTACAACAAAAAAATGGATCTTCTAATGAATAGTTAGGTGACTACTAATTAATGTATTTTACTTTGGAGAATATTAGCATGGTTGAATCTTTATTGATATATCTTTGAGATTTGAGGCCTTTTGGATCCGAAAATTGTTTTGCAATACTCTGATATGTGGTTTCTACAATTCCATAGGTGTGAATTAAATATGATGTGCCAACTCAAAGTCATAATAACTTTCTCAAAACTTTTTGATTCTTTTGGCTTCTTTCAGCACAAGAAAATGTGTATATAATTCCATGTGTACAATTATTGAAATATAATTCTAGAACACATACCTAGTATAGTTCTATATGTCTCTTAAATTTCTTGAAGATTTCATAGCTTGAAAGTTTCCAAGAAATAAGACATAGCAAAAATACCAAGGTGACATGTTTAAAATTTATTTCATGGTTGTTCAGAAACCCTAACTTCCATAGGGTATAACTCCAAAATTATAGCAATTTTTTTTTTGAAAATGAAATAAAATATTCCCCAACATGTCTTATTAATATGGTCTAAGATTCACTTTATGAAGCCTTGCAAAAAAATATTATAGCACAAATTCCAAACTAACATGTTTATGACTAAATTCTGTAGCACATAGAAACCATAACTTCCTTGGAATATATCTATGAAAATATAGCGAACCAAGATATAAAAATTGAATCATAGATTTCTTAAGATAGCTTTTCAATATTCTCAAATTTTTACCATCTAAAACATCCAACCCCCCCCCATATATATATATATATATATATATAGATATATATATATATATATATAGATAGATATATATATATATATATATATATATATATATATATATATATATATATATATATATCTATATATATATATATATATCTATATATATATATATATATATATATATATATATATATATATCTATCTATATATATATATATATATATATATATATATATATCTATCTATATATATATATATATATATATATATATATATATATATATATATATATATATATATAATTTTTAAAATACCACGATAACTTATTTAAAGCAGCAAAACCTAGGATCAAGAGCTCTTATACCAAATGTTATGATCCTGGCATGTTAAATATGATAAGAAACCAATAATTCGTCTAATATTAGGGATAAACCTCCTTATAAAATAAATGTAATGAACAAGACAATATTTGATGATCCTAAGTCTAGGTCTCCTTAGTGTATATATAGGGGAGGAAGGATACAAATACAATAAAATGGTACCATGAGGGGTTCTAGCCTACATAAAAATATAACAATAGAATGTAATCAATCAATATCTAGGGATTAATATGGGGATTTTAGGTAAACATGGGACTTATATAGGGCTTAACAAAATCTCACTGTGCTGATCCCTTGGCCATAGAGTATAACACTTTGGCCTTGAATTTGTCTATAGCCATGTTCATAAAGATAGTAGAGAAGGATACCACGGCCTTGAACTCTCAAGAAGCTATCAAAGTATAAAAATATATGTTAACCCTTGGCAACAATTTTACCAAATAAGAACCCAAGGCTAGAGGAAAGAATCCTCTACAATTGAACAAGCTAGTGGAGAAAGAAGCCACATATCTAGATAGTGTACTTAGAATGGACAAGAATATTTTAAATGAAGTAGTTTAATTGAAGATAAATTTAGGATAGATATCTTATGGGAATAGACCTTTCTATCTATTCTATAAGAAAACTATCAACGAGTCTAAACCCATTGATAATTCAAATATGAAACTAACCCTATATTATTTCGACTTGGAATTTTTTTTTCATAATATTAAGTCAATCACTTTGAAAAACCATGTCCACAGTCGGTTAATTCCATGGAACTGGTCATTAATCAGTCTTTGGAGTAGAAATCACTACCTAATGATCTTGCCAAGGAAGTTGAGGATGAGCCTAGTATAGTGGAGAAAGAGTGCAATGAAGGGATTCACATGTTTCTTTGGGACTAGGAAGTCGACATAAATACCTAGACCATTGGAGAAGTATCCCTAGGGAAAATCAAGCCACTTAGACAACACCACAAAAATACAATCTTTGTAAGAAAGTGCCTACACTTAAGCTTTCTTAACCTACCAAACTTGAAAATAATGTTGAGACAGTTTCTAGCCTCTCAATATTCTGTGAAAAATACTACTTATAGACCCAAGAGTAACTCCATTTCTACTTATATTACCAAGGCCAATGTCACTCCCATGGAAAATATAAGGCATACCTCAACTTTGTATAAACAAACCAACCCCTTAACTCCACATAGAAAGGCAAGTCTCTCTATCCTATTGAGAATACTCAACCTTTAATTTCTTTAGGAATCAAGTCCTTGGAATATAATTTAATTGAAGATATGAAGAAAACTAGGGCTAATATTTTTCTTTATGATCTTTGCAATATACCATAACATAGAAAACTACTTAAATCATTTCTATCCTCTCTTGTTTATTCCAAACCTACAAAAAAAATGAGACTTCTACTAAAAATCATACCACTAAATCACAAACCCCACCTTTCTTTCTTATCTTTGAGGTTTTCAATCATAATGTACACAATTGTTTGGTGGAAACTAGAACTTTGTCCAACATCATGCCTTATTCAGTGTGCAAGAACACTAATGTTGTTCCTAAAAAAGCTAATGTTAATATCATTAAATTGGATAGGTCAAAAGTTAAGGTGATATGAAAGCCTAAAGATGTCTTGATCATATTTTCCTTTGATTCTCGAGCCCATCAAGTGATTGATATCCTAGTTGTGGACATACCTGAGGCCTATGGTCTATTTTTGAGTAAGGATTATTTGTAGAAACTTTAGGGGTATTTTCCACTAATTAGTCTCACCTTTGGCTACCCTACAAAGGAAAGAGTAATTAGATACAAGTAGACAATAAGCCTCACATTAAGAATATGGTGACTCAACTAGAGGGTCCCAATAAACCAATTAGTTTTGCAAATGCTACATTGGCGAACTATTTTCTAGAAACATCCCCTTTCACATCTAAAACCTATTTTGACCTCTTGCAATGTTCATAGGTTGGTGATAATGAATGTTTTATAGTAGATGTAAATAATTATGGTTTTACTCTCTCATATGTAAATAGTGATAAATTGACTATATTAGAATCTGACACTAACATGTGGAATTTGTATTTTGATGGATCTAAGATGTAGGATGGAGCTTGTGTGAGGTGTAATTTGATTGATCCACACAAACATATAACCCTGATCCCATTAGAATTTGAATGTATCAATGACACAACAAAATACAAAGAGCTCATATTTAGGCTGAAGAAAGCCATTCACCTCAAGGTAGAGTGCTTGAATCTTTTAGGTGACTTGAAGATGATCGTGTAATAGCTACAAAATACTATTCAATGTTTGTATCTACATCTAAAAAGATACCAACAAGAAGTATGGAGATTAATTTAATTATTCAAAGAATTTAATATTATGATCTTACTCAATCTATGAACGCTACCACTAACACTCTGTCAAATGTAGTTGCTAGATTTACTACATTGTGTCATGATTTTTCTATTGTGTTATTTTTAAAACTATTTCCCCATATAACATCACTAACTAGAGAGCGCTTAATGAAAATAAAGAGGCTCTCAAACCCATATAGAACAAAAAAATGCTTGAAGATACTATAGTTATTGATGAAGAGTGTTATGAAACCATCTCACAAAAATATAGAAAAGATAGATCAACGCCTTATAATTTAACCTCTTCAAGGGGGCAACCTCCTTTACATTACACAAATAAACAATTCTTGGATGATTCAAATGACAAAACCTCCTTTCTATATATAGGAGTCTAAGGGGTCACAATATAACCAAGCTTACCTAACAATAATAATATAAAGGCACAAAGATAACAATAGAGGGATTCTATGGGGCACAATAATAACAATATAGGGATAATAGGGGCACAACAATATTAATAAGGGATACAACGACAATAGTAATGGGGGAATCACTAGTATTATAGGGACCTAACGTGCCCCTCTCCTTCAAAAAAGTGTTGTCGTCAACGCTTGAGTAGTTCTAGGTTCTTCTGTATAAAATTCTCATCCTCACATGTGGAATATTCAGCAGATAAGTTCTCCCACTTGATGAGATACTCCGAAATTGATCAATTTCGTAGCTGTCGAATTCTTGTTTCTGTGACTACTTCCGGTTCCAATATAATTTTTCCTTCCTTGTCAAGTTCTGGCAATATTGTTTGAACTGGGAGCTTATTGCCTATAACCTTCTTTAAACTTGAAACATGGAAAACTGGGTGCACTCAAGAAGCTGCAGGAAGCTCCAACTTGTATGCCATAGTACCAATATTTTGCAACACCTTGTACGGACTGTAATACTTTGGTGATAATTTATTATCCTTCTTAGCTTGTTTGAGGGACATTTGTTTATATGGTTGTAACCGTAGGAATACCTAGTCACCTAGATCAAAACTTCTTTCGTTGTGATGTTGATCTGCCTATTGTTTCATTCTATTCTGCGCCAACGTGAGGTTATCCTTTAAGAGTTGGAGAACTTGTTGTTGATGCTCGATGTGATGTTCCACTGCTTGAACCTTAGAATTTTCTCTTAAATATGATGTGATGGATGGTGGCTAATATCCATAAAGTGCCATAAATGGGGTCATTTTTGTTGCAGTATGGAAGGAAGTGTTATACCACCATTCAGTTAGAGGCAACCATTTGACCCATAGTGTCTGTTTATCAGATACAAAGAAACGAAGATATCCTTCCAAACATTTGTTTACTATCTCAGTTTGCCCATCAGATTGAGGATGATAAGGTGAGCTATGAGCTAACTGAGTACCAAGACAAGAAAATAATTCTGTCCAAAAATTTCCAGTGAAAATGGGATATCTGTCACTTACAGTAATCTTTGGGTTTCCATGTAGCTTTTGAATTGTTTCCATAAATGCAGTAGAATCTGTACTGGCTTTACATGGATGTGATAATGCACAAAAGTGTGCATACTTGGTAAGTCTGTAAACTAACACCATGATGACACTCTTTCCTTCATACTTGGGTAAACCTATGATAGAATCCATTGCAACCTCCTCCCAACGTTGGCTTGGAATGGATAAAGGTTGTAATAGACCTGGGGTCTTAATTGTTTCAACTTTATTTTTTTGGCAAACTAAACATTCTTCCACAAACTTTTGAATATTCGGTTTAAGGCCATCCCAAAAAAATTCCTTTTTAACCCTATGGTAAGTTTTTAAAAATATCGAGTGCACTCCTAAAGGAGAAGTGTGCAATTCCATAAGAATATTTTGTTTGAGTTGGGAATTCTTACAGAGGTATAAGCGATCTTTGTACCATAACGAATCATTTTTCCAACTAAATGTATCAGATGTACTGGAATCTTGTTGTAACTTTCAAATAAGTGCCCACACTTCTTCGTCATTCTTCCATTCATCCCTTACTTTGTTTATCCAATCTAGTTGGATAATAGAAATGGTGCACAATAATGCTTCCACGTCCTCATCCTTTCTCGAGAGTGCATCTGCCACAACATTTTGCTTCCCTTTTTGTAGATGATTTCAAAGTCATAACCCAACATCTTTGTGACCCATTTTTGTTGCTCTTCAGAGGATAATATTTGTTCTAAAAAGTATTTAATACTATCATGATCCGTTTTTATCTTGAAGTGTCTTCCCATTAGGTAGGTTCGTCATTTCTTAAGTGCATGTAGTATTGCCAACATTTCCTTCTCATAAATAGCTTTGTGTAAATACTTTCCCTTGATTGGACGAATTTCAAAAGCAATGGGTCTTTCATCTTGCATTAAAACAACACCAATTCCATTTCCTGAAGCATCACATTCCACAATAAATGTTTTTGTGAAGTCTGGTGTAGCTAAGACCGGTGCTTGGCACATTGCCTCTTTAAGATGTTCGAAGGCCTTTGTTCCTTCTGGATTCCATGAAAATGCATCTTTCTTCAATAATGTTGTTAGAGGTGCTGCTATTCTCCCATAATTCTTAACAAACTTGCGATAATACCCTGTCAACCCGAGAAATCCTCGTAGATGCTTTATGGATGTGGGGATTTTCCATTCCTTAATGGCTTTAATTTTGCCAGGGTCTACCTTAACACCTTCATGAGATACAATATGACCCAGATATTCCACCTCTTGTACTCCAAAGAAACATTTGGAGCTTTTTTCATATAATTGTTTCTCCTTCAATAGTTTGAGCACCCTGTCAACATGTTCAACATGAGCCTTCCAAGACTTGATGTAGATTAGTATATCATCAAAAAATACTAACACAAATTTTATATGGAAGGGTTTGAAAATGGAATTCATCAAACCTTGAAATGTAGAAGGTGCATTGGTAAGGCCAAAAGGCATGACCAAAATTCATAATGACCCTCATGAGTTCTAAATGTTGTTTTTAGAATGTCTTCAATCTTCATTCTGATTTGATGATATCCTGAATGAAGATCCAACTTGGTGAAGTAAATTGATCCATGCAATTCATCCAATAATTCATCAATGACAAAAATGGAATTTATCGTTAATAGTGAGCTTGTTGAGCTCCCTATAATCTGGACACATGCGCCAAGATCCTTCCTTCTTGTGCACCAATACTACTGGAGCAAAGAAAGAACTTTGACTAGGTTGAATTATACCAACCTCTAGCATTTCTACAACTATATGTTCAATTTCACTCTTTTGGGCATAGGGATATCTATACGTCCTGATGTTTCGAGGAACACTTCCTGGAATCAAATGAATAGTGTGATCATGATCACGAATAGGTGGGAGACCTTTGGGAGTCTCAAATACCTTGTAATGATTTTCCAAGACTTTTTGGAGATATGGAGAAATAGATGATTTCGAAGTGGAAACATCCAGTGAACATAATTGTGCAATTACACCTCATTGTTCCTTCTTTAGAAGCTTTGTCATACCGTTAGAGCTGATTATCTTTCCCGGTTTCCCTGTAATACCCCTTAATTCAACTTCCTTTCCTTCCATAGAAAATTTCATGAAAAAAGCTATTGTACCAAAGGATTGTAGCCATTGGACTCCTAATACAACATCAACACCACCCATTGGAATGGAAAGCATTAGGCTATTCAATACATATTCTCCCATGGATAGCTTGATATTATGGCACTTTCCAGAGAAATTTATGGTTCCTCCACTTGCAACCATCACTTGATACTATGATGCTGGATATAAGAAGCAATTCAATTCTTTTGCTATCTTACAATGAATAAAATTGTGGGTACTTCTTGAATCAATCAACACTATTACCTTTTTCTTCTTGATATGTCCTTCTATCTTGATAGTTTGAGGAGTGGTAATTCCAACCAATGCATTACAAGATATGGTTGGGTTCATTTCTTCTTTATCTAGGGTTTGTTCCTGAGTATATCCTCTTCTTTTGAAATTTCTTGTTCCTTTTCTTCCTCCTCTTCACAATCTATGTAGAATAATTTCTTCTTAGCACACTTATGACCTATAGTGTATTTGCTATCACAACTGTAACAAAGCCCTTTTGCTCTTTTTTCTTCTAATTTTTGTGGTGTCAACCATGTAGGTTGTGGAAGGCTAGGGGCAACAACACTTCCATATTTATAGTTGTGAGTGGTAGGCTTCCTGGTTGCCATAATTTTTCTTTCCATTTTTCTTGCTAACTTGAATGCCTTCTCCAATGAATCAGGTTCCCAAAGGCGAACCTCATGTTGAAAATTATCCTTTAAAGTCCCTATGAACACATCAATCCTATGCTCCTCTGAAATATCCTTTACCCTTATGTTCAATTTTTGGAAGTCCTCAATGTGCTCCATCATTGAACCCTTTTGTTTGAGATTTATCAATTGGATAAAAAAAGTGTTACTTTTTGTATCCTCATAATGTGCTGTCATTTCTTCCGTAAAAATTGCCCAAGTGACAATTTGTTTACGAGAGCAAAGTCATCGATACCATATAAACTGATTTGGTTCCAAATATTAAGTTTCAATACGTACCTTTTGTGTGTTTTGCACATTATGGAGATTGAAAAATTTCTCCATTTGTAGTATCCATGTTCCAGGATCCTTGCCATCAAACTTCCTCATATTGATCTTTGGAACATGGTGGTTCTTCGATCCAACGTTAGAGTCTATGAAATCATGATTAACATCTATTTTGTTTTCATCATGAGTTTCCTTTACTATCCTTTCGTCATTAGTAAGCATTTCTTGTAGAAACCTTGTCAAATCTGTCTTCAAATCTTTCATGCCTATCTTCAAATCTATCTTCAAATCGTCCATCTTAGCTTCCACATCATTCATCTTGGATTTTATGCCTTTCTTTAAACCATCCATCTTAGCTTACATTCCTTTTTGTAAACCATTCATCATAGCTTCCATGCCATACATCTTAGCTTCTACATCTTTCTTTAAACCATCCATCTTAGATTCTGTTACTTTTTGTGCGAGTGGCATTTGTTGCATTTGGTCTTGTAATTTTGATATATCATGTTGCATTTCTTCCTCTTCTTCGTGAGTCATGCTAGAGCTTTTAGGTTGCTTACTAGGTGTTTCCATTTTCTTTCTTCTGGGCATCAATTACCGATTATAATGCTTCACTATGCCCTTTGAATTCCTTCAAACTAAATTTTCAAACCAAGCTTATGCAAAAATTTAAAAAAATCTACACACCTTTTTTCACTTTGTAGGAGCTTGATATTGCATCTGACGTATATCTGTAATTTCGGATCTTCCAGTTCTGAAATTGCGACCTGCAGTATCTCTCTATGTCCTCTTTCCAATGCCACCAGTTTGATCGAATTTATATTCTCCAAGAAAGAGTTGTGCACAATCTCCAAAGATGACCTGATTATATACCTTTTCAGAAGAGCGAACTTGTATGAAGTGCCACATGTCACTATTTTGACCTTAGGATCTGAAAAATATACACTTGAAACTACAATCCATCCTCTTTCTGTAACTTCTTATGAAATTTCAATCTGATGCTCAAAACAAAGGTTATGACTATTTTCCTCAGGTCACTTGTTTGGAATGTAATTTGGGAGTCTGCCAAAAGGCCAACTTCCACAGATCATATCTCCACAAATATAGCGCGAAAAGCTCTGAAATTCGGACCTAAGGTTCAGAATGATTTCAAACCAAAATGGGTTTTTTTTAGCGTCTTAAACGTTGCAGAAAAAAAGTTATAGCGCAAATTCCACGATGACCTGTTTGGAGCAGTGAAACCCTAGAATCCAAAGCTCTGATACCAAATGTTATGAAACCAGCTCACAAAAATATAGAAAAGATAGATCAATGCCTTATAATTCAACCTCTTCGAGGGGGAAACCTCCTTTACATTACATAAATGAACAATTCTTGGATGATTCAAATGATAAAACCTCCTTTCTATATATAGGAGTCTAAGGGGTCACAATATAACCAAACCGACCTAACAATAATAATACAAAGGCACAAAGATAGCAATAGAGGGATTCTATGGGGCACAATAATAACAATATGGGAACAATAGGGGCACAACAATATTAGTAAGGAATACAACGACAATAATAATGGGGGAATCACTAGTATTATAGGGACCTAACAAAGAGCATGTTGACCAAGGGAAATAAGTGAAAAATGCTCATAATGTGAGCATGGATAATCCCATCCCTTAAGGATTTGTTCCACTTAAAATAAATTGATTTATAATAAATATTTCATGGACCTACCAATTCCAATATCCACAATTCTACTTTGAGATGTGAATTGGTCAATCCAGGGGCTGAAAAGGTTCTTAAATGCATAAACCTAAATAGTTTTTGTTCATCGACAAAGAAGTAAACTTATTTCCATTTGTTTACCTAGTATAAATACATTTTCGCATGGGCCTACAATGATCTAAAAACCTATGAAACTTCTATCATCTAGCATGTTTTTTAGATTATGGAGATTATCAAACCTTTTCAATTTTTTTTTTGTTAATTTCTTCCCATGCTAGAACCCTTGATATAGGAAGAAATAAAATTTAAAAGATGCAAAGATAATATTTAATCTCAAACACCCCACGTTGATCTTGAACCTTGTGCCTTTGAAAAGGAAGTCAAAAGAGAATGACATCTCTCAGAAAATGACCTAATTTTAATAGGTTATTCCACTTGATGGTTACATCCACCATCACATATACATAAAAAAAATTGTTTCGTTTCCAATTTTTAGGTTTTGGATCTTGTCTTGGTTATGTTATTTTCTTTCAATCAACCTAGTTACTCTTTTCACATAAATAAAAATCTACCCTAGCAATGGACTTCATGCAATTACCTAACAGGTGATCTATTTACTAGGATACCTTTTTTAGGAACAATGTATGTTAAACCATGAATCTGTGTGGAATTCCTAATGCTACTTGACATTCACGTTCTTCCTATTGATAATAAAGCTATTGTCAAGTGGGGAACACTCTATGAATAGTGAAAATGTTGAGTGGGAATTGATCTAATTACCGGTCTAGTTGAGAAGCCTCAAAAACCCTATAAGATCTTAACTAAAGCTCATTCTCATATGAAAGCACAAGCTTGAGCAACGATACGAAGGAGTAATACCAATAGAAATTAATGTTTAAATTTACAAAGAATCATCTTGGTTGTCATTTAGGATCCCTCATCACATTGTGGCAATTGGACCTATCAAAAATGAAAAGTATAATAAATGGATGATTGCTAATGAAAAAAGGGTAAAGGCTTGAGAGAAAATTTTGGAGTAGCTAGAACATCCAAGCAACTTTGTTGATGCTATGAATGATCCCTGGTAGCAAAGCAATGCTTGTGATTCTATGCTAACACTATTGTGATTCTAAGGTGTTGTTGTTGGTGTTATGGACACTTGCTTCCCAACGACTCTAATTTTGTTTAGTTTAGATTTACAGTTTGAAAATAATGTTTCTTCAAAATTTGAGTGATTTTCACTGCTTAAGCTTAAAAATATAAAAAAATATATTCCACTTATTTTGTAAATTATTTAATTAATTTTTCTATTTAATTTTAATTAATTTATAAATACTATTTTTTATTAATTATTTATTTAGTTCATAATTAATTTAACAACCACCGTATTGAAAACTTATCTATATATATTAACTATAAAATAATAAAAATAACATATATTAAAAAGAAATATATATATATATATTATTAATTATTAGCTTACCTGCTTACCGCATTTTGCTTCCTTTATCTGAGAGGTTCAACTTCGAATGCATTTCATACCTCTAGCAACTCATCTATGGGATGATGCAAACATAATGTAAGTGGGAGGCTTTTTTTTGTTAATGGGTAAATTAAAAAGACTAGGAGTGGAGAAAGCATCCGCGTGGGTACCCTCCTCCACTCCCTCACTCATCCACCTCTTCTCCCAATACAACTTATTCCTTAATACCTCTGGTAAATTCCTTCCTCGCATCACTTAACATAGGTAAATTCACACCTCCTTTTGTTACTTAAAAATCCTTTTTATACTTTATTATATTATTTAATTTAATTCTATATTATGTTTGATATTTTATCTTCATATTATTTTTTTATGTGTATTTTTTTAGCATTTTATCAATTTTGACATGTAAATTTTGATTGGTTTTATCTTAAGTTTTATTTGGCCAAATGAGGCCAAAGTCAATTCGTTGGAAAGATAAAATCATAGAGAAAAATCTAGATTCATTAAATCAATTAAATTTGAACATTTAATATGCCAAAAAAATAGCAGAAATTGGAGCTATAAATTTACAACCAAAAATGAATTTGGAAAATGTTTTGGAAGCATTTGGTTGGCTAAAGCTTTAGACTGTTGCAAATTCATTCAAATATGTTCTCTTGAGCCAAGTAAATCGTGACAAAGATCCATGGGAGGCATAAATTTATTTTATTGTGTTTGTTTAATTATATTTTAATTTGGAATTAGTTCTCTCAATTTGGTATTTTGTATTTTCATATGCATTTTTTTTTGGTTTTCAATTTTAATTTTGATTGCTTTTGCAGGACACTGATTGGAAGAGTGAGACAAAGAATATTTGGAGCAATAGGATTGAAGAAACAAAGGAAAAATAAGAGGATTTGCAGCTCCAAAATTGATGGATTTGAACCACTTCCAACAACTCTCCTTTTTGGTAGATTTATTGTAAATTAGAAATAATAGTTTTGAGAATGTGGAAGGGGATCTTCTTCTAGACATTTTGGAAGATTTTTAAACTTTTGACAAGAGAATTCTTGTTGTAGTTTGAGAGGAATTACTCAGATCTGAGTGTTGGGGATTTTCTTTTCAAGATTCAATCTTTTTATTAGAGACTAGGCTAGCACTATTGCAGATATATTTTCTATGAGCAGAGTTGAATATCTTGGAAGGACTGTTGGAAATTCTTTGTAAAAAAACAGAGCAAAGGGTTTCAGGTTTATTTGTATTCAAGCACTTCCATTTGTAAATGTAAATAATATTCTTGTCAATGGAATATTTGAGTTTATTGTTTGATATTTAGTGCTTTTGTTGATATGAGATTAATTGTCTTTTAGATAAATTATTTGATCTATTGGTCTCATAGATATGTTATTGATTTCCCTTTTGCTCTTGTGCTTGATCAAAATGCGAGTAACTATTTACTTAGAAATTTTCCATATTAATTTGATTTAACTATTGTTGAATTTTAAGAACTATTTTTTCATTTTAATGAATAATCATTCAATATTTTATATCTCTAAAACAAAGCATACATGAAGCTTAAAATATCAGGTATTAGAACTTTTTAAGAAGCTGTTGGATAGTTGGAATTGTTTGGATTGCTAGTGGCTGCAAGTGTGTTGGAATTGATGTCAACAGTCATACTCGGAGATCAAGTTGGGAAGTTGCCATTGCTTGACAGTGAGAAAGTGTGTTGGAATTGAGATCAACTAGATCAGCATGGATGTATGTGCTAGCATGATGATTAGGAAAGACAACATTGATGTCCACTAGGCTAGTTGTGATAACAGCAAATGCTATTATTGATGTGCTTGAAGTGTCAAGCTCAGGGGGAGTCCCATATTTTATGCAGTCTCTAGTAGAGAATCACCATAGTAGCAGGATTATTGGAGAAGCCATAAAAGGAAGACTATTGTGGTTTGGAGTTTGATAATGCCTCGGAAGAGTAGGTTCTATGCATAAGAAGAAGGGTCAAGGTGCAAAGAAGAACAAAGATATATTTGCCATTTTTTATATTGGAAATGGGCTCAAAGCCTACATCGCACCTTCTCCACTTGCAAGTGCTCTGAAAGAGCTTTCCAAGGTTATGTGGAAGTCTAAAAATAGCCTCCTGGATCAAGAGTTAATCCAAATCATAGTTTGGTGACTAAGCCATGAAGGCAGATTTAAAAGGTGATTAGAGGAGTCTTGGCACATATCCAAAGTTGGCAGCAATGCCAAACTCAAAAGAGATGATGGTGGAGCCTCTACAAGAATAAGAAAGTCCTCATAACCTCGGAAGGCTTGGAATCTCGGAACCTCGGAAGGCTCAAAACCTCGAAACATTAGAGGTCAGAATATCAAAAGAAGGAATATTGGGACCTCAGAGGTTTATATAGACTTGGAGTAGGTCGAATATTGGAGCCGATTCTCAAAAGATTGAATATCAGAGCAGGGAAAACATCGGAACCCAAATTTTGGAAGGTTGGTCATATCAGAGCCTAAAAATATTGGAACTTCGAAGATCAAAATCTTGTAATTTATTAATAATTGAATTCTTTCAAAAGCATCGAGGTTGCATGGAGCATATAATTACAAAGGAATTTGTTGCAAAACCATGGACCAAGGGACCCTTTCTCTCTCCTCAAGATATGACACATGGAATTAGGTGATTGGCTTTGAGGCGTTGACGGTGGCAGATGATGTCACCATGATGTGGAAGTATGGAGGACATGTGGCAGTTAGATTCAACATTATTGGGTGGCCTAATGGGGTAAATCAAAGTGACACGTGTCACCACTAAGGAGATGCCACATGGAGATGATGATGAGAGCATGACATCATGTTAGAGGTCAGAATATCGAAGGTCAAAGATATCATAACTCCTATGAAAATCCTTTTTGAAAAAGTTGCTATACAGGGAGATTCTGATGTTGAGTGGCGCTGAGTCGTGGGGACCCAAAGAATCAAGGGCGTAGAGAAGGGCCTAGCTCCTAAGTTTTATGGAGCATATCGAAAGTTGGAAATATCGTAACTGTCATGTAATTAATTTATGAAAAATTTATGATAGCAGGGAACTCTAATGTGGTTTCTATTTGGTAGTAGAGACCCAAAGAACCAAGGGCGTAGAGTTATAACACAGGGATATAGACCCCATGACAAGAGCCTGAAGGACTTATCACCTAAGTGATATGTCGTCGGTCACAACACCCGCTCCTGTGGTGGAAATGCAATAAGGAGCTTAGAAATAGGGACTAAAGGCATCAATATCTCATAATATTGTATTATCACCATAATATAAAGTTACGATATGTTGCGGCTCTAAAATTGCACTATGGTGTAATGTTACAAGATATTGGGCTCTGATATTGCAACACAGATGTATTGAAGGATGGATGCGTCAGCAACTAAAGAATAAATGTGCGTAGAGGAGTTGGTCGCTGGAATAAATAGCGATTGTCAAAGATCGTTAAGTCAAGGATGGTGAGGACCACAATGTGCAGAAAAGAGTGTTGAGGCCTGTCTTGAAGTTGAAACAAATCCATCCTTGATCTTGCGTACATGCTTCATTGAATTAAAATAAGAACAAAGAAGCCATGTCGAAGTACTTTTCAAGCTCTATGATCTGTAAATAAGCATGGAGAACCTCCTGGGGGTGTAGTTAGATTGAGAATTAATTCTCAGTATGGAGAAATGATCAGGAGCCTATTCCTAGTGTTTAATGTTGTAGTGGCAAAATTTGAGAAAAGAGATTTAACAACAGGATGGAGAGGCCAGCAAAGGTACACTCTGAGAGCGTGAATGGTAGAGCAATGGATGACAAAGACTACATAGATCATAGTGTCAGAATTCAAGAAAGCTAGATGCAAAAGCAAAATGGAGAATTATGTAGAAGAGTATAGTCTGGGTCTGGGGTAGTGTGGATGAAAGCATAGGAAACATCGACTAGTGTGCAACAGAGGAACAAAAATCAAGATTGCAGTTGAGCAGTGTGGGGGTAAGAAACAATGTTACTAGTGAGTTGTGAGAAGATATCTGGGTGAGTGTGTGTGCTACTATGTGAGGCCAAGTAAGCATGTTCTACTGAGAAGAGGCTAAGAGTGCTAAGGCAGAGGAAAGAGACCCTGAGAGAGAGCATGTGCTACTATGCGAAAGGCTGAAAGTGCTAGAGTAGAAGAATAACGTTGAGAGATGAGTGTATGTTTCTTAGAGAAGAGGAATGAGAATAGTGGGATGCTACATAGTGAGCATAGAATAGAAGAGTATTGAATGCATGATGTTGAGAGAAGAGGATAAAGAATGTTTCATGGGCCAAGGGCTAAAGAATATAGCTGATATCAGGCAGAGTGACTGCCATTTACAATGACCATTTAGTTCCTTATTGAGTGTGGGTTGGTGATTGCATACATGAAGTTAGTGCTTCCATCTCTAGTGGGTGTTTGAGAAGGCTTGGAGGTTGGTGCCTCCTGCAAGTTGGTGCTTGCAACAAATCCGTGAAGTTGGTGCTTCACATGGTGCTTCTGGTAAGATGAACAGGTGTCTACAAAAGGAGGGAGTTGATGCTTCCTTCTAGTGGGTTCTAGAAAACAATCAAAGGGAGTTAGTGCTTCCTGTGAGTGGTGGCTCACAAATATATTGATGTAATAGAGTAGGTGCTCTTATTTTACATCAATAACAACAACAAGATTAGGTGGTTTTTCTTGAAAGAGTTTCCACGTAAAACCTTTGTGTCTCATGTGTTTGTGTCTCATGATGTTTATGCTTGTGTTGGTTGATATCACTATTTTTATCATTTGTTAATGGTTTCTCTCATATAATGGATTCCAAGTTTGAATGAGTAAAAATTAATTGGCAAAAAATTTTAAATTAGCCTTAATACTAATTCATCCCCCCTCTCAATATTAACATTGTTCCCAACAATTAGTATCAGAGGCAAGTTCCTTCAGGAATAACTTAATCGCTAGAAGGTAGATCAAAGGGAAACAATGGTTAATCAAACTTGGATTGCATAAGGAGGAGTTCCATTCTTAAATGGATCAAAGTATATACTCGTGAAGGCTAAAATGGAAGCTTATTTAATGGCTTTTGATGTTGATGTATGGCACTCCATATTAAATGGAGAAAAGAGTAAGCAGAATGAAGAAGCCTAGAAGATTATCATGAAAGGGTTGTTTAAGCCAGATGATGGTAAAGTAAAGAATCGTGAGACAACAAGGGAAATATTGGACATACTGCAATGTTTGTATGGAGGAGATAACCATGTGGCTTAAGAAGAGATTAAGGAACCCTATTGCTTTAGAAATGAACTAGAACATGCAAAAGTTGATGCTCATACACTCATGTTGATGATGAAAAAGTCTCATAAGGGGGACTATGTTGCTCTGAATGTAGGCTATTTATTTGTGATAATTGTAAAGAGATAGGTCATTTAGCCACTAGATGTACATATTCTTATTTTGAAGATAAATATTTCATACATCTAGTTTCTATGAAGAGAGACCTACATTTGTAGCAATAGCCAATGAGGGTACCTCAAAGGAAGAAGAGAGATCCCAGGTTTTCTCATCCATATGATAAAATAAGAGTGCCCTAGGTAGTGATGAAGATGGGATACTTCTCAAACCTATGTAAGATCTCAGGGTCACAAAGAGGAATCTAGATCTCTATGATAACTCAGCTAGCACCTTTGATAGTGAAGAAGAGATCTACTTTAGAAAGAAGCTGATCTCTTCTCCAAAGGAGATCAAGTACCTACCAGAGGCAAATCTCAAGCAAGAGGATAAATTAGAAATTTATGAGATTAAGAATGATAAGTTGAGCAACAAAATAGTTAATCTAAATGCTCAACAAGAAGAAGTTAGCAGATTGAATGGGAGGTTAGCCATTCAACTAAATGAGAAGGAAGCTTACTATAAGAGACTACCAAATGAAGTAGCCTTGTTGAGACATGACCTAGAAAGGGAAAGTGAATAGTTGTCTCAATATCAAAAGCTTGAGGAGATCAGAAAGGCCTTGGATGTGATTCTTGCTAAGCAGAGATCCTGCTCATCAGGGTTGGTTTGGGTTTCAAAGAAGAACCAAGCTCCAAGAGGGAAAAGGATGGAAGGTTAACCACCAATGGAAGGGCAGTTGGAAATTCCAACAAAAATAAAGGAAAAGAAGTTGTTGGTAAGCAACAACAACAAGGAGAGAAGCAGAAGAAAGTTGAGCAACTACAAGAAGGAATTCAAGGAAGTAATGCAAACTGCCATGGAAGGCACATAAAAAACCAACATAGCTCCTTTCCTGTTCAAGGAAAAATCCTTTAAAGAAAAGGTAACTTTTGTCATCAAGATCCTTTTCATGGTTATTGCTTTTTTTGCAATAATTTTTGACATAATGCCATAGACTGTAGATGGAATGCAAGAAAACAAGATATTTTGGGTAGCAACATCCCAAGAATGAACAAAGTGGCCAGGAGTAAGCATGTTGGTAGAGATAGGAGTATTGACAATAATTTTGTTGTGAATAGTAACTCCTCTGCTCCATTCTAGTGCCATGTCAAATACTACAATTGTGGCAATCTTGGACACAAGAGAGCAAGTTGCAGAAATGAGAAGAAATGGAATGCTTCTTAGCATATTCATGCAAATGTAGCAGTTCAGGCTTTGAAGACAAGAATGAACAAAAGAGAAAAGGATTATGAATTTGTTTTCAACGCTCAGTATCAAAAATACTTGCAAAATAAAGGAGGAATAAATCTCTCCTGTAATGTCCACTCATAATAATAAAAACAATAAATAATAAGTAATATAATATAATATTAAAATATAAGCAAACAAATGATAAACAATAAAGAAAATATAGTAATAGTAAATAAATAATAAATAATGACGAAAATATAATAATAATAAATAAATAAAATAGTAAATAACAATACTAGAGTTCCAAATAAATATAAATAAAAGTAAACTATAAAAATAGTAAAAATAAGTAAAATTAACAAAAAGTAAAATAAAATAAGAAAGAGTTAAATAGAAAAAATAAGTAAAGTTATCAAAAAGTAAAAAATGAATAAAAGAAGAGAAATATTAAATTAAATAAAACTTAAAATAAAGAAATAAAAGTTGCATGTTGACACATGGAATGTGTGCATGGTACCTTTTTCATTGTTTTTTCTATTTAATAGATGAAGAGGAAGATGAGATTCATCATTCCTTCCCCCATTCTCTGGGGAGAAAAGTGCGGTAAGACAAAGGATTCATTGGCAGTAGTACATTGGTTGAGGGCTAGGGGGTGTCCAACTGTAGAAAGATTATGTGTAATTGAGTCTACCGCTGGGTGGAGAGTCATCCCCAAAACTTTGTTGCAGTTAGCGAGATTCAAATATCGTTCAACTCTGAAATTACAAGTAAGAAATATCATCGCTACAAGTAAATTGTATTTTATCTTATTTCTCAAAAATTCTATGGTAATTAGTTGAATAAAAATGTGTTGATTATTAACCATATAAATTGATGTAATTATTTCTATATTTTAATTTTTGGGTTGTTACATATAGTAATATTAATTTTGGGGTTGTTACATATAATAAAATAAAAAACATATACATTAATATTAACGCAACATATATTTATTAACGCTAACATATATTTATAGATAGAATCATGGTAGAAGACATTAATAATTATTACGGAAACATCAATTTTTGATACTTTAATAAATAGACTTACTTTTATCCGTTTAATAAAATGTCCAATTTCAAATTAAATATTAAACATAAATTTTTTTTGAGTGCGATCGATTTAAACTTAGTAAAAGTTTAATGAAACAATCAACTAATTAAAGTTAAAGGTCTATCCTTTATTATTATGGAAAATTATATAATTATTTTATAATGTATTTAATATTTAAATAACTATATTTATATTATATATATAGAAGTGGAGGATTCCAATGTAGTATTAAATTTTTATTTTTAACTAAAGGATAAATTGGTGTTTACTCACTTTGTGTTGGAAGAATATCAATAGTTTAATGAAATTGATTTTTACAAATGGATCATGAGATATAATTCTGGGCGAGAATAATAATGAATAGTCCATATAGGTTTTTTTAATCCTTAATGCATTATAGTTTTTTTTTTTAAATCCTTAATGCATTAAATAAGTTATATAATGTTTAAAAGTGATTTTTTACATCCATTATTAATCACTATAATTTTTTTAATACAAATGTGAAAAAAGGAGTATTTTTAGTGTTAATAAATAAAAACTTTCTATTTAATTTGAATTGAAGTATATGGATTTAGTGAAAACATAGAATTAATTTAGATGTGGATAAATGTTAAATATTTTGTCTCTCATATATATAAATGTTTGGATGATATTAAATAAATAATCTATCGATTTTAAGATATTTATAAATAATATATATTCTTAAGTATATAGATGGAAGTTGATATCAATTTACTAAATGTTGATTGATATGACTACAAGTAGGACTTTACCTTAATCACATAAGCAAATCTAGATGCATGTTTTGTAAATTGCTACTTCTATAACTAAAGGAATTATATCACCCTATTATACACATAAATAGTATGAGTAATCTAATAAAGCTCTTAGAATAACTTGATAAAATATATATACGATCTTCATGGATTAGTATAATTTTAATGGAGGAATTGAGGATTGTATATGAAATTTATTTTTTGTTGATAAATCATGATAAGAATGCGTATAATGTATTATTGATTTGTATTGAGATGATTCTCGTATTTATGATGCTATGATATGAGGTTATATTGACATATGGTTCCATTTATTATGTGATGTCGTGATATATCTTTGATGTTGATAAGTTGATGTTATGACTTATGATGGTATTTCATGATGTGAAGCATGTGGTAATTGTATGTAGATTTTATGACATGCATGAGCATGTAGTTCTTTACTATCCAAAATATGGTGGTCAACAATGATGTTATATTATGATGGTGACATGCAAGAGTTGGCATGTGGATTATTTCTATGATACTATGATGATAACTAATGCATTGGTTGCATGTTGAGATGTGGTGATTGACAAGAAATCCATGAAGGGCCGAGAGGGATGATTTATTTGATGATCTCGCGGGAGCCCATACCTGCGAGAGAGAATATGTAACACCATATAGGCTAGGAACAAACTCAAACAACACTACATATGTTAGTGATTCCTCTGTGTTGTATAACTCTTGATGGATAGCTCTTGACAGGTTGTGGGACCATCTTGAGGAGGCCAAGTGCTTGATATTGTAGGTCAAGTGCCTGGTAATGGGATGTCGAAGTCTAGTGGGGGTGTAAGGACTTCAATGCCTGGGGCAGTGCACCTTAGTAGGTGTGGAGGGAGTGGGCCAGCCTTGCGAGATGCCCGGAGTCATTGAGTACTGATACAGGATGCCTGCTTTGGGGCAAATGAGGTATGAGCTAGGTCTGAGCCTTGGGGCCAGCCTTGGGCTAGGATTGAGACCGATGAGGCTTATGCCTAGTTCCGAACATGGGAAAAATGACAAAGATTCCTTGAGATTTCCTGTGTGTTGTGGAAACTTTCGATGCCTGCTGGTTATACTAGTTTAACAGAGGGTGTAGGGCAAACATGAAGTAATAAATAACTGAATAAATAAAAGGTTAAATGATTCAGCTTAACTTCGGGACGAAGTTCCATAAAGAGGGGGAGTATGTAATGTCCCTTAATAATAATAAAAATAATAAATAATAAATCATATAATATAATATAATATAATATTAAAATATAGGCAAATAAATGATAAGCAATAAAGAAAATATAATAGTAGTAAATAAATAATAAATAATGAAGGAAATATAATAATAATAAATAAATAAGATAGTAAATAACAAAACTAGAGTTCTAAATAAATATAAATAAAAGTAAACTATAAAAATAGTAAAAATAAGTAAAGTTCACAAAAAGTAAAATAAATAAGAAAGAGTTGAATTAGGAGAACTATAAAAATAGTAAAAATAAGTAAAGTTGTCAAAAACTAAAAAATGAAAAAAAATAAGAGAAATATTAAAGTAAGTAAAACTTAGAATAAATAAATAAAGTTGCATGTTGACACATGGAATGCATGCACATGGTCCCCTTTCCATTGTTTGGTTTATTTAATAGACGGAGAGGAAGATGAGATTCATCATTCCTTCCCCCATTCTTTCGGGAGAAAACTGTGGTGAGAAAATTGATTCCCTGACAGTAGTACGTTGATTGAGGGCTCAGGGGTGGCTAGCTGTAGAAAGATTATGTGTAGCTGAGCCTACGGTTGGGTGGAGAGTTATCCCAAAAATTTGTTGCAGTTAGCGATTCAAATAGCGTTCAACTCTGAAATTACAAGCAAGGAATATCATCGCTATAGGTAAGTTTCCTTTCCTCCTATTTCTCAAAAGTTTCTATGCTAATTAGTTGAATAGAGGTGTGTTGATTATTAATCATATAAATCGATGTAATTATTTGTATATTTTAATTTCGGGGTTGTTACACCTATGTAAACGCAAGCTATAATGAGCACAAGCTTCAAGTAAGGAAAGGGAGAAGCAATAACCAAATTACCATTCTCTTGTAAACAAAAAAAATGGAAGCAAGAAGACTTGGGTTAAGAAAGAGGACTTGAAAGAGAAGTTTCCTCTAGCCATGTGCAGCCAAGAGAAAGCCCAAACATAAGCAAAGAAGAAGCTAAAAAGTAATGCTTCTGTCAGGACTTGGCCTTTGAAAGTCTGGAAGAAGAAGGAGGATGATCTATGTTGAAGGAAGTGTAATTAGGTTTAGTCTTCATAAATGTACTTTTGATATTTGTACTTATTCAAGAAAAGAAATATTGTTTTTATAATATATGTAAATGAGTTTCTTGCTCATTGAAGTAGGTCTAGCACATGTCATAGTGCTATAGGGTCAAATAGTCAAGAGAAAATATTGAAGGCCTTAAGAGCATGTTACACCATGCACAAATATGTATTAAATTCAAAGAGAAAACCTCCAAGCAAAGTCAAGTCTACTCCTATGCAATGGCACCTTCAAGAAGCTCCTTCAAGCATGCTACACCACAATGGAAGCTATCCGCAAACTGCTCAACAAGTCGTCCTACAAACAACCCTCAAAGTTAGCCTACAAACAATCAATCAAGTAAACTTACAAGTCGGCCTAATTGGAGGGACAACCCTCTATTTATAGAGGTTTTCCACTCCAAATAAAACACACTACTCAAGCTTCGAAATATGCAAGAAAGAGAGAGGACAAGAAGTTCGAAGGAAGGCAAGGTAAAGGGTCTACTAAGGTAGTGAAGAGAAGAGGAAGAACAATGAAGATTAAGGGAATGTTTCTAGGGTATACACAACCACACGTGTGAGGGAATGAAGGACAGACTACGACTATATCAGCATTAAAATCGTAGTTGTATATTCTTCATTGTTTGGGCTAGTAACTATGTCTACAAATGCCTCCTACTCCAGCGTGGAAGGAAAACACTCAAGCGAAGGAAAGAAGAGCATATGAACCTAGTAATCCTCCCACATGTTCAAGAAACTAGGGCAGTAGAACAACAACACTGTCATACTCTCATATCTCAATAAGGATCTCGGTTGGTCAACATTGAAGTCTACTTGTGAAAGGGATAGAAGAGGAACACCTCACCTAGAAGACTCACTCAAGAAGGTCTATTTCTAGAGAAGATTCATAAGAGAACTAATATTTAGAAGAAGGAGGACAAAGTGCCAGAGAACAAAGTGTTGGAAGAAGTGCTAGAAGAAGTGTCGGGGTATATGGTGCAGAAAGGAGTAAAGAATTGACTTGTGGTTGGAGGATCTATTAGTCAGGGGTCTAGTTTTTGGCATTGATAAATAGAAGCTTCAATAAGAGAAATTCACTAAAGGTTTTTCCTCTCAAGAAAAGAGAGGTTTTATCCATAGCAGAGCGCCAACATCTTGTGTTCTTGTTTTTATGTTTTTTTAGCAGTTTGATGAAGTACACACATGTGCACTAATAAGAAGAAGAAGAATAAGCTAACAAGAAAAGTAAAAAGACTCCATAAATTTTTATCAAGTAACGAAGAATCACACTATACTACTTTTCCCTAGATTCTTCAACATGGTATTAGAGTTAAGGTGACACATCAAGGAAAGGGCAACTCAAGAGCACTCATAAAGGGGAAGCATCTACAAATTTGAAGCATCAAGCCTAAAAGTCTCAATCACTTCAAGGTCAATAAGGATCTACAATCCATATTCATCAAGGAGGTCTACAAAGCTAGAAGAAGAGCCTTACATAAAGGCACCTACAAAAAAGAGCATATTGAAGCAGAACCTACATCAAGCTACAAGTCTTCAAGCAAACCTCATCACCAAGAAATTCCACTTGGAGAAGGCAACTTGAAGAACATCAAGATCCATGGAAGACAAGCCATCAAGCCTTCAAGAAGGAAGCAAATCCATTACATCTCAAAATCTATCAAGTAAGTACATATCCTCTTCTGAATATACATCAATGTCTTTTTGCAAGGAAAGAAATAAATTGGTAGGTACCAATAAATTTCTTGCATGGAAGAAGAGGACTGATCTACTACTCAAGGAGAATTAACTCCTAGAGCATATGAACTCCTAGAACATATCAATGGAAATATCACTATCCCTGCTAAGGGAAAAACTCAAGCCTTAGCCAAGTACAATAAGGATGAGACAAGAGCTCAAAGGATTCTGATAGAACCAATCAAAGACTCTCTCATTCCTTATGTCTCCAAGTTTGATACATCAAAATAAATTTACGATAAGATAGTAGAGATATTCTCAATATCCACAACCAAAGAAGTAATATCTCTGAGGAATGAATTATACAAGCTGAAGATAACAAAGGAAGGAATAGCTCCCTACTTCATGAAAATATCTGAAATGAGAGATCAACTTCAAGGGCTTGGGGACGCCATGTCTGACAGAGAGATGACAACTGTAGTACTCAATTCTCTACCTGAGGAGTGGGGAAACTTCACATAAAGCATATATGCCAAGAAGGAAGCAACCACTCTCAGTGAATTGTGGTCTCTATGCAGAACAAAGAAAACTAGACTTAAGGCAAAGGAAGATGTGGGATCAAAGGAGAAATCATTTGCTACCATGGGCAAGAGAAGGTAAATTTTGAAAATTTTGTCCACGAAGAACAAACAACAAAAACATGTCCAAGATCCAATGCTTTGGATGCCAAGAATATGGACATTACAAAAGGAATTGTCCTAAGCTTAAGAAGGACAACAAAAACAAAAGGAAGAGAGAAGAAGCTCACATAACTCAAGAGATGAGAGAAGAAGGAAAGAAGCAAAAGAAGGAAGATCCTTTGGATCTCTACTATGACTAGGTCAAAATCTTTACTTCTAAACTTATTTCAAAGTTTTGAGTAGGATAAAAGTGTTATAGACATATTTGGGCATTGCAACCCCAAACTCATATGTCCATAAACCAAGGGCTCTTTAATCCCTAAAAGTGTTGTTTCACACCCTAAAGGATCATGGTCAATTGATTACATCATTTCCCAAAAGTTCCACCTAAAAAACTACTCAGAACTGGCCAAAACTAGACCATACTGGCTGCTCCATGGTCATGGTGCGATGCATACTGGCTGCCACACTAGTCAGGTGCGATGCATACTGAAATGGCCTTCTGTGGGGTGCGATGAGCGAGAATAGACAAATGGTAGAGACAGTTTGCTAAGTGGACGATCATGGAATCTTCCAGAAACTTCGCCTGTGACACTTGCCTCTCTGAATTCGCCCAAGGATGAGTAAGAGATCAATGAAATCTCCAAGTGGAACCAAGAACTATTAGTGGAATGACACTAATCAAAAACCTAGAGCTGACTTGTACCCTTGCAAGACATCTATAAATGGATCCCTCATTTGAGAGATCTAGGGGTTGGAATTTTGTAATTTGTAAGGAAGTGCTGTTGGTTTATCTATGAGAAGAGACATTGTATTGTTGGTTGATCTTGCTTTTCATGAGGTGAAGAGGGCTTCTATGCTGGGTGGATGATGCTGGATCAGACAGCTGGGTTGTAATCCTCTCTTCTACTATTAATAAAGTTCTTTGAGTTTTCTTCCATATAATCGTGTATTTGTGAATCTTATTATTTATGAATGCAATTGTATGGTCAATGTGTTTTTGATTCTGCATTGTTTATGATGTTTTAGATAGAGATGCTTTGATGGTTTTCTGTTACTTTGAAGCAGGAAAAGTAGGAGAAGAGTGGCAAATTCTATCGAGGGAAAGAGAAATCAAGCAAGGATCAAAGTGGAAGATCCAAGTTGGTCCTCTTTTCTTTCCTCTTATATATTACACTTAAAGGAAATCTCGAATTGCTTTGATTGTTTGTTTCTAAGATAGCTTCCCATATTAGTGGTACTAGCAGTTCGAATCGACACTATTTTACCTGAAACAAAATGGCGAGTCTGCTGGGAAGATATGGTCAAAACATCTTTACCTATCACACCCCACTGCTCGCCAGCCGGTAATGCCAAATCCGGGTCGCCACAGAAATCCATCCTGACATATGGATACTCTAAGAAGACCATCTCCTGACGGTCGAACCACTCAAAGAAGGCATCAAAGAAAGAAATCTGTGGCTGACCAACATGTCTAGCCATGAGATCAACCCATCTCTACATCCTGGGTTCCCTCGGTGCTGGCAATCCTAGTGAAATATGTTGAGGTTGCATCAGTGGGATCCTCTCCAAGGCAAAAGTAGTCAAAATGGAACCATAGCCAAAGTTCTTGGATCTTCCATTCTTTACCTTAGAGAGCTATTCTTTTATCACCAGAAGTACCGCCTCACACCAGTTGAATACCTTTGGTTCCAGGCATTCCAAAGCATACTGCACATAAGATCTGTTTGCCAAATGAAGAGCTGCGCTACCAGCCAATCTAGCAAAGGTGAATAAAATGGTCCTCAGAGACCGATCAGTGACATCTCGGATATTGATCTTGCCATCTCTGCTAGGCTGAGATCCATCTCTATAGAGCCGACGGATATAATCTCTCACCAATTCGCCCCCACGACGGATATCGACAGTGAATGAGAGGCATCGCGCCTCGATAACCCCGTCAAGAAGTAGATATCCTCGACTATCAGTGGAATAGATTTGCCTCTAATCTGGAATACCTGGTTGATCGGATCCCAAGCATCGAGAAAATACTACAACAAACTAATTTGTTGCCTCATGCTAGATATACGAAAGAATTTGAGCAAACCACAATTTCGCAATGCAGTAACAATACCCTGATCATGTAAGACAATCATGTCTTCTTCTTCATGTTCATGTTCATGCCATGTAACAACCATATTGATGCAATAAATATCTGAGTCACAGACAAAATATGAATTAGGATCCAAATTTGAGCAAAACAGGAAAAAATTTCATGAAAAATCACTATGTAAAGTTTCCTTTCTGCGCCCATTGCACCCTGCCAGTTAACAAGGTGAGATGCATACTGACTGGCCAGTGTCCAGCTCAGTATGCATCGCACCTTTCGATGCAGACCAGGTGCAATGGACAGAGAACGAGTTCTTCAAACCCTAGGGGCCCAGAACCAAGGAAAAACTTGCTCAAAATCAGAAAAAGATGGAATGAAAATGAAGAGCTCAGGGTTAGCTCCTACCTGGTCCTGACAGCACGGAGAATAGTCCACCGGATCTCCCGAAATCAGCTGATGAAATTTGAGGGGGAAAACCACTCCAGAGCTCCAAAATACCAAATTTGAAATGAAATGGTAAAAATGAGAGGTAAAACTACTTTTATGTTACTATTCACATACTCCAAGTAAAATGTTAGTTTTAATTCATTTTTTAGGCATGTATATGTGTATTTCTAATCAATTTGATGGAGCAATTGAGCAGGTTGAACGACCGAGGAAAGAATCTAACGTGTTAAATGGTAAACTGAATATCTTTGACCAATATCAAGAGCAATGTTCCCGCAAGGTTCAAGCTCGTTAAAAAATAAACCTGCCACTGAGCATAGTTTCTCCTAGTTCAAGCTCATTAAAAAATGAAACCACCTTTGGTAAATAACCTTTGTGATCGCCGTGATATCAGCCTTTTTGAACCTTGGTTGTGTTCCTACCGTCATCTCCAATTATTTGGCCGACCATACGCTTCCACTTGATTGTTTACCCTTTTGAGGAACAACTGCGACGAGTGATTCTGATTGCCACCCTCTTCACACTGCCATGTTTTGAGAAGTTCCAAACTTACCTGGAACCAGTTGCTACCCGAAAATACCACTCGTTCCTCAAAAACGAGTCCCTTTTAAACTCTTTTTAGACTCGTTAAATATAAAAAGATTGTAATGCCATTGGCCTTTCCAGCTCGTTAAAGTAACGGGAACGCCATGCCTCCCATATATTTTAATCTTTTTCGACCTGAGGGATTATCAAACAAATAGATCGAGTGCTTGTCTTTTTTCAGCTCGTTAAAGTAATCAAAAAGCCATCCCTTTCGTATTATTTTATACTTTTTCGGACTTAAGGGATTATGCCACAAAAGAGGACTGTTGGAGTTTCATTTTCGTCCCTTTTCAAACTCTCTAAATATGAAAAGGACCGAGTTATCTTTGTCGTTAAACTCGTTAAAACAATAGCGACAAAATTGTCCACCCAGACCAGAACGAGTCTCACTGACGCTAGGCTCGCTAAAAACAGAGCGAAAGGTTTGCCACATGATCTATAAAGAGATTACTACACTTGATCAAGCATAGTACCAACACTAGTTTTCCTTGAAACAAAAAACATGTAGGAATAAATTAAAATTGCATGGCTAGAAACATCCTCTAGAATCTAGTAGCATGATGTACATAGATTTCTAGATACTCATGTATGTGTAGCATTTAATAATGAGAATAAAAATGCATGGGTAGAAATATCTTCTAGAATATAGGAGCTTTATAGATATAGCTCAAGATATTCATATAGAAGGAGCATACCTAGTATAGAGCCTCATCCACGATGAAAGGAAAATTGATCATGATTAAGAATCTTAGAAGACCTCCATCATCAAAGGAAAAGAAACATTTGCAAGGAAAAGATCTTTAAGATCCTATGATGGAATCTTCAAAAGAAGGTTCATGAGCCAAGGAAGATGTCTCATTGGGAATCCCATTCATGGGATTCAAGAAAAGGATGATATGCATGCAAGCTAAGATGAAGCAAGGGCCACACCTAATGATGATCAAAGGAGAATCAAGATGAGATATGTATGCATTAAAGTTTAGTAATGTTATCATCTGTATATTATTGAGTCATGGGATAGTTCTATAACATGATTAAGCATGAAATAATGTCTTTCACCAATAACATGCTCGAAGGCATGTACCACAATGCAATGAAGGCCAACAAAAGAATATGCTCACATAAGGAGTAGAAGAATGTTGACCAAGAAGCAATAAGAAATGTTGACAAGTCCATAAAGCAAGCAATGAAGGAATGCTCTAACAAGAAGCATTAGATGGTTGACATATCCATATGAGAAGAAGCAAATCAAGAAAGAGATCAAGCATGTGAAGAACACCATGATCACCGAGAATCACTATCTGACAAAATGCTTTGAAGATATCTCCTGAAAGAAGGCAGGAAAACTCTAATAAAGGAAGAAATGACCCTTGACACCTATAAAGGCCTTGGAGATATAAAAGATGCAGATAATTGATTCTACTCTACGAAGATGTCATGATAAAGAAACCATCCAACAAAAGGCAATGTTGAAGTGTTGTAGTGGCTACAACCACCCTCTAGAATTTTTCCTTAGCTTAGTTTTGGTGCCTCCTTACCAACCATCCTAGCATCATGCCTTGCACTGTCAAGTACATAGGCTTCATTGGTTTTTCAGTAGATTTCCAGCCTGTGTATGATGGTTTTCTTCACTCCCCTCACATGCTTCCAATCCTAGCTTGGGCCAACTGCTAGCTGAGAAGCTCCCTCAGAAAATTGCGCAATTCTGGAGGGGAACCAGACTTCCCTCCATAAATTGCACAAATTTGACGGCAGCCTGCTGGGCCCAGAAATTGCGCAATCCTATCAAACAACCTTCCTCAAGAAAATTGCACAATATGGCCCAGCACAACAGCTCAACCTAGAAATTGCACAATTCTGGGCAGCAGTCAGCTGCTCCTCCCATAAATTGCACAATCCCTCTAGACAACTAGCCCAGTTCCTCCCAGAAATTACGCAAAAATCCCTCTCAGTCAAGCAGGCTATTGCATGTGACTTCATGTTGATTGGTTCCACCCAGGACTGAGAAAACTTGACTTACATGCATGGGCTACTTTTTCCCGAAATAGCAAAACGCTGCATGCAAAAAGCATCCCTAGATTTTAGGGATATATTTTTAGAAGATGGAGGTTACATGCAAATATCGTTTTAGAAACTTTCTTCCAAGTGTCGCTTTTTCCTGAATTTGTGGGATGCGCATCATGAGACTCAAACTTATCTATTCGATGCTTCAGATCTCATTCTTCACATCTATCTCGAAGCTCTAACATCCCACAACACATCCAAGAGTCTTTGACACATCCAGCTTAGCTATTTCCAGGTTAGTTTGCTTTACTTGTCTTTTGCAGTATTTATGTCGCTTTTTGTGTTTTGTCTTGTGTGAGTGTTGTCTACTTGATTTTTGTGAATGCTTGCTATCATTGGCATGCATGTTAGCTTGTACAATCATTGTTTCAGTTTTTGTTAGCTTCTCACTATTGTCGCATGCATGACACTGTTTTGCACGGACGGTCACTGATTCGGCGACTCGTTTCACACACATATGCATGTTTTTCCATTTTCTGAATCTTGAATTCGCTATTTGAATGCATAACCTTTAACTCCTACTTACACTCATTATCACTATGCATTCACATCTTCACATGCTTTCAGTTTCCTGTCGGCAGGTCTGGGTAACCTTGGCTCGAACTCTGCCTTACCCAGACAACATTGCGCAATTCTGAGAGGGAAGGCTCTGCCTTCCTCCCAGAAAATGTGCAAATCTAGCTAGTTAGTGCCCTCTAGTATTTCTTTGCACAATTCTGAGAGGCAATGACCATTGGCGTAGAAAATTGTGCAATGCAGTCCCTGGGCCTACATCACTTGCTAGATGAAATTGCACATTGCGCAATATTAGCACCCAAATAGCCAGTTTGGATTGCACATTGTGAAATTCCAACACTCAACCAGCCTCCCGACAGTACGGGCTGCCTTTTGTGTAGTTCCGGCAGTCAGTCTCCCAGCCTCCCAGTGAAAATTGCGCAATCCTTGCCAACAGTTCTCCAAGTATGTTGCATGTCATTCCTCAAGTTTTCTTTGGTTTTAACTAACAAATTTCTTGCCATGCATGTCACCATGTCTCCAGATATAGCAGGTGTTCATCCATCTCTCAGCAATTCAGGATCAATGGCCTCCAAGAGAGTAGGGTCAAAGGACACCAACGGAAGCACAACTGGAGCAACAGTTGAGCAAGTGTCTATGAGTTTGCTGATATACGAAGACACCAAGTTGATCATAGACAAAGACATCAAGATGAAATGGAAAGAGGTCAATGATGCATTCTCAGGCACATTTGGGGAAGATCTTGAAGACCACCAAGTCTATGTGAACATTCACAAGTCTGGCTTGTACCAGATTGCATGCAGATACCCCGCGTTCCCATGTGCAGACATGATACATTGGATCGTCTTGCACACTGATCCCGAGACGATGGTGTTAAGAAGTGTCAGTGGGACAAAGATTGCTACCTTCAAGGCATAGGACTACCAGTAGATGTATCACTTTCTGAAGCCTGTGATCACCATGGAGACACCCTTTAGCATACCCAACAACAATACGAACTCTAGGGATATCTTGAAGCACCGGGTGAAGGAGCCAGCCAAATTCAGGATGACACCCAAATAGATTTACAAGACGAAGATACTGCGGAAGGTGTATCAACACTTGGTCATATTTTCATGTCTCTTGTATGGCCAAGAGAGCACGGATACCTTCCCGCAGAGTTGGGTGATCGCATTGGACCAACTGGCCAATGAAGGCAAAGCATGTAATTGGTCTGACATGTTGGCTCACAAGCTAAAGGAATAGGTAACAAGATCTTGGTAGTCGCCCAAAGGCCAGCAAGCAGAAATCTACATGTCTGCTTACATATTGGATGCAATTTGTGCCCGTCAGGAGTTCCCGGGATTGAAGTGAGCATGGACATCAACAAAAACCTCTATGAACACTTATTGTAAATTGTTTTCAGAATGCAGCTTCCGCAGAGTCATCACACAGATGTCAAGTCATTTTGTTATCCTGGTGTACAAGATGATATTTGAGCAGGATCCACCTTCCATGTCGAAGGCAAAAATGGAGTCACTGATCGACATAGCAGATTGGTATGCCTCGCCTCTTGGCACCTTTATATGGATGTACAATGTGGAGAAGCCTCTACATGTTTTGTCGAAGTTTTCCATGGACAAGCTCATCATGCAAGAATTACCATACCACATCTTGGCAGGACTATCAGCTAGGCTACACGAGAAGAAGAACTCACCTTGGCCCACTCTTTTGTTGCGGATCGGGTTGTACGACATACAGAATCTCAAGCATGCAAATGCTGAAACATAAGAGTTCAAGAAATATCCTTTCAAAACCAAAACCTTTAATCTGTATGACTTGTATTGTTTTGTGAAGGATCATTGCACGAGAGTACAATTTTCATGGATCCACGGGGCATGTCATTGGGTTGAGGAAGACCCATGGAGATATTGTCATAGCTTCTCCAGGCCTAATGAACCAGTCAGCATTGTTGTGGAATGGTTAGTGAAGTAGCATGAAGAAACATCCAGGAGAGCAGTAGCGGCAGAGGTAAACATAACGGCACATGACAAAGGCAAGAGAAATATTGTCGATAGCGCAAAGGTAGAACAAAGTTACAAGTTTAGAGTAGACCCACTTGTGTAGAAAGCAGCTTTGGAAATAGAGGCAAAGAGGCAACAACGCAACAAGAGGACCACACAAAGGTAGAGAGAAAAACAGAGGATGGAGGAAATAATGAAGGAGTTGCATGAGTTGAAGGAGCAACTCCAGAAGGAACAGGAGCTACGTAGACAGGAGAAGAAAGCACAGCAAGGATAGATATCGCAGGGGGTGCAACATACACAGATTGACGAAACTACACCTATACAGGTAGTAGACTCATCTCATCAGCTGGCGGAAAGCAGAAAGGGTGAGAAGTCGGAGGAGTAGGACTTTTCTCAAGAGATTAAATGAGTACTTGAGTAGATGGATACAGAGATGGAGCAGCCAAAGTTAGAGCAATACATCAAGATCATGCCTTACCACCAAGAGGTCAACCCACCAGCTTCACTGGATTTGGAAGTAGAGAAGGTCCCGAGAGACCAAGGAGATACTGAGATCCTTGGAGACAATCAGGAAGAAGAGATGCACAACATATCATTCGACAAGCCACAACATAGAGTTGTGAAATCATGCAAAGTGTCTACTCTGGGTGACCACACATATTCTGTGTAGTTTGAGGAACAATTGATTGTATCTAATGTCCACAAGCATCTAGTAGCATTGGCCGATGCTACCAGAGAATAAGTCGAAGCTACTAGCTCGATTGTTCACTTCTTGATAGCAGAGAATGAGTGAATGGCTAAGGAGTAATAGACGGAAAAGTAGGGAGGAGAACAGGTTACATCATTCACCCAAGCAAAGTTGAAGAAGGTGATACTGGATGAAGTATCATCCCTTGAGATAGTCATGCGGGTGTTGTATTCCAGATTTGGTACCATGCATAAAGTAGTTGTCCATATCAACGATTGGCAACACTGATGTGCTAAGAGAGCACGTATCTTGTGAAACGTGCATACAACTATTGACCACATGCAAAAATGGACAATGAGATACAAGTGAGCCCCATTACGCTTTCCCAAGATGATGAAGCCCAGAGCGGTCGAGTTGAAGGCACGTATCTAGAGTCAGATCCGAAACTATGAAGAACTCATGCAACTCATCACTAGTTGGAAGGTTTCCCATGCATAGGTATTCAAAAGCATGGGTGTTGTTGTGCGCACACATGCGATCCCATCTATTGGGACACTCACCGTGGCAAAGACAAAGGCACAAGTCTGATTAGAGCTTGACTTGTAGTTTGACGAGTTGATGCGCATAACCACCAGCGTAGATTTGGTGATCAGTGTAGACACCATGCATCAGTATGTCGTTGGTCTAGTCGCACTCAAGACAATGATGCACATGTTATTAGATGAGTTGTATAGAGGAGCTAGAGCAGTGTACCCGGATGCAACAGAGGCAAGAGTTCATTTCCAGAAATATGTCACCACAGAATACACGGACAACATCGTGGACTATCGAGCTTGGCATTAGTTCTATACCATCGACCATCATGAGGATGTTGAAGAGTTGGTCTTCCCATAGTTGTCTGATTCATAGTGATGTCTTGCATGGCTTGCTCAAGCATATTTTGTCTCACATGGGTACGTGTGGAGATTGTATGTAATGTCTTGTCAAGTGGAATTTCAAGTGTCAATAGTTGAATGTAACAATCATAGAGTAATTGAAGAGTCATGAGGGTAGGTGAACAATCACAACAGGGAATGTCAAGGGTCACCCCACCCTTTGCTATATATAGTCCCTCATAACTCATTGTATAGGCTTTTGGTCATCCAAGCTTCCGATAGGAGTATCTAAGAGAAAGCTTGGAGAGTATCGTAATGAGGCTTGGCTTCTCCACAATGCAGAGCTAGTACATCTCTTTGGAGGAGTAGGCAGCAGTGGCTGTAATGTTCAACTATCGAGATTAGTGGTTGGTAATGGCTGTACTGTATGATTGGAACTTTCACTTCTTAATATAACAGAGCCAACACGTTTCATGCATATGTTGTTATTGTATTTCAGCTATCTTGTTTACTCTAATGATATATGTATTTGTTTGCTTATGCATGTGTGTATAGACTCTTTTTATATATGTATGTATGAATCTTACTAAAATGTGTTGTTGGTTTAACCATCACTTTGGATTGATAGCTTACTTGATTTCTAGTTTGTGATGCATCTTCGATCGTGTGTTCTCTTCTTAGCCGCGTGCTTTCACAGGTTTCCAAGGGGCACGATCACCTCACTTTCCGCATGTTAGAACCATTAATGCACCTTACTAAATCCTTGCTACCAACAGGGACATCTTACTTGCCTCTGCGCATAACCGCGGTCAAGGCGATACCGTACGACCCACTGCTAGGAATCCTACACCAAACTGTCTAAGGTCTAGTTGGGACTTCTTATCGAGGAGATCCCCTGAAATGTTTGCGGGTCTAGCACCGTCAACATGAAGCAATATCAGGATGAATTCATGATGAGCTACTAGGTCAAAGCATGTAAATAAGCAAGTACAATAAAGCATCCATGAGAATAATATTTCAAAGCATGGACAACATGACAAAGGAGTGGTCAAGATGACAAGAAAGTTTGATGTATGACATGAAATCCAATTTCCTCAGAGGAAGAAATGACATGAAAAAACAGGGAGGAAAGTGATTGATGGATGGTGTCTGTTGTACCTCTGAGATAGTAGTAGGTCAGCTACCAATGCCAGAGCATCTAAAATAATTGTTTTGGGGTTTTTGGTTTTAGTTTTGGAAGACTAATGAATGAAGACAGATGTAGAATTGAAATACTTAATCCTTTGGATAATATTAGTATCTCAGCAAAGGGCTGATATAAAGCTTTACACAGTGATATAGATCAAATAGTGGTGAGAAGAAGACATAAAATAATATGATTATCACAGTTTCAAGATTGTAAAACATAACAATCATAAGTATGAAAACCTTCTAAACTACGTTCCAAAGATTCAAGGCAGTATACTTAAGCTTACAAAAGACGTCGATGATTTATTGATTAGAGGGGATTAGCTAAACAAACAGTTCATTAATCCATTCTCTTAATAGATGATCACTTCAAGAGCTTATAGGAATAAATTGAGACACAATTATTCCTACCTAGATATCTCTATAGGTCATAAGCATATGAAAAAAAACATAATGATTGATAACTGGAAAAACTTACAGGATAACACAAACTGTGTAAAACCAAATTCAGAATCCTCTGCTTTATATTAAGGTTCCAGAAAGACTGAGTACATCAAGTGTCTAGAAAATCTTCCTTCAAAGGTGCAACTAGGTTCAAAGTAGAATGAACAGTCACAACTTAACAAGAAATGAACAATGAACCTTAAACCTTGAACCCATAACAACTCGAGAAGAGAGTTATTTATACAATAATGAAACTAAGAAAATATCCTAAAACTGATTGAGATTTATTCTAGGAAAGGAAAGATCTTCATGCAAGAAGATAGGGGCAGCTATTGAACTGCTTCTTGTTGTCCCTTTTATTCAGGTTGTGCTAGCTTTGTTGTTTGATATTTTTCCCTTTAAGCTGCTTAATTTTTTGTATCATTTACGCTGGTTAATTTCTTCATTTGATCTTTCATCTGATACTCTTTAAACTATGTGAATATCCTTTGACCTTGCTGAGTAACCTTTACTGTGTTCCCTTTTACCTTTATTGTGCATTTCAGGTTTTTTTATTGTGTTTTTCAATAGTAAGATCTTCGTATTTGTCTTCAAACTATATGTAGGCTTTTTCTATGTAAGCTTGGAACAAGAGTTTTTACCTGCAAAACACAAAAATTGATAAGAAAACATAGGTGACAGAGAAGGCCATCAATGGCTTTATTGAGCTCGAAAGGATATTGGAAGGAATCTAGAGCGTATCGGAAGGTAAAAAAATGGTTTTATTGGTCACAGAGGCTTATGGAGACTTCAATGTGTAAATGGGCGAAATAAAGCCAAAATGGTGATTTTTGCGTTTAAACGGAAAAACAGTTTACTTTTTGAATTATGGTGCAAAGTGAACAGTGGCCATTTTGTCGTTATGCAGGAGGTGGTTTTGGTTTTCATCGCACTACTTATGAGGCGCGAGTGGTTTTGGGAGGAGTCACCCAATATGGTCTAGAGCTTGACACGTAGCAAGGGGAGGTCAGTGGAATACCGCTTTTCGGGTGGGTAATGCTCGGACAGAGAGCCAACTCGAAATTGCTGAGGGTCGGTGGATTTGAATGCATTTGATCGAATGATGGTGGAACAAAATAATAGCGCGGAGGTAAGAGGAAAGAGCAACGGAGGGGCCCACGATTAATCATGGCAGTATGGCTTTATTATGGTTTAAAACTGAGATTAGTGGTTAAATGGAGGTTTAAGTTAATTCTTCATTTAAATCATAAAAAAAAATTAACAAAGAAAACCTTCACAAGACACGGTATGGCGGGCTTGCAATTGTATGAATTCGGACAGATAAATGAAATCAAGTCCCGGTTCATCACATATTGCAATCGCAGTTTAGCGAAGGAAAGGCCCATCGCAAGGGAATGTGATAGGGGCCAGACGCGATGTGCAAAATAAACCATGGATAATACTGCATCGTGTCCGGGTTCCCATCACATATCGGAGATTGCAATGGCGGAGGGTGTATGCTTCAGCTGGGACTTGTGATGAGGGGCAGATGCGAAATGGCAATGAACTATGAAATGTATTGCATCAAGTCTGTCACGCATCGTATATTGCAATCGAAGGAGAGTGCATGCACGTTGAAAAGTTTGCAATCTGCCAATATTGCGATATGTTATGGAATACATAGTTTTATAATAAAAATGATGGTTTCGGGTTATTTAGTAAAGAGAGTTAATAATATACGGGAAAGGGAACTTTTAGGGGTTTAATACTATAAGTTAGTGTTAATATGAAATATGAGCGAAAAGGGGAAATACACTAAGTATAATGCTTTTCATGAGTTATTTTTATTTTCATATATATACATCAATACTTAGGCTAAACATCTTTTTGTGGGTTTTTAGGTAAAAGGGGATTTAACATGGGTTTTCTCTTTTCCTAGGCAAAAAGGATTTTAACCTTAGGAAAAGGGGTTTTTATGGAAAAGGAATGAATATGAACTGTAAGAAGGTAGGAAGGGGAAATTAGTAAATATAGGAATGAATGGGGATGATGGAAGTTAATTAATTGACCTTGTAGACCTTCATTTGCTTTGTGTAATTGCCTCATGGACATAGAAACATATGGTAAAACATGATAAATGTACATTTTGTCTAATGAATTATCATACTTCTGCAACCTTTCTTCTACTTACCCTTTGCTTATCCTATCATTTTTTCTTCACTTAATGGGTGCATTTAAGCTAGCAAACCCTTTTCCTTTCTGTTTATTTAAAAAACAAACTATCTAATTCTAACCTTATAACCTCCAAGGGCTCAAATTAAATTGATGAGCACCTTATTATTCTCTACCTAACTACTGATCTGCCAAGATTAAACAGTTTGGCCAGATCTTTATTCTCTAACTATAACATCAAATTTAAAGCATGAAGCAGTCAAGATTAAACTATTTGACTGTCATGGGTTGTGGCATTTATAACAAGCTACACACAACCATTATTTTGCAAAAACAATAGTAGTGGCATTTAGACTTGCTCACTTTCAGAGTTTATTTGTTTTTTTTTCTTTCTAACCTAACATTTTCTTTTTGCCTTTATTTTTTGGGACATCTAACCTAACATTTTCTTTGATATGGACATCATCATCAAGATATTTTCAAAAACATTTTATTCACTATTGTTATGTCCATATCCTAACACATTTTTTCAAAATATTTTTTATTTTTTGACTATTTTATTCTACCTTATCAAAACCAAAAAATGCTACAACAATTCCCTACCTAGAAGAAGTTTGAACAAATACTTCTTGACATCAAGAAAGTAAGGATATTAAGCAGCTGAAGGACCCACATAGAAGAATTTGCTGATGAAGGAAATAGTCCCCAATCAAGAGGGAGCTCTGACAGGTCCCTGATCAAGAGGGATTTTTTGATCATCCCTCATTATAAAGGAGAGACAATTGTGTTTTCCATTTCATGGGTCATGCGTTAGACTAGGACTAACATCTGTAAGTCTAGATGAAGGTCATGAATGGAAATGTAGACACAACATTCTTGTCTTCATTTGGGAAGAAAGAATGGGAGGATTGGGTAATCATCTGGCATTTGATACTCTTTGAGGATGCGTAGGGCATCCAAGACAAGAGTAGGCAAGAGGACCGATATTATCTCAGGGTTGGGAACCGATGATAAGAATATCCCTAGAAGGTCATATTCGGAGAACACCCAGGTGGGTATGTACCTTGAGAGACAAGGATGATTGTGTCTATAAATCATTGGTCTCACCAGCATTGTAATGGTCTCGTAAAGAGATGGAGTTGTTAGTCAATGCCTTGCACTATGACAATGCTGATGGATATGATGCTATAACAGAGGTTTTGCTAATCCAATTTCTCTTATGTGAATTCGTCAAGATTGATAATAGCCAAACACCTTGTAATGTTGTATGAATACCTCCCTAGTAAGATGGAGTGTTGAAGGAAGTGTATCTAGGTTCAGTCTTCATAAATGTACTTTTGATATTTGTACTTATTCAAGAAAATAAATATTATTTTTATAATATATGTCAATGAGTTTCCTGCTCATTGAAGTAGTTCTAGCACATGTTAAAGTGCTATAGGTGAGTCAAATAGTCAAGAGAAAATATTGAAGGCCTTAAGGGCATGTTACACCATGCATAAATATGTATTAAAGTCAAAGGGAAAACCTCCAAGAAAAGTCAAGTCTACTCCTATGCAATGACACCTTCAAGAAGATCCTTCAAGCATGCTAAACCACCATGGAAGCTATTTGAAAACTGCTTAACAAGTCAGCCTCCAAACAACCCTCAAAGTTGGCTTACAAATAGTCAATCAAGGCAGCCTACAAGTCGACCTAATTGGAGGGGTAGTCCTTTATTTATACAGGTTGTCCACTCCAAATAAAACAAACTACTCAAGCTCTGAAATACACAAGAAAGAGAGAGGACAAGAAAGTCAAAGGAAGCCAAGGTAAAGGGTCTACTAGGGTAGCGAAGAGAAGAGGAAGAATAACGAAGATTGAGGGACTGTTTCTAGGGTATACATAGTCACACATACGAGGGAATGAAGGACAATCTATGACTATATCAACAGTAAAATAACAGTTGTATATTCTTCATTGTTTGGGCTAGTAACTAGGCCTACAAAGGCCTCCTACTCCAACATGGAAGGAAGACACTCAAGCGAAGGAAAGAAGAACATATGAACCTAGTAATCCTCACACACGTGTGAGAAACTAGGGTAGAAAAATAGAAGCACTATCACACTCTCATATCTCAATAAGGGTCTCGGTTGGTCAACATTGAAGTCTACTTGTGCAAGGGATAGAAGGGGAAAACCTCACCTAGAACACTCACTCAAGAAGGTCTATTTCTAGACAAGATTCATAAGAGAATGAAGTGCTGGAAGAAGGAGGATGAAGTGCCGAAAGAAGTGTCGGGGTATATGGTGCAAAAAGGAGTAAAGACTTGACTTGTGCTTGGAGGATCCTTTAGTCAGGGGTCTATTATTTTTCATTCATGAATAGAAGCTTCTATTATTTTTCATTGATGAATAGAAGCTTCAACAAGAGAAATTCACTAAAGGGTTTTCCTCTCAAGAGAAGAGAGGTTTTGGCTCTGGAAGAGAGCCAACATCTTGTGTTCTTGTTTTTATGTTTTCGTAGGATTATGATGGAGTACAAACATATGCACTAATAAGAAGAAGAAGAATAAGCTAACAAGAAAAGTAAAAAGACCCGACAAATTGTTATAAAGTAACGAAGAATCACACTACACTATGCCTTACATTCTTCAACAATCTACTCAGGGGGAGTAGATCCTTTGTTTCTCTTTAGTAAAGGAACATAACAGACTCAAGGGAGGCCGAATAAGTCATATGCTGGAGGCTATAAGGCAAAGAAAAAGAGGTGCATCTGATTTTTGAAGGTATGGTTGTTGATTACAGTAATGCATTTATTTATTTCAAATGTATCAACATTGAAAGAGAGAGGAGGAGTGCAACCAACATAAATTCATTGGGATTACACAAAAATATCTTATGTTGTGGTAATAAGAATATGAGTTTCAACAGAAGTGTGGAATGACAAGAAGCCGATAGTCAAGTCAATTCCATAGGGTCAGTCCCCACGAAGAAGTAAGGAAGTAGATGCAGGATATCAAAGGCAATTGGTTTAGGGGTAGATGCTTTAGTAAGTAGTAGTAGGAAATGATCATCAACCTCAAGAAGAAATATTGCTTAGAAAATGAAAGGTTTGCATCTTGGGTGAAATACCCTTATTTCATTTAAGTTGTGAGTTTGATTATTCCTAGCAGTCTTATGTTCATGAAGCACAACTGGTTCAAGCTTTACATGTCCCTTAACCTCCAATTGGTATCACTATGTCAATTGGTAGTGTTGGGTTCATGTGGAGAAAACCTATTTGTGCAAATAAACATTTGTTTTGAGAAAAAGATATAAGAGTTTGCCTGGTACATTGTATAACCAAGAATCCCTATTGTAGAAGTATGATCTCAAGGGGAGAAGTGTTTAATATGTTCAAGAGAAATAAATGCAATCTGGGTAGCGGCAACAATAGTGAAGAGAAAGATGAAATGCATCACCATTAGCTGGTATTTGCATGTAGCAACAATATCATGAGCAAGTTTAATTGGTATCAATTCCTTTTAATTAATACAAAAGATGCATCAATGGAGAGAGTAATTAACCAGTAGCCTAAGGAATTCAAGACTAGATAAAGTCAAAGAAGAGACAATTTATGTTCAGGGGGAGCATATCATATATGTCCAGTTTATAGAGTAGAAATAACAATTAGTGCTTGAAGAGAAGTCAACAGAGTAGAATGCACATCAATAGCTATACCCTCGGTCATTGACAGTCGAATGATTGCATGGGGTATAAGAACCAAATTGTATCCCTTTACAATTGATGTCAAAGGGGGAGAGAAGCTTATTGGAGAGCAAGATGTGATGGCCCAAGCAGAGGAAAGAAAGCCATTGGTGGCTCATGCAAGGAGATGTATGGAAGCAACATGAGGATTGGCCATCAAAGTGGAGATGTGATGAGGTGTTGCCATCAATGCCAAAGGGGGAGATTGTTGGACAATTGGAATTGTCTGGATGACTAGTGGTTGCAAGTGTGTTAGCATTGATGTCAATAATCATGATGGGAGATCAAGTTGGGTAGTTGGCATTGCCTAATAGTTAGCAAGTGTGTTGGCATTGATGTCAACTAGATTAGCATGGATGTATGTGCTAGCATGATGATTAGGCAAGACACCATTGATGTCCACTATGCTAGCTATGATAGTAGTAGATTCTTGTATTGATGTGCTTGAAGTGTCAAGCTCAGGGGGAGTCCTATGGTTTCTACAGTCTCTGGTAGAGAATCACCATAGTAGAAGGCTTATTGGAGAATCCATAAAAAAATAATATGGTGGTTGGGAGTTACATAATTCCTCTAAAGAGTAGGTTATAGGAACAAGAAGAAGGGTCAAGGTGCAAAGAACAACAGAGATTTTGCTGGAACTTTTCACGTAGAAAATGGGATCAAATCATACATCAAAGCTTCTCCACAAGAAAATTATCTGAAAGAGATTTCCATTGGTATGTGGAAGTCAGAAAATGGCCTCCTAGATCAGGAGTTATTCCCAGTCAAAGTTTGGTGACTTAAGACATGAAAGCAGAGTTAAAAGGTGATTGAAGGAGTATTGGTGCATAACTGTAACAACCCTGGTGAAAATTCCATGTAATAAAAGCTAATAAAGGAAAAATAATAACCACAGTTGATGGGACACTTATTCCAAGTTGAATGTGGGCAAGACATCCTAGTGTGGGTGTTCATTTGGTTATAAATGGCTAAGGAAATTGGCAAAGGTAATGGCTAAGGCTTTGGAAAGGAAAAATGACATTTTTGACACATTTGTTTATTAAAATAATGGAAATTAGGAGAAAAGGGAGGTGAAAGGTCATAGGTTTCATGTGAGGATGAAAATGAAGGAAAATAATGGAAAATGAAGAAAATAGAGGCCTCATTCATAAAAAGGCTTAGGGGGATCAGTACACAGACTTTTTTTAGTTCAGTTTTGGAGATCTCTCATTATTCTCTCTATATTATACTCTTGGATACTTAGAGTTTTCTTGGTGCACTCTTGGAGAGTGTGTCATACTTGGAGTTTTGGAGCAAGAAGGAAAAGGAAGAGTAGAAAAGCGCAAGAGGCCATTGAGATCAACAACAATAGCAGGTTTTACTTGCAGGTACCGACTTGCATGTATGTTTTCCTCACAAGTTTTGGCATGCATGGCATATGTATGTTGTTTTTTGGTCATGATGTGTCATTGGCATGGAGGATAGCCAAGATTAATAGTGGATTTTCCTAGCCTTTCCATTTCCTAGATAGCCATGGTTATTGTAGATTTATTTCCTTGTTTTTTTTGGGTTGGTTCTCATGTTTCCTTTATCTTGGGTTGAGTTATTAGTCCTGGAATCCTTGGTTGAAAATATGCTCTCGAAGCCCTATAACAGTTTGGATTGACTTACTAGTCATAGAAGCCTTGGTTGGAAAAATGTTATGGAAGCCCTTGGTGGGTTGAGCTACTAGTCCTAGAAGCACTAGTTGGACAACACTCTGGAAGCCTAGAATAAGTTATGGGTTGAGTTACTAGTCCTGGAAGCCTTGTTTGTACAAATTCTCTGGAGCCATAGAAGGCTTGGATAAAGACCAATATGATGATGGTTTGGTGATGTTCGACCATGAGGTGGAATCACTGTTTGATGGGTTGATGTGGATGGCCTCTGGAAGCCCTAGATGGTTTTGGATTGATGTGTTCTATGAGATCCCACATTCATGCTTGAAATATGGCACGGGGGTGAATTGATGAAGAGATATTTGGCTCAACCATTCTACGGTTGAGTGGAACATGGAAGTCCCATCTTGGGTTTGGATTTTTCATCATCAATATGGGGTTATTTATCCTTGTGTCTCTATGAGTATTATATTGGTTTATGTGTGGATTATATGGTTGTGATTTCCTTTGTATTTCTGTTGCTATTATGTTGGTTATGTATATGTTTTATGGAAATAGCTATGTATGGCTCTCATTGTGTTTCTACTTGTAAATGAATGAACAATGTATCTATGATCTAATAGATGAAATGGAAGTTAATGTGCTAAGGTATCAATGCTTCTTAGCGATTCTTAGCTAAGTATGAGACCCCTGTTCATAGATGTGTTATTTACACCTATAGATGACATATTCATGATATTTTTAACAAAATGCATGTCATGGCTAGGAGGGGTCAAATCAAGGTATTATTCAAGTGATTTCATTTGTACTATCATTTCCGTGTTATGTTTTTGTTCTGAGAGTTTCATTCAATTCTGGGAAGTGACCTGGGCTCTGGTCCTAAAAAGTGGTTCAAATCATGGGAACACTAGCACAACACTATGAAAGTTAGTCCCTGGAGGCTGGAATGCCTTGTCATGAGAGCATCCAGAGCCTCCTGGATGTTGGCAGGCCTATATCATGGAGCATCTGGGGGTCAAGTGGTCAAAAATCTCGGTGGGAACCAAGGGCTTATTGGCAGAAACATTGAGATGGTTCCTCAAGGTCCTAATGCTAATGTTGAAGGCATGTATGGTGCATTTCCATTGGTTCCACTTCCTTAATGGGACTTAGTAGGTTGAATCATATCATAATGGCCTCTTGTTGCATGTTTACCCCAGTTGGCCAGTTACTTGGGTAGATGTGGGAGGAGGGTGTTATAGAGTGGTATCAGAGCATGGTTCACCCCTCAGATTGGATGGCATGTGTGTCAGTTATACATTTATGTCTGTTTCATATGTCTTTCTTATGTTTTGAGACCATGTTCTTGTTGCATTTTCGTGGTGTTGATCATGGTTGTAGTGATGCCACCGTGTGGAAGTTGATGGTGTTGTTGTGGAGTGCATCGTCATGAGTGTATGACTAGTTACATGTTGTTATATGTCACTTACATGTATCATTATTGTATGCTTGGTTACATGTTTCTACCTATTGTTACAAGTATTGTTCGTTTATGCTTGATTATATGTGTTTATGCATGTGTGTGGTCCATGTTTATGCTGGTGTGTTGTTCGCATATGTGGTGGTGTATCATCTATGCTTATGGTTGTGCACTGTCCACATACATTGGTATGGTTGATGTTAGCATGCATGAGGTCATAGTGTGTGTGGTTGACATGGTCATGCATCGGGGATTGGATTCTAACTAGAATGATGGCTATAGGGTTATATGTTTATGAGTTATATTTCTATATGTTGTTGTGACTATGTTATACATCCATTATGCTAATTTTTTGATCTTGCAAATGAGATATCCTTCCCAAATCATGCTAAGGTACATTGGTTTATTGTGATTTGGTTTAACTGACATGATATACCTTGCAGGAAGAAATATAAAATGGCTAGCAACATGGTAGACTACAAATACTTTCCCTATGGATCAGATGAGCAGTGTGGTGTTGGGAATTCTTCTGATTTGGCAGATACACTAAGGAGCTTAAAGGAAGAAATAAGGATTTGTAAGGCAAATAATGATAGAATCATACAGGCACAGGAGATGCTAGCAGAGGTAAATGCAATGATACTTTAGAGTTTATTAGATTTGCAATGACAGGGACCACTACAGATCATCCTTGAGTAGGAGGAAAAAACTAATGGGGCATATGGAAGTAGGTCGCATGGTGGTCACATGTCATATAGAGATGACACGATCAGAGATGGCAGATTGTTGGACACTTTAGATAGGAGAGGGGATAGACACAAGTACCATTCTAGTTTTGGTTCTGACAGGCATGATGATCAATATCATTATCATCCTTATAGGAGGAGCGATAAGGGGTATTTTTAGAATAAGTTTAAGAAAGAAAAGGCACCTACATTTGATGGAGAGGTGAAGAAATCACAGGATGCCGAAGCATGGTTTCTAGGTATGGGGAAGTTCTTCAGGTTGACTATTCAGAGAACATGAAAGCCAGAGTAGCTACATTCAGTCTCAAAGGTAAAAAATAAATTTGGTGGGAAGATGTGAATAATTTCATAGGTATACATGAGGAAGAATTTACTTGGAGTGGGTTTAAGCACCTTTTTGAGAATAAGTATCTATTGGAGAGATACTAAGATGACAAGGAAAAATAATTATATGAGCTAAATATGGGATCTATGAAATGATGAGTACACTAGCAAGTTCTTGGAGCTACTGAGGTATGTGCCTTACTTGAAGGAGGAGAAGGCCAAGATTTAGAGATTCACTAGTGGGTTACCGATTTCATTCAAAGACAAAATTGAGTTCGATGAGCCTAGATAATTGGAGGAGGCCATCTGAAAGTTAAATAATTGCTATGAATAATCGAAGTGCAAATCCGAGACTAAACCAAAATGGAAAGGTAATGCAAAGAAAAAAGGAAAATGAGACAAGAAGCGAGTAATACCTTAGGGTACAGGCAATAAAGAGAATGTAGTGCCATCAAAGAAGTTCAATGCATCTAACAAAGCTCATGGAATTCGATCAGAAGAAAAGAATAAGGATGTAGGTTGGAATTCTATATAGTGTTGGACTTGTGGAAAATATCATCGCAAGAGAGATTGTCCGCAGAATCAAGGTGGTAAGCCTCAGATATATATTGCACAGGAGGCATATACTGTTGGGGATGTTGGTCAGAGAGTTCCTTGTATTTATGCAGCATTGGATAGCAACAGGCAGACCATCAGACATATATCATTGAGATGGAAGATAAGATTTGAGATCAAGTTATTTCTATTTTGGTTGAACCTGAATTTAATTATAGCTATGTTAGTCCTGAATTGGTGGATAAGTGTGGTTTTATTAAGTAATTGCATGAAAAATCTTGATTAGTGCAGTTGGCTACAAGTACAAATAAGTGAGTTCACCATTGGGTAAGAGCTTATGCATTTGATTTGAATGGTATGCCTACCATAACACATTTGAATGTGTTATCGTTGAGATCATATAGTATGTTGTTGGGCATGGATTGGTTGTACCTTCATAGAACTAAGGTGGATTGTTATGATAAGGCCATTGAGAGCTTGGATGAAAATGGGGAACCAAGGGTCTTACAGGGTAAGAAGAAAGCTACATCAGTTAGGATGGTAAGAACCATGCAGGCAAAGCACAGTCACAGGAAAGGGTGTATGTTATTCGCAATGCACATTTATAGTGACAAGTTAAGGAAGTTGAGGATACAAATGTTTTGAGTAGGTACTCAGTTCTACAATAGTTTCAATATGTATTTCCTGAGGACATTTCAGAGTTTCCACCACACAGGGAGGTAGATTTTTATATTGAGTTGGTGCCAGGGGCAACTCTAGCATCAAAAGAACCTTATAGGATGAGTACACTTGAGTTGGTAGAGTTGAAGCTATATTTGAAGGAAATTTTGGACAAGTGATACATTATGCCAAGTGTATCACCATGGGGTGTAACGATATTGTTTATGAAGAAGAAGGATGGTACTCTCAGATTATGCAATGACTACAGGAAGTTGAAAAAAGTGATCATCAAGAATAGGTATACGTTACCAAGGATTTATGACTTGATCGATTAGTGGAAGGGAGAAGCAGTGTTCTCAAAGATTGATTTGAGATCTGGATATCACTAGGTACGCATCAAAGAAGAGGACATTTACAAGACAACTTTACAGACCAGATATGGGCATTATGAGTTTGCTGTAGTTCTATTCGGTTTGACTAATGCTCCAACTACATTTATGTGCTTGATGAATACTGTGTTTCATCTGTATTTGGACAAGTTTGTTATTGTGTTCATTGATGACATATTGGTATATTCTAAAAATGAGGAAGAGCATGTCGAGTATTTAGAGAGCATCAGTTGTATGCTTAAGCTCAACAAGTGTAGTTTTTTCACTGAGGTACATTACTTGGGACATGTTGTCTCCAAGGAAGGCATTGCAGTAGATCCAGAAAAGATAAGGGCCATCATGGAGTGCGTAGATCCTAGGAATGTATATGAGGTGAGATATTTCATGGGGTTGGCAGACTATTATAGGAGGTTCATAAAGAACTTCTCGCAGATTGCTTATCCTATCACATCATTTCAGAGAAAGGGTAAGAAGTTTGAATGGACAGAGGAGTATGATGCTAGTTTTGAACATCTCAAGCAGTTTTTGACACATGCACTAGTGTTAAAGATTTCAGATCCAGACAAAGAGTTTGTAGTATGCACAGATGCTTGCAAGAAAGGACTTGGTGGAGTCCTTATTCAGGATGGACAGGTGGTATGATATGAGTCGCAAAAATTGAATGAGCATGAGAAGAACTATCCCATGTGTGATCTTGAGTTGGCATCAATCATACATGCATTGAAGATGTGGAGACACTATCTTCTGGGAAGGAGGTTTGTGTTGATGAGTGATCACAATGGTTTGTGGTATCTATTTGACCAATCAAACTTGAATGGTAGGTAGGCTCAGTGGTTGGCCATGATCAATGAGTTTGATTTTGAGATCAAGTATATCAAGGGTAGAGAGAATAGGGTGGCAGATGCTCTTAGGAGGTGGATACAGGTAAATCACTTAGCATCTATGAGCTCCTATGGGACCGACTTATAAGAGAGGATCTTGTAGGCATGTTAGCGGGATGTCAAGTATATGGAGATTATGCAAAGGTTACAACAGAGTACAGGTATAGGGACATGTGGTGGTACATGTATAGGTACAGGTGCAGGTGCAGGTGCACAGGATGTGGACTATTGCCTTAAAACAGATGGATTGGTTAGATTCAGAGATAGGATATATGTGTCAGATAGTAGTGAACTCAAGAAGGTGATATTGAGGGAGTTTCATGCGAAACCATATTTCAGTCACTCAGGTTATCAGAAGACATTGACTGCAGTGAAGAAATTTTATTATTGGTTGAATTTGAAGAAGGATGTAGCAAAGTATATGGCTATTTATTTTGATTGTTAGTGTGTGAAGGCATAATGTAAGCATCCATGTGGACTGCTATAGCCGGTTGCGATTTCAGAGTGGAAATGGGAGGTAATTTCCATGGACTTCATCACAGGTTTGTCGAGGACAGTGAGACATCATGATTCCATCATGGTTATTCTGGATAGGTTGACAATGGTTGCACACTTCATTCTAGTGAAGTCTACGTTCCCAGCTAGCGATGTAGCACAAGTATTCATCAAATATGTGATCAGATTACATGGTGTTCCAAAGAATATTGTGTCAGACATGGATGTGAAGTCCACTTCCAAGTTTTGGAAGGAGTTATTTTCAGGTGTGGGTACAAAGTTTTCCTTTAGTACAACTTATCATCCGCAGATGGATGGATAGACTGATAGGGTCAATAGGATATTGGACGTTGTGTTGAAGATGTACGTGATGCATGAAAAACAAAAGTGGAAATATTATTTTCCACTGGTAGAGTTTTCTTACAACAATGGGTATTAGGAATCTTTGAAGATGAGACCATTTGAATCATTGTATGGGCGGAGTTGCAATACTCCCATCAGTTGGAGTTATCCAATTAACAGGGTGTTGATTGGACTGGACATGATGGTGGACATTGAACAGGAAATGCAGGTAATCAAGAAGAATCTAAAGGCAACACAAGATAGGAAGAAGAGTTATGGATATTGGAACAGGTTGTTCAAGGAGTTCCAAATTGGGGAATATGTGTACTTACGCATCAAACCAAAGAAGAGATCCTTATGGATTGGATCATGTGCCATGATGACACCTCGGTTTTGTGGAGCCTTAAATATTATTCAGAGGATTGGGCTAGTAGACTATTGAATTGCACTACCTTCGATAGTGAAAGTCCATGATGTTTTCCATGTGTCATTGCTTAAGAAATACGTTAAAGATGTTGATAATGTGATTAACTAGTTTGTTTTGTAGGTGGAACCAGATGGAGAATTCCAGTCAGAGCCTTAGTGTATATTGTAGAAAAAAGGTGCTCATGCTCTAGAACTAAGAAATCGAGCAGGTTAAAGTTAAATGGAAGAACTTTGGGCCTAATGAAGCTACATGGTATATGGTAGATCAAATGCGGGCTATGTGCCCTTCTTTGTTTGCCAGTTGAGGCAAAAAGAATTTGGTATGTTTTTTTTGTATATGTCTTGGTATATGTTTTGGTGATGTTTGGTATATGTACATATGTATATGGATTTAAATACCACCATGAGCTATGTTATAAAGATCCAATAAGCGGTATGGGTGTCATGTCATTATGATGTTATGTTAGTTATGTTTTCATGTTGGTTTTCTTCTTAGAAGGCCAATCTTTATAAATATTACAATGAGCTAAGTTATAAAGCTCCATCGACAATATTTTTTTCCTACAATAGTCTTGTGGTTATAGGTGTTGTTGAACACTAGGGATGGTGTTCCCCCAAGGGGGAGGGTTTTGTAACAGCCCTGATGAAAATTCCATGTAATAAAAGTTAATAAAGGAAAAATAATAACCATGGTTGATGGCATACCTATTCCAAGATGAATGTTGGGCAAGACATCCTAGTGTGGGTGTTCATTTGGTAATTGAGGGCTAAGGAAATTGGAAAAGGAAATGGCTAAGTCGTTGGAAAGGAAAAATGGAATTTTTGGCATATTTATTTATGAAAATAATGGAAATTAGGAGAAAAGGGAGGTGAAAGGTCACAGGTTGCATGTGAGGAGGAAAATGAAGAAAATAGAGGCCTCATTCATAAAAAGGCTTCTGGGGATTTGTACATAGACTTTTGTTAGTTCATTTTTGGAGCTCTCTCATTATTCCCTCTCTCTCATACTCTTTGATACTTAGAGTTTTCTTGGAGCACTTTTGGAGAGTGTGGAATACTTGGAGTTTTGGAGCACTCTTGGAGAGTGTGGTATACTTGTATTTTTGGAGAAAGAAGGAAAAGGAAGAGTAGGAAAGCGCAAGAGGACATCGGGATCAACAACTACAACCAATTTTTCTTGTAGGTACCGAGTTGCATGTATGTTTTCCTCACTAGTTTTGGCATGCATGGAATATGCATGTGGTTTGTTGGTCATGATTTTTCATTGGGGTGGAGGATGGTCAGGATTGACAATAGATTTTCTAGCCTTTCCATTTCTTGGATAGCCATGGTGATTGTGGATTTATTTCCTTGTTTTTTTTTTTTGTTGGTTTCATGTTTCCTTTAGCTTGGGTTAAGTTATTATTCCTGGAAACCCTAGTTGGACAAACACTCTGGAACTCTGTAACAGATTGGGTCGATTTATTAGTCCTGGAAGCCTTGGTTGGAAGAACACTCTAGAATCCCTTGGTGGGTTGAGTTACTAGTCCTGGAAGCACTAGTTCGAAAAACGCTCTAGATGCCCAGAATAAGTTGTGGGTTGAGTTACTAGTCCTAGAAGCCTTGTTTGGAAAAATGCTCTAGAGCACTCAAAGGCTTAGATAGATACCAATATGATGATGGTTTTGTGATGTCTGACTGTGAGGTGTAATCATTGTTTGATGGGTTGAGGTGGATGGCCTCTAGTAGCCCTAGATGGTTTTGGATTGATGTGTTCTATGAGATCCCACATTCATGCTTGAAATATGGCACGGGGGTGAATTGATGAAGAGATGTTTTTCTCAACCATTCTACGGTTGAGTGGAACATGGAAGTCCCATCCCGGGTTTGGATTTTGCATCATCAATATGGGGTTATTTATCCTTGTGTCTCTATGAGTATTATATTGGTTTATGTGTGGATTATATGGCTATGATTTTCTTGGTATTTATGTTGCTATTATGCTAGCTATGTATATGTTTTATGGCAATAGCTATGTATGGCTCTCATCATGTGTCTACTTGTAAATGAATGAAAAATGTATCTATCATTTAGTGGATGAAATGACAGTTAACATTTGAGGCATCAATGCTTCTTAGTGATTCTAAGCTAAGTATGAGACCCCTATTCTTAGATCTATTATTTACATGTTCTAGATTATATATTCGTGATATGTTTGACGAAATTCCTGTCATGGATAGTAAGGGTCCAATCAAGGTATTATTCAAGTGATTGCATTTGTACTATAATTTCCCTGTTATTTTTCTACTCTTGGAGTTTCATTCAATTTTGGGCAGTGACCTAGGCTTTGGGCCTGAAAAGGTGGCTCAACTCCTGGGGACGTTGGCACAACACTGTGCAATTTAGCCCCTAGATGTTGGCATGCCTTGTCATGAGAGAACCCAGAGCCCCCTGGATGCTGGCAGTCCTATAACATGGGAGCGTCTGGGGGTCAAGTGGTTCAAAATATCAGTGGGACCTGGCGGCTGGTTAGCTTAAAGGTTGAGATGGTTCTTGAGGGTCCTAATGCTGATGTTGAAGGTCTATATGGTGTTTTTCTATCGATTCCACTTCCTTAATGAGATTTAGGAGGTCGAGTCATATCATATTGGCCTCTTGTTGCATTTTTACCCCAGTTGGATGGTTACTTGGGTAGATGTGGGAGGAGGGTGTTACAATAGCCAAAGTTGGAAGTAATGCCAAACTTAGTGGAGATGATGGCGGAGCCTCTACAGGAAGAAGAAATTCCATGAAACCTCGAAAGGCTTGGAATATCGGAACCTCGGAAGGCTCTGAATCTTGCAACATTAGGGGTTGAAATATCGAAGGAAGGAATATCGATACCTTAGAGGCTTATTTCAAAGAGACCCATAGTAGGCCGAATAGCAGAGCCGATTCTCGAAAGGATGAATATTAGAATAGGCAAAACATTGGAACCCAAATTTTGAAAGGCTGGTCATATCGGAGCCTAGATATTTTTGAACTTCAAAGATCAGAATCTCGTATGTTCTTGATAATTGAATTATTTTAAAAGTGTCAAGGTTGTGTGGAGTAAAGAATTAAAAAGGAATTTTTTCCAAAACCATAGACCAAGTGACCTTTTTCTCTCCTCAAGACATGACACATGGCAATAGGTGATTCGCCCTGAGGAGCTGACAGTGGAAGATATGCTAGCATGACGTGGCAGTACTGAGGACACATGGAAGCCATATTCAATGTTACTCGGTGGTCTAATGGGGAAAATCCAAGTGACACGTGTCACCACTAAGAGGACGCCATGTGGAGATGAACATGGTAGCATGATGTCATCTTGGAGCTCGGAATATCGGAGGTCATAGATCTCATAAATCTTGTGCAATTCCTTTTTGAAAAACTTATGGTATAGGGAGCTTCTGATTTTGAGTGGCACTTGGGCATGGGGACCCAAAGAAACAAGGGCATTGATCAGGGCCTAGCACCTAAGTGTTATGAAGCATATCATAAGTTAGATATCTCGTAACTCCATTGTAATTTATTTTTGAAAAAGTTACAATACCATGGAGCTCCGATGTGGTTGGCATTTAGTAGTAGAGACCCAAATAACAAAGGGTGTAGAGAGATAACACAGGGAGATAGGCCCCCGACAAGAGCCTAAAGGACTTAGCACCTAAGTGTTATGTTGTCAGTCACAACACCCAGTCCTATGGTGCAAATGCGATAAGGAGCTAAGAAAAAGGGGCTAAAGGCATAGGAATCTCATAATATCATACCTGTAATATAAAGTTAAGATATGTTGTGGCTCCAAAATTGCACTGTGGTGTAATGTTACAAGATATTGGACTCCACTATTGTAGCACAGAGGTATTGAAGGATGGATGAGTCAGTAGGTAAAGAGTAAATGTGCGTAGAGGAGTTGGTCACTGGAATACATAGCGACTATCAAATATTTCTAAGTCAAGCGTGATGAGGACCATAATGTGTAGAAAATATTGTTGAAACCTGTCTCGAATTTAAAAGAAATCCATCCTTGATCTTGCATACGTGCTTCATTGAATTAAATGAAGAACAAAGAATCCATGTTGAAGTACTTGTCAAGCTCTGTGAGCCATGAATAAGCATGGGGAACCTCCTGGGAGTGTAGTTTGACTTAGAATTAATTCTCAATATGGAGAAATGATCAAGAGACCACTCCCACAGTTACTGTTACAGTGGAAAAATTTGAGAAACAGACACAACAACAAGATAGAGAGGCCATGCATAGGTACACTCTAAAAAGAATGAATGGCAGAGAAATGGATGACAAATAATGCATTCATCAAAATGGCATAATTGAAGCAAGTCATATGAAAAAACATAATGCAGAACCATTCTAAAGAGTATACTCTCAAGAAGTGTGAATGGAAACAGAGGTAGCATTGACCAGTGTCCATCAGAGTACCAAAACTCAGTATAACAGTTGAGAAATGTGGGGGTATTTAACATTGTTATTAGTGATATATGAGAAGATCTCTGGGTGATTGTGTGCGCTATTGTGTGAGGCCAAGTGAGATTCTTTTGCTGAGAAGAGGCTGATAGTTCATAGGCAGAAGAAAGAGACCCCAAGAGAGAGTCTATGTTGTTGTGCAGAAGGCTGAAAATTCTAGAGTAGAAGAAGAAGGCTGAGAGTTGTGTGTATGTTGTTCAGAGAAGAGGAATGAGAATAATGGGCTGCTATATAGTGCACAAAGAATAGTAGAGTGTTGAATGCATGTTGTTGAGAGAAGAGGACAAAGAATTTTGCATGTGCCAAGGGTTGAAGAACATAGCTGATATCAAGAAGAGTGGACTCCATAAATAATGAATATTTAGTTCCTTATTGAGTGTGGGTTGGTTCCCACATACAAGAAATTTGTGCTTCCATCTCTAGTGGGTGTCTAATAAGGCTTTGGGGTTGGTGCCTCTTGCAGGTTGGTGCTTTCATAAATCCAAGGAGCTGCAAGATGGTGCTTGAAACAAATCCATGAAGTTGGTGATTCACATGGTGCTTTTGGTAAGCTGAACATGTGTCTACAAAAGGAGGGAGTTTATGCTAGAAAACAATCAAAAGGAGTTGGTGCTTCCTCTGAGTGGTGGCTCGCAAAGAGATTGATGTAATAGAGTAGGTGCTCCTATTTTACATTAATAACAAAAACAAGCTTTGGTCGTTTTTTCACGAAAGGGTTTCCACGTAAAACCTCCATGTCTCATGTGTTTGTTTCTCATGATGCGTATGTTTGTGTTGGTTGATATGATTGTTGTTATCATTTTTTAATGGTTTCTCTCTTAATACTGATTCACCCACCCTCTCAATATTAATATTGTTTCCAATAGTAGCTTGATATTTATCATACAATGTATGTTAAATCCCCTTTCTTTTAATTATTTTTCTCTTGGTGCGGATCAAATCTATAACTAGTTCTAATTGAGATAAGATAGGGTAGATTTCCTTTTTGTTCCTTGAATCTTAGAATAGAATTGCACTTATAATTATTTCCTTGCATTTTAGAAGTCTCCTTATGCAAGAGAAACTTTAGGTGTGGCTTGACTAAGCCCTCATTTTAGCTCAAGGGTTGCTTTCTGGCAAAGAGATCTATAAGAGAGTAAATCTAATATTTCTCTTTTTGTTGATAATTAATTAGAGACATCACAAGTTAACAGGAAGGGTAAAGGGGTAACTGGACCAAATAGAACCTGTCAGAGCCATCATTACAAATATATAAGAGTCTAATTTGGAACTCTGACCGGGTTGTCTTCCCAAATGTTGATGAGGTAATTTTTGGCCATCAACAAGACATTCCCTGTTAGCAAGGAAAGACCAACATTTCATCTTTAATGCTTGATATTTTAAACTCTTGAAGTATAACTATTTCTGCAACAATAGAGTTCAAGTGAAGAGGTAGACCCTTTTTAAAATTTATATCATTCTGGTTCATTCTCAACCTTCAACTAAATCCAAAAATGGGAAATCATGTAACTCAATATTCCATAGTTCTAAGCAGTGATACCCTCATGGAAAGATCAATAACTTTTACAGGCACACCAATATCATGTGATGTGGAATCATTTCTCAAAAAATACTTAGAGACTTAGGGGTCCTACTAGTGCTTCGCCAATTTTTATAATTTCTACAACAACCCTCCTCAATTTCTCCTAGTGCCTTGAACCTAGGAGAATTGGGGGGGCCACCTAGTCAAGTCAACTAAGGAGTTATGTTACAAACCTTCGTTAGAACTTTTAAATTATGGTTAGTCCTAAAATGATGACCTAAGATAGTGGAGGAAAGATTATGAACCTAATTATCCTTGATTACCATTCCAATAGAAATGAGGAGTACTAAGCCTTAGTCCAACATTAGGGAGGTACCTTGCAACCCTCTAACCTATTGAGGTGACTCCTAAGGAAAGATTTTAACTTGATATTTTTACAAATTTAAGTTTTTATGAGCCATTGTAGTACACTTTTGAGCCTTTGGAAAGCGCTATAACACGCCCATGACCCTTAGCCTAGCACTATTGTCTTAGACTTGACCTTGAAACTTGGTTTTCAACCTATAAACTCTTAAGTAGTGCCCTACTTGATTTGAATATGTAAACTTGAAGATTTTTAACAATTTGCAAGTGAAATTTATATGTGTTTTGGGTAGATCAATTTACTAAACACACAAAAAAAAGTGGATTTAACCACAATTTACAGTTGAACAGAGACAAAAATCTGAAACACATAACACAAAACATGATAAAAGAGTTCACCCTTCTCTTAGGCTACATCTCCTGGTCCAACTTCCAAAGAAAGACCTCTTTCATTAAGTGTTCAAAATTGTGTTTGCATGTTTTTACATAGCTCAAACAACAAAATTGATGTCTCTAATGGATCCATCACTGTCAAGAAACCCCATTTTGGTTCCTTATGCACCTCATTTTTCCATAAATTGAGTGCCCCAAACCCCGGAACAGGCACACAATTCTAGCCTACAATCCCACCCAATGAGTGAAATTGTAGGATGGTTAGTCTGCCCATTAAGCTCCCAGTTCTGAAAATCTTGGTCACGTGCCACACATATAACTAGGTTAAGGGCTGATATTCCAGGGCCTATGTGCCAAAGTTTTTAGCCCTCCACTTGGCACACACTCTTGGTCGCATGGCCACCTTGTGACCTGATATTGGTCCCCCAGGGGGTTGGCCCACTTTACATTATCTTCCATCGGTTTTTGGGTCGGCTCCATGTATGGTTTATAGGAGGCGTCGTGACCATGGGGTTGGGGCTAAGACCTAGACCTTGGTCTCGCCCCTTGGTTCTGTTGAGTATGGAGCATGATTGTTTAGAGGTCTTTGTTTCAGCCGAATGTATACCCCAGGAAGTTTGTACACCCCTCCACGTCGGGGGAGGGGGGTGTGGGGGGGACTTGTCCCCCCCGCGGGGGTTCTTGGGGGGCCGATCCCCCCTGGCTGGGGGGTCCAGGGGCCAGTGGTCCCCCGGCGGGGATTTCGGGGGCAGCACCCCTGAAGCTAAAACATATGTAAAATTGTCTTGTAAAGTATAGTAATTTCTAGTCAATCTAGGTTGTTCATTAGGTAAATGATCTGACGGTAGAACTTATGTTTAGTTTAGGGTTTTTTGCCCTAGAAGGAAACCCCTCTCTTTGTATGAGGGCATTGTATTTGAGGCTGTGTAATAGATGTGTATTCTCCGAGCGAGAAGCAAAGAGGTGAGACTGTGAGAGAAAACAGAGGATATTACAGTGGATCTGCTGTAGGTTGTGTCTCTTTATTTTGCTGGATAATAGAAAGGAAGGACTGGCTGTTCGGGGTGGACGTAGCCCAAACTAGGTGAACCACGTATATCTGTGTCTCTCTTGTTTTATGCGTTTTCTGTGTTTATATTTCTGCAATATTTTATGTGTTCCATTGCTCCGTAATATATAATTTTCTAACAATTGGTATCAGAGCTGAAGGTCTACTTGGCTGATAAACTCATAGGAAAGAAGGGTTCCTCGTTCGAGTGGGAGCGATGGCGGAAGATGGTAAGTTTAGGGTCGAGAAATTTAACGGCCAAAACTTCTCAATGTGGAAGATGCAGATGGAAGATTATCTGTATCAGAAAGATCTATACCTACCATTGGGCGGAAAAACAAAGATGCCGACGAGTATGACAGATGAAGAATGGAACCTTCTCAATAAAAAGGTACTTGGAACAATATGGTTGTGCCTCGCAGCGTTGGTTGCCTTCAACATTTCGAAGGAAACAACGATAGAGGCTTTGATTAAGGCGTTGGAGAAACTATATGAAAAACCCTCGGCCTCAAACAAGGTATTTATTATGAAACGATTATTTAATATGAAGATGTCGGAAGGTGGATCTGTTGCAGACCATTTAAATGACTTTAATATTGTTACAAGTCAGTTATGTTCTGTAGGGGTAAACTTTGATGATGAAGTTAGAGCTCTGTTATTCTTGTGCTCATTACCAGAAAGTTGGAATGGTTTAGTAATGGCCATTAGTAACTCTAATTCTGGATCTAGTACTTTAAAGTTTGATGATGTTGTTGGTGCTATCCTTAGCGAGGAAATGTGATGGAAAAGCTCTGCTGAGACATCGGGTAATGCTTTGAGTGCAGAGTTTAGGGGAAGAAAAATGGAAAGAGGACAGAGCTCAGGATATTGTAGTAAATCAAGGAAAGGTAGATCCAAATCTAGATCAGGGATAGTGTGCTGGAAATGCGGAAAGAAAGGACACTTAAAGAAAGACTATAGATCTCGGAAGGGAAAATAAGGAGATACACAACAAGAAAACAATCATGAAGCAAATGTGACAGGTGAGGTGTTACAAGATGCTTTGATTCTTTCTTTCGAAAATATTACTGATTCCTGGGTGGTAGATTCAGGGGCCTCATTCCATGCCACACCAGATAAGAAATACTTTCATGACTATGTTCAAGGAGATTTTGGAGAGGTTCATTTGGGTGATGATAAAACCTATAAAATTGTTGGAATGGGTAAGGTTCTTGTAAAACAGCTGAATGGAAACCAATGGCTACTAAAGGAGGTAAGGCATGTTCTAGATCTAAAGAAAAATTTGATTTCAACAGGGCAGTTAGGCAGTGAAGGTTGTGTGAAAACTTTCACAGATAAAGCTTGGAAGGTCACCAAAGGAGCCCTAGTAATAGCAAAAGGCGAAAAGGTTGGTACATTGTATTTATGCAATGGTATTTCTAACTCTGTTAATGCTTTAACTTCCAAAGGAGCAGATGCAACATTATGGAATCATAGGCTCGGACACATGAGTGAAAAGGGGATGAAGATTCTTCACTCAAGGAATTTGTTGCCAGGATTGAAGAATGTTGATTTGGACTTATGTGAGAATTGCATTTATGGAAAACAGAAGAGAGTCAGATTTCTCAGAGCTAGGAAAGAAAAGAAGAGCGAAAAATTAGAGCTTGTGCATACAGATGTATGGGGACCTGCTCAGGTATCATCTCTCAGTGGCTCTCATTATTATGTTACTTTTATTGATGATGCAACTAGAAAAACTTGGATTTAGTGTATTAAGAATAAATCTGATGTATTTGATACTTTCAAGAAATGGAAAGCTTTGGTTGAGATTGAGACAGGAAAGAAATTGAAGTGACTTAGATCAGACAATGGAGGTGAATATTGCAACAAAGAGTTGATAGGTATTGTTCAGAGCATGGAATTCGCATAGAGAAGAAAGTTCCAAGAACACCACAAGAAAATGGTGTGTCAGAAAGGATGAACAAAACAATCGTGGAGCATGCAAGGTGCATGAGATTGCATGCAGGATTGCCTTTACAGTTTTGGGCAGATGCTGTAGATACTGCTGTTTATCTAATAAACGGAGGGCCTTCAAGTTCCTTGGATGGTGGTGTTCCAGAGGAAGCATGGACAGGTAAAAAGGTAAACTACTCTTTTTAAAGCCTTTTGGTTGTGAGGCCTTTGCCCATATTGATAAAGAAAATAGAACAAAGCTTGAGGCAAAGTCAAAGAAATGTACCTTTATTGGATATGGTGTTAATGATTTTGGTTATCGCTTATATGATTATGAAAATCACAAAATCATTAGGAGCAGAGATGTAATATTCAATGAAAAGGTCTTGTATAAGAATCAGTTGCAGGAAAAGAAACAGGAAAAAGAAAACAAGGAATACGCAGTTCTTGATGAAATCACTGAAAAATTAAAGGTGTCTGAAAATAATAATAATCAACAACCACAACAACAACAACCACCACAACAGCAACAGGCACCCCAAACACCTGAAAGTGGTGTTAGAAGATCTACCAGGATAAGTAGACCCCCTGAACGATACTCTCCTTCATTATATTATTTATTGTTGACTGATTCAGGTGAACCTGAATGTTATGAAGAAGCAATGCAGGTTGAAAGCAGGAAGAAGTGGGAGGTAGCCATGGAATAAGAGATGGACTCCTTAATGCATAACTAGACCTGGGACTTAGTCAGGTTGCTTGCAGGAAAAACTACATTGAAGAATAAATGGGTTTACAGGCTGAAGGAAGAAGATGGAGGAAAATAGAGGTACAAAGCTAGACTTGTGGTAAAGGGGTTTGCATAGAAGAAAGGTATTGATTTTGATGAAATATTTTCTCTCGTTGTTAAAATGACTTCAATAAGAACTATTTTAAGTCTAGTAGCAGTTGAAGGTTTGCATCTTGAGCAGTTAGATGTAAAGATAGCCTTTCTCCATGGGGATTTGGAGGAAGATATATATATGAAGCAACCACAAGGATATGAAGTGAAAGGGAAGGAGAAACTAGTGTGCAGGTTGAAGAAGAGCTTGTATGGCTTAAAACAGGCTCCAAGTCAGTGGTATCTAAAATTTGACAAGTTTCTGTCTGAATAAGGTTATACTAGATGTCACTCTGATCATTGTGTTTATCTGAAAAAACAAAATGATGGCAACTATATTATATTGTTATTGGATGTAGATGACATGCTTGTTGCAGGGTCTAACATGCAGGAAATAAATGTGCTCAAAAGAAAATTGGCAAATTCATTTGCAATGAAAATTTGGGAGCCGCAAAACAAATCCTTGGTATGAGAATAACTAGAGACAGGAAAAATCGTAAATTAACATTGTCTCAGAATGAGTACATACAAAAAGTGTTGAAAAGATTTCATATGCACAATGCAAAACCTTTTAGTACACCTTTTGCTAGCCATTTCAAACTTAGTGAGGAAATGTGCCCAAAGACCCAAGAAGACATGGATTATATGTCTAAAGTTCCATATGCATCAGCAGTTGGAAGCTTAATGTATGCAATGGTCTACACAAGGCCTGGTATTTCTCATGCAGTGGGAGTTGTAAGCAGGTACGTGAACAATCCAAGAAAGGAACATTGGATGGCAGTGAAATGGATTCTCAGATATTTGAAAGGTACCACAAATCAAGCATTATGCTTTGGTGGTTCAAACATTTCTCTACAGGGATATGTTGATGCAGATATGGCAGGTGACAGAGATAACAGTAGGAGCACTACAGGATATGTGTTTACTGTTGGTGGAACAACTGTCAGTTGGGTTTAAAAAATCCAAAGTGTTGTTGCACTTTCAACAATAGAAGCAGAGTATGTTGCTGCTACAGAGGCTAGTAAAGAAATTATTTGGTTACAAAGGTTTATGGGTGAATTGGGTAAGGAGCATGATATGGGCACGCTATACAGTGATAGCTAAAGTGCCATTCATCTTGCAAATAACTCAGCATTTCATTCCAGGACTAAACAGATACAGCTCAAGTACCATTTCATACGATCAGTGTTGGAATATGGAGAGTTGAAGCTGGAAAAGATAGACACTAGACAGAATCCTGCAGATATGCTAACAAAAGTTGTAACTAAGGAGAAAATGAGAATATGCTCAGTTTCAATTGGTCTTGAAGGATGACGATGAAGATGAGAAATAGCCAGGTCCAAAGAGGAGTCATTTTCCAGCAAATGAAGCAGTGGTGGAGTTGCTACAATCATTCTCCAAGTGGGAGATTGTTGAGTATGGAGCATGATTGTTTAGAGGTCTTTGTTTTAGCCTGATGTATATCCCAGGAAGTTTGTACACCCCTCCAGGGGTTCCGAGGGGGCTGATCCCCCCCGGCTGGGGGGTCCGGGGGCCAGCGGTCCCCCGGCAGGGGTTTCGGGGGCAGCACCCCCGAAGCTAAAAACAGATGTAAAATTGTCTTGTAAAGTATAGTAACTTCTTGTCAATCTAGGCCGTTCATTAGGCGGATGATCTGACGGTAGAATTTATGTTTAGTTTAGGGTTTTTTCCCTAGAAGGAAACCCCTCTCTTTGTATGAGGGCATTGTATTTGAGGCTGTGTAATAAATGTGTATTCTCCGAGCGAGAAGCAGAGAGGTGAGACTGTGAGAGAAAACAGAGGATATTACAGCGGATCTACTGTAGGTTGTGTCTCTTCATTTTGTTGGATAATAGAAAGGAAGGATTGGCTTTTCGGGGTGGACGTAGCCCAAACTGGGTGAACCACGTATATATGTGTCTCTCTTGTTTTATGTGTTTTATGTGTTTATATTTCTGCAATATTTTATGTGTTCCATTGCTCCGTAATATGTAATTTTCTAACAGGTTCCAAGGGCGCAGGGACTAGGGCTAGGTCTTAGCCTTGGCCCCAATCGCCAACACACATTGCGTTAAAATTTAAATGCCACTCGGTTCTATAACCTGTTGAGAAACATGTGCATGACGCATTGGTGTGGGCCAGTGGTGTTTGCTACTAGGTCATGGGTTCAATCCTTCAGAGGTCAGTTTGGACCCCAAATTTTTTTTACATGGCTAATAGGATGCCATGTGGTAGCTAGGGATTGGCCCACGTGGCAACTCTTGATTGGTCCACCCAATCACAATCTAAACCAATATAAAACCACCAAATTGAACTGATATATGACTGACACTTGTCCTCATCTCATTGGCCCATATGAAGTACATGTACCATGTCCAGTCATTTTCCGGTCAACATACAAACTGCTAATTGGGCATCGCAACAACCACATTTTATTTTTTTCTATTATTTAGAAAATTTATCAGAACACGATATTGAGAGAATACAATATTTGTTTTGAGTGAAACGAGTTGCATTGGATTTAGAACTCTGAGATCTATCCAATCATACAAGTTTCAATCATTTTTGAGCACTTTGAATTTTGAGCACTAATTTGATCCCCTGGATCACTCCTCCCCATTGGAATCTTTTGGACCTCCAAAAGCACATTTTCAGTAAAAAATTAGATGAGGGTACATTTGCATCACCCTTCCAACCTAAACCCATTTGGTTTTGTTTGTTTTTGTTGCTTTGAGCTTCTCATAAAGATACTTCAATCTCCCTAATTTTGGAGTCCTTATGTTGTTGTCAAAGATGAACTCTTACTGCAGTTTTCCAAGGTATGCAGAACATAAAGCTACCCTTGAAGGAATATGAACATTCCCTCCTCGGTATTCAATTAATTGAAAATTAAACAATTTCAAGTTCCTTTCACCTTGAACACTGTCATCATGACAATGCTTAGAATGTCTAGCCTTGCACTTGGCTTGACTCTTTACCAAATGTGATCGCCATCACCATGCACCATCCTTCTTCAAAGCCAAAACATGATTATGAAACCCACAAGAATATTTTTTGGGATCAATGTACTCTTTTTCAAATAACCTTTTCATTTTATTTTTGACATCTACATGCTTTATCATTGGCATCTTATTCACAACAATGTTCAACAATGATGCATCCCATTGAAATTTCACTTCATGTTGTTTACCTCTTTTAGGAGGCAACATGTTAGACTCCTGAAACATATTATCAGATGAATTATATGTTGAAAATAATACTGAGAGGGGGGGTGAATCAGATCAGATAAAACTTTTTCAATTTCATACTCAGATTCATACACACAGCTTTAGTTAAGGATATCAGCGTATATACGCGACTTCGTTAAGGGCAACTAGCGTACATGTAGTAATCTTATGATTCAGTTATCTTATCTTCAGTAAATGCATCAGAACATTATTAACCATATTAACAGTAAACAGGTGCAGTATAACAGAACAGATCATCACACATAAGGCACACACATGAACACCATGATATAAGGTGGAAACCCAATGTGGGTGAAAACCACCTGCTGCAATTTGTTTCTATCTTCCTTTAATAAGAACCTTCTTTTACAATGTACTGGTGCAGTCCTTTACCAGCACGCAGGCTACAACCTGCAGAGGGCTACAACCCTCATAGCTCTTGTACTAGCCAATCCGTTTACTAGTACGTAGGTGCCAACCCTACAGAAGGCTACAACCTTCACTCGTTTTCCAGCTACTCCTGGAAGGGAGCTGCAACCCCCTGGCTCTTGTACTGGCTGATATGTTTACCAGTACGTAGGTGCCTACCTACGATCTTCCCGGGACCACGTTTCATACATTTTCATACTGGATCCATAAGACAATCACCATTGTAGTACAACCTGCATCATCAATCACTGAAACACCCAATACTGAATCACTGAAACCCTGTCAACAACATCATAACAACAACCAGATCCAACTCCATCATACTTCACATTGTATACGCTACTTGGATGAACCCAACCTGCGTGTATACGCTCTTTTACCAAAACCAACCTGCGTACAGATCTGCAAATTCTAACTTATAACTCCGCAGCTATATCAGACATCAAAACATACCCAGATCATAATAATAATAAACATGCGTCAGTAGATCTAGTCTGTCCACAGTCAAACCATATGAAGATAATTATTCCAAGCCTTGAGATCTCGTTCCATCATCCTCCACATGAGTGAAACCTTGGTTCAGATCACCAACCCATAACCAGCATTTGGATCTCACACTTCCTCAGATCTTCATCACTCACACACACTCACTACTTCATCTGGCCTAATGATCTTTCTCCTTATATAGCTTTAGGCCCTTCACAATACCACGGTCCAAAACCATAGTAACCCAATACCATCAACTCAATACTAGGGATCAACACGTCTGTCGAGACTCCATGGTCCAAAACCATAGGCACAAATTCCAAGGACTAACTACCACGGACCAAAAGTAAGCTTTCCGACATGTACGCTCTTTTCCGTTCATGAAACTGCATGTATACCCTACTTGGTATATAGCGAACCTGTGTACACGCGACTTGGTATATAGTGAACTAGCGTGTATACGTGACTTGGGCTTAATGAACCTGCGTGTATGAACTTTCTTGGCATGCTGTACTAAGATCTGTCCTCTGATTAAGTTGCCATCACCTGTACCAACCTCTGAGTGAGTTGCCATCAAGGACAACACTTGAATCATAATGCCAACATTATAAACATCAATGAAATAATATTTCAAACTTGATTCATAGCCTTTAAATGCTTTAGGTTCCTCGACATCTTCATGTTTGATCATTAATAATGCAAAGCTCTGACTAGCATTAACAAATTTCCTCATTTGTCTAGCATTCATACAAGATAAACTAAAATTCTTGTTATGTTCTCTAAAAATGTACTCAATCCCATTCTTTAACAAATGAAATTTGTTCTCATGGTGATGAAAAATAGCTCTTCTATCATAAGGATATGGACTTCCCAAAACAATACCACATAGATCAAGCAAAACTACATAAAGTTCAACTTCATCAAGAAAGTTTGCAGTGATTGCAAATCTAAGTATGCATTTATTTGTCACCTGCAATTTTGCATTCTCACATACCCAACCTAAAGGATAAGGTTTAGGATGAGGAATGGTTTCTAAATTAAACTTCTTGAAAATGTCTTTGTTTTCTAGTGTACGGACTACTGATTGGGCATCCTTGCAATCACAATTTTAACTTTTTTAGGTTTTTAGCAAATAGATCAAAACATGAGATACAATATTGATTTTGAGTGAAACAAGTTGCTTTGGATTTAGATCGCCGAGATCTATCCAATCGTATAGGTTTCAACATTTTTTTAGAAATTTGATTTTTGAGCACTAATTTGATCCCTTGGATCACTAATAGACACTAAGGCAACACTATAACAACCATATAAGCCTCAAGGAAGCACTAAAACCATAGGAAAATCCCTCCCTTGAGTCACTCTCTCAAAAATTTTCCTTTTCAATTCTTCATTACACCCTATTAATCATTAGCCCAACACCATAACACCCTCTTGGGCCTCAAGGTAGCGTTACAACCTTAAAACTTGGTCTTCAAGTCAATTTTTTTCATTTTTAAGCCTCCTTAGTGCACCACCAAACCTCTTACCAATGCTACAACACCCCATTAATCCTCAGTCCAGTTCTATGGCCTCAAAATTTCTCTCTTAATCTCATATTTTTTCCTCCCTATCTCTGTGTCGCTCCATTGAACCTCAGTGGAAAATTGTAGTGCACCACTAAGCCTTAATATAGTGTTATAATTATCTCTTGAGCCTCAATCAAGAAACATGAAGACACTATCAAAATTTTCTCTCACTCATAAGGTTTTTTATTGAGTTTTATTAACTAGGATTGAGTTAACAAAAGGTAAAAGTCAAGTGTAAAAAAAATTACTTAAGCAAAAAAGATCCTGAAAACTCTTTAAAAGAGACTCATAACAATATCTATCCCTCACACCAATTAACTCTCTTTTTATAGAGGTAAAATTGATTTATTGATAGAGTATTTCACCTTAGATTTCCAAGTCAGCACTAGATTTAGCTAACTTGGCCCAAGTAAGTGAATTTTTATGCTTATTAAACTTGGTGTTTTATTTTTATGGTAATTTTTTGATGCAGTTATATGCACAAAATTCATTTTATTTTCACAAAATGAATTATTTGCTTCATATTTAACCAAGTGAGTGAATTTTAGGTATATTTTATTGGTCTTTGGTTTGCGTTAATATGTTACTCTTCAACCCTTTCCCTCTAGTGACTTACTACACACTTGTACCATATTTTAAAACTCATGGAAAGAGGAAAAAACACTAACTTGACTGTAGAAATAGTATTAAATCCTATAAAAGGTCATTTGACCCTTCATATAACTACCTTACTACTTGTCCTTTCTCAAATCGATCCTAGAGCTATGCCTAAGCTAACTAGCAAATGAGTTTTAACATCTGTAATGTTTTTCCATGACATCAAATCCCAGAATATCTTTTGTAAAATCCAAAAAACTCTCATTGTTGATTTTGTTTAGCTATATATGGTTTTCCTTACCAAAACACCCAAGGTTTCAAGTCTATATTTTCTCCCAAGCTTTCATCTAATCTTTTTGGTAAAATCTCATCCAGGTTTTTGTATTTTTTTAAAGTTGGGTAGATGATTTTTTTTTCTTAGAAACCCTATTTTGTATCTTAGCATCATGTTGAGTTCCTTAATGGTAAAATACCAAAACATCTTGTTCAAGATTATGAATCTAATAATATTTATGTTTCCTCACCATTGAAACCCATGACTTTGCACAAACTTGGTTGGCCTTTAAACTTGGAACCCTAGGTTCTGTACATTTTGCATTATAAGCTAATCTTTATAGTGGGTGCTTTTCTATTTTACCATATTTACAAGAATAGAATATATGTGTCCAAGAAATGAGCACGCAAAGCGCCATTAGTTGAGTCTTTTGATGAAGATGAACTTGATAATTCCTTTGGGCCTAAGTTCTAGGAAACTCCATGTTTCATCAACAAATATTCCATGTATACATGTTCAAGATATGCATGTTGTTTCAGAGGGAGAATCAACCTGTATATGACCTAGATTTAGAAACCTGCAAGGCTTCTAAGAGATTTTGACTACCAAAGGTGGCTACACATACATTTATGTTCCAATTTGCGAAAGTTGTAGAATGGTTGGTGAAGCATGTAGACCTAGAAACATCCATGATCAAGGACAACTATGGGAATCCCATTGCTTCTTTCAACATATTTAGTATCAAAATGTACTACGATCTACCAATTGAATAAGTGTGATTAGATGAAAATTGGCTAACAAACTTCAATACTTTTCCAAGAGAACTACTCAAGTCAAGGTGGACTAGCAAGGGTACTTTTAGAACAAGGGAAAACAAAGAATGTTTAGGGAATTGGTTGAAGACCCCATTTTAGTTAGTGGATTCCATGCAATGTTGGCTTTATGGTTAACCCAATGTCGAGACCTTCCCTAAAGGTTGGGTCCCATTCATGTACACTTTAACATTCAAAGGAAATATTTTCAACTGGTCAAACATCTTACCAAGCTCATTGAGGGACAATATTGAATAAGCTCATAATCCTAAGGAAGGCCATCAACCTTAATTTTTCATGGCCTCTTACCTCCTAGACATAGTATGTGTAAGAAGGAATTCACAGCCATGAATTGGAGATGGACCATTCATAAGGAACCAATTCAAAATCCTTTAGGTGGATCACTATCTACTGACATATGCATATATTTGTTAAGAGTTTATGGTGCCCTTATATGAGGCTTTATTCAATGAGGCCGCCCCATGTATGTTAGAAATGGCTAGATAGGTAGTTCCCTCAATTGGTGACTATTTTTTGGACCAAGATAACACTTACATAAAAGTATTTAGAGCAACTAAGCCTACAAACTTTCTTCCCATATTTATGATTGGTGAAGTGGATCCTCAGGAAATATCTTATCAAGTTTACAAATGGGTAGGTGGATCTCTCTTATGAACCCAGAAGCATCCTTGTCCACACATGCATTTCCACTTGGGAGTATATGAATTGAAGGACATCAAGATGGATAAGGAATATTTTGTAGCTCTAATGCTTTTCCATTTTTGGGACCTATCATTCCACATGTATGATTGAAGATATACAATGAAGGTTGCATATTATTAAAGTACAAGTGGGAGTATCAATTAGAGACATTGGTAGTGGAAGATAAGCAAAATAACACTTTATATTTCACAAAATCATTTCAAGAATAGGCTATAATCCTACCAAAAAAAAGGAAAATATTTTGGAAAAATTAGAAGTAGCATCTCAACAAGAAGCAACCTAGAAGGAATATGAGGAATGATAGAGGCAAGAATAAGAGGTATCAAAAATAGTAGAAGAAATTGTCAAATTATCTCAGGAGATTGAACATAAAGAGAAATAGGAGGAGGAAATGCGGAGAGAGGAGGAGTGGAAAAAAGAGTTGAGGAAGACAAAAAAAATGAAGAAAAAAAACAAATGAAGAAGAAAGGAATAACTAAGAAGAATAATGGAAAAGGTTTCAAGATGAAGCAAAAACAAAGCCAAGGAAGAATCCCTTTAGGCTCAATAAGAAGAACTATAACTCAAATCTTATTAGGATTCAACTACTATGGAAATTGATTTAGCATCGCTGATAGTTATAACAATCACAGGAGGCCGCCTACCCATGACAGAAACGAGAAATACATTATCCATGAGGAAGAAGGTGTTGAATATGAATATGTTCATGTTCTATCATAGGCTAAATAAGGTTTTGGAATATACAAAGAAAATATATGGCACACCACGTCTGTCACTAATATAAATTACCATTGAGAGCCATATTTCCTCACACAAGAAAATATCCCCTTTCCATGGCCTCAACTGGCATTGCATTCTCTGAAGCCACTAAGAGAAATGTGTGGGATCTCCTAGAGAATATGAAGAAGAAAAATGCACAAATAGTTGAGATAGAGAAACAGATCAAATTTCTAAAAGAAAAGCCCAAGAAAATGAAAAGTGCATGCATCTAGGTGGAGGAATATAAGGCACATAACTCGAAAATACGTTATTCCTACAAGTATCTAGTCTTTCAAGTATACCCATACACATAAATCATGTAGGGAATCTTAATCAATTTATTAAAACTTGGGAAACTAGCCAAGGAGAAAGGAACTCAGTTACAAGGAGTCCTAAATGATGTTAATCAACTAGACCAATGGCATAAAGAATATAATAAGGCCCTACTAGATGTTCCCAGAATCAACACCCATGAATTGATGTATGATTCTATTGCTATCAACCAAGATCTAAATATACATAAGAAATTAGAAAATGATATAACTTGGTTAGTGACACAATATCAACGTTATTACTTCTTGGTAAACTTCCATCAATTGGGACCCAAGGAGACACTAGGAATTGTGAAGAAGTAAGTAGAGATTTGGAGGAGTTTTTGAATGCAAAGGAATTGTCTTTTAGTGTCTTCACCAGTAATCTCACTAAGAACAACTTGAAGAAGCATAGTTTTGACCCTACTAAGAAACAAATCATATTGAACTCTTTCTGTTGAGATTGAAACAAGATGATGGAGCTTAGTGAAAAGAGTCGCCTTCACTAAGTGGGCCCGCAGGCAAATTATGGCACAAATTCTATTTTTGATCACAGTGTGGATGATCACAGTGTGGGTGACCACAATGTGAGTGACCACAATGTGAGTGATCACAGTGTGAGTGATCACAATGTGGGTGGCCAAAGTGTGGGTGACCACAGTGTGAGTGATCAAAGTCTATTTTTAGACTGGCTGTTAAAAATAGAAAAGTCAAATATTATTGTCTCATAATAATATTTGGACTATAAACTTGATCTTATTCTCTTGGAGCACTTCAGTTTGAGCTACAGATGTGGCCCATGCAGCTGTCAGAAGGAAGTACGCTTTTCTTATGAGTCAGTTGAGTTGTTTCATGCATGACTTTAGTTAGAACTCAATCAATTGAGTTTGGTGGAGTTGATTGTGGAGTTGATGGAGTTGTGTTCAGTTTGACTTGGTTAAACTAGTTGTAGTTAGTCTAACTGCAAATAGACTAATGATGAGTTGTTAAACTAATTATTAACTCATAATACAACTATAGAATACATCAGTTAACTCAGTTGCATGTCAGTGCATGTTCAGTTCAGTAGGGACAGGTGTTAGAGAATCAGATTGCTATCAGTTGTGACTATAGTTGTGCATCAGATCTTGCACAATCAAGGGATTGAGTATGCCAATGAGTTTTCTCATGTATTTGCCCAGTTTGTAGCTTCTGCTCACGTCTTACACATTGTGAGTGATTCTTTGGAGGTGAAATACGAGTTTGGTAGACCATTCTCATCAATTCTTGAGCAGGTATTGAGCAGTGGAGGCAGGCAAGCAGTGGAATAGATTTGGAGATCAGATCTTAGCTGTATTGTGTGTAACAGGTGGAGCTGGTACTGGATTGCTTGTGATAAGCATTGTACTTTGTAATGTTACATGGTCTCAATCATTAATATACAGATAGTGTGGGGTTTTTAGCGAGATGCTTTCCCCGGGTTACATACTGTGTTAATGTGTGAATGCTCTTGATGTTTTATTGTTATTGATGCTACTATATTGATGATCAATGTAGAGGAGCTTATGTATTGTGTATGTATTCTGGAATAGTACATGATCAGGATAATCTCTGTTGAATATGTGTTAAATTATTCAAAATTTCTACATGGTATCAGAGCGAGCTAGATAATTGTAGAAAAAGTTTCTACATGGTATCAGAGCTGTTGATCATCAGATCTACTATTCAGGAAGTGTTTACATTCTATTTCTTCAGGCAGAGTCTGTAATCGGGCCAGGTAGCCTCTGGATTCATCTTTCCTTAGGAAGGTGAGATATCCGGTGAATGCCCATACAATCAATCTCTGTACGAGAAATATTATGTTCTCACGAATCTTAGATCTGAGGCGGCTGAGTTGGTTGCTGGTGGAATTCGAATTTGCAGCAGTGTTTTCTTGGTGACAACGCAGCAATTTCTTTCAACGGATTGCGATTAGAGTATGCTCTTGAGGGCAACTCAAACTATATTGCATGGAAGGACAGGATGGAGGCAGTATTGGATGATAACGGGCTGAAGGAGTTCATAGATACGGATATCCCAAAGCCTACTGATGCTGCTGAGGCGGAAGTTTGGCAAAAGAAGACCGCAAAATGTCGAAGGATTCTGTTGGAGGGCGTGAAGGATCACATTGTGTCCAGCCTCCATGGAAAGGCTACTCCATATTTGATGTGGAAATCATTAACAGAACTATTCCAAAGCAAGAGCGATCAGAGGAAGCTGGCGCTCAAAGATAAACTCAGAAACATCAAATGCGAGAAGGGTGACAGTATTCCCAAGTATCTCATGAAGTTCACTCAGTGTCGAGATGAGCTGGGAAGTGTGGGGGTTACTGTCGATGATGAGGACTTGGTGAGCTTGGCTCTCCTTGGTCTTCCGAAGAGTTGGCATTCCTATCAGGACTTTGTCAATGGTCGCGAGAAATTGCCAGGATGGGAAAGACTATGGTCAGATCTTGTGCAGGAGGAGATCAGGCGGAGTACCAGGGACGGATCTTCGTCAAAGGGAGCTGATGAAGAGAATTGTGCTTTGGCTTCCAAAGCAAAGAAAGGGAAGAGCAAGAAAGCTTCTCAGTCTGGTGCGAAAGGCAAGAAGCAGGATATGTCCAAGGTGAAGTGTTTTCACTGTCACCAGCATGGACACTATGCCACTAATTGTCCGCAGAAGAAGAAGAACAAGCAGGCTGCTGGATCTTCAGCAGGAGAGGCTCTAGCCTCACAGTTTGAGCTTGATTTTTCATTGATCGCATGCTTGGTTTCAAGTGTGATGGGATCAGTGTGGTTCTTGGATAGTGGTGCGTCTTTTCACATGACGGGAGATAGAGATTTATTCTCTGATCTGGAGGACAAAGATCTTGGAGTGCACATCGAGATGGGCGATGATGGTAGATACAGTGCGACCGGTATCGATACCATTTCCTTTGAGAGGGAGTCTGGTAAACCCTTCGTATTAAAGGAAGTCATGCATGTTCCAGGATTGACGAAGAATCTCATCTCAGTGGCGATGTTAGAAGACAAGGGGTATGATGTTGTTTTCAGCGAGGGAAAGGCTTTCCTGCACAGCAAGACAACTGGTGAGACCCAGAAGATAGGGGTTCGAGTGAGGAACCTTTATCAGTTGCATGTAGATGGATGCGCAGCAATGGCGGGCAAGGCAGAAGGATTGGTGAGCCGGGATGATGGCAAGTTGTGGCACAGGAGATTGGGTCACCTTCACCATGGAGCCTTGAAGATACTGCAGCAGATCACTACAGGGCTTCCTAAAGGCACACTTGCGCAGTCAGATCAGTGCAAGGGGCGTACTTTGGGGAAGTTTGTGAAATCCACCTTTCACGAGAAGGATAGTCGCGCCACGACGATCCTTGAGAGAATTCACACATACGTGTGTGGACCTTTCTCAGTTGCTTCGACAGCAAAACACAGGTATTATGTGATTTCTGTTGATGATTTCTCTCGTAAGTTCTGGATCTTCTTCATGCAGAAGAAGAGCGAGACATATTCAAAGTTCTATGAATTCAAAGCACTGGTCGAGAAGGAGTCGGGGAAGAAGGTGAAGGCTCTTAGGAGCGATAATGGTGGTGAATACATCTCGGATGAGTTCAAGTATTTCTGCAAGGCAGAAGGGATTTGTAGAGAGCTCATAGCTCCCCATAACCCACCGCAGAACGGGGTAGCTGAGCGGAAGAACAGAACGATTGTGGGTGCTGCACGGGCAATGTTGCATGATCAGGGCCTACCCCTTCACTTGTGGGCGGAAGCATGCAATACAGCAGTTTATGTGCAGAACCATTGTCCTCATAGGATACTTGGCATGAGTACACCTGAGGAGACTTATTCTGGTAAGAAGCCTGATCTTTCTCATCTGAGGATTTTTGGTGCTAACGTTTACATGCATGTGACGAAGGATGCCAGGAAGAAGTTGGAGCCGACCGCAAAGGTTGGGATATTTGTGGGGTAAACTGATACACCCCACAACTATCGTGTGTATTTGCTAGACAGTGGTAAAACTATTGTGCGACGGGATATAAAATTTCAGGAGGAGAAAGCCATGAAGTGTTTGCTTGAGAGGGAGCTACACTTGCACCCAGATGAGGAGCTATTAGTTCCTAAGGATGAGCTTCAGGACGTGGATCAGCCACAGGACGAGGTTCATGGAGTGGAAGAGACCACTCATGCAGCGCCAACCATCAGAGGGCGAAAGAGCTTGACAGAAGCTGAGCGACTGGATCAAGATGCAGAGAAAGTTGTAGGACCACCTACAACCCAATGCAGGTAGAGACAGTCACTTGATCGGTACACTAGATACATGGCTCTGATGAGCAAGTGTGTTGTGACTGAGGCATCCTCTTTCGAGGAAGCTGTGGAGGATCCCGCATGGGTAGACGCCATGGTGGAAGAGTATGATTCTATTGTCAGAAACAGTGCATGGGAGATTGTTCCTAGACCGAAAGGCAAATCAGTGGTGGGTTCGAGATGGATCTACAAGATCAAGCAGGCAGCTGACGGGAGTGTGGAGAAGTACAAGGCAATATTTGTTGCCTGAGGCTTTTCACAGATAGAGGGGATCGATTATGAGGAGGCCTTTGCACCTGTCGCAAGGTATTCTTCCATACAGACGATTCTTGCTCTCTCAGCGCAGATGGGATGGCACATTCATCAGATGGATGTGAAGACTGCGTTCCTCAATGGAGTCATTGAGGAGGAGGTGTACATTGAGCAGCCCGAAGGCTTTGAGGTCTTCAGCAGCGAGTCACATGTGTGCAGGCTCAAGAGAGCGCTGTATGGGTTGAAGCAAGCACCACGTGCTTGGTACACACAGATAGATAGCTATTTCACAAGACTTGGATTCTCCAAGAGCGAGGCGGATCCTAACCTATACCAGATTGTGGTGGAGGGTAAGTTGCTTATCATTGTACTATATGTTGATGATTTGATTCTAACGGGTGATGAGCTGTTGATACTGTCATGCAAGAAGGATCTTGCTACAGAGTTTGAGATGAAGGACTTGGGCCTCCTTCACTATTTCCTAGGATTGGAAATATGGCAGCGCAGTGGTGGACTGTTTGTTTCTTAGGGCAAGTATGCTCGGGAGATACTGGAGAAGTTCAACATGCATGGCTACAAGCCTGTTGATACTCCTCTTCCTGGAGGTTGGAGGAAGGAGGATGCCACTTCGGGATAAGAAGTGGATGCCACTGTTTATCGACAGTTGGTGGGGTCGCTGATGTATTTGGTCAATACACGACCTGATATATGCTATGCAGTTAACCAGCTTTCACAAGCTATGGTTAAGCCTACCAAGCTCTTCTGGAAGGCGGGCAAGCATGTATTGTGCTACTTGAGAGGCACATCGGGATATGGTTTGCGGTACAGACAAGAGGATGAGGTGAAGCTATGTGGCTTCACGGATGCAGATTGGGCAGGGAGCCCAACAGACAAAAAGAGCACATCAGGAGGGGTCTTCAGTATTGGATCGACAGCAGTTTCTTGGTACAGCAGGAAGCAGAGATCCGTGGCACTCAGTTAAGCGGAGGCCGAGCATATGGCAGCAAGTTTGGCTGCATGCGAGGCTATATGGATGAGGAAGATCCTGGTTGGTTTGTTCGGTTCTCATTTGGATCCTACTGTGATTTACTGTGATAACCAGAGTTGCATTAAACTCTCGGCTAATCCTGTATTTCATGATAGATCTAAGCATATTGACATCAGGTACCATCATATCAGAGATTGTGTGCAGCGGAGGATCATGTTGCTTTCATACATTCCAACGGAGGATCAGGATGCTGATATTCTGACGAAGGCTCTCACCAAGAGCAAATTCGAGTACCACCGAGGTAGGATAGGGGTTGCTGATAATCCATATCTTGTCGAGAGGGAGTGTTGAGATTGCAACAAGATGATGGAGCTTAGTGAAAAGAGTCGCCTTCACTAAGTGGGCTCGCAGGGAAATTATGGCGCAAGTTCTATTTTTGATCACAGTGTGGATGATCACAGTGTGGGTGACCACAGTGTGAGTGATCACAGTGTGAGTGATCACAATGTGGGTGACCAAAGTGTGGGTGACCACAGTGTGAGTGATCAAAGTCTATTTTTAGACTGGCTGTCAAAAATAGAAAAGTCAAATATTATTGTCTCATAATAATATTTGGACTATAAACTTGATCTTATTCTCTTGGAGCACTTCAGTTTGAGCTATAGATGTGGCCCATGCAGCTGTCAGAAGGAAGTACGCTTTTCTTATGAGTCAGTTGAGTTTTTGCATGCATGACTTCAGTTAGAACTCAATCAGTTGAGTTTGGTGGAGTTGATTGTGGAGTTGATGGAGTTGTGTTCAGTTTGACTTGGTTAAACTAGTTGTAGTTAGTCTAACTACAAATAGACTAATGATGAGTTGTTAAACTAATTATTAACTCATAATACAACTATAGAATACATCAGTTAACTCAGTTGCATGTCAGTGCATGTTCAGTTCAGCAGGGACAGGTGTTAGAGAATCAGATTGCTATCAGTTGTGACTATAGTTGTGCATCAGATCTTGCACAATCAAGGGATTGAGTATGCCAATGAGTTTGCTCATGTATTTGCCCAGTTTGTAGCTTTTGCTCACGTCTCACACATTGTGAGTGATTCTTTGGAGGTGAAATACGAGTTTGGTAGACCATTCTCATCAATTCTTGAGCAGGTATTGAGCAGTGGAGGCAGGCAAGCAGTGGAATAGATTTGGAGATCAGATCTTAGCTGTATTGTGTGTAACAGGTGGAGCTGGTACTGGATTGCTTGTGATAAGCATTGTACTTTGTAATGTTACATGGTCTCAATCATTAATATACAGATAGTGTGGGGTTTTTAGCGAGATGCTTTCCCCAGGTTACATACTGTGTTAATGTGTGAATGCTCTTGATGTTTTATTGTTATTGATGCTGCTATATTGATGATCAATGTAGAGGAGCTTATGTATTGTGTATGTATTCCACAATAGTACATGATCAGGATAATCTCTGTTGAATATGTGTTAAATTATTCAAAATTTCTACACTTTCTTGGTTTCACTAAAAAATGATATGCAAATTATCTTCTAGAAAACCTCAAAGTATTATATATTCATGGAGAGCTTGCTTCCAAACAAAATCAAGATGATTGCATCATACTATGAATTTTGGGTAGCTTATCTTCAAGACATCATGAAGTTCCCAATTGAAGATCCAACCAAATTTCAAGAGCTATCAACCTCATTTATGAGGTTTTTAAAGAATTTTATTTTATCATATTTGTAAATCATGAGAAGCTAAAGAGTTGTAACTAGCCTTAGAGAACCTTAACAATCACAAGGGGTAGTTACTAAATATGTACATATTGTAAAACTCTTACTATTGAGAGTTCCAAACTTTTGAATCTTTTTTTTTTACTGCAGACGATAGCTATGAGACTGATACTTCTATATCCATTGAAATAACATTGATAAGCCTTGAAGGAAATTGTTGAATCCATATTTGCACATGCATTTTGTTTTTTTATATACTATATTTTATTGAACAAGTTCATTTACGTATATTTTTTGTAAGTTGTATTATTGCTAGGACACAAACTAATCTATGGAATAGATAGTCTCTTCTCATATTTATTGTTTTAGTTTTTCTTATTTCATTAATTATCACTCATTAGATGAAAATATTGACTATTGTGGATTCATTATAGTAATTTAATCATTAGTTGTTGTCCTGAATATCAACTAATGTTTCCATGACTGTGCATCTATGTGTTCGTCAACTCATTGCTTCCTAATTCTTATCTTTTTATTAGTTGTTATTAGAGCTTGGATTAGGTGTCTTTTACATTTAGATAGTTTTAGCTTAGAAATTACATCCCTTATTATGATGATTGTCCATATCTCACAACATTCTTGAAACCTTGATGGGCTAGAATGTGGATGGGTCTCTTACTCCAAACAAAGTGAGGTCTAGTTGGGACCTCATATCAAAGAGAACCCCTTAATAACTTTTTTTGGGTCATTTGTCCCTATCAACTCCTTCATAAATGAAAAATCATTAAAATCACTTAATTTGAAATGAAAATAGGTTTGTAGGGATGAAAGAGGAAATCCTATAAAATGTGCTTGAAAATTATTCAAAGTGGTAGACTTATTAGTAGAGGAAAACAAGGAAAAGAAGGACTCTTTATCCATGGTAATGTCCATAGTATGTCAAGAATGCATGCACATGACAAGAAAGTGAATTCCTTTTTCCTCTCATACAATAGTAAAACCCTATCATCTAATATGTTTAAGAAAGGAGAATACTTAAATCTACAAATGATTCAACAATATCAAAGTGTAATAATAGCATAAACTATAAGAAATAAATTTAGGGAGGAAATAGAGTAATTGTATTCATCAAGAAAGAATACAACAATAGTTACCTTATCATGTGTTGTGAGGAAATAGAGTAATTGTGTTCATCCAGAAAAAATACAATAGTAGTTACCTTGTCATGTTTTGTGAGAAAATAGAGTAATTATATTCATCAAGAAAGAATATAATAGTAGTTACTTTGTTATGTGTTGTGGTGGAATTTTATTCTCAAATATTCAAGTGTCCATTTATCTCTTAGGATTTCAAAGGTCACTAGCTCCTAAACATGTTATGATTGCAAAGTGGAAACTTATCAATTCTATAACATAACCTTTACAAAATCCAAAAATAATTAACTTATGTAGAGAAGGCTCATATGTTGGATGATGAGGATCCCTAGGGATTTTTTCATAATTATGACGCAATACTGGGTGAATCCCAAAAATTTAATGTCTTAACTACTCTCGAGTGTACAAGTTTCACTATATTAACCTTAGGTATGATGTACACACATGTTTGGATCAATTTGGACAATGTAAAAGGGATATCACTTCCATAATGCTACTTTCGAAGAGTTTCGAAGAGAGAAGTATGGTCTAATAAACCCAATATAATATTAAAACAATTCCATTTTTCTTTAGTTTTGGGATTTATTAAATTTTATAAACCACGCCGTAATATGTTTGAAAACTAACATTGATTATATCAAGATGATAAAATTAATGTGTCAATGATTATATAAAATTACGTTGATTTTATTATTATTCCGAGCAACATTCAAAATTGAACCCATCCCAACCCTTTATCATTCCGAACAACATTCAAAATTGAACCCATCCCAACCCTTTATCATTCGGAACAACATTCAAAATTAAACCCATCCCAACCCTTCTTCAAGCTTCTAGTCTAAATATCAAAATCACTTGTTAATCTCGAAGCTTAAATTAAATTTCTATATTTCAAATGAAAGGCGATATTTTTAATAATCCTACAATATATTTTAAAATTTTTTTAATGTGACAACCATAAATTATGGGGAATTTTTAGCTTTGAGACTCGAGTAATATTGATTGTAATATTCAGTCGGACAACAATAATTCATTTATGGGGGATCATGAATTTTGACCAACTAGGCAAGTGAAGTGATGGACCGAAAGTAATTGGCATTGGCTGCCACATCGTACAAAGTTACCATTGCTCTAGTGTCACATAGCGAACAAAGAATAATTCAGAAATTTCTACTTACTTTTTTGGTCAGAATTTATAGCCCCCATCAATAAATTATGCTTTTCCCGCTTCCATTTTTGTCATCGGGCAATGGACTTACTATGTTGTTGTGTATGGTAGTTTGCTTTTTATTATCTCATTGACCTCGAGCCGGAAGTGAGTGTGGAATCGAAGGCCAAATTAAATCACCTAGAGTTGGTAGTCTTGGGGAAATCGAGTAGAAAAAGATGACTGTTCTGTTTGGCACATAGACTAGACAGGCCAAGCATTTTGCTTAGGTGAATGTGAAAAATTTCTTCAAACTTTGATTTAATTTATCTTCAAATTGTATTTCTTTATTTTCATTTTTGTTTAAAATTTTATGAAAAATAATTTCTAGTTTAAGATAGAAATTTTAGTATTGAAAACCCATAGTATTATGGTATTTTTTTAAGCCTACAATATTGAAAATGTTACTGACAAATTGTAGATAAACTATATTTGGTGGTTGTCAGTACTAAGCTAGCACCTTGTCCATGAGTTTTCATACTATAAGATAAAGGCCAATAATGGGATTCATTGGAAGAATGCGTGCTTCCAATTATTTTTTAATTAATATGTGTTGTATTAAATGACCATATTTTCTTTTTCTTCTTTTCTATAATTTCAAGATCTTTTGACTTAATGTATTGAATCTGTAAATGTTGTTGAATGGTAACTATATATTCCTTTAGTTTTCACCATGAGGATTTTGGGTTCATTTAATTTGTTTTATGGAGGAATTACTCAAACACCTCACACTGTGCGCAAAACATCAACTATACAAATACATATACAAATACATTTTCATATTTATGGGTATATGGTGAATCACCGTTGAGACTTGGCACTTTAACTCCATGAATCATAGAAATTTTAAATGAGCAATATTTTTAAGTGTGAATCAAATTGACCGAGAATTCAACATGATTTTCCACTATTCGAGTAGACCCATTTGCAACAAATCCGATCGATTCAGATTAACCCTTCTTTTCTTTAGAAGTTCGATGAAGTTTCAATGTTGAGCTTGTTTGGATTAAATATTTTCAAAGAGACTAATGTCTTATGGTATTGTCAGCCAAAACACGCAGTCTTGAAAAGGTTGTTACAATGGTCAAACTGATTTGATTGACATAATCAAGATAGGTATCCGTAAAATCCAACTCCAATTTGATAACTAATACGCTCGATCTTGGGACTATCAATATGCTTATTTACTAATTTTTATTGATATTTTATGGTGTTTTAATGTAAGAACTCTTTAAATTTTTAATACTTTAAAGATATAGAAAGACACTATTTCATTGCGATATTTTTTTTAGTGAAGGGTTTATTTAATATACACTTGTCAATGGAAGTATAATTTTTTAATAATATTTTATCTTTTGAAAAATTTGATATAAGATCTTAAATTGGAGCATATGTAGAACCTCTCATTAATTCCCACGACCCTACTGCCCGGTCAATTTTCTTTTACTTTCATTCCATATTCTCTCCGGCTGATATCAAATCTTAATCCTGTTGTATTAACTTTTTCCAAATAAAATTAAGACAAACATTTCAAATTTGAAAATTGATTCCAAGAACATGAAACCTAAAACTTAATAATTATAAATACTTTCGACTCTAAATTATAAAACGATTATAAAGTTAAACATAATACTCACCCTTATCGATGAAAAAGTAAATTTAAACAATAGTGATTAAAAAAAACCAACCAAAACTTTAAAAAGGAATATTTCCCACAATTTTTTTCATATATATTTCTCATATGCACAAAAATATTGCAAGTACATCAACCATCCATAATTAGGGTTCAATTTCCAATTATGTGTGAAATTTATGCCGTAGGGAAAAACGAGGACAAATTAGTTATTTCTCATATGCACCAAATTATTATAAGAACATCCGCCATCCATAATTAGGGTTCAATTTCCAATTATGTGTGAATTTTATGCTATAGGGAAAAACGAGGACAAATTAGTAAAACACGCGACCTCACAAAATTTTTCATTACACTTCTGCTTACTATAGCTCCGTGGTCCAACAAAGACAATACCTGTGCTACTTAGTGAATCTTATTTTATAAAGTCAACTAATTAATTTATTTTTTAATTCATACGTGATGAAAATATATCAAATATTTGCATAAAATTTCTTTGAATTGAAATAAAAAAAATTCTAAAACCTTCTATTTATGGATATCAAATTTTAATCAAAATTTGAGTATTTAACAAAATATATATATTAATATAAAAGGAAATTAAACTAAGTCTTTGAGAGATGAAAGGAATGGACAGATTCATCCTATGAGGTGAAGATACATGACATGCAATTTAATATAGGTGTGCCTAGCCGAGTATTTTTTTGGGCACCCATTTATGGAAATTAATGGTATGATTCAACTCCACCTAGCTTTCAAATTTATATTTTCACAACATCAATAATTTTTGAATTTATGGGATGTGATCATTAGTGTACATGTTAAACATTGATATAGGTTAATATATTACAAATGATTATGGAAGGATTTATCTCTTTTATATATGCGTTTCCAAGCAAAGACGTACATGTACATTTTAACGAGGGTAGATAAGTTAATGGTCTTCATAGAAAAGAAGGAATAACTAAGGAGAAATGGATCTAGACATTTTGGGATGTTAAACACATATATTGATTGTTTCATCTACTCGCATCACATCAATTTCCTTCTTCAACATGAGGGAGACTAAGTGATAGATTTTCTTTGCATTGAACTTGGTATACCTTATCATAAGCTATAGAAAATAAGTTAACATCAAAAGAGATTCAAGTTGAGAAATACCTAATTGTGATGGAAGATTAGAAGTCTCCCTTCTCATGCAACCTTAAATTTAAGAAGGGTTCCATCTATGTCAAAGTAACATATTAAAATGAAAGATACCATGTGAATCAAGTAGTCTAAATATATTTCACATGATTAATGTTTTCTTGGTATTATTTGAGTACATGAGAGATGTATGTGGGAATTGACAATTCTCCATGAGCTAGTCAAATATTAGTTTAGGGTCTATAAAAATTTATACATGTGCAAGATTAGGCTTAGAGAAAATTTAACAATAATAAATCTTTCCTTGGTGGCTGCTTTTATAGGTAGGGAGAAGGTATATGGATCACACTAAATGGAGGAACTCTTCCCTACATAGTGGAAGAGAAGTCCATCACAAAAGGTGAACATAATAGAGAGCATGGTGCCTAACCATGGGCATTCTAGAAAGAGTTTGTACTTCATGTATTGATCAAGTACAACCATGAGGTATTTGGCCATATTATATCAAGGATGAGGCTAATAATTAGGTGTTGAATTGAGATTTCCTCAATATCATTAAACCTAGAATAAACCAAGCTACCTTGGGAGAGGTTGATTGACCCATGATTTGGCACGTTTGGAGGGGCATAATATTGAGGGTGGAGCTAGGATCAATTAAAACTAAAATTATATTGCATTGTTAATATTAATTTGGAGAAAGAAAGGAGAAGCAATATTCTACTCACATTCGTGGGGCTTTGGGAACATCAAGGAATTGAAAGATAAGGAATGGGTTACCATCTATCCAAGTGCCAACTAGATGATAATATCCCAAAGATAGCCCAACAAATAATTTCTCTACTCTATATAGTATTCTGGAACATCTAATATGGACATTATTGCTCTATGGGCAGAGATATCATATTTAATAGAATGAGGCTTAACTCGAGGTAGGATTCTAATATATGTACATGAGAGCTATATGTAATATAAAGTTGTTTTTAGAATATTTCACCTACCAAATTCAATAGGAAACAACTTTCCCTATAATTAAATGGGTGCTAGGGTTGGATGGGAGATGAAAATTGAAAGAACTAGTGCACAAAGAGATTGAAGGTCCAAAATAAGACACTATAGTCTAAGGAAAAAGAGAGGACAGGTGAGGGAGAATAGAGCCTTTTCTCAAGAGATGGAAGGGTTGATGGGAACACCCTAGTGTATTTTTCATAATGTATCATGATAGTTAGAGTGGGGCATCACACTAAAATGAGGAAGGAGAAACTTGATTGACCACTAGATTTTGTGGTGAATTGACAAACCCTGAGAGGGAATAAAAAAAGGAATAGAAAAGGTAAAGAGAGGGCCACTAGATTGATTATGGTTATATAGTTTATTAGATTATATAAGGTTGTAGATTGATTAGGATAATTCAAGTAGGGTCTTACAACAAAGGAAAGAAGAATGCATTAATAATAGATACCAAACTAACTAGGGTTAATTCATTAACTTAGTTTTTTGAGTTAATTAACCTATTCATTGAAGATGAAAGAGAGGGGAAATCACAGGAAAAAATTGGTAAATAATTTTTATATCTTTTGAAGTTACTTGGAATAAATATAAGAGATGTGGAAAATCTCCAAGAGAGAAGTTATTCACTTAAATATACTTGCACACACTGCAACACCTTCCTATAAAATAGATTTGTTCTCAACCTCCAATATAATGCAATATAACACACTAGGTCTACCATATAATATAAGAAAACAATGAAGTGATTACTGGTAAAACAAAGTTCCCTCGTAAATATGATACCTCCCTTACCTTAGCTACATTATCATCCCTTGAGGTAGAAGTGTTAAATTATCCACAGTGTGAGAGGTACAATATTGTGTACCTTAGATCTAAAAAAATTATTACATACAAGATATCCAATAATAAGATGAAAAATATGAGCACTAGTAATATCAAAACCCTTAAGATATGGAAATAAGTTAAAATATGCTTTGTTATGGAAGGAATCAACTCTTTTTCATTTGTCTATTTGAAGGGGAAACATCCAAATGAGCTAAATTCCAAATAAACTATTCTCCCACACTTTCATTAGGAGGATTCCATCATTTGCTATAACTAATCAATAAACCCTAACCATAACAACTTCGTAACTACATATTAAACATTATTTAAAGAGGTCCCATTACATTTACTCAATACTAACTACCATAGTGGGTCTTATTTAATAATATATTGAACCTAGTTCACCTTATATTGATTGGGCCCTTAAAACCCCCATTACACCCCTAAGGATGATCCCAAACTACAAGCACTTATACAAAAGTGTTGCCCTTAATTCTTATGGTGATGAGGTATAACCATAAACTGGGATCCCATAGATAAGAACAGATTTTAATCCTAAAGTAAGCTTGATGACCAAGGTCCCATGTACAAGTGCTAGCCACCATGTTGTAGTCCAATAAGCTCCACCTAAATTTTGGGTCCCATGTCCAAGTGCTCATGTTGAATCCCCTTTGAAGAAAATTGAACTGAAAAGGTGGCTAAAAATGAGGCCTCAAAATATATAGATCTATCCATATCAAAAAAAGTGTCCACATAATACACTACTACTAAAGAATAGGAAAGACAAAAACGAGTAGTTGTGAACCCAAAATTAACAACTATCCACATACCAATAATCCTAATCGTCCTCTGAATCATACCAAGCATATCTTTATTGAGTATACTCTACATTGAATAATGGGTATATGATCTCAATACTATATGTCTCCTTAGATTTAGTGATTATGGGTTTAATGTATTGGATTCCTTAAGACCACTCAAAGAGAATTTTTTCCACCAACATCATGGTATGTTCCACCACATTGCTACTTTTCACATTCATTAGGGCTTGAAAGTAGATATTTGGAAGGGCTACATCTTACTAGATATTGATTAGAGGCAGAACATATGATATACCAAATTAAACCACCAAAAATCATTTATGGAATGGTATTGGTTTGGTAGAAATATAATAACCTTGTCAAATGCTATTAGCTATATAGCCCACATAGTTTCCATAAAAAAACACTAAAGTAGTTTACTTTAAATCAATGATACCTTCATGTCCCTAAATTTGATTCACGTGATTTTTGTTTTTTTAACTAGGATTTTTTCCAAGAGGAACGTAGATCTACAACTAGTTTCTTCAAACTCTTCTTTGAAAGCTACGCGAATTGATCTAAGTGTCATGGTCCTCTTTCTTTTCCTTTGAAAACTTGAAAGATAAAAAAAAATATTATTCTTATTGGCCCCAAAAGGAGCTCTGATACCACTTGTTGTGTACCTTAGTGTTGTAGCAGCTACAATCACCCTCCAAATTTTTTCCTTAGCTTCATTTTGGAGCCTCCCCACCAAATCGAGTACATGTTCAAATCGAGTTGTACTTGCTTCTTGTCTTCACCTCGGTGAGTGTGCTGAATGGGTGGAATCGCATGCATGTGCACAATGACATGCAAGTTGTTGCATTCCCTTGCATGCAGTCAACAACATAGCTCACCTTATATGCTCCGTGCCGGTTGCTGAGATGGATCTATAACTTGTACGGGTGCAGTTTCATCCATGAGTGCATGTTGCGCCTGTTGCTGTACATGTTCCTACTGCAACTCATTCTCTCGTCTATGCAACTCTTGTTCTTCCTTGAGTTTCTGCTTCAACACATGCAACTCCTTCTCTATTCCATTCTCTGTCTTTGCATGATCTTATTGTCACGCTGTCACCTTATAGCTTCAATCTCCAAAGTTGCTTTCATCACAAGAGGATCTGCTTGAGCTTGCAACTTTGTTCCACCTCTGTGTTGTCAACAACCTTCCTCTTGCATTCGTCAAATGCGGGTGTGCTGCCTTATGCTGTTGTTGATGGTGATACTTGCTATGATGCTTATCATTGTGATGATGCTACCATCTTATCTTGATGTCCTTGTCTATGAACAACTTGATGTCTTCATAGGTAGGCAAGATCATAGACACTTGCTTGGCTGCAACCCACGTTGTGCTCTCAACGGTTTCCTTTGACTCTGCTCTCCCGAAGTCCATTGTACTTGTGTTGATGAGAGGTAGATGAAAACCTGTGATGCCTGGATACATGAAAACACTTATGCCAAGAAATATGTCAGTTGAAAACCAAAATGAACTTGACAACTGACTTGCCACATCCCTGTGTGACTGATCATTAAGGTTGCACAATTTCCGTTGGGAGGTCAAGAGACTAATTGTCAAAACTGTGCAAGGCATAGTCGGAGATGTCAGGAGGCTGACTTACTACTGGAACTGCATAATGCACAATCTAGCCTAGCTTTCCAAGGACTAAAACTGTACGATGTGCAATTTCAGTCAGTAGTGACATGGTAACTAGCAAACTACATTGTGCAGTTTCTACGGCTAACAAGACACTGCCTCCAAGAATTTCACAATGCAAGCTTGGAGGCTAGTGCGTGGCTAGGCATGTGAAATTTCTCGAGGGAAGGCAGAGCCTTCGCTTCAGGAAATGCATAGTGCTAGCCGTGCAAGGCATGGCCCGAGCCAAGGTAGCCCAGTCCAGCCGACATGCAACTGAAAACATGAGAAGTCTAAATGCATGGTAAGTTGAGTGAAAACAAGAGTGAAATATCATTCATGCAAACAACAAATGCAGGATTCTGAAAATGGGCAAAGCATGCATGTGTGTGAAGTGAGTCGTCACAATGACAAATGTCCATGAAAAATAGTGTCATGCATGCAGCAACAGTGAGATGTTAATGAAAAATGAAATGGTGCTACTACAAGCTAGTATGCATGTAAATGACAACAAGCACTCACTGAAATCAAGAAGACAACACTCACACAAAGAGACACACAAAAAGCGACATAAATGCAACACAAGACATGGAAGGTAGGCTTACCCCAAAATAGTTAAATTGAATGTATCGACGACTCGTAGATGCAGTGTGGGATGTCAGAGCTGCAAGGTCAATGTGAGAATGAGCTCTTCAATGTCCATTCATGAGTTTTGATCAAATTGAAGATGTGACACACATGCCTCAAATATAGGAAGAGTGACACTTGATGGGAGGTTTCTGACAAGATCCTTGCATGCAACCGCTAGCTGAAAAAGTAGATCCCTGAATCAAGGGATGCCTTTACATGCTACCTTGGGAGAAGTAGCCCATGCATGCAAATCAATTTTTCTTAGTCTTGGAGGGAACCGGTCAACTCAACTACACATGTAACAATATGCTCAGCTAGGAGGAAAAAATGCACATTTCTGGGAGGGAGATGGGCTAGCTGCCCAGAGGGATTGTGCAAATTTTGGGCAGAGAAGCTAACTTCTACCCAGAATTGCACAATATCTAGGCTGAGCAGCTGACTGCTACCCAGAATTGTGTAATATCTGGGCTGAACAGCCCTGCTAGGAGGAATTGTGCAATTTTCTCAGCGAATAGTGATAGGCAGAATTATGAAATTCTGGAGCCCAACAGGCTGCCAGAAAAAATTGCACAATTTCTAGAGGGAAGGCTAGTTGCCCTCCAAAATTATGCAATTTCTTGAGGGAGATGCTCATTCTGCAGCTAGACCAAATCTAGTGAAATAGCCTGTGAAGGGGATGGAACAAGATTTGATGGACATGATGTCATTCTGCAAGAAAATCACTAAAGCTCATGTACTTGACAAGACAAGACATGCTACTATGAAAGGTTGGTAGGGAGGCTCCAAAAAAAGCTAAGGAAAAATTTTGGAGGGTGGTTGTAGCCACTACAACACTTGGTGACAAACTGGTAGAACTCCAGCTCTCTGAATGGACCTTGTTCATGAAAAGAAAGTCTAACGCCTCTGGAAGTATTGTTCAGTTCTCAATTCGTCTTGGTTTCCACATTGCTTGATTGTAAAATGTAGCATATTCCAATCCCTTGGTTGGTCAACACACATTCCAAACCAAGCCAACGCAATTGTTTTGATTGGGGTTGAGGAGTATATGATGCAAAAGCAGTATAGTTGTCAGAGTCTTAGTTTCATCTCTGGTGTTGCTCCACTGCCAACAAGCTTGGAAAGTATCCCGACGGAGTCACGCAAGAACATAAGCATGGCTCCGTTGCTAGCGAGCCTAGTCATTACCATGGCAGAGTTACTTGCATCACCTCTCTACAAAGGAAGCCTTTCTCTTCTGTCACCTTATTCATTTTTCATTTTTTCAAACTTTTTTCGATTTTTCATTTTTTCATTTTTCATCTTCATAATTGTGCATAACACTTATTCATTTCAGAGGTGGAAGAGGGATCTTGACTTATTGAGAGTAGAAGAGGTTGTTCCTTCAGATAAGTAGTTTATGTATACCTCTGACGTGCTTTTTAAGGTTTTCCCCCTCACCTTACTCTACTTGACTGAGCTGACAAGGATTAACCCAAAAACAACCAACTAAAGTAGGTGATACTAGTTAGCGCACAAGCATTGTGTTTTCACCAAGGTTCACTTCGAATAGTATGTATTTTCCATTGATGTATCATGGACTAAAGACAACAATTTCTTACATAAGAGAGCAAACAACAGATAACCAAATTTTGATAGTTGTACAAGTCTGCTTGTACTTTACCCGACTTATTTCAAGAGTCGCACATGGTCCATGTGAAACTAACCTACGGACAATAACAAGCAAACAAACCAAAAAGCAAAGCAAGAAGCAGAAGAAAATGCAAAAGCAAAGTGAGTAAGAAAACAAACAAGAAAGCAAACAAACACATAAAGAAAGAAGCAAACATGCATGCAAACAAACAACTCAAAGACAAACACTACTCCTACTCCTAAGCTAACAGTGCATGGGTCATCTCACATGAAGTGATACTTCCAATGTAGCCACCGGCGCATTGCTTGATCCATGTTGGTGAAGTCACAGTTTGCAAATATCGCAGTTGCGCAAACCAACAAGCATGAAAGATATAACGATGAAGATGGACACATTCCGAGCTTACAGGCAACCACAGAACAAATATGAGTGAAAGCGCATGACATACACTCTATGGAGATGCCATGGTGATGTGCTACATTGTGTGCAAATGTAGAGTGTATGCATTCTCTTGACTGTGACATGCAAGAAAACGTGAGAAAGGTAGACTGCTTACATTGTGCATGTGTGCTTGTTATGTAAGATTCCTCCAATGCATGAGCGATGTGATCGTGTAGTTCGAGTGGAGGAAGTGAAATCTGGGTGTTTGCTTGATCTTCAATGCAAAGCAGAGCACAATGAGGAGCCTTGAGTGTTTCAACAATTTCCTGATTAGAAGTGAAACCAACCTCAAGACAGCGACGGCCTGAAATAACTATTAACTCGGGTTGAAGTGCCTCGACAGTCTGCAGGGTTTCGACTTCATTGATATATAGATCATCGTAGACCAATGTCTTAGATAGATTAACAACGATTGAATCAACATCGTGATCAGATGAAGAAGTAGAGAGATCATGACAACCAAGATCAAAAAATTCAAGATGTTTGTCGGCATCCTCATGATTTGATGAATCAGGCAGAGGGGTAGATGAGAAGCAAATATGTTCACCCTCTGTGTTTTCAGAAATGACAGATGACAGATTGGACGGATTTTTGGAGGAAGATGTGTCCTCTCTGCACTGTGATGATAGAATGACATATGATGTGTCATGTGAATGATCGGAAGTAGAAGCATCCGGAAATGGGTTTTCACAGGGGAAATCAGCAGTGGAAGAATCACAAGGGATGTCAGGATAAAGTGGATGAGGCGCGGCTAGAAGGGAGTCATCCTTCACCGCGGGTTATTCTTTAGATTCCCGCACACACTCATCATGAATGATGGTGCAGGTTGGCTGCATAACACCAACTCCATCGACAAATTGATCCTTGTTCACAACAGGTGAGGAGTCCAAAATGGGAGAACACAAGACAATACAATCTGGAGGATCAATAGAACACGAGGATGGAGGTTGAGGGAATGAATCCACGTGACAACCAACAGGCTTGCAAGCCAAATCTGCGCAGATATCAAGAGTAGGTGGGGTGGGAGGATGTGACAGTTCAACAGATGTGTGTGCATGATCTCCCACATCACTCCATGGTGGTGGAGCTGTTTGAGGAGGTGAAGGTGGACAGTCACTTATGACAGCCACTGTGCCTGCCTGTGATTGCGTAGCTCCATCACTGAAGTGTGATGAGTGGGGTTTGGATATGCAAAGAAGATACTCAAATCTTCCATAAAGAAATTCCCAATCAATTTCATCTTTGGGAAATCGGTATGAAAGATTACAAAAGCATGTGTAAAACTGATCAATGGATTCATCGAGTGCTTTTCATAATTTTAGAATTTCTTGATTGAGTGCTTTATGGTGAAATTAATTGAAAGAACGATCTATCTATGCAACCAGATGAGCAAGAGAATGAATAGATTTTTTAGGTAGCATGGCACACCAGTGCATGGGGTGCCCTCGAAGCGTGTAAACGAACAGCGCGCAAGTCATGTACTCTTCAAAGATTCCATGTCTTTTGCATGAACTGACAACACCAACTGCATGCCTAACTAAGGCTACATGGCCCCCACCATCGTATGTTTTATGTGACAAGTTATTTGAGAGCTCTTTCGAAATTATGAAGTCGTTTCCATAAGATATAAACTCTAGAAGAGCAACTCTGTAGTTAGTCATGATAGATATGTAGAGATTTAAAATAGATGTGAGGACTCATCTTGTCATCTAGCCCTCCTTCTAATGCTAAAATGTTGACGGTGCTGGACTTGCCAACATGTAAGGGGATCTCCCCGGTAAGAAGTCCCAATTAGACCTCAGATTGTTTGGTGTAGGAGACCCAGTAGTGGGTCATATGATAATGCCTTGACCACGATTTCACATAGAGGCAAGTAAGATGTCCCTCTTGGTAGCAAGGGTGTCACATATGCAATGAGCCAAGGATGGTGCATGAGAGGTTATAACACACGAGGGTTGAGATGAGTGTGCCCCTTGGAAACCTCTGATAGCACGGAGTTAAGAAGGGAAGACAGGAGCAAGGATGCATCACAACTTAGAAGGAAAGTTAGCTAGCAATCCAAAGTGATGGTTAAACCAACAAAACATTTTAGAAAGATTCATACATACATACACAAAAATAGCTATACATGCATGCGTAAGCAAACAAATACATATATAATTTAGAGTAAATAGATAGCTGAAATACAATACAACATATCCATGAAATGTTCTGGCTCTTGTTATGTTAAGAGGTGTAATTTCTAGTCATACAATACATCCATGTCCAACCACTAGTTCTGATAGTGGAATGTTACAGCCATAACCGCCTGCTCCTCCAAAGAGATGTACTAGCTCTGCGCAGTGGAGAAGCCAAGGTTCATTACAATACTATCCAAGCTCTCTCTAAGATAGTCCTATTGGAAGCTTGGCTGACCAAAAGCCTTTACAATGAGTTATGAGGTTCTATTTATAGAAAAGGGTGGGATGACCCTTGGCATCCCCTTTGTGACAGTTCATCTACCCTCATGACTCTTCTTCTACTCTATGACTGTTACATCCAACTATTGACACTTGAACTTCCACTTGACAAGACATTACATTACAATGCACATGTGCCCATGTGAGACAAAATGCATTGAGCAAGCCATGCAAGACATCACTGAAACTCAGACCGTTGTGGTGAGACCAACCCTTTGACATGCTTATGATGGTTGAAAAGGTGCTGAGCTGATGCCAAGCTTGGTTGTCCATGATGGTGTCTGTGTGCTCAATGGTGACATCTTGTTGAAGCGAACTCTTGCCTTTGTTGCATCCGGGTGCACCGATATGGCTCCTCTGTCCAACCTGTTTGATAGCTTGCGCATGGTCGTCTAGGTGCGACCGGAACAACAACATGTTGATGCATAGTGTCTACACTGCTCTCCAAGCATGTGCTGGTGGCCATGCGCATCAACTTGTCAGAGTACATGTTCAATTCCAGTCAAACTTGCTTCTTGTCTTCACCTTAGTGAGTGTGCCGAATTGGTGGGATCGCATGAGTGTGCACAATGACATGCATGCTGCTACATTCCCTTGCATGCGATCAACAACACTGCTCACCTTGTCTGCTTCATGCCGATTGTTGGGATGGATCTATAACTTGTACAGGCACATTTTCATCTGTGAGTGCATGTTGCGCCTGCTGCTGTACATGTTCTTGCTGCAACTCATTCTCTCATCTATATAGCTCCTATTCTTCCTTGAGTTGTTGCTTCAGCACATGCAACTCCTTCTCTATTTCATTCTATGTCTTCACATGATCTTATTTTCACGCTGTCACCTCATAGCCTCACTCTCCAAAGTTGCTTTCATCACAAGAGGATCTGCTTGAGCATGCAACTTTGTTTCACCTCTGTGTTGTCAACAACCTTCCTCTTGCATTCACTACATGTGGGTGTGCTTCCTTCTACTACTACTGATGGTGCTGATCACTGTGATGCTGATTGTTGTGATGCTGCTACCATCTTATCTTGATTTCCTTGTCTAGGAACAACTTGATGTCTTCATAGATAGGCAAGCTCATAGACACTTGCTTGGTTGTAACCCACGTTGTGATCTCAACGGTGTCCTTTGACTCTGCTCTCCTGAAGGCCATTGTACTTGTGCTAATGAGAGGAAGATGAACACATGTGATACTTGGAGTCATGGAAACACTCATGGTAAGAAATCTGTCAGTTGAAAACCAAAACAAACTTGAGAACTGACTTGCAACATACCTGTGTGATTGATCATGAAGGTTTCACAATTTCCACCAGGAGGTCGAGAGACTGACTGCCAAAACTGCATAAGGCACAATATGGGATGTCAGGAGGCTAACTAACTACTAGAACTGTGCAATGCAGAGTCTAGCCTAGCTTACTGAGGACTAAAACTACGCAATGCGCAACTTTAGTAAGCAGTGACATGCAACCAACACACTGCATTGTGTAGTTTCTGGGGCCAACATGACACTACCTCTAAGAAATGCACAATGAAAGCCTAGAGTTCAGTTCTTGGCTAAGCTTGCACAATTTCTGAAGGGATGGTAGAGCCTTCGCTTCCATAAATCCGCAGTGCTAGCTGGGCAAGGCACGGTCTGGGCCAGGGCAGCCTAGTCCAGCCGATGGGCAACTGAAAACATGAGAAGTCTGAATGCATGGTGAGATGAGTGCAAACAAAAGTGAAAGATCATTTATGCAAACAACAAGTGAAGGATTCCAAAAATGGGGAAAGCATGCATGTGTGTGAAGTGAGTCGTCGCAATGACGATTGTCCATACAAAATAGTGTCATGCATGTGACAACAGTGAGATGTTAATGAAAAATGAAACGGTGCTAGCACAAGCTAGTATGCATGTAAAAAATAGCAAGAGCTCATTAAAATCAAGTAAACAACACTCACACAAAGCAAAACACAAAAAGCGATAGAAATGCAACACAAGACATGGAAGGCAAGCTTACCCCAAAACAACTGAGCTGAATGTGCTGAAGACTCGTAGATACAATGTGGGATGTCAGAGCTACAAGGTTGATGTGAGAATGAGCTCTTCATCGTCCGGTTCATGAGTTTTGATCAAATCAAAGATGTGATTCGCATACCACAAATCTAGGAAGAGCGACACTTGATGGGAGGTTTCTGAATATATCCTTGCATGCAACCTCTAGCTATTAAAAGTAGATCCTTGAATGAAGGGATGCCTTTTCATAATGCCTTGGGAGAATCAGTCCATGCATGCAAATTAGTTTTGGTCAGCCTTGGAGGGAACCGGTCAACTCAACTGCACATACAACAGTCTGCTTATCTAGGAGGAAAAATTGTTCATTTCTGGGAGGGAGTTGGGCTGGCTTCCCAGAGGGATTGCATAATTTCTTGGAAGAGAAGCTTACTACTGCTTAGATTTGCTCTGGGTTGAGCAGCCCTGCTGGGAGGAATTACACAATTTTGTCAGTGAACAGTGACAAGAAGAATTGTGCAATTTTGAATCCCAACAGGCTGCTAGACAGAATTGTGCAATTTCTGGAGGGAAGGCTGGTTGCCCTCCAAAATTGTGTAATTTATTGAGGGAGCTGCTCAACCTGCAGCTGGACCAAGCCTGGTGAAATAGCATGTGAGGGGGATGGAACAAGCTTTGATGGACAGGCTGTCATTCTGCAAGAAAATCAATGAAGCTCGTGTACTTGACAAGACAAGGCATACTGCTATGAAAGGTTGGTAGGGAGGCTCTGAAACGAAGCTAAGGAAAAATTTTGGAAGGTGGTTGTACCTGCTGCAACATGTTTTCAATCAAAAGAGGAGTTGAATGCACTCGTTTCTCCTAAAAATCTTTCAGAATTTTCCTAAGCCACACAATTTCCTTCATTGCTTCAACTGCCGCCACATATTCTACCTCAGTTGTGGAATCTACTGGAACTGATTGTTTGTGTGACCTCTAGGAGGCATCTCCTGATTTGAGACTCATAACATGACCTAAAATAGATGCCCCAGTTTCTTTATCCCTGTCAAAATATGAATTCGGGTATCTAATCAAGTTGAAGTCACCCACGTGTGTCTACTTGAATCCAAAGCCTTGAGTTCCCATTAAGTACTTTAGAACTCTTTTTATATTAGACCAATGATCCTCACAAGGCTTTTGCATGAACCTAGAGAGGATTCCAACAACAAATGAAATGTATGGTTTGGTAGTAATAAGGTAGTTGAGTATTCCTATGAGTTGTATGTACTTTGTTTCATCCTTAAATTATTTTCCTTTAGTGGATGTGAGCTTTAAGTTCTGTTCCATTGGAGTAGCCACAAGATTGCACTCATCCATGTCAAACTTGTTCAACAGATCTCCAATGTACTTCTTCTGAGAGAGGAATATAAACTTCGGATGTTGGGTTACTTCAATACCAAGATAGTAGTGAACATAGCCCAAATTTGTCATCTCAAAATATTTCCTTAGTTCTTTCTTTATGGATGCAATGTAGCTCTCATTGTTCTCTATCATCACAATATTATCTACATACAACATAAGATATAATATTGTTTTTCCAAATTTCTTGAAAAACAAAGTTTCATCATCAAGATCATAATGTTTGAAATTGAGTTTCAAAAGATACTCAGTCAATTTCTTGTATCAGGCTCACGGTGCTTACTAGACGCCATACAAGGATTTTACAAGCTTGCATACTTTATGTTCCTAACCCTTCACAAAAACTCCTTTTGGTTGGGACATAAGAACATTAACTTTCAAATCTCCATTCAAGAAATAATTTTTTACATCCATTTGATGGGCTTTTCAACTGTTCTGAGCTTCTATGGAAAAGAGTGTCCAAATGGTATCCCATTTTGCTATGGGGGAAAAGCCTCCTCATGGTCGACCCCTTCCTTCAGTGCAAAATCTTTTTTCACAAGCCTAGATTTGTGCTTGTCAAGTGAGCCTTCTGCTTTTACTTGTTCTTGAAGACCCACTTGCAACCTATTGGTTTCGCTCCCAATGGAGGGTCAACTAGCTTCCAAATGCCATTATTTATTAAAGAATCATATTATTTTTGCATCTCTTCTTTCCATTAATCAAGAGAAGCAAATTTTTTGAAGGAATTTGGTTCAAAATATGTAGACAAAGTTAGTTCACAATCATAAGAAACATCCAAATCAACAGGTGAATCAAAATCATCTACATCACCTCCATTAGGTCTAGTTGAGATTCTTGTTCTATCTTTCCAACCTCATGGGTAAGAACACTTTCAAGTGTCTTTGTCATCCATTTTGGAGGAACTTTTTGAGATGGCCCAGGTTGCTCAGTTGAATGAGATGGGGCTGAATCAAGATTTAGTCTACCAATTCTATCAATCACAGCACTCAAAGTGTCATCAATGGTTATAGCTTCGTGCTGGGGAGAGAGTGATTTAGAAGAAGATTCCATATATTTCTCTAGTATAGGAATCCCCCCTTCAAGATATGGAATCCCATTATCAAACTTTGTATGTACAAATCTATTCAAGTGATCAAGTTGCTGCTCAACAACATTGTCAATCTTGGAAGATTCAAGAAATATCAAATATCTAGATATTATAAACTTCGTATTCACTTCATCATAGAGATGATATGCTTTGGAGGTATTTGAGCACCCCAAGAAGATACATTTGTGATTGCAACGAGTTTGTTTCTTTGTTCCTTGGGTATCAAGGAATAATAGGTGGAACCAAAAACCCTGAGATGACTCACCGAAGGAATGTGGCCATACCACATTTCATAGGGAGTATTTATTTTGTTAGCATTATATGGACACATATTCTTTATATACATAACATATAGAACTACATCAGCCCAAAACATCAGTTTAACATTCTTGAAAAACATTATGGAACGTACCATATTTAAGGTTGTCTTGTTCATTCTTTTAGCTACTCTGTTTGGTTGGGGATTATAAGGCACGATTGTTTGATGTTTGATCCCATGTAGGTGAAGATATTTTTCAAATTCATTTGATGTATACTCTTTTCCATTATCCGTACAAATGTATCCAATATGAGATTGTGCATCATTTTCAATCCATTCATTAAAGTTCTTGAATGTTTCAAAAGCTTCATATTTTTCTTCAATAAATAAACCTAACACATTCTGGTGTAGTCATCAATAAATTTTATCATATATTTATTACCATTTGTAGAAGGAACAAGCATTGGGCCACATAAATCAGAATGAATGAGTTCAAGTTTTCTATGTGCTCTAGAATGAGAATCATGAAAACATTGTTTGATATGCTTTCCTCAGATACAAGAATCGCATTGCTTAAGTTTCCTATGATAGTAGGAAAACCAATAACACCATTTTTCTTCAACAAATGGAGGTTTTCATAGTTCAAGTGTCCAAATCTATCATGCCATAAAAGAATTTATGGAAATGTACCTTCATCATAGTGAGAATTATATGAAATTTTTTGTGCATGAGCAGAGGTTCCTTGCAGCTTCATAAATATTTATTCTTCTATCCTAGTGATGAAAAGTGAGTGATCAGATGCTTTTCTGACCTCAACCTTGCCATCAAATATGTGAATGGAGTGTCCTTTCTAGCGGATGTGAACCAAAGACAAAAAGTTTTTCCTCAGCTCCGGGAGGTATAGAACATCAAGTAGAAGAAAGACTGGAAGACCCAACAGTTTATCTTGATGATGCCAAGCCCTAATGACTCGAGTTTTGACTTATGCGTAAATTATACTTCTCCATCAAAATTATTATTGATTTGTTCAAATAATTCTCTCCTAAAATTCATGTGGCAAGTTTCTCCTAAATCAAAAAACCAAGCATCTTTCCATTAATCAAGTGAAGCATTGAATAAGTCTTCAATTATTCCAATATTGTAATTTTCCACAACTTAATGAGAGGACTCGGGTGCTTTACGCTTCCCTTTTTCAGGTGTTTTACCTTTTCCTTCATGAATTTCCTACTCAATTTTGTCCCAAGGCATCTTACATGTGGAAGCATCATGTCCATATCTATTGCATCATATGTAATGAAGATCAAACCTTTCTCCTTGGAAATGGCTGCCCCCTGCCTCTAAAATTCTTCCTTCCTCTTCCTCTTTAGCCACCTCTTCCTCTAGAAGAAAATTGTGCATGATTCTTCTCTTTTTGTGCAAGGCACACAAATTCTTCAGAGGAATGAGGAGTTGTCGTCTTCCCAAAATCCTTCTCTCTTTCAGTAAATTTCTTCTCAAGGGAGTCAAAGGTAATCTTCTTAAGATTTCTACTTACTTGCAACGACTCAAGATAATTTGAATAGATGGGATACAATGCCTTGACATAAGCTATGAGAGGAATAATTGTTTCAACACCAATGGTTTATTTCATGCATAAGGGATCTTACTTCTGATGCTAAAGCAAGAGGCTCGACATTTTTCAACTCAAGATTAAACAACTTTATCATCAATTGAACAACTTCAACTTTAGAGTGTGAGTCATACAATTCCTTAAACTTATTTAAAGCTTCAAAGGCATTTGAAAATAGATAAATACATCAAGTCACCTCTTCATTTACTGACGCTGCAATCAAGGCATAGGCCTTGTTGTTTTTTTTTCCCAAATGGAAAGCTCCTTATCTAAAGTAGGATTTTCCAGTGCATTGTCTCCGTCTCCTTCAGAAACTCCTTTCCACAACTAATCGAAAATGAGGGTTTGTTTTATCTTCTGGGACCACTCATCATAATTCTCTTTTCCAAATAGAACTACTCCCATAATGGATATTAAAGAATGCATCATAACAACTGATATGGGCCCAAAATTTGCAACAAACGATTGGTTTCTGCGATTGTCTTCAAACAACCAATGTGATATATTTCAATAATTTAAATAACACCATATATGATCTTCTCAGGCTTTAACTTTATATGTTATATGGTCTTCAAAAGAGAAACTTAATTCATATACCATATATCACTTATATATATTATATACCATATGCTCCTATGGTATTATAATTCCAACTCATATATATATATATATAAACTCATGAATCCACATTGTTATACCATACGACTCATCTCCTTTTAAAAAAAGAATAACAAGAGTTCAACGAACCATTCACATAACTCAATGCACACATGGTAACTCATTGCATACCATGGCCGGAGTTCAATCAACCATTCACAAAACTCAAGAAATAAGTTAACGTAGAGAGGATACCATGATAGGAGTTCTCCTCACATTATTTGACTCACGACTTTAACATATAAATTATGGAGTTAAAAAAATTACTCTAATACAGTATTAGAAAGTAACTCCACATAACATATTATAAACAAAACTCACAATACTTTACGTTCGGTATTTAAATCACACCATTCAATATATAATTTTACTCACAACCAATGCACAGTTCAGATATAAAAAATCAACGCACCATTCAATGCATTGTGACTGAAATGAACTGCTTGAAGGAGACATCATATTTAGATTGAAATGAACTACTAATACAGTCATTGCATGTTGCACTCAACACAAGATTTGAATGAACACCATATAACAAGGAAAGAATGGCCCTTTCATGCATTATTCCTTTATGCAACAATCAAACTCTTCAAGTTAAAAAAAAATGTGCATTGAGACAGAGGAATTCCCATACTGCTTAAATGCATTGCAAAGACTACACTTGAATTACCACAGAGGTACAATATGGACCTCGATGGAATCACATGCACATCGATTTGAGATTCAAGAAGAATCTGAAATGAAAATTGAGCGGGAGAAAAGAACCGTATGCATTCAACGAACAAAAGATAGAGCAAGGACAACTTTGAGATAGAGCAAGGACAACTTTGAGTGAGAGCAGGAAAATAACAGGAGTTACACATGAGAAGAGAGCTCAATTTGGGAATTGGATCTGATACCATGTCAGGTCACGAATAACTCTATGAATTTGAATTGATTTTCATTAAGAGAGAATATGGATATATACAAAGAGAGACTATTGGGTTTTATCTCTCAATATCTCTTGGTCTTCCAACTTCTTTTTATTTTTACTATTTACAATATTCACATTAGTTTATCTAATCCCAAAAATGAGATGTCAACATACATGATTATGGTAATAAGAATCTATATATCATAATTCATATGAACCATGATTTAACATATAAATTTCCAACTTTCTTGGTGGAACTGAACTATGCGTATTCAAGTTCTAACATATTGAATATTTGGTGCAAGAACCTATGCAAAGTAAGCATGAAAAACAAAGGTAGAAATTATTAAAAGTTTCTTTTATCTTAAAAGAATTTTAATTCTCATCAATAGATCAACCAAATCAATGACCTTATTGTCACACATGGATTATGATTGAATTGTAAGGTACAAAACATGGACATAGAATGAAAAATAACTAAACGCAGAAATGAGTAAGGAGGGAGTAAAAACATACGCATTTCAACCACTTTATTATAGAGAGAAGAGAAGTATTAATGTGGAGGTATTCATTTAGGATGATAAGTCTAGCGTTAAAATAAAAATATATTTTTTCAGTAACTCTTCATAGGGTTTGAAGGTGGCATGACTCTATTCTTTGAGCTTTGTAGGTGGTATTTGTTTTAATGAAAATATTGTGCTATTAAATGATTATGTTTAAGAATTTTATACTATGGTAAATTTAATGGTATTTTATATATAATTTTTTTTGGTTAATTATATTAATTATTTAAATGAAAAGTTATTTTTCAGTGATAGGAATATATATTTCAACCTCTGTGGATGTTGATTATAGCAATTTCATTTTGTTTTTTTATCAAGGGCTAGGATCGATTGTTGGCGGAATATTCTTTGTCTAATAACTTAATCCATGATTGTTGTTATATGGGATTTATGATTATGGAAAAAAGTATCTCCCATAGGTCGGTGGCTAACCTAGAACAACAGAGAGACAAGGAACATAATGCTTTTCCTTAAAGTAAATAGATGACGGAGTGAGGCCTACTTGGAACCCTTCGTACACTTCACTCATTCTTTAGCTTGGAAGCTCCAATTCCAGCTTGGAATGCTAAAATTAGAACCTGAATAGTTAGATAACACAAGCCAAGAAAATATGAGATCTATGTAGTATCATCTAAGTACTTCATTCAATAGATAAACATGGTATTGAAATATATGAAATAACAACATCACATGTAGGAAAACAATGAATTATTTGCATTAATATAAATGACAAGACATTACAATCATAAGTACCAGTTGATCTTGTAGAAGAGTTCCTCCAAGTTTTTGACTTGTCCTTTCCTTGTCACAATACGTACCTCCAATCACCCTAAATGCATGAGATGATAACAACTCACTACAGTAGCATAAGGGCATAATCACTCTCCAAATTCCAACCCCCAACCACATAGAAGGCTGGGAATATATATAGAAGTAGGTTAAGTTGGGAGTTCTTATCCAATTACCAATATAGGGTAAAGATCCACCTTTGATGGAGGGATAGGATCAACGGATAAGTGGTGAAAACTCCAAAGTAGGGGAGGATAGGATACAAATGTTTTATCCAAGGTAAGTAGTTGAAACAACTTCTGGAAACCCCTGGAAGGGGAAGCTTCTCGAATCCTGATCATTCTCCTAGATTTCTAGAACCAACATAGGTGCAAAGTAGGACAACCTACTAGTGAACAACACAGGCCATAATGGACCAACCTGCTAGTGAATGTGCTCCAGTAGGCTTACAGAAAGCATTGGTCCTCAAACTGGCTCAGATGAAGCATTTTAGGGCCAAAACTTTGGGGGATGAAGGAAACATTCTTAGGGATTTGTGTAAGATGGTGACAAGGGGGAATGGGATGTTGATTGATCCCATTAGGAGGCTCACTGATTGGATGTGACAAAATGTCCTATAACAGAATACCACCTAAAACACAAAGTTAGATATGATGACTGATGACAGAAGTGCTTTACCTCATGACAAGTCAAGCTTAAGGACAACTGGTGAGCTTCATTTGTTACAATACATTTACAATGTGACATATTTGTTTGCTAAGGGAGGCATACCCATACTCACATCATAAGCTAAAATAACACGTATAATGATCAAAAGATGCGTCCATAGATGCAATTGGTGGACTCATGACTGGATGACTGTCTATATGATCATGACCATCATACATTATGATCCTTGTATAACTCCTGAAATCGCAGCCCAGATGGATGAAACTAAATTCAGGGTATTTTATCTCATTCACATGACCAACCAATGTACGAGTCTAACCATGTGAATCAATGAGTTGGATTCAAACATGGTAGACACCATCTGATTACCGGCCAATGATGTAAGGCTTTAACAGATGCGAGAGAAAGCACCGATGATTTTAATGGATTTGAAGGTACTATAGTACAATCCGTATGGTGTGAATTAATGAGTTGACGTCGAACACCACACCTAATATTTTGGTCGAAGGCCATTGATGTAAACTTGTCATTGAGAGCAAGGATACTTACCATTGATGTATGCAACTTCCACGGTACCAAAGTTGTGTTTCTAAGTCAACTTATTGAATGATGTGTTGATGTCGACATGAGGTGACTCGTCACAGGAGGGCCTTGATGTATTCCCCATCAATGACACGAAATGGGTATCATGATTGAGACAGAATGATGCTAACATAGAAATGGATAAGGAGAGGCAAACATTGTTTGGATATTTTGAAACATAGGAAATAGTTAAGTATAACATGGTCTAGTGTAGATTTAGGTAAAGTGTGTTTCTTTACCATGTACTTTTGTAACTTACAATCTGACGGTCACGATATGTTGTAGACATGAAGTGATCTGACGGTTCGTTCTCTCCTCAGTATTACTGACACTTAATCCATGGCTTAACACCTGATTGGTCCATGATCTCTATTTAAAGAGCATGGAGGGTCATTTGTAGGGTGATCGTTCATGAGAGAAGATTATGTAAATTTTCTTTCTTTTATATTAATAAATTTTCTGAAGTGGCCGCTTTGGTGATGGGCCTCTAAATTAAAACATAAATTAAGGCCTACGACCATCCTTCAACACATTAAACCTCTCTTTCTACATTAGATAATGTATTTTTAACTTTAATATATTCATTAGGAAGGTTTATGAGTAATTTCATATTTGTGCTTAATATTATTTATTTTTGTTGAATATTATGAGAATATTGGGAAGACTATGAATATTTGGAGGAAGAGATAATTTAGGGAATTTCTTCCTACTATAGGAGGATCAATAATAAATAATAAATTAGCAATATATCATGGAATTATGGCACAGATTGTGGAAATCCAATGATTGAGAAAATCTAGGAATGTGTTCCCCGCCATTTAATGCAGATTCCTAGTATTGGGGACCAGATCCACTAATCAAGGGATTTTTGTGGGGAAAGCTTCCTCCATTCATGGGGAATGATTCCTAATCATTTTGTATAAGTACCAAGTCAAATTTGCAGGGTAAAAATTGTGGAACTCCAATGATTGAGAAAATCTAGGAATGTGTTCCCTGCCATTTAATGCAGATTCCTAGTAATGGGGACAAAATCCACTAATCAGGGGATTTTGGTGGGGAAAGATTCCTCCATTCATGGGGAATGATTCCTAATAATTTTGTGTAAGTACCAAGTCTAATTTTCCTTACGGATAGATTTTTATTAATGTTCTTGTGGAGAAAATTCGTATTTTTGTAGCTCCATTGTATTTTCTTGGAGGGATGTAATTCTATTGATGAAAATAATGAAGATTGGTGTCATGTTCAGCTTTTAGATATTGTTATCCTCCATTGGTCTCTGATTTTCCTTGGGCTTGGCCATCCCAGGAGCCTCAGAGCCCTTTTGTATCATGTTCTTTCCTTCTTTTCACTTCTTATTCACATGCATCTCCAATTTTTATTTCTTTCTATTTCTGCATTTAGTATTAATGATTTTTTCTTGTAGGATTGAGTTAAATGGCTAATGTAAGTTATTTTGCAGGATCACAAGAATTATTTCATCCTTCTAAAATCTTTGGAAGTTCATAGTAATCATTGAGCTGCTTGGATTAGTCTTCTTATTCCCAAATCTAGATTGTTGGACCCCTTTTTTAGCAAAGAATAATAAATTTCTATTATTTTTTAGATCATGATAACAAGATTCAATTGAGTTGGTTCCACTTGAATTAGGTCACAAAACCATTCTATTTCATAACAAAAATCACACCATTGCATTTTCACTTTATTTGGTTAGGCATTTTTGAGATTTACTAGCTCACTAGTTCTTGAATTTCTATATTTTCGACTAGTAATGTTTTCTTAATTTTTTTTGCATGGGTTAACGAGGTTTTTTTGAGTGATTCCACTAGGAATGGGGACCTAAGACATCCTAGCTAATAAAAAAATTGTCCCATCCAATTTGGATTTGATTTTCTTAGTCATTAAACCTTCACCAATTTCATTATTCATAAGGAAACTTCTCCAAGATGTTTGAGCAAATCCATCCATCTCCCAACTTTGGTTTTGAGTTCTGAAGTGGTCATAGGAACTCCCTTGCCTCATTCCATCCACCAACCACCTTCCCTAAGCTTTCCATCACCTTCAACATCCATCATCTTTTCTCGGCTGTATCTAGTAGGTTTTCAGTGCATCTTGTAAGTTTTCCTGTAGTGGCTTGTTTGAGGCCGAATTGAGGGAAAACCTCCAGGAAGCCACACAAGGTCCCCTAAAGGTCTTCCAAGCCTTCCAACCATCCACCATCATCTCCAAGCCACCTACCACATTACCAAAAGAGATTAGCTTTCACACTCTCACATGAAAAAAGACAAAAAAAAATATTTATTTTATTCATTTACATACACAACAGTAGAAGGTTTCATGGTTTGAATCTGCATTCTTAGGAAAATATGATTGCATACATGTTAACTTAGCATTATTTTGAAGCAAATAATTTGAGCAGTTAGTTAGAAAATGGTGTGTTTTAGCATTTGATTGCAGTTTCTTTCCTTGTACTTTCTTTTTTTGTAATAGTTTAAGGTTCCATTTCGAACATTTCATTTTCTGCAATTAGTTTATGATTTGACTTCATTACATGCACTCCATTACATCATGACAACAAAGGAAGGACACACTGTATGCCTCACATATAGTTCTGATACCTCTTAATTTTGTACGAACTTCGGGTTGATAATTAAATTTGGTAGCCTTGGGAGTCGCAACATTCTAGTTGCAATACCGAGGCTCATCACTTTTTGGCGCCGTTGCTGGGGAGGTGTCAAAGTATGCATTGTTTTATTCCTTAGTTGATTAATTTCTTTTTACTTTTTGCAAAAACAAAAAAATATTTTCATTAGGCATATTTCATTTCAAAAATAGAAAAGTGCATTGCATTAGTGTTTTCATTCAATCATAAAAACAAAAAAATCTCCAACACCAACCCACCCCCCAATTTGATCACGTGGTGTAGTAAGAGCCACATCACCATTCAGTTTTGCAGGTAGAAGAAGAAGATGGCAAAGAATGAAGAAGAAATTATGGATGGATATGATGACAATGAGGAAGATGATCTCAGATTTCCCATTCAAGATATTGATGTTAATGTGCACATGAAGAACATTCCTCCATCTTTTCTTCCAAAATTTCATGGTCTAAGGTCAGAGGATCCAGAAACCTTTCTCTTTGAATTTGAAATTGTTTGTAAATCTTATGGTTACTTATTAAAAACTCAAAAATTGAGATTGCTTCCTACAACATTGAAAGATAGAGCTCTTAAATGGTTCATGAATTTAGGGACTAATTAAATAAGATCATGGAATGATATGCGAAAGATATTTATAGAAAAATATAAAGATCATGATCTTAAAGAATAAATCTTTAGAATGAATCAAAGAGAAGATGAGATCCTTGAGGATCTAATGTAAAGGTTCATGTACAATGTTAAGAGGGGAAAACTACATCATTTAGGATCTGACACACTAAAACCCCTCTTACTTAGAACAAAGGGATGAATGGATTGATCTCCTTAATATCATGAGTAGAGGTGATGTATATCAATTATCATTTCAGAAAATTTGTGAAACATGCAAACACATATCAAGAGGAAAAGCAAGAGTAGGTAAATCAACATCAAGATTGGTAAGTCAAGCTAAACTTGGAAATTTGTTTGATGATTTTAAAATAGAAATTCTTAGCAATCTAAAAAAACAAGTAGAAATGTTAAGAATGCAAGATGAAGGAAAAGAAAATGATGATATTTGTGTTGCAGAATTACATGATGTTAAACATTATCCATCATTACCAAGGTTGAAGGAAGTTTACCAAGAGGACAATGGAGAAAGTCAAACACCAATGCAGCTATGTTATGTAGCTCCAAGAGGACCATGGCAGCCTATTAAGCCTGATATGATGCAAGAGCCTAATTCACAATTTCAGGGTTATGCATATACACCTCAAAGTAATTGGAACACCCTTTCCTTGGCAACATTGGCCATCTAAATCCCAAAGCCAATCTTGGCAACAAGGTTGGTAAGAAACTTATGGGAGCCATCCACAATATCCTCAGTATTTTCATTAATATCCTCCATGCCAAAATCCATGTTATCCTTACCATTCACCTCCACCATAACCACAACGCCAACCACATCCATCTCAAATATCCACCCCTACTCAACTACCTGTACCACCATTTCCAAACCCACAAATTGAAGTAGGTCAGCCCACTTACAATGTTGAGGTACAACACTTCCAAACATCTCCTCTTGAGATCAATGGTATTCACCATAGCTCAGGAAAAGTATTGCAAAAAAGAAATTATATTAATATCATTGAATGAACACATTTAGAAGAAGAAGATTCAAATGAGAATAACACAAAACCATGGGTTACACTTGATGAAGAGTAGACATCAAAATTAGAGATCGAGAGAGATCCCTCATGGTTACAATCAAATCCTCCATGTATTCAAGAGAACAATCAGCAAAAAGAGGAATATTTGAAGGTCATGGTAGAAGGAGACACGAAGAATGACCTAGATTAGTAAAAGGACTAGGGACATCACAACTATATTGAAATATGGTTCCAGACAGCCAATAAGTTGCAGCATCATCCTCTTCCTCAACTATGCTTGATCCTTTCAAAGTAAAATCATTTGGTCTCTGAAATCCATGTACTTTTCAAAGCATACATTTCAAGCCTCCACATCATTTTGTCTATCATCTTGATGTGCACATGGCTCCATTGGAGGTATTGTTATACTTGAAAGTGATTTTATTTTTCAAGTAGGGTAGGGTAGAAAAAAAACTCTCAGGTAAAAACCTCCTTGGAGGCACCTCAGATTGGGTCATTGATTGAAAACCTCCACAAGGTGGTCAATGGGTTGGAAAAAAGAAAAAAAAAAAGAAAAAAAAAGATCCTAGGTGAAAACCTCCTTTCAGGAACCTAGGCAGACCTACTAGTTGAAAAACTCCTTGAGGCGGCTAGTAGGCCTAGAAGAAAAAAATAAAAAATAAAAAAAATCTTTTCTTCATGTTCTCTCTGATGAATGCATGTACTCTCCAACATTTGCAAGCAACAAAAACAAGTTGGTACCAAAAGAAAATTGGTCAAACCTAGTCAAAAGAGGTCAAATTTTAACTTTCTCCTCCTTTGCTCAAATGCTCCAACAAGGCCAAGGCCATGCCAATCCATCACCCTCATCTATTTTCACTATCCAACCATCATTCTCAAGCTTCTACCATTTAATTTGCTTGCTATCCTAAAAAACTATAGGATGCTCTGCTTTACTACAGGATATAAAATTACATAGAGCAGAATTTTTTTTTTGCCATAACATGAAGACAATCCATCCATTTGCCAAGCTGTTTCAAGGGGAGATGCATATGGATTATGGTAACATGCTCAAACAATTTTAGCAAATTCTAATGCACATTTTTCGAGAAATCAGCCTCCATCACCTACAACCATGTTTGCATTTTATCGATATCCATGCATCCATTTACAAATTTGTTTCATGGCGAGATGAATATGGATTATGGTAACATGCCCAAACAATTTCAACAAATTCTAGTGCACAGTTTCCAAGAAATCGACCTCCATCACATTCATACATTTTTAGTTTTTATCGAGATCCATTCATCCATTGACCAAAATGTTTTTATGGGGAGGTTCATAATGATGATGGAAACATGCTCAAAAAGTTTCAGGTCAATCCATTCTACCATTTGGGAGATATGGACAAAACAAGTCGATGTCCTGAAAACCTACAGGATTCCCTGAGATCCTACAGGATATAGAACAACACCTACATGATTAGCCTTGAGCAGTTTTAAAAGGGAAAAACAGAAGTTGGCTTCATCAAGCAGTGTTAAGGAGGTAGGCTCTACATTTCCCCACATTTTTCCAAGTGAAAGGAACATAAAAACCCTTTTAGTTTGTTGAAAGTGATTGTAGCATAAGGGAATTGTATACACAATTTTTAAATTTGGTATCAGAAATATACAAACCTCCATCCATAAAAAAAAAATGATAGGGGGAACCCTTCAAGGATTCATCAGTAGCCTCTTGTACTAGAGATATTCACAAGGCACAATTGGATGGTTTTCTTTGAAAAATTGAGGGGATATGACGATGAAGTAGCTAGAGAGTTGTAGTCAGCTTTAGCATGGAGATCCAGAGGTCGAAGAAGCTCCTCTAGAGCTTAGCAGTAGCATCAGGATCATCAACATCACCATCCCACACTTGCAAATCAACATCAACATGCATGTCTCTCCAACAATCATCAGGTAGGTATAGGTATGCAACATTCTTGACCTCTTCTCTTGAGCATATTATAGTTAGAGGTTTATTGTCAATCCATGAGAGATGAGGTTTTATAAGCTAAGGATGGGTCAGTAGTCTCAACCGCCTTCAACTAGTTAATTCCAACTCACTCCTTCACTCATGCAATGTTGAAAAGTCAAACTATGAAGGGTGATGATTTCAAGGAATGATGACAACAATTAAAAGAAGAAATTTTTGCAAAGGCCAAGTCACCACTACACTCCAAGCTCTCCATCCACTTCATATTCATTATCTATTCATCATTCATCCATCCCATTTCATTTTTGTAAAAAACAAATAGAGAATCCTCTCCATTTTCAAAAACCTACACTGCTCCCATTAAGCTCTGGCATCATCATCCAATCCCTCTTCATCATTTCTTATCTCTCCCATACAGTTAGAACTGACCTTGAAAGAGGAGGAATGACTACTACAGGAAGGCAGAATGTTGCTACAAGAAGGAAGAAATGAAAAAATTATGCTAAACCCCAGGATGGCAGAGCTTAAGAGATGACTAATCAAAACAAAGAACTCCAAGGACATTAGGTAGTCATCTAGGCCACAAGAGAGAAGAAGAAGGCAAAAAAGGAAATGAGACATTCACCATCAAAATAAAACTCAAACTATAGTAATGAAAAAATGTTTTCCAAGAGGTCTCAAATATCGTTTTAGATTTTTTCCAAGGCCTAAAAATGGGAAAAAGGTATGGGAGTCAAGATGAGGGCCTGCCCTAACCTCAAACTATCATTTATGCTCAAAACTAGTATCCTATAGTTTTAACAGGGTTTCCTGTAGTTTTGACAGGGATTACTACATGATGTCCTAGTTCTCATATAAATGAATTTTGAAGGTGTTAGAGGTGTCCAAATGGTAGAACAAGGTAGCAGAAGGTTAATAAGGGTGTGGAAAACCTTTCCAAACTAAAAAATATTCAAGAACATATCTTGAATAAGGGGAAGAAGGCAAGCTAATGGTCTCAAGAAACAATGATTTTTCTTTGCACATTTTTTTTTGGCTTGTCCTTCCCGAGCTTGCAGCTAATATTCTTAATGCACAAGAGAGAGGCCACTAGGGCCATGGATGAGGCACAATGAGGTCACTAAGTTGCTCAGAGGATGAGCAACATTTTCAGCAGGGGGTATGATGGACCTCTAAATTAGACATAAATTAAGGCTCATGCCTCTAAATTAAAACATAAATTAAGGCCTATGACCATCCTTCAACACCTTAAACCTCTCTTTATACATTAGATAATGTATTTTTAACTTTAAGATATTCATTATGAAGGTCTATAAGTAATTTCATATTTGTGCCTAATATTATTTATTTTTGTGGAATATTATAAGAATATTGGGGAGATTATGAAGATTTGGAGGAGGATATAATTTAGGGACTTGCTCCCTACTACAGGAGGATCAATAATAAACAATAAATGAACAAGATATCATGGAATTATGGCACATATTGTGGAACTCCAATGATTGAGAAAATATAGGAATGTGTTCCTCGCCATTTAATGCAGATTCCTAGTATTAGGGACCAGATCCACTAATCAAGTGATTTTTGTGCGGAAATCTTCCTACATTCATGGGGAATGATTCTTAATCATTTTGTATAAGTACCAAATCTAATTTGTAGGCCACAGATTATGGAACTCCAATGATTGAGAAAATCTAGGAATGTGTTCCCTGCCATTTAATGCAGATTCCTAGTATTGGGGGCCAGATCCACTGATCAAGGGATTTTTGATCTGAATTTGAAACTACTTGAAATTTGTTTGCAAGGTATTCAATTCAGAATTAAACATGTTTAAAAGATTTCCATGTCTTGCAAAAAAAAAACACATGAAATTTTCAACTGTTCATGACCCATTTAAGCATAGCAGAGTTATTTCCTTTTACTGTTTAACACATTAAAACAAATTTGATCTGCAAAATAAATCAACCAAAAATGCAAAAGAAGTTGATAAAGCAGTTCACCCCCTCCAGGGCTACGTCTGCTGGGTCCAAAGCTCCCAATCGGGCTTGTCCTTGTTTTTATTAAATGCTCAAATTGAAAATACAGCTGAATAGAAGCATCTACAGGAGAAATAGATGGTAGAAATAGATTCAGAACACTTGAATCCTTCAGGATTGACTATTGGATCACCTCCAATGGATACTTGCAACCCTATACAGTCTTCACAAAACTGGGCCCTAGTGGCTCCTAGAACTTTCACGACTCCAAAACCTCTGCAAATGACCTCAGATGGCTGTAAGACCTGCACCAATGGCTTCAGAAGGTCGAAAATACCCAAAATATAAAAAAATTCGTCCAAAACCAACTTTCCTAGCCAAAGTTATGGCCATTTAAAGTTTCTCCAGTTTGCCCCTAGAAAAACTCCAGCTAACTTTAGTTAACTCCAGTTAGCTCCGCCAATTATGGCGGGTCCGCCAAATTTGGCGCTCCTGCCAAAATTCTGCCAACTTAACTGCAGTTACATTTAATGTTTGGTGGTTGCCTCGGATTTCGTGCCCGGCGGAATATTCCAAAAAAAAAATAAAATTTCTAATGTTATGGACAAATTCTTCTTTTTGCCATAACTTCCTCATACGACAATTGTTTTTTGAACCGTTTGCGGTGCCGAAATTGGGAAGACGAGCACTTTCCAGTCATTTAACTTTGAACTAGTTCTAAGAACTTTAAATTTTGAGCATTTTCCGACACTTAGGACATGAGCACCTGATCAATTTTGGTGGGGAAAACTTCCTTCATTCATGGGGATTGATTCCTAATCATTCTGTATAAGTACCAAGTTGAGTTTTCCTTAGGGATATATTTTCATTAGTGTTCTTCTGGAGAGAACTCGTATTTCTGCAACTCCATTGTAGTTTCTTGCAGGGATGTAATTCTATTGATTAAAATAATGAATATTGGTGTCATGTTCAACTTTTAGATCTTGTTCTCCTCCATAGGTCTCTAAATTTACTTGGGTTTGGCCATCCTAAGAGCCTCAGAGCTCTTTTGTATCATTTTTTTTCTTATTTTCACTTCTTATTCACATGCATCTCTAGTTTTTATTTCTTTCTATTTCTGCATTTAGTATTAATGATTTCTTGTTGTAGGACTGAGTTAAATGGTTGGTGTAAGTTATTTTGTAGGATCACAAGAATTATTTCAACTTTGGAAAATATTTGGAAGTTCATAGTAATCATTGAGCTACTTGGATTAGTCTTCTTATTCCCAAATCTAGATTGTTGGACCCCCTTTTTAGCAAAGAACAGTAAATTTCTGTTATTTTTTAGAGCATGCTAACAAGTTTCAATTGAGTTGGTTCCACTTGAAGTAGATCAAAAAAACATTCTAGTTCAAAACAAAAATTACCCCATTTCATTTGCACTTGATTTGGTTAGGCCTTTTTGAGATTTACTAGCTCACTAGTTCTCGAATTTCTATATTTTCGAGTAGTAATGTTTTTTTTTATTTTTTTTGCATGGGTTAACAGAGGTTTTTTTGAGTGATTCCACTTGGAATGGAGACCGAAGACATCATAGTTAATAAAAAAATTTGTCCCATCCAATTCGGATTTGATTTGTTTGGTCAGTAAACCCTCGCCAATTTCATCATTTCACAAGGAAACTTCTCCATGCGTTTTGAGCAAATCCATCCATCTCCCAACTTTGGTTTTGAGTTCTAAAGTGGTCCCCTAGGCACTCCCTTGCCTCATTCCATCCACCCACCTTCCCTAAGCTTTCCATCACCTACAAAATCCATCATTTTTCTCTTGGCTGTATCCTGTGGGTTTTCCTGTAGTGGCCTGTTTTGAGGCCGAATTGAGGGAAAACCTCCAGAAAGCCATAGAAGGTCACCTAAGGGTCTTCCAAACCTTGCAACGATCCACCATCATTTCCAAGCTACTAGCCACATCACCAAAAGAGATCAGCTTTCACACTCTTACATGAAAAAATACAGAAAGAAAAACATATTTATTTTATTCATTTACATGCACAACAGTAGAAGGTTTGATGGTTTGAATATGCATGCTTAGAACAATAGGATTGCATACATGTTAACTTAGCATTCTTTTGAAGCAAAGCCTCTTAGCTGTTGGTTAGAAAATAATGTGTTTCAACATTTAATTGCAGTTTCTTTCCTTGTACTTTCTTTCTTGCAATAGGTTAAGGTTCCATTTCAAACATTTCATTTTTTTCAATTAGTTTAGGATTTGACTTCAGTGCATGCACTCCATTATATCATGACAACAAAGGAAGGACACATTGTATGCCGCACATATAGTGCCGATACCTATTAATTTTGTATGAACTCCGGGTTGATAATTAAAGTCGGTAGCCTTGGGAGTTGCAACATTCTTGTTGCAATACCAAGGCTAATCAGTTGGTTCAAGCTGTGGACTGTTTCCCTCTTTGAGGGTTTTAACCACTTTATGAGAGATTCTTCAGCGTAAATCACATAGAATATCATTTGTCGACGCGTTTCGAACCAACTAGTGTGGTTCATCGTCAGGACAAGTTGAAGAAACAGATCCAGCTTAGCATGTTAAATAGTCTGAGCAGAGTCTCCAACAGCTAATTTGACCAACGGCTAATTTTGACTTTGGGACCAGGGTCAAATTATTAATATTATTATTACTATTATTTATTTATTTATTTATTATTATTATTATTATTATTCATTTTTAATAAATAAAATAAATCTAATTGGTGTTAATGGTTAGTTAAAAAATTAATTAATTAATTTATTTAATAATTAATAATTATAAAGATTATAATAATAGGTTGTTAATAAAAGTTAGTTAGAATTAATAAAAATATAGGAACGAGGTAACTTAAAAAATAAAAGTAATTGGAACGAGGTAATAAAAATAAAAATACATAAATAAATAAATAAATATTAATGTATGTAAATTAAAGAAGTTGGTTATAAAAGGTACTAAAATAAATAAATAAATAAAATAATAAAATAAATTAGTTAATTAATAAAAAATAACCATATATTTAAAAAAAATTAAATTAAATTAAATTAAGATTAAAATAAATAAATAAATAAATAAATAATAATAATAATAATAATAATAATAATAAGTAACAAGAAAATATTATCAAGTTAAAAAAATTAATTAATAAAAATCATAATCCTTCAATTAGGAAGAGAGGGCTGGGATCCAGCAGCTGCTTATCTTCCATCCGTCCTCTCTATTGAGATTGTTCGGTCTTTTCTCAATTTCAAGGGCTTCCCTAAATTTTTGGTGATGGAATTGCGAAACCCTAGCGATAACACTCGCCTCCTCTATGCAGACATGATGATTGGTACGCTCTGCATGCTCAGCTAAAGCGGAAGACTTGGTTCTCCTATGCCTGAGATCAGCTGCATGCTTAGTAATCCTTTGACTAATGGAGCGACCAATCTCACCAATATAGGGTGCCCCATAGGAACAAGGAATAATATAAACCCCTTTCATGTCCTTAGGGTCGATAGGATCCTTCACAGATCTGAGGGATTTACAGATGGTGTTGAGGGGTCTAAAGGTCGAGGGGACATTATGCCTCTTAAGAATCCTAGCAATCTTATCCGTGGTCCCCTGTACATAAGGAAGATGGACACCTGGGACCCGCTCTTTCGGTTCTCTTTTAGCCAATGAATTTTTGGCAGCTTTGAGGAAAGCTTTCCAACCCAGGTACTTGCTGTAACCATTCTCAACAAAAACATTAAGGAGGTGGGATTTCTCTTTCTCAAAGCTTTTTTCATCAGAGATCCTAAGGGCCCGAGTAGCTAGGGTGTTAAGAACACCCAACTTCTGGGCCGGGAAATGGTGGGAATTGGCATGAAGATACTGCTCCGTATGTGTTTTCTTTCGAAACACTTGGTGGGAGAGGGAACCATCACTATTCTTAGAAATAAGAATATCAAGGAACGGGAGGCAACCATTGACTTCCTATTCTTTGGTGAACTTAATGGCTGACAATTGACAGTTGAGATGATCAAAGAAGAGATCCAATTCCTCTTGGCCATGAGACCAGATGACATTAGTGTCATCTACATATCTCTTCCAAAGCTTTGGCAGGAAGCGTGCCGAGCTAAGGGCCTTGGATTCAAAATCTTCCATAAAAAGATTAGCAACCACAGGGGAAAGGGGGGAGCCCATGGCAACACCACAGATTTTCTCGAAGAACTCTCCTTCAAAACTAAAGAAGGTGGAGGTTAGGCAGATCTCCACTAAACGAGCAGTATCAGGATCAGTTAGGTGGTTGACCACCTCCATAGCCTCATTTATAGGGATGCAGGTGTACAGGAAACAACATCAAAACTAAAAAGGATGTCCTCGGGGTCAAGCTTAACGTCCTTGAGCTCCTTAATAAAGGAAGTAGAGTCTTTGACGAAGGACTTTGTACGGCCAACTAAGGGCTTAAGCTTGGAGGCAAGGAACTTAGCAAGAAGATAGGTAGGCCCACCAATGGTGTTGACAATGGGCCTAAGGGGAGCTCCTTCTTTGTGGATCTTAGGAAGTCCATAAATCCTAGGAGTCATGGGACTGCTCTCAATGAGCTTATGGTGCAAGTCACACAAAGATTTACAAGATTTAATGGCAAGCGCCACATTCTTAGAAATCTTCTTTAAAGGGTTTTTGGGAAGCTTTTTATAGCTTCCACTGTTATGAAGATGATCCAACATCTTACTGCGGTAATCAACTTTGTTGAGAATGACAGCAGCCCCACCTTTGTCGGCTTTCAGAACAACGATATCATTGTTCTGGTTTAAGGATCTAAGAGCTACCAATTCCTCCTTGCTAAGGTTGCTCTTAGGGGGCTTTGCCTTCCTCAAGATTACTGCACAATCCTGCCTGATAGTGTTTTTAATATTATCAGGTAAACCCTTAATCCCGAACTCTATGTCACAAATAATATCCTCCACGGGAATATTCTTAGGGGCTAAGGCAAAATTTAACCCCTTACTTAAAACATTAACCACGTCAAGGATACTGGTGTATTGATCTGTGATCTGTTTGTGAGCAGTTTCCTTTGGTGTTCTATCTGAGAAACTTACCCTGTAAAGTCCTACATGGTATCAGAGCTATTTGAGGGCCTCATCCATTGGTGATCCAAATTGGAAGCTAATACAACTGCATCTGACTGTCGTTTCCTAGATCTATTGTGTCTGACCACTTTCGGGTCGAGAGGATTGCTCTATTGTGTTAGGAGCATCTGTTCCAGTGAGGAACCCCTTTCGTTTCACACGAAAATTTTTCTGATAGCCCTAGCTACGTCTTTTTTAAGATCTCGAGGTATATAATCTTTATTTTCATTTATAGTTATTTATCTCTTTGTTTATTTCAGTTTATTTATCTCTCTGTTATTTATTACCAGATCTATACCTTTCATTTCTACGTATGCTTTTTTCCCCATGACTTTGTGTGATCTGGGCAAACAAAAAATAGAAAGGAAGGATTTTTCTCATTTGTATGCTCTTTTCCACCATGCCTTAGTGCGATCTCAGAAAATCAGAAACATTGAAGAAAATATTTAGTTTCCAATGAAAATTAACTTCAAGACATAAGGTTTGGGTTTTTTTGTATGTTCGTGTTGGGTTGTGTGGTTTTTGTTTTGTAGGCAAAAACAGTTTTTTCATGTAAACACGCACCTCAAAGCTTCAGCGATGAAAAGAGAAAAAAAGACCCCTTCCTATTTTCGAAAAATTACTAACCTTTTAAACTAGCTCACTTGGTCCAAAGTTACTTTTTGATAATAGAGGTCTTGGGTTCAAGCCTTTCTTTTTGTTGAGTTACTTTTTCAAAAAATACATGTAACTTATGTTTTAAAGTTGCTTTATGTAAAATTGTTCTCACCCATTATAAAAATTGAGTCACTTATAATTCTAAAGTCTCTTTATCTTACTAAATTGGGACCAACCTACTTTGTGTTTGTTTCCACCTTCCATTCTATTAGAGAAGCCTTCATTTCTCAAAGACAAGACTACAAGTCCTCATCTTTTGATGCCTTTTGTGATTCTTTAACAAGTGAACAAAAAAAACTCTTACATCTTGGTCTTCTTAATCTTGGAAACTCTTCTAGGAAAGCCTTAGCCGACCAACAACAACCAAATTCAAAGAATCCTAAGAAGCAGTATCCTAAAAATAATGGTCTTAAACTAAACAAGGTTCCTAAGAAATTTCATTCTCAAAATGAAAAATCAATTCAACAAAATTATAAGGCAAATAAAAACAAAGGGAAGAAGACTCATAGACAATGCAACTTTTTTAATCGAGACAACCACTTAGAATCCAAATGATTTAAGAAGATGGAAGCCTTGGAAGCAGCAATGAAGAAACATAATATCCATTTGGAGCACTCTTCAACTTCAACTTCATCTTCAGGAATTTCACTTTCTGCATGTGGTTGTCAATCATCTTGGTCTGGTTATGCACTAAATGTATTTTATTCTTCTCATTCTCATAAGTGGCTCATTGATTCTCAAGCTTCTCATCACATGGCCAAAAAAGAAGCCATGTTTTCTTCTTTAAATGATTGAAACACAAAAAATATATATGTCGGTGATGGTAGATCTCTTAGTGTTGTAGGAACTGGAACTATTCATCTAGACAATGGTCAATTTAATGATGTATTATGTGTTCCGACCTTATCCTGCAACCTTCTATCTGTATATTAGATACCCCATTCAAGTGAAGGTAAAATCGTTGAATTCTCACCTCATGATGTTGTAATTAAGGACCTAAGAGATCCTAGACATCTTTTAGCTATTGGCATTGTTGATGATTCTACAAGGTTGTATAAGTTTAACAAGTTTGGATCATCAACTCTTCCCTCAGTATTTGTTTCTCATAATAATGAAGTGAGAAAACTTTGGCATGAGCAATTTGGTCACTTAAACTATCGCTCCCTTCAAAATCTATGTAAAGAAAATATGGTGACAGGTCTTCCTATGGTATCTTGCAGAGATGGTGTTTGTTCTGGATGTGTACTTGAAAAAAATCATCTGGATAGTTTTCAAAAACGTGCCTCTTGGCATGCCTAAACCCCTTTACAACTTGTGCATAGTGATTTATGTGGTCCAGTTCTAGTTGTTTCATTTCCCAGCTACAAGTATTTCTTAACTTTGATTGGTGATTTCTACAGACGCACTTGGGTATACTTCTTAAAACTCAAGAGCGAAGCATTTAACATGTTCTTGGCCTTTAAGGCCTTTGTTGAGAAACAATCTGGACATCAAATTCTTAAGCTAAGATATGATAAAGGCGGAGAATATGTTAACAACAAATTCATCAACTTTTGTACTGAGCATGGAATTCAAATGCAACATAATGTTCCATGTACTCCACAACAAAATGGTGTAGCTGAAAGGAAGAATCGCACCTTAAAGGAAATGGCTAATTGTACGCTTCAATCTAAAGGACTTAGTCTTAATTTTTGGGCAGAGGCAATTAACTGTGCAAATTACATAGTAAATCGCACTCCTACTAAGGATTTAAAGAATATCACTCGAGAAGAAGCATGGAGCTCAATTAAAACAAATGTCAGTCACTTTCGTGTTTTTGGAAGTGAAGCATGGGCCCATATTCTAGATCAGAAACATAAAGCCTTAAAACCTAAGAGTGAAAAATGTATTTTTTTTGGACATTCTAAAGATGTCAAAGGATATAAACTTTTTTAACCTAAGTCCAAAAATGTTATCATTAGAAGATATGTAAAGTTTTCTGAAAATATATCGGCCTACGAGCCTAGTTCGACAGATGTGCCACCTCTCTCTATCCCTTATATTTATGAAAATATTTCTTCTTCAGATATGACAATGAGGATAACAATCCTTCCCCACCTTCTTGGGATCCTCCTTCAGCTCCTCATCTTCCAAAATGGGTCCGCGCTACTCGGGATGCAGCAGGTACTCTTGCAAGTGATCCTACAGATCAGTGTTGCTCTCGTTCTTAGTTTGATAGAGCCTCTTCTTTATTGGCTCAAGATACAGTGAATTATGATCCGGACACCTTTGCAGAAGCTTCAGGCCATCTAGATTGGGACGCAACTATGCATGAAGAATATTGTTCATTATTGAAAAATGATACATGGGATCTTGTTCCTCTTCCAAAGGGAAGAAAACTTGTTAGATGCAAATGGGTTTATAGAACAAAGTATGGAATAGATGGAAAATTTGATAAAAATAAAGCTCGTTTTGTTGCTAAGGGTTTTTCACAAGTTGAAGACATTGAATATACTGAAAACTTCTCCCCTGTTGCCCAAATGAACTCTATCCGCCTTGTTCTTTCCCTTGCTACCTCTTTCAAATGGGAATTCCATCAGATGGATGTTAAATTTACCTTTTGGCATGGGGACTTGCATGAAGAAATCTATATGGAACAACCTTGGCTTTATACAAATAGACTCTAGCCTTGTATGTCGACTTAAGAAATACCTTTATGGTCTCAAGCAAGCCCCTCGGGCTTGGTATGCCAAAATGGATAGCTTTCTTTTAGATACTAGCTTTTTGAGGTGTCATTCTGACAATACTATCTACACCAAGAAAGTGGGTAAGTCTCTTCTCATTATTGTTCTTTATGTTGATGAACTTATCCTTACTGGTAGTGATCCAAACCTTATAAAACATGTGAAGTCCAGCCTTAAAAAGAAGTTTGAAATGACAGACTTATGACACTTGCATTATTTTCTTGGTCTTCGAGTCTTGCAAACCAAGGAAGGTATTTCTATTTCCCAATCCAAGTATGCCTATGATCTTCTATGCCATTTTCACATGGAAGATTGTAAGCCAACCCCTTCTCCCTTTTGGTCTGGAGTCAAACTTTCATTCACTTGTACTTCCCCTGAAGTTGATGCTACGTTATACCGTCAGCTTGTAGGAAAAATTTTGTATCTGACCCATACTTGTCTTGACCTTTGCTTTGTTGTTGGCCTTATTTCTCGGTTTATAAAAAACCCACATGAAAGTCATTGGAAAGTAGCTAAAAGAATACTTCATTATGTTTGAGGTACGGTTCAGTTTGGGATTCATTACAGTGCACAAGAATCTCCTCTATTGGTTGGTTTCACTGATTCCGATTGGGTTGGTGACCTTGATGATCAAAAGTTTACTACAGGTTATGTCATCACTCTTGGTTCTAGACCTATTACATGGGCGTGTAAGAAACAAAGTGCCATTTCTCTTTCTTTAGCAGAAGCAGAGTATCATGGCACTATAGAAGCTAGTAAGGAAGCCCTGTGGCTTCGTCAGATCTTGTCAGAGTTTGGCTTTCAGCAGCAGCATCCGACTACACTTTGGTGTGATAATAAAAGTGCCATTCAAATATGCAAAGATCCAGTCCAACATCAACGCAAAAAACACATTGAACTACACATGCACTTCATCAGAAAGCTCATTCGTGACCATGTTCTTCAAGTGCAATATTGTTCAATCGATGATCAAGTTGCATACATCTTTACAAAGGCTCTCACAGAGGCGAGGTTTACTAAACTTCGATTTATGGTTGGGGTTCAGGAAGTTGTCATGAAGGGGGGATAGGATCTAATGCCTATTTCCTTCTCCTATTGTGTCATATTTGTACATTGTTGGGTCCCTATAATACTAGTGATTACCCCATTACTATTGTAGTTATACCCCTTATTTATATTGTTGTGGCCCTATTACCCCATATTGTTATTTCTGTGCCCCATAGAATCCCTCTATTGTTATTTTTGTGGCTTTATATTATTATTGTTAGGTCGGCTGGATTATATTGTGACTCCTTAGACTCCTATATATAGAAAGGAGGCTTTGTCATTTGTATCATCCAAGAATTGTTCATTTATGTAATGTAAAGGAGGTTTCCACCTCGAAGAGGCTGAATTCTAAGGCGTTGATCTATCTTTTCTATCTTTTCTTGAGCTGGTTTCATAACATTTGGTATCAGAGCTTTGGATTCTAGGGTTTCGTTGCTCCAAACAGGTCACCGTGGAATTTTCGCTATAACTTTTGTTCTGTGACGTTTCAGAAGTCGCAAAAAAAACCCATTTGAGAAGAAATCGCGCTGAACCTTGGGTCCAAATTTCAGAGCTTTTCACGCGATATTTTTGGAGATATGATCTGAGGAAGTTGGTCTTTTTGCAGACTCCTGAATTACATTCAAAACAGGTGACCTGGGGAAAATCGTCATAACTTTCTCTCTGGGGATCAGATTGAAATTTCGTAAGACGGTACAAAAAGAGGACGGACTGTAGTTTCTTTTGTGTGTGTTTCAAATTCAAAGGTTGAAACAGTAACTCGTGGCATGTCGTACAAGTTCGCTCTACTGAACCAGTCTAAAAGCAAGTCACTGTGGGAGATTTCACATAACTCTTCCTTGGAGAATCCAATTTGGCTCCAACTTGTGGCATTGGAAAGAGGACATAGAAGGCTACTACAGGTAGCAATTTCAGAACTGGATGATCCGAAATTACAGAGATACATCAGATTCAATATCAGGCTTCTATAAAGTGAAAAAAGGTGTGTAGTTTTTTTTTTTAATTTTTGTGTAAGCTTGGTTTAACAGAATTCAAAGGGCATAGTAAAGCATTATTATCGGTAATTGATGCCCCGAGGAAAGAAAATGCAAACACCTAGTAAGGAACCTGAAAGCTCTAGCATGACTCATGAAGAAGAGGAAGAAATGCTACATGATATATCAAAATTACAAGAACAAGTGCAACAAATGTCACGCTCACAAAAGCTAACAGAAGCTAAGATAAGTGGCGTGGAATCTAAGATAAATGGTGTGGAATCTAAGATAAATGGCGTGGAATCTAAGATAAAGGGCATGGAAGCTAAGATGGAGGGTTCGATGGCAAATTTGAAGATAGATTTGAAGACAGACATGGAAGAATTGAAGAAGTTGCTACAAGAAAGGGTCACTAATGGTGAAAAGGTAGTAAAGGAAACTCATGATGAGAGCAAAAGAAATGTTAATCATGATTCCATAGACACTAATGTTGGATCGAAGAATCACATATTCCAAAAATCGATATGAGGAAGTTTGATGGCAAGGATCCTGCCACATGGATATTACAGATGGAGCAATTCTTCGATCTCAATAATGTGCAAAACGCACAAAAGGTACGTATGGCAACTGTATATTTGGAACCAAATCAGTTTGTATGGTATCAATGGCTTTGCTCTTGTAAACAATTTATCACTTGGGCAATTTTTACGGAAGAATTGATAGCACATTATGAAGATACAAAAAGCAACACTTTTTTTAGCCAATTGATAAGTCTCAAACAAAAGCGTTCAGTAATGGAGCACATTGAGGAGTTCCAAAAATTGAACATAAGGGTAAAAGATATTCCAGAGGAGCATAGGATTGATGTGTTCATAGGGTCTTTAAAGGATAATATCCAACATGATGTTCACCTTTGGGAACCTGATTCATTAGAGAAGGCATTCAGGTTAGCAAGAAAAATGGAAAGCAAAATTATGGCAACCAGGAAGCATACCACTCACAACTATAAAGACGGAAGTGTTGTTGCCCCTAGTCTTCCACAACCTATAAGGTTGACACCACAACAATTGGAAGAAAAAAGAGCAAAAGGGCTTTGTTACAGTTGTGATAGCAAATACACTAAAGGTCATAAGTGTGCTGAGAAGAAATTATTCTACATAGATTGTGAAGAGGAAGAAGAAAAGGAGCAAGAAAGGTCAAAAGAAGAAGATATACTCCAGGAACAAAGCCTAGATGAAGAACAAATAAATCCGACCATATCTTGTAATGCATTGGCGGGAATTACCACTCCTCAAACCATCAAGATAGAAGGACAAATCAAGAAGAAAAAGGTAATAGTGTTGATTGATTCAGGAAGCACCCACAATTTTATTCATTGTAGGGTAGCAAAAGAATTGAATTGCTTCCTATATCCAGCACCAGAGTTTCAAGTGATGATTGCAAATGGAGGAACAATAAATTGCTCTGGAAAGTGCCATAATATCGAGCTATCCATGGGAGAATATGTATTGACTAGCCCAATGCTTTCCATTCCAATGGGAGGTGCTGATGTTGTACTAGGAGTCCAATGGCTGCAATCCTTGGGTACAATAGCTTTTAATTTTCAAGAACTTTTCATCAAATTTTCTACGGAAGGAAAGGAAGTTGAATTAAGGGGTATTGCAGGGAAACCAAGAAAGATAATCAGCTCTAATGGCATGACTAAGCTTCTTAAAATGGAGCAAAGAGGTGTAATTGCACAATTATGTTCGCTAGATGTTTCCACATTGGAATCATCTATTTCTCCAGATCTCCAAAATGTCCTGGACAATCATTCCAAGGTATTTGAGACTCCCAAAGGTCTCCCACCTATGCGTGATCATGATCATGCTATTCATCTGATTCCAGGAAGTGTTCCTCCAAACATCAGGCCGTACAGATATCCCTATGCCAAAAAAAGTGAAATTGAACGTATGGTTGCAGAAATGCTAGAGGCTGGTATAATTCAACCAAGTCAAAGTTCTTTCTCAGCTCCAGTAGTATTGGTGCACAAGAAGGATGGATCATGGCGCATGTGTCCGGATTATAGGGAGCTCAACAAGCTCACTATTAAAGATAAGTTCCCCATTCCAGTTATTGATGAATTATTGTATGAATTGCATGGATCAATTTACTTCACCAAGTTGGATCTTCGTTCAGGATATCATCAAATCAGAATGAAGATTGAAGACATTCCGAAAACGACATTTAGAACTCATGAGGGTCATTATGAATTTTTGGTCATGCCTTTTGGCCTTACCAATGCACCTTCAACATTTCAAGGTTTGATGAATTCAATTTTCAAACCATTCCTTAGAAAATTTGTGTTAGTATTTTTTGATGATATACTAATCTACAGCAAGTCTTGGAAGGATCATGTTGAACATGTTGACAGGGTGCTACAACTATTGGAGGAGAAACAATTATATGCAAAAAGATCCAAATGTTTCTTTGGAGTCCAGGAGGTGGAATATTTGGGTCATATTGTATCTCATGAAGGAGTTAAGGTAGACCCTAGCAAAATTAAAGCCATTAAGGAATGGAAAATCCCCACATCCATAAAGCATCTGCGAGGATTTCTTGGGTTGACAGGGTATTATCGCAAGTTTGTTAAGAATTATGGGAGAATAGCAGCACCTCTAACAACATTATTGAAGAAAGATTCATTTTCATGGACTCCGGAAGCAACAAAGGCCTTTGAACATCTTAAAGAGGCAATGTGCCAAGCACCGGTCTTAGCTACGCCGGACTTCACAAAAACCTTTATTGTGGAATGTGATGCTTCAGGAAATGGAATTGGTGTTGTTCTAATGCAAGATGAAAGACCCATTGCTTTTGAAAGTCGTCCAATCAAGGGAAAGTTTTTAAGCAAAGCTATTTATGAGAAGGAAATGTTGGCAATACTCCATGCACTTAAGAAATGGCGACCCTACCTAATGGGAAGACACTTCAAGGTAAAAACGGATCATGATAGCCTTAAATACTTTTTAGAACAAAGATTATCCTCTGAAGAGCAACAAAAGTGGGTCACAAAGATGTTGGGTTATGACTTTGAAATCATCTACAAAAAAGGGAAGCAAAATGTGGTGGCAGATGCACTCTCAAGAAAGGATGAGGATGTGGAAGCATTGTTGTGTGCCATTTCTATTATCCAACCAGATTGGATAAACGAAGCAAGGGAGGAATGGAAGAATGACGAAGAAGTGTGGGCACTTATTCGAAAGCTACAACAAGATTCCAGTACTTCTGATACATTTAGCTGGAAAAATGATTCGTTATGGTACAAAGATCGCTTATACCTCTGTAAGAATTCCCAGCTAAAACAAAAGATTCTTATGGAATTGCACACTTCTCCCTTAGGAGGGCACTCAGGATTTTTAAAAACTTACCACAGGGTTAAGAAGGAATTTTTTTGGGATGGCCTTAAATCAGATATTCAAAAGTTTGTGGCGGAATGTTTGGTTTGCCAGCAAAATAAAGTTGAAACAATTAAGACACCAGGTCTATTACAACCTTTATCCATTCCAAGCCAATGTTGGGAGGAGGTTTCAATGGATTTTATCACAGGTTTACCCAAGTCTGAGGGAAAGAGTGTCATCATGGTGGTAGTTGACAGACTTACCAAGTATGCACACTTTTGTGCATTATCACATCCATTTAAAGCCAGTACAGTTTCTACTGCATTTATGGAAACAGTTCAAAAGCTACATGGAAACCCAAAGATTATTGTAAGTGACAGAGATCCCATTTTCACTGGAAATTTTTGGACAAAATTATTTTCTTGTCTTGGTACTCAGTTAGCTCATAGCTCATCTTATCATCCTCAATCTGATGGGCAAACTGAGATAGTAAACAAATGTTTGGAAGGATATCTTCGTTGCTTTGTATCTGATAAACAAACACAATGGGTCAAATGGTTGCCTCTGGCTGAATGGTGGTATAACACTTCCTTCCATACAGCAACAAAAATGACCCCATTTATGGCACTTTATGGGTATCAACCACCATCCATCACATCATATTTAAGAGAAAATTCTAAGGTTCAGGCAGTGGAACATCACATCGAACATCAACAACAAGTCCTCCAACTCTTAAAGGATAACCTCGTGTTGGCACAAAATAGAATGAAACAACAGGCAGATCAACATCGCAGTGAAAGAAGTTTTGATGTAGGTGATTGGGTATTCCTACGGCTACAACCATATAAGCAAATGTCCCTAAAGCAAGCTAAGAAGGATAATAAATTATCACCAAAGTATTATGGTCCGTACAAGGTGTTGGAAAAGATTGGAGATAAAAATAATTAAACTTTGAATTAATCAGAAGGAGTTGCAGCTCACAGGTGAATACACCACCTGGAGACTGCACTCAACAAACAAGGAGGAGACTCTCGCTCACATTCACTCTGCCTTACATGAATGAATATTACATATTAAATACATCACTGAAAAATAGGTAGTTGTAAACAACCTCCTAAATTCTAGGAACAACTCCTAAACTAAGAAGATGCGTTACAACCACATAACCATTTCTCCATTATTTCTAACTCCCCCCCTTAATGGAGAAAGGGTTATTTTGCACACCTAACATCCCTCTAAATAACTCAAACTTTACTCGCCCTAGAGGCTTAGTAAAAATGTCAGCTATATTATCACAAGTATTACAATAATCCACACAAATTTCCTTAGACTGTATCTTTTCTCGTACAAAGTGAAACTGAGTATCAATGTGTTTAGTATTCTTATGGAAAACTGGATTGTATGCAAGCTTTATTGTGCTTTGATTGTCAGTTTTGATGCTGGTTGCTGCTTTTTGTCCTTCGCCTACATCAGTAAGCAATCTCCTCAACCAAATGGCTTCACATGTAGCTGCACACAACGCCTGGTACTCTGCTTCACATGACGATAATGCTACAGTGCTTTGCTTTTTGCTGCTCCACGAAATAACCCCGGATCCAATACTAAATGCATAACCTGTGATAGATCTACGATCATCCAGGTTGCCTGCCCAATCAGAATCTGAATAACCTGCTAAAGTAACATCAGAAATGTCAGTGTATAAAATACCATAATTGCAAGTACCACTCAGGTACCTCAACACACATTTTGCTGCATTCCAGTGACTGTCAAGTGGTCTGGACATAAACTGGCTGAGCACACTAACAGAATATGCCAGATCAGGTCTAGTTGTCGTGAGATATATCAGGCTTCCCACTAGCTGTCTATACAAAGTGGCATCCACCTGTTTTGTACCATCGTCACTGCTTAACTTGAGGTTCTGCTGCAATGGTGTTGCTGCTGTTTTGCACTGTTCCATTCTGAATCTTTCCAACAGGGTTCTGGCATACTTTCCTTGAGTTAGAAAAGTTTGACCAGAATCTTTCCACACTTCCAATCCTAGGCAATAATGAAGATCACCAAGGTCTTTCATTTCAAATTCCTGTGACATTTGCTGCTTGATTTCTTTGATTAAACTATTTGCATTTCCTGTTATTATCATGTCATCCACATACAAAGAAATCAAAATGATTTGCCTCTGTTTATTTATCTTGGTGTACAGATTTGGATCGTTGAGGCTCCTATGGAAACTATGCTGAACAAAAAATGAATCAATTTTGTCATACCATGACCTGGGTGCTTGTTTCAATCCATAGAGTGCCTTATGGAGTTTACACACTAAATGTTCCTTCCCCTTTTTCACAAAACCAGGAGGCTGTACTAAATATATTTCTTCTTTTAATTCTCCATTCAGAAATGCAGATTTAACATCTAACTGGTGTAGCTTCCATTTATGTTTTGTTGCTAAACAGATTAGCATTCTAATTGTATTAAGTTTAGCTACAGGGGCAAAGGTGTCATCAAAATCAATTCCTTCCTGTTGTGAATAACCCTTTGCTACCAGTCTTGCTTTGAATTTTTCTACAGTACCCTCTGCATTTATCTTAGGTTTATACAGCCACTTACAACCTATAGGGGTTCTTCCTTCTGGCAGCTCAACTAAGTCCCAAGTATGGTTTCTATATATGGATTCCATTTCTTCATGCATTGCAGCCCTCCATTCATCTGATCTACTTGCTTCTTCATAATTTGAGGGTTCTACAATATTTAAAATTTTGGACATTAAAGCATAGTCTCTGAATTTTGCAGGTAGTCTAGTCTTTCTACCTGATCTTCTCGGTAAAGGACTCACCTCAACTCTTCCTGTTTCAGCACTGTCTGGGCCTGCATCCTCACTTATTGAGCTATCTGCTGCTACTTCTTCCTGTTTCTGCTCCTGCTCCATTTCTTCTTCTTCTTCATCACTGTTCAGTTCTATCAGAAATGGAATGTGGCTGTCACTGTTAGAGTCTTCCTTTCCATCTCCTATCTGTTCATGAAAAATGACATCTCTGCTTGCAAACACTTTATGAGTCACAGGATTATATAATTTGTATGCTTTATATTCTGTGCCATATCCTACAAATATGCATTTCAAGGCTTTGGGATCTAGCTTTTTCCTATCTGCTTTCGGTACATGAGCAAAAGCTTTAGATCCAAATATTTTCAGATGACCAACTGCTGGTTTGAGTCCAAACAATGCTTCAAAGGGGGTTTTGAAGCCTAGACATTTGGTGGGACTCCTATTCTTTAAATAAACAACAGTATTAATGGCTTCTGCCCAAAGACCATTAGAAATGCCCTTACCTTGAAGCATACTTCTCGCGCACTCCACAAGGGTCCTGTTCTTACGTTCTGCTACTCCATTCTGCTGTGGAGTGTGTGGCACTGTAAATTGCTGTATAATCCCATGCTGCTTGCAGAAGTTCATGAACTCATTTAATCTGTATTCCCCCCCTTGATCCGAGCGGAGAACCTTTATCTTCTTTCCTGTTTGGTTCTCTATCATAGATTTGAATTCTTTAAAATATTGGAAAGCTTGACTCTTTTTGCTTAAAAAATACACCCAAGAGAACCTAGTGCAATCATCTATAAACAGTAGAAAGTAGTATGCACCTCCTAAAGACCTAGTCTGCATAGGTCCACAGATATCTGTATGCACTAGTTCTAGGATGTCTCTTTGTTTTCTGTTGACATGCACAGGGAATTCATCTCTATGCATCTTCCCTAATGCACATCCATCACATTCCAGTTTGATATTATGTAAAGCAGGAAGTCCATCGACCATACCTTTATTTTTAAGCAAGATGAGATCTTGTAGATTGATATGTCCAAATCTCTGGTGCCAGAGATTCTCAGCTGTTGATGTTGCTGCAACCATCGCCTGTCGTGGCATGCTCCTTGCATCCAGTTTATACAAATTCCCCACGCGTACTCCTGTTGCAACTGTCTCCAATTTGCTATCCTGAATGACACATCCATTCTTGAAGAATTGTACCTGCATGTCCTGGTCTGTTATCATAGAGACAGAGATCAAATTCTTTTTAATTCCTGGAACATATAGAACATTTTTGAGATGTTTGATATCGCCACTAGGTAGCTTCACAGGAATATCCCCACAACCTTTGATCTCATACCCACTGTCATCACCCAAATAAATTTTGGATCCACATGTAGAATCTTCAAGAAACTCAAAATATTCTCTCTTACCAGTCATGTGCGAGGATGCGCCTGAATCGACATACCATGTATTGTCCTCATCTCCTCTTGATGCTGAAAGTGCACAGTCGACTGTAAATAGCCGAAGATCATAGCTGTGGTCTTCCTCCTCTTCAGCAAAACAGCCTTGATGCTTCTTCTGTTTGCCTCTCCTTTCATCTGTTTGCCTCTTATAACACTCTCTGATCTGGTGACCAGGCTTTCCACAGTAAAAGCATCTCTTAGCATAGTTATCATTCATACCTCTAGATGGTCTCCTTTGAAAGGAGTTGACCCCTTTCTGCTGCTGCTGCGGTTGCTGGTGCTGATGTTGGTGCTGGCGCTGCTTTCCTCTGTGCTGTCTTTTCTTTGCCATCAGAGCAAGGTCATTGCTCTGGGTCTTCAAGTTTTGTCTTCGCTCCTCCTCCTGGAGCAGAATCGCTGTCAGCTCATCAAAAGAGGGGGCTTTCTCCCTCGCTGACAACCCTGAGATGAATGTCTGATATTCATCGGTCATCCTGTTCAGTGTGAGGGTAACCAGATCTGAGTCTGATACCTTTTCTCCAATGGATCCCAATTTGTCTTTCAGATCCTTGATTCTGGCTGTGAATCCATCAACAGATTCATTCTCATTCATCTTTAGTGCATACAATTTTCCTTTGAGTGCGAGAACACGATTTGTGTTCTGTGTCTCATACAGACCCTTGATCGTGCTCCAAATATCTGCGGCCGACTTGCAATCTCGAATATGAGGGATAATGTTGTCTTTGACAGACATCTTCAGTATGACTTTTGCCTTCGTTTCTCTTTTATCCCAATCCTGTTCTTGGGTTGTATTTCCGGATCTCTGCTCATTTCCCAAGACGATCGACCATGCGTTCGCACTCTCCAGCAAGGTTTGCATTTTGAACTTCCAGTTGGAAAAATTCGTTCCATCGAGCTTGCCGGACTCGTGGAGGTATGATTCCAAACTGTTGTTCATTTTCGCACTGCTGAACACTCCAACTGGCCACCACCGGGCAAGTCCGATCTGCTACCACCGAACAGATCAGGAACTTCTCTGTGCCACCACCGGGCAAGTCCGATCTGCTGTCTCCAAACAGATCAGGGACTTCACTATGCCACCACCGGGCAAAACCGATCTGTTACCACTGAACAGATCACAGAGCTCTGATTCGCCACCACCGGGCAGGTCCGATCTGCTACCACCGAGCGGATCACGGAACCTCACTTCGCCACCACCAGGCAGATCCGATATGCTACCTCCGAGCTGATCAAGGATCCTCAATTCGCCTCCAACGGGCAAATCAAATCTGCTACCATCGAGCAGAAACCTTCACGTGCCTCCACCGGGCAACTCCGATCTGCAACAAAGATTGCAGATTTACAGAAAGAAAGGGCTGGCGCTGAGAACAGCGCCGAATCCGCGCTAATCGCCGAAAAGTAAAATTCATGTAGTGCAGGAAAATTGGCGCGCTTTACAGCCTCGGATCCGCGTCAATTTGGTCGCTGATTTTCCTGGCGCGCTTTTCAGCCTTAATCCCGCGCCAATGGCGCGACTGTTCCTCCAAAAAACGCGCTAATTGCTGCAATCTTCTCAAAAAAAAAAATTCCGCTCCGAATCTCCGCTCCAACCCTTCCTTCGGCTCAGTGATGATCAGTCATCTGATGCCTTTTCGCTTCAGGTGTTACTGCAGCTCCACCTGATCACACAACTATCTCTACATGTACTCCTACCACTACAGATGTGTAACTAATGATACATTCCCAAAAGAACAAAATTAAGGCTACCTCTACCCTAAGCTCTGATACCAAGATAAAAATAATTAAACTTTGAATTAATCAGAAGGAGTTGCAGCTCACAGGTGAATACACCACCTGGAGACTGCACTCAACAAACAAGGAGGAGACTCTCGCTCACATTCACTCTGCCTTACATGAATGAATATTACATATTAAATACATCACTGAAAAATAGGTAGTTGTAAACAACCTCCTAAATTCTAGGAACAACTCCTAAACTAAGAAGATGCGTTACAACCACATAACCATTTCTCCATTATTTCTAACTATTGGTACTATGGCATACAAATTGGAGCTTCCTGCAGCTTCTCGATTGCACCCAGTTTTCCATGTTTCATGTTTAAAGAAGGTTATAGGTGACAAGCTCCCAATTCAAACAATATTGCCAGAACTTGACGAGGAAGGAAAAATTATATTGGAACGAGAAGCAGTCACAGAAACAAGAACTCGACAGCTACGAAATCGATCAATTTCAGAGTATCTTATCAAGTGGAAGAACTTATCTGCTGAAGATTCCACATGGGAGGATGAGAATTTTATGCAGAAGTATCCAGAACTACTCAAGCGTTGAGGACAACACTTTTTTGAAGGAGAGGGGCATGTTGGGTCCCTATAATACTAGTGATTACCCCATTACTATTGTAGTTATACCCCTTATTTATATTGTTGTGCCCCTATTACCCCCATATTGTTATTTCTGTGCCCCATAGAATCCCTCTATTGTTATTTTTGTGGCTTTATATTATTATTGTTAGGTCGGCTGGATTATATTGTGACTCTTTAGACTCCTATATATAGAAAGGAGGTTTTGTCATTTGTATCATCCAATAATTGTTCATTTATGTAATGTAAAGGAGGTTGCCCCCTCGAAGAGGCTGAATTCTAAGGCGTTGATCTATCTTTTCTATCTTTTCTTGAGCTGGTTTCATAACATACATCCTTCAATCCTATCCCAAGTTGTTCTTAAGGGGGGATGTTAGGATATTCGACACATAGGAAATAGTTAAGTATAACTTGGTCTAGTGTAGAGTTAGGTAAAGTGTGTTTATTTAATATGTAATTTTGTAACTTACAATCTGACAGTCACGATATGTTCTAGACATGAAATGATTTGACGGTTCATTCTCTCCTCGGTATTACTGACACTTGATCCATGGCTTAACACCCGATTGGTCCATGATCTCTATTTAAAGAGCATGGAGGGTCATTTGTAGGGTGTCCGTTCATGAGAGAGGCTTATGTAAATTTTCTTTCTTTTATACTAATAAATTTCCTGAAGTGGTTACGTTGGCTCAAGCCGTGGACTACTTCCCTCTTTGAGGGTTTTAACCATGTCAATAATATTGGTGTATTGATATGTGATCTTTTTGTGAGTGGTGTATTTTGATGTTCTATCTGAGGAACTTACCCTGTAAATTCCTACAAATACGAAATGAAGGCTTAAGAGTATTGTAGCAGAGATCAACTAAATGAATTCTCTAGAACACACCAGTGACACTAAATGGAGTTGGCAGCATTGACCCGAAATCGAAATGGAAGCTCTAAAAATGGCATGATAACCCAAAAATTAAGAAGACTACCCAACTCAATAGCCACATAGACGAAGTGGAAGAGCTTCATGTTCACGAGCGAGTCACTGCCATTAGAAAAATGGAATCCCTTGTTTTCCAAATTTTGACAACCATACTGGTTAGTACCTCTTTAGTTTTTAACATGCTTGAGGAGGCTAACATATGATTGATCTGTAAGTTCATCTTTAGGATCAATCCCTCCAAGTATATTTAATGAACCCTAAGAAGGAGTAGTTCTACCTTGTCATGTTTGGAAAGTCCATCACTGTTTGATGTTTTAATGGGTCCATTAAAGGTAAAACTCGACTTCTTTTTAATGTTTAGAGAGTTTGAAAAAGAAGTGAAAAAAAAAACTCTAGATGTCCCTTTTCATAGGTAGTCCCTTAGGTATGAAAAGGTAGAAAACAATACTCAAGAGAACCTCCTAGCCATGTTTGACTAAGGTATTCCTTTTTCATAGACAATCTATCTCAGTCCAGAAAATGGCTAAACTTATACTAAGTAGATGTCTTTTCATTTACTTTTACGAGTTCAAAAAGACAAGTGCTCGACAATATTTTCATATTTTGCAAGTCTGAAAAGAGTTGAAAGAGGGCTCAAGGGGGGTGTTTCCTTTTTGTAGGTTTAAGGAGCCTAAAAAGGAGATAAAAGTATAATATGTGGTCAAAGTAACGTGTTCAAACATAATAAAAACCTGCTAATAGATTTCAACCTGCTCAAAACACCACAAGAAGGATTAAGCATACCTGTTTCATAGTAAAAATGAATCATATCTAGGTCAAAATAATAACAATGATTAAAATAATAAGAAAATGACCATAAATAGTCAAAATAACTTGTCACTTTTACCATTTCACATTTTTCCTTCAACAGTGAGTATTTGGAGCCCTTTTTCCCTCGAATTTGTATAGCTAATTATGACCAATCCAGGGAACCATTTCAAGTGTCATCGCTTCCAGGTAGGAACTGAAACCCTTCTCTATCTTTCCATAGTTCATTTTTGTGTTTTCAAGAAAAAATTTTAAGGTTTTGAGGCCCCTGGGGTTCATAAAAAATTCCCTTGGACCAACGCACCCCCCATGATGAAAACTATGTTACACCTAGGCAGGGGAACACTGCAGATAGAGGTGAAACATTATGGTAAACACTATTGGGGTGTGTTGGGCGCATTTATCTAAGTTTTCTTTTAGTTTTTCCTCAAATTTGGTTAGGTTTTTTGCATGGGAAAGAGCCTAATGGATTACTTGTTGATGTTTTAGGTACCCATTAGCACAAAGTGACATTCATTTAGAGAGAAAGAGAACATGAGGAACAAGACTTAAATGTGGAAAACGACCCTCCTACCTTCCATGCACGAAAATTTTGGGTTATTGAAATTATTCTGGCTTACTGGTATGGGGCAATAGATGGATTTGTTGAAATACCTTGTCCATTCATGGGATATTCAGGAACATGATTTTAGGTTTGGGGATAATATACTCAAGATACAGGTAGAGGAGATATTATTTCTGACAAGATTGTCAAAGCGAGGTGCCCCCATCTTTGTTATAGGTGGAATAAGTGGCAGTGAGATGGTGAAAGACTATATCACTATGTTTTGCAAACCTCGAGCCCTTCCTACTAGGAATGGAAATATCAGAATAAAGGATGTGACCCAATTAGCTTTAAGAACGATCTTGTTCATTATTTTAAGATTGACAGGACGCTGAACACTATATGTAGAAAGTAAATCATACATGTAGTATGGGATAGAGTGTTTAGAGCTGACAATATTCAACTGGAGTGAGGGTGTCTTAGTCAATTTGAAGGAACAACTTACTAAAGAAAAGGAGGGGAAGTTGAAGAACTTTGGATATCACATGATATTATTCTGTTTTTCTCTAGAGCGGGTACCATTTCTACAACCTCAACATATTTTACTTGAGCCCATCGATCTGAGGACCCCATGGATGAGGAGGTGTATAGACCATATGAACCGACATATAGGCCTATCAATGATCAACTTTCACTAGCCTTCTTTGGGTGGTTGCACATACAGTTCATGATTATTGATGATTATCCTTACGCAGAGATGTATTTATGTGATGATCCTAAGCTCGAGCTACCTGAGGGTAAGCAATGGGATGCTTCAGGTAAGACACTTGACCATTAATTTTTTGAAAGTTTTAGGATTTTTTTTTGCTTTTTTTTTATTTTTATGTTCTCAAGACTAATCTATTTCATTTTTTCATGGAGATATGAGACCTGTCTGACCAATAGGTGCTACATATCTCTATCGCATAGAGAGACAACCATAGGAGGAGGTAGTGGGACCAATACAAATCATTGTGGTAGGACGAGATGTGCTACAAGATCCTGAGGTAGTTGAGATCCTATTAGAGGTGGAGCACCACATGGAAGGACTGACACATGGGATTGATGAGACCATGGTTGATCAGGTTCCATTGCGACTTCAATGGCACACAATCAGAGTGCCTAATCGTATTGGTCGATTAATGTGCAATATAGCTCATGTAACGTTGTTTTATCATGAGCACCATTGATTTGTCTACTTGGATATTTTGCATGTAGTTTTATAGGGGTGATTTAGCCATATTTATCTCAGGGCACGCATTTTGTAAAACCAAACTTAATATATATATTTAATGTTTCCTAGTTGTTGTTCTGCTTTCAATAAGATGTGATGTGAATTGAAAGTTATTTACATTTGTTGCAAATGTCGATCTAAAACAAAATTATCTAGCACATCGGCTAATGTGTTAATATTTATAGAAATATGTTCATGTCATATGAAATTGAAGTGTATTTCGAGAAGATGCACTGTGAAAACCATGCGAAGGATGGCAAGATTTCTCACTGAATAGATATTCGAGATTTGTAGTACTATGAGCTATGAGTCAAGACTGATGACTATACGGTGGATACCATATGAAATAGCATCATATAGTAGCTCAAACATTGCACTATACTCAGTTATGTTCTTAATAGAGTGACCATTGCAAATCTCTTGCATGCTCACTAGCTCGCCATTTGGAGCAAAGATAGCCCATGCTCCGTAGGATAGGTTCTAAATACTACGACTAACACCATTGGCATAACCAGTATACGGTTTGAGTGAGGTTGACATATACAATCCAAAAGTAAAAAGAATCAACAAAAACCATTGGAAACTTTGAAAAATACACCGCAAACACACTCAACACACCTTTAGATAGTATGTACATAGTGTATTACGCATGGTATCAAGCATAGTATTTTTTGAGGTACAACCCATTTCTAGGTTGCGCCAGTGGAACTCCATCGAGGTATATTAACTCATAAGCCCCTTTTGCAAGGACAATATTGAGAATGTATGGTCCCAACCACATAGGATGGAACTTTCCTTGACCTAAATTGTGGCCTCTTGGTCATATAAGAGAACTAGATATCCTTCGGATAAGACTATAGGATTGACACATTTGTCATATTACGCTTTGATTTGTCTTTTATGGGCTTCATTGGATAACGTGGCATCACATTGAGTTTCATCCAAATGAGTTAGGTGTAAAAGATTCTCCTCTGTGGAAGTAGCAAGAAGAAGTTCAATAGTTAGTTTCAGCGATGGAATTTCACATTCGATGGGGAGAATCGCTTCTAGAACATACACCAAATGGAAGGGTGTGAATCTGGTAGCAGTCCTAACTCAGGTTTAGTATGCCCACAAGGCATCCAAGAGAAGCACATGCCAGTCTGATTTTTGGTCCCCTATCATATGTTGAATTATAGTCTTAAGACCTTTGTTGATCACATCAAATTCTCTGTTAGCTTGAGGATAACAGGGAGTCAATTTTTCATGTGAAATTCCCAATTAGACATCTAATTCAGTCATCATATGATTTTTAAAGTGCTTCCTATGATCTATTACTATTGCTTATGGGACACTAGACCTAGAAATCACATGGTTGAAGAAAAAATAAGTAGTCATTTCAACGATGTTGCTGAATATAGGCATCACTTCAGCCCACTTGGTAAAGTAGTCAACAACGACAATGATATATCCATGCCCTCGGTTGAGTGAGGGTTACATGTCATAAATTTGATACCCCATTTCTTAAAGGGACCAATAACGATAACGAGATGCATATAAGGCTCGAGAAAATTAGGTAGGTATAGATCATTGAGATTATATTCAATGGTATTTGGGAAGGTGGAACGATGATGATGTTCATTCCACGACATGTCGATCCATGGATGGTACCTAATGAAACTGACATCAAAAGTTTTGGCGACCGAATGTCGCTTAACCCTATTGAGAAAGATTGTGAAGCCATCTATTTGGCTTGTGCATCCCATACTCTTTCTTTGATTGATTGGGTAAATAGATCACTGGATTATGGCATGCCCTCATATCCTTTCTCGCATACATTCTCTCTAGAGGCGGGTGACCTGGATATGAAGGGATAACCTGGGGAACAAACACTTTCATTCCTAGGTAAGGAGGGTTCTAATAATAAGGAACCTGGTTACCAGAATATGGAGGGTTCTGATAACCAACATACAAGTGGCTTTGTTGCCCAGTCCTAGGATGGTGATAAAGCTACTGGAATGGTTGGGTTTGGATTTGTTGGACTTGAAAAGGAACTTGATGTGATCCATACTATTTCCTGATAGGGGTTTGCATTGGCCCTTGGTATGGGTTTGATTGAGACTGTACCAAATTTTGAATTTGACATATTGAAACTTGAGGAGTACCTTGTGCAAGTGATTGAGAAGGTGAGGAACCTTGTATAGGTTGACTAATTAGGATCTAGCGGGAACTAGACATAGTTGGAATGGGCTATAAAGGTTGGCTCACATGTATATGAGCTTGTTGAGGTGCTAATAGATAGGTACGAATTTGTAATGAAGACGATACATTTTGAGGATCCAATAATCAAACCCAGAAAGAACCAGGTTAAACGGGTAACGTAGGTTTCCAAACACTGGAACCCATTCTAGGATAAGGAGGACTATAACTAGGTGGATTACCATATTGAGGTATACCAACAATAGGTTTCCCCCTGCCATGGGAGGAGCAGATGATGGAGGCAACAATGATCCAAATGGAGGGTACACAACATAAGGATGGTTGGGATGTTGAGGGTTGCTTTAAGGGTCATCTTGCTGCTCTATTGTAGGTGTAGATGGAGGAAGAGGAGAAGACCATGTGGCATTCAAAAGAGAAGTACCAAACATTATTCATGAATTGGATGACATGGGAGAGGTCCAAGGACTCGAAGCCACATGAGAAAAGGTACCAGATAATGACTAATAGCCAGGTGGAGTGAACGAGCCACCATATAAATGATCTTTTGATGATGTTATAAACATAAATGAGGATGTGATGCTTGATGTCTCAATCATAGTGTTGGACATGAGATGGGAATTTGAATTAGTTCTAATCATGGTTAACAATCCCAATGAACATTTCCGTTAGATATCTGCGGGTAGAACCAAAGAATTAGGTAAAGGAGATTGTGTATGAGGTTGAAGAGATAGAAGAGGATCAATTTAATTAAAATAAAGTCCTTTCCAATGAATGGGAGTAGAAGGACAAGGATCTTCTTGAGGGATCTCTTCAATACCCAAAAGTCCATGTGGAAGAGGTTCACTGTCAGGCCCAAGATATATTGGTTTTGTCTGAGATGAAGGAAGAGAGGAGGAAAGTACCAAAGAATTAGGTGAAGATGGATGAGGTTCCTTAGGTTCGTTAACCTCAGGAAACAAATTTTCTAACTCAGGGAGATCTGATTCAATGACCTCAGGTAACAAAGTCTTAGGAACTTCTGTTTCAATTGTGTCAGTGTCACCAAAAGGAATAGATATAGTCTTCGGTTCAGAAATCAGAGGGACAAATGATTTTGGCTGATCAATATTGGGAGGAGGGCCAGAATTAGTTCCTGATGTTCTTGGTTCGGTATTTTTCATTTTCCTATTCCTTGGATCATCGTTAGGAGTAGCCTGTGCATGAAGAGAAGGATTATTTTGCATTCTACATGAATGATGGGGAAGGGGATTTTGTTCTTCCACTTTGGATGCTATGGGAAAGGTCCAAGGTGATAGATATAAAGGTAAGTTCTGGCATGGGCCATAGGGCATGGATGTTTTATCGACTGTGCAGTTTTGGTGCTTGAGTGTGATGGATGCCTCAACTATGTGTGTTCGTTCAGTTTTGTTCTGCTGATGGTAGTGATCGGTTATGTGTTTCGTGTATTTCCATTCACAGCCCTAAGAGATATGTTAGTGAAAGTTGTTTTTCAACATTATTTTTTTCTCTTTGTGTCTGCATATGTTATTTCCTCTATTAATGTCTCTCTTTCCCTGCTACTTTTCCCTTGTCTCTGCTAATGTGTTGCTGATCGATCGGTTGTGGAGCATTGCTCACATTATCTATTTATGTGATCCCCAATTTTTGTGTGCCTGGACCAATGGATATGTTCCCCAATGATGTATGTGATTTTGTGCCCGCAAACCCTTGTCCAAATAGTTTAAAAGGGTGGGATAAATAACTAATGGTTGATGCTTAGTGATAGGTGATGTATTTCGTTATTAGGTTGCTGCTATAGGTTATTTTGGTTTTCCTATTTTGAAACAAGTGTCGAGAGTGAATAGATCATCAATATGCTTTTCTCCTCCCATTCGGGACCTTAGGCTTTTTTCATATAATGGAATTGATAGGGGTTTACTTGGCCAACCAAGAAGGGCAAGCCCTTTCATAAATAAAGGCCAAAATAAATAAGGAAAAAGGCCTGCCTCCCCAGTAATTACCGTTCATCACTTTACCACTTGATGGACAAGCCGCCCTTATCTCCTTGGCATTCAAACTGATTCATTTACAAAAATAATATGCCACATAGCCAACGCACCCCCCCCCCCCCTTTTACTCGTGCTCAAATCCAATACTTCAATGGTAAATATCTCTAAATAGCTCAGATGGACATGGATAAGCTCTAACAGATGGTCAACAACTGATAGACATAGCCTGCCCTTTATGGACGGTAGAATGGGGTTGGCCCTAGTTAGAATATTTGAAAATAGGACTTACTTCCTTCTGCCCACACCGCACTTGTACTATACCAACTGCTGAGTCCCTCGTATGATTGAGAAGAGTTGTTTCTACACCTTGTGAGTGAGTAAGCCATGTAATAGAATGAATACCCTTACTTAATATAGATAGCTCGTCGATGACTAAATATAGCTCCTTGATGGGAAGCATTCTATTAGCACCAGAATTGTTGAACGCACCTCAAACCTGCTCAAGTTGGCATGTATGCATTGACCTCACAAGCGCCTCACCGAGTGAGTTACTCCCATTCGACCGACATCTTCTAGAATTCTTGACCAACCAACCTAACTTGATTGTATTGGTTGTGTTACTCCAACCCAGTCCTAGTGCGAATGTGCCCTACTCTCAAGCCTAGTCTGTGCTAAAAATTATTGATATTAATGCGCCCACCTTGCTATATTATTGAAGTATTTCGGTGTGTTCTTGACGTGTTTTTATCCCAACCAAAATTGACGACAATTCCACTTTGTATAATTGTTTGGTCAATTTAGTGTCCTAAATTGCTCTACATAAATTATCAATCTGGGTATCATAAATTGACGAAGTGTAGTGCACTGTTTGTGCTAGATGACCCTTCTTACTTCATTTTTTTTGTGTTTTATGTTGTTTGGGGTTTTTTTGGTCCTTTAATCCCTAATAATTTACAATCTAACTATAAAAATCTTAAATCTAACTTCTGTAAAGACTGCGAAGAATCTAAAGAAATGAGAACTAAGAGAGCTTAAGGAAGATTTGGAAGCAAAGTTTAATCAAGAAATGAAAACAGAGTTTCTATTCCTATTCTTATCATTATTTCCAAATCATGAACTAGAAACTAAAAGTGAAATTGCAACTACTGCCTAATCAATTACATAAACAAAACTAAATCAAATACTTAGTTACCCTGCCTCTCAATTTTAGGAGAAAAATCTCCTTGCGATGACATTTGAGGAATTTTGTACTTCATTATTCTAAGAGAAGATAAATGCAGGAATGCAGAAAAGACTTATTGCATGAATGAAGTATTCAACCACTTAGTTTAAGATGAGTTATCAACTAGAAGGCTTTTAAGAAACATTCATCTACACCATGAGTCAATAACTAGTAATAAAATGGCAAGAACAATAATGGCATTGATTAGTCTATTTGAAAATTTAAAGACTAGCGAAACAGTAAATGAAACAAACTAAATTACACTACTGAATTTCAACTTTGAACTACTAATAAAAACTAGAAAGAAATTAAAAAAAAATGAAGCTATTTTGCACTAAAAGAAGTTATTCTGCATTAGTAAGGAAATGATAAAAATTGCATTAGAAACAAGGTTAGTACAAAAATGACTATGAACACTATGAGAGGAAATGATGAATTTACAACTTAACTAGAAAAGAAAAAACAAAATAAAATAAAACCTCATTCAATGCAGGGGCCCTCTGCAACTAATCAGGTTATGAGTGCTCAATCAATCTCCAAGAAACTCTTTCATATATCCATAAAACATGCGGTCTTCATATTAAAAATAGGAAAATGAGTTTCAAAATACAGAACAATAAGTCTGTGCTTAATACATGAGGAAATTCGAACTCCTTCCGAGTTCTTTATACAGGTATTTATAAGAAAATCATGCAACTGTTTGTGGAGAAAAATAATCTATATCCAAAAACACGTAGGAGACAGGTACATGCAATTTCTTACTCGACTGCTGGAGACATAAATCAAGATGGTGGCTATTGGTTTCGGTGGCACAGATGGCTGTTGGAGTCTGTAGGTTCAGGAAGTTGTTTCGGATAACACTTCCCATCACTGTGAAACGTGTTGGTTATCCATCAAACAGAGTCCTGTTACCTTCAGTCACTACATTTGACTTCTCCATTTGATCGTAGTCTTGCACCATCTTCCTTGTTGACTTGGGCTAGGTAAATAGGACACGGTACATGTCATGATGATTTCCAAGCTGCCCATGTAGTTAGTTTCTCCTTCTGACACCTGGAACCTGTTAAAGCATGGAGGTAGTTGAAAAACAACCGATTAGCTGTAGAATAGGCTATGTTCCGTAGATAAAAGAAAAAAACTTATTCAAACAACAAAACATAAAAGCATAATATGTAAACTAAATGTCCTCCTTAAGATAGTATATATTGGTCATTGATGATGAGAATGCATCTTTCTCATGGAAAAACAAGAAAAAATAATGAAAAGGGTTGCTATGGAAAGAGTAGTTTTGAGGCTCGACATACCCCCACTGCAAAACCATTGCATGTCCCCATGCAATCAAAATTGTGAACTTCTTCCTCCTATTGCATTTGTTTTGACACTTCTGCCAACACATCCAACTTTCTTCTCTCGCTTTTCTTTGAAGTAACAACCATCCTTGGTTTCTTCATGAGAAGTCTGTACTTGAGTTTGATCACAGTTTTGTTCAAGTTTCTGTTCTTCCTCTTCAACTTCCTATTTTTCTTGTACCATAGGCCCAAGTGCAGTATGGTATTGTCATGTATGGCCTCATCGAATTTGCTTTGTTCCTTTAGGGCTTCATTTTCTTTCTTAATATGCCTGTTCAATATATCCAACTCATAGATTTCCTATTTGAGTGTGTCAGTGAGAGGTTCTTATGGATTGACAGGTTGTTCTAGATTGGATGAGGAACCTGGATCCCTTGGGACATTTTTCTTTTCCAGTGATTCTATGTAATCATAAATTTGCTGTTGAATTGGATCTATGCCTGGGGATCCTCCACTGGGGCTGCCTTCAAAATAATGTCTAGGAGATTTTTGAGTACTATATATAAGTGAAATATTTTCAGGAGATGATGCTGGGGTTTCTCCTTCCAGGTTGATGAACTTTATTTCCTTTGGTGACACCTTCTTTACCATTCCTTTGAGCCTGGAGCTTCTTCTAAGGGGTTTTATGTTCTCCTCCTTCACACCCTTTTTCTCTTTTCCTAAAATTTCCTTCCCCTTGATTTGTTTCTTAATCTCCGTCAATTTTTCAAATATCAATTGTTCATCATCTGGTTGTAATGGATATTTAGGTGCTTTCTCAGTAATTCCACCAGCTCCCTGTTTTATCTTCTTCCTCTGCTTGATTTGCTTTCTGATCTCTGTTAATTTTTCAAAGATTGGTTCTTCTTCATCATTTTTTTGTGCTAAAGGTTCAGGGTTGCCTTGAATGGTAAGATTGGTCTTCTTTCTCCTACTCTTTCTAATACTATCTTTTTCAGGAGATTCTGGTGTCTCTTGGAAATGGTTTTTTATCATAAAGTTTTCCCAGGTGTCCCCTATTTTATTTAGATGATATTCAATCAGGATTTTGACCAATCTGTGGTAGTACATGGTTGTTTCCAAAGATTCAATTTTCTTCTGTACATTTGAAGCCACTCTCCTTATACTATTTAGGAGGAAGAAAGGGAGGTTAATGTCCCCATTGTCTAAAATGTTCATCAATAAACATATATGATAAACATACTTACATCCAAATCTTCCCTCATAGGTAATAAATTTTTGCAATATCAAAAGCATGCTTCTCCATTTATTTTTGAGTGCTGAAATAGGGATTCCTTTCCTAAACACAGTGACATCCATACCTGGGTTCTTGAGGAATACCTTCCATTATTTTTTGTGGAATTCTTTGTTTTTGAACCGCCTCTCACCAAGTCTTGGTAGTTCTGTAGCCTCTGCTATGTAGGATTCTATTATTGCAAACTTGATGTCCCCAATATCCACTTCTGTACCATCAAAGGATCCAGCGAAAGATTTCGTGATCTCCTTATGATATCCATCAAAATTTTCAATAAACTTGAGCCATCCAATATTCTGCAGCGTCTCCTTAAGTTGGGGATATCCTTCCATGAATTTTGACCCTATGGGCTCTGCCCTGACGATAAGTCCCATGGTCTTTGTTCTGTATAATTTATTGATCTCAAAATTAATTTTTACTGTCTATGGAACGAGTGCTATTTAGGAAGTAGAATAATGGTGTATATGGAAATGGAGTGACTGGGTATATGGAAACAGAATGATTGTGTATATGAAAACAGAATGACATGTATATGAAATGGCTACGTGAATATGAGAGAAAAACTTAAGAATTGGCATGTAATAAATAGACAGTCAGGGTTTAGAGAGTCGTAGATAGGTAGGTAACATCGTTATCTTGACTGTTAACAAGTGTAGCAAGTGCAGTTGTGGAGGACCGTTTGAGTACAATTTATGGAGTTTGAAGCGGAGATCGGTTATGAAAGAATCATTGAGACTGATTGTCATTTAAGGTGGAAGATATGGTGGAGACATCATAGCGGTCAAATCAAATGATGGTTAATTAAGGAGACATGTGATCATACATATTATATAAGCTTATGTTTTCAAATTGCTTTTTGAAATAAATTTTTGTATTTACCTTTGGAACCTTTACCTTCTGCTTGCTAATATTTTGATGTTGATCCACAAGTACTTTAGGCATGATTGGTCTTCAAAATTGATTTTTCTTCAATTCCCTGCATACATGATTTTATTATGAACTATACACTTGTGTCTGAACTGATAAACGAATTGTTGTTGCAGAATCAGATTAGCTGCAGAATAGAATCAGCTGCAGAATGTGAAACCTAAAGTAAAATATGGCTTATGAATGAATGAAATGGAAATAGATGTGTAAGTGTAAATAAAATTAGATATAAGACAAGATGATAAATGAAAATGGAGATGGAAGAAATACTGAAAAAGGAAAAATTTATTGGTGAAACATGGCAATGGAATTAAGTGAAACTGTAAAAATAAAATAGAGTGAAGTGAGATGAGATAATGAATTTTATAGAATACAGAGTGACTATGGCTTTTGTCACCACTTATTACAGAAAGGAAATGGAAAATATAGGGTGTCAGAAACCTCTAATTTTCACCCTGTATTTTCTGTATAAGCATGCCAATCAATGATTGGTTTTCAACCTTATACATTTTTTTTTTTTAGATAGATAGGAAAAATAAAGACTAAGTTGGTGGAGAAGAAGGATTCTTCTTCACTAACTTCATTTCTGAATTTTTCTGGAAGATATTAATGAACTGTTCCTTTGAAATTGGTTTTTGATATATTTTTTAGTCTATGACCATTCACAAGAAGAGGAGTTTGACTTTCATCTATTGTTTTGATCCTCACTGCTCCATTACTAAAGTCTTTTTCAATCTCATATGGCCCAAGCTAATGAGTTTGAAACTTTCCTTGAAAATCCTTAAACTTTGAATCAAATAACAACGCCCAATCTCCCTCTTGAAACCTCTTGTCTTTGATATATTTATCATGCCATTTAGCCCTCTGTTGTTGGACTATACCAGTCCTTTAAACTGATTCTTGCCCGATTTCATCAAGTTCATTTAATTGTTCCAGCCTATGCTTTTGTTCCTCTGTTTAATCTAGTCCCAATTGAGCTACCATATTAAAAGTTCTAATTTGGAACTCTATAAGGAACAAGACTTGTTTCCCATAAACAAGTTCATAGGGTGTATGTCCCGTTGTGTTCCTCCATGTAGTTCTATAGGCCCATAAGGCTTCAAGAAGCCTTTCTGCCCAATCTCTTCTATGTAGATGTACAGTCTTGGTGAGGATTCCTTCAATCACTTTATTTTTGTACTCTGCTTGACCATTTGCTTGTGGATGATAGGGAGTAGATTTCCTATGCTTGAACTTGTATTCCTCCACAAGCCTTTCCACCATGTTGGATGTGAATTGAGATCCCTGATCTATCACAATTTCTCTTGGAACACCAAAACGAGTGAAGATGTCCTCAAAAAGAAAATTAACTATAGATTTTTCGTTAGAAAAAGGTAATGCTTTGGCATCTACCCATTTGGTGACATAATCAGTTCATACCAATATATACCTTTTCTCCTTAGATGGGGGATTAATTGTTCCAATAAAGTCTAAAGCCCATTTTTCAAAGGGTTCGATAAGTACCTGAGTTTGTAATGGCATTTCATTTGAGGGAGCGGTTTTTCCTACCCTTTGGGAGTTGTCACATCTTCTGACATATTCTTTAGCATCCTTGAAGATGGATGGCCAATAATATCCTAAATAAAGGATTTTATAGGTTGTCCTTTTGTCAGCAAAGTGTCCACCACACGGCTCATCATGACATGCTTTGAGAATCTCGGGCATTTCATCTTCCCTGACACATCTTCTGATCATAAGATCTGGCCCTGTTTTATACAATTCGTTAGTGATCCATGAATATCTTGCGCTTTCTTGAATAATTTTTCTTTTCTCTCTAGGAAACAAATGTGAAGGTAACTTCTCTATGACTAAGTAATTAGCAACATCTGCAAACTAAGGAGTTTGAGTAGTTACTGCAAAAAGATATTCATCAGGAAACTTATCTTCAACTGGAGAATCCTCTTTGATATTCTGAATCTTGGAGAAGAAATTAGCAACTATGTTTTGTTTTCTAGGTCTATCTAGCACAATAATGTTAAATTCTTGCAAAAGTAAAAACCATCTTGTAACTCTGCCATTAGTAATAGGTTTATTCATCAAATATCTAATTGCATAGTGAGTTGTATGAACAAAGGTTTCATAGCCTATTATATAATGTCTGAACTTGTTAATTGCATGAACAACAACTAAGAATTTCTTTTTAATCATAGTATAATTCAACTCAGTGGGAGTCAAATTCTTACTTATATAGTAAATGGCATAAGGAGTCAAATATTTTTGTCCCAATACAGCTCCCAAAGTTGTATCTGAAGCATCTATGGAAATATGGAAAGGAAGTTTCCAATTTAGACCTCTTAAAATAGGTTCTTCAGAAATTTTTTCTTTCAAGGTTTCAAGTGCTAATTGGCAATTAGGATTCCAACTAAATTCACAATATTTTGTAAGAAATTTGAAGAGTGGAGATGCAATTTTAGTGAAGTTTTCTATAAACCTTCTATAGTATCCTGTAAATTCTAGAAAACTTCTAACATCCTTCTGGAAATTTGGAATTGATAACTAGAGATGACTTCAACTTTAGATTTATCAACTTTAATCCCATCTCCCGAAATGTGATGTCCTAGAACAATACCTTCTGTAAACATCATAAAACATTTTTCATGGCTTAGTGAAAGGTTTGTTTATTTACATCTTCTAAGAACTTTTTCCAAATTTTCCAAAGCTTCTTCAAATGTGTTTCCATAGACTGTAAAATCATCCATATATACCTCTACACAATCATGTATTAGGTTAGAAAAAATTCCTAGTACTGCTCTTTGGAATGTTGCAGGTGCATTACATAATCCAAAAGGAAGTACTTGGTAGGCAAAAGTTTCCCATGGACAAGTAAATGTGGTTTTATCCTGATCCTCAGGTGTTACCTGAATTTTATTATAACCACTAAAACCATCCAAGAATGAGAAATACTTCTTACCTGCTAATGTATCTAATACTTGATATATAAAGGGCAAAGGAAAATGATCTTTAAGGGTTGCTTTATTCAATTCTCAATAATCAATGCACACCCTCCATTTACCATTTTTTTTAGGCACAATTACCAAAGGAGAAACGCATTGGCTATTTGAAATTGGGTAAATGATGTTTACATTCAGTAATTTTTGGAGCTCTTCTTTTACAATCTCCCTAAGATTTGGATTCATCCTTCTCTGAGGTTGTCTGATAGGTCTACTGTTTTCCTCAATATAGATATGATGGATACAAGTCTTAGGATCAATGCCTTTCATGTTGGTGTATTCCCATGCAAATGGAGCATAATTTTTTTGTAATGTTTTGATTAGCTTTTCTTGTTGTAGTTTCTCCAAGTTTTTGTTTATGTTCAATGTCCTACCTGGGAAAATTTCAATTGTAGAGCTACCAAACTCTTCCATAGAATAGAGAGACATATGCCTGGATGACAAGTATTCAACATTAGATTTTTCTTCGAATTGTGCATGATCATATTCTGAAGAAGTTTTAATATTTTCCAATGTGTTCAAAATTTGACTATCTTCACTAATTTCTGAAATAGTAAAGAGAGGCCGAATATCATCTTCATCAACAATCCATTCCTTGTCATCTATTTCTATGATTTATTTTGCTGGAGGGTACAGAGTAAATTTCTTTGTTGAATTACCATCAGAAATGTACATGTCACCAGATCTACAGCTAATAAAAGCATCAGCTGTGGCCAGCCAAGGTCTTCCTAATATAAGTGGGTGTCCTCCTAGATTATTCTTGGGAGTTAAGATCATGAAATCAACAGGATATTCCCAACAATCTAAGGATACTAAAATATCTTCTAATACACCATCTAGTTTGATTACTGATCTATTCGCAAGTTGCAATAAAGTAGGTGTGTAAAGAAGATTAGGAAGTTTAAGTTTCTCCATAGTTTGTCTACTCATGATGTTTATTTCTGCCCCTAAGTCAATCAATGTATTTGGAATTTCAATTCCATTTATATGTGTCTTGACAATTGGACTTCCTGGATCCACATATTTTTGTAAGGCAATTTTTCCCATCATTATGTTTGCTATTTTTCCTACCGGGTGAATTCTTTTTGTTCCTTTTTCTTTTGTTCCTGGTCTTTTTATGCTCAACTCCTTTGTTGTTTTGGATAGAATTGGAATTTCTCTAATGGCTTGTAGCAAAGGAATTTTGATACAAACATTTTTCAATTCATTTAGAAAATCATAGTTGGGCAACAAGATCTGTTTTTCTACCCTTCTATCGATTTGTAGTCTTTCAGGAAAAGGAGGTGTAGAAGTAGATGCTAGTTGCTCAATGATAGGAGTTGTGTTCACTGGTTCTTTTTGTTTTCCTTTTTCAATGTTTTGATTTTGGAGAGATGTTTCCTCAAAACTTTTATTGACTTTTAGGGAATCTTCCTCAAAAGTGTCTTGTTCTTGAATAATTATAGAAGGTCTTTCTTTTTCTAATATCCTTCCAGATCTTAGTTGAACATCATTAAGATCTAGAGGAGTAATCATGTAAGTTGGAAATTGTTGTCCTTCTACCATGTAAGCATTCTGAGGGTTTTTATTGTTGGGGTTTGGTAATGGTTGGGCAGGTAGCTGATCTGGTTTCTGTTGAAATGGCAGCAAGAATTGAGGATTTTGGTTTTGTTGTGGAAATGGCAATGAAAGTTGAGGGTTCTGATTTTGAAGTTGTGTCTACTAATCTTGTTGCTGAATGTGTGGGGAAGGATAATTCTGATAAGATGGAGGATATTGATAATATTGAGAAAATCTCGCATAAGGATTTTGTACTCCTTGTGCCCACGGTTGATATTGAAGCTGAGATTGAGGTTGAGGCCAAGGTTTCTGCCAAGGATTCCAGTTTGGTGGGAGCTAAAGATACACTTGATTGTTAAATCCCTGATTTTGTGGCCCCTTCCAAGGTCTTCTAGCAAAAAACAAAGAGCTTCTACAGAATTTGGGATTGTTTCCTCTTGAAAGTCAGCCTTAAGACCTAGGATTGAGGGACAACCCTTGGTCTCATGACTTTTTGAACAAATAATACAAGTTTATACAATTTTTTCATCTAAAGGGCATTCCCTTAGAGCATGTTTTTTTTTTGAATTTTGGAAAAAAAATGGCTAGAGCATCAACCTCTATTTTCTGCTTGTTTTGAATTTTAAGGGCGTCTAGTTGCTCACTAAGGCTCCCTAGAATGTCAGTTTTAAATTCATCAAGCATATTACCAATTTCTGCCCTACTTACAGATCCTGTTGCAGATTTGTTTACTCTAACAAGAGAAGGATCTCTTGGTCCTTTCCCTATTTTAGATTTCCCTCTTGAGAGATGAACACACAATTCTCCTATATCATTCAATGGGAGTTGAGAAATATCTCCCTTCCCCATCATGTTAAGGATATCTATCCACTCATCTCTAATGGCTTTTAATAAAATATCTTTCAAGGTTTCTTCATCTAAATCATTCATTTTTTCTCTTTTCAAATTATAGTTGAACCTCTCAATCAAATCTTCTAAGTTTTCATCCTCTCTTTGCATCATTTTGAACACCTCATCTTTGTGATTGGTAGGCATGCAATAATCCAAGTACCTATCCAAAAACATTTTTTTAATGTCATTCCAAGTTCTAATGGACTGAGTAACTAACTCCATAAACCATTTCAAAGTAGCTCCTTTCAGTGTTGAAGAACAATTTGAGTTTTTGAGAGTCCTCTAGATAGTCATAGGTTCTGCACAAGACTTCAAACTTAGATAAGAATGTTTTAGGATCCTCACTTCTCAACCCATGGAAGTTAGGGAGGACATAAGGTGAGATGTTTTTCATTTTGGCATTTGTTTCCTCATCCACTATAGGGAATCCAAAAGAATTATCTATTTCCCTATTTCCTCTGCCTCCTCCATTATTTCCTCTACCTCCTCCATTGTTTCCTCTACCTCCTCCATCATTTCCTCTACCTCTCCCTCTACCCCCTCCTCCAAACAGTGAGAATTCTCCATCTTGTTCCTCTTCTGCCATTATAGTTTCTTCAGAGTCAGTATAGGATTCAACCTGCAAGGTTACTTCCTCCTCCTCTAGTTCTTCTATTAATGGAATATGGGAGAGAGGTTCTACTTCCTCTTCCTCACTAGAGGTTCCTAATTCTTCAACTACAATGTGCTCTCCTGTGGAGGTGAAAAAGGCTCTTCCTACTGTTGGAGATTTGAAATTTTTCTCTCCTAAGACTACCTTGGTAGATGAGGTAGGAGAGTCTGTTGATTGGATTTCTACCCTTGGAATTCCAGGAGTCCTATGGCTAGGAGTATGAGTTTGGGATGGAGGTGTGTCTTTTCTTGTTCTTGGTGGAGTTGTAGGAATTGAACTTCTGCCGCTAGCTATAAATCTACCCCTAGAGTCTTTTTCTATATGCATGTCTTTTTTTTTTGAATGTCAGAGATAAGGCTACCTAGTTAGACTTCCCCAACAACGGCACCAAAATGTTTGGTCAATTTAGTGTCCTAAATTTCTCTACATAAATTATCAATCTGGGTATCCTAAACTGATGAAGTGTAGTGCATTGTTTGTGCTATATGACCCTTCTTCGTTTTTTTTTGTGTTTTATGTTGTTTTTGGGGTTTTTTTGGTCCTTTAATCCTCGATAATTTACAATGTGACTATATAAATCTAACTTCTGTAAATACTACTAAGAATCTAAAGAAATGAGAACTAAGAGAGCTTAAGGAAGATTTGGAAGCAAAGTTTAATCAAGAAACGAATACAAAGTTTCTATTCCTGTTCTTATCATTATTTCCAAATCATGAACTAAAAACTAAAAGTGAAATTACAACTACTGTCTAATCAATTACAGAAACAAAAATAAATCAAATACTTAGTTACCCTGCCTCTCAATTTTGGGAGAAAAATCTCCTTGTGATGACATTTGAGGAATTACGTACTTCATTATTCTAAGAGAAGATAAATGCAGGAATGCAAAAAAGACTCATTGCATGAATGAAGTATTCAACCACTTAGTTTAATATGAGTTATCAACTAGAAGGCTTTTCAGAAACATTCATCTACACCATGAGTCAATAAACTAGTAATAAAATGGAAAGAACAGTAATGGCACTGATCAGTTTATTTGAAAATTTAACAACTAGCAAAACAATAAATGAAACAAACTAAGTTACACTACTAAATTTAAACTTCTAACTACTAATAAAAACTAGAAAAAAATTAAACAAAACGAAGCTATTCTGCACTAAAAGAAGTTATTCTGCATTAGTAAGGAAATGATAAAAATTGCATTATAAACAAGGTTAGTAAAAAAATGATTATGAACACTATGAGAGGAAATGATTAATTTACAGTTTAACTAGAAAAGACAAAACAAAATGAAATAAAACCTCATTCAGCGCAAGGGCCCTCTGCAACTGATCAGGTTATGAGTGCTTAATCAATCTCTAAGAAACTCTTTCATATATCCATAAAACATGCAGTCTTCATATTAAAAACAGGAAAATGAGTTTCAAAATACAGAAATAAGTCTGAGCTTAATACATTGGGAAATTCAAACTCCTTTCGAGTTCTTTATACATGTATTTATAAGAAAATCATGCATCTGTTTGTGGAGAAAAATAAGCTACAGCCAAAAACACATAGGAGACAAGTACACACAATTTCTTCCTTGGCTGCTGGAGACATAAATCCAAGATGGTGGTTGTTGGATTCAGTTACACAGATGACTATTGGAGTCCGTAGTTTCAGGAAGCTGTTTCGGATAACGCTTCCTATCACCATGAAACGTGTTGGTTATCCACGAAACAGAGTCCTGTTACCTTCGGTCTCTACATTTGATTTCTCCATTTGATCGTAGTCTTGCACCATCTTCCTTGTCGAACTGGGCTAGGTGAATAGGACATGGTCCATGTCATGATGATTTCCAAGCTGCCCATGTATTTAGTTTCTCCTTCTGACACCTGGAACCTGTTAAAGCATGGAGGTAGCTGTGGAACAACTGATTAGCTTCAGAATAGGCTACGTTCCGTAGCAAAAAGACAAAAACTTATTCAAACAGCAAAACATAAAAGCATAATATGTAAATCACTAAATGTCCTCCTTAAGATAGTATATAGTGGTCATTGATGATGAGAATGCATCTTTCTTATGGAAAAACAAGGAAAAAGAATGAAAAAGTGTTGCTATGGAAAGAGTAGTTTTGAGGATCGACAATAATCCCCGGCCCTTCATACCTATTTCTGGGTGAGAGCCTAAGAATCGTGGTGGAAGCATCTTCTAAACCTAATCGGAGTGGGGTTAGGGCAAGAAGGAAGTCCCTAATATTTTCCAAATATTCAATGCATGTGCTAGGCATAAAGGACTACCAAGCAACCGTGAACTATAATATACATGTTGGCAAACCAAGGACTTAATCTATGGTAGACAATCCCCCCAAATGTTATGTTTGGTGTATCATGGTGTATAAGGCGGCAGACTTAGTTACCTATGGATGGATAGAAACCTATTGGAGACTACGAAAATATATGTGATGGTACGTGGGAGTGAATTCCATACTAGTGTTGTCTAATGCGTAATTGTTCGATACTTGAAGGTACGTGGAGTACGATCCTACACACTCACATACATGAAACAGGATTTCACCCCTGGGATGCAACACTAGCAAACAACGACAAATCCTATGTTTAATGGCATCGAAACATGTCTCTAGCCCAGACCTCAAAATGTTTGTGTTAATGTTACAAATTCTCCTTAGGTTGATTCAATAAATTTTACCGTTTATCTTTGATTATGTTTCAGTGTTGGGGCTCACCACGAATGTCACCTTAATATCCTAAAATGTAAATATAGCATGAGAAAATACAAATCCTTTCTCTTTCAATGAAAATGTAGCTAAGGGAAGAAACAATCAAGATGCAACACATAATAGGAAAGACACAAGATGAAAAATGCAATTTCCTTTCCAATAAAATTGTTCCTATGCTAATGCACATGCAAAACCCTAAATGTCGATGTGAAAATTTTCTTTTCACCACACTTAATTTTCAAAATGAGGAAAATTAAGATGCAATTGTTTAATTACTGATTCAATTACACTTTTTGGAATGAGGACTAAAAAAAACGATTCAAATAAGCGACCAACAATCAAACGAACTCAGTTTACAAAGTCACCGAATGATAAGAACAAAGAAAAATCAAAACCAATTCTTACCAAAGGAAAACAAAAAAAATTCAAACCAAATGGAGGCTTTAGAGAGACCACAAGACACTAAAGACTCATGGAAGTTCAACTCGAAGTAGGTTGATGAAAGATAGGCTTAATAACCAAGGAAAAATTCATGCAAAAATAGGGGCCAACGCTGGTGCAAAAGAGGCACTAGTGCATTGCAACGCTGGTGTAGAAGAGGCACCAATGCATTGCAACACTAATGCAGAGTGGGATAGGGTGAGGTGCACCTCTGTCAAAGGAAAAAGGGCTGTGTTGGGCCCGGGAAAGAGGATTCCAACACAAAAATTGCAAAAAAGGGCTCAATTAAGTTGCTTCCTAGGTTTGTCCTTGGTTGGATGATACAAAAAAGTTCCGTCAAGGAGGTAATCACACAAAAAGGACAAGGAAACCACCAAGGGAATACTCTATTCTCCAGTATGGTCTCTAATTTTTTATATGTGATTTACGATTGTGGACAAAAGTATCTCCCCTAGGTCAATGGATAACCTAGAACAACAGAGAAACAAGGAACACAATGATTTTCCTTAAAGTAGGTAGATGAAGGAGTGATGCCTACCTGGAATCCTTCATACACTTCACCCCTTTAACTTGGAAGCTCCATTTCCATCTTTGAATGCCAAAATTAGAACCTGCATAGTCATATAACACAAGGCAAGAAAAGTCTATGCAGTATCATCTCAGCACTTCATTCAATAGATCAACATGGTATTGAAATATATGAAATAACAACATCATATATAGGAAAAAATGAATTATTTTCATTAATATAAATGGAAAGAGATTACAACCTTAATTAGAAGTTGATCTTATGGAGGAACTCCTCCAAGTTGTTTAATTGTCCCTTCCTTGTCACAATATGCACCTCCAATCACCCTAAATGCATGAGATGATAACCACTCACTACAAAAACATAAGAGCAAAATCACTCTCCAAAAGCCAACCCTAAAGGACATAGAAGGCTGGGAATATATAGAGAACTAGGGTAAGTTGCGATTTCTTATCCAATTACCAATATAGGGTAAAAGATCTGCCTTTGATGGAGGGATATGATCAAAGGATAAGTCATGAAAGCTCTAATGTAGGGAAGGATAGGATCTGAATGTTTTATCCATGGTAAGTAGTTGAAACAAATTTTGGAAACTCCTAGAAGGGGAAGCTTTCAGAATCTCGATCATTCTATCAGATTTCTAGAACCAACATAGGTGCAAAGGGGAGAAACTTGTTGGTGACCAACGCAGGCCATAGTGGATCAACCTCTTGGTGAACGAACCCTAGTAGGCTTACAGGGAGTGTTGGTCCTCAAACTGGCTCAGATGAAGAAGTTTATGGCTCAAGCTTTGGGGGATGAAGGGAACATGCTTAGGGCTTTGTGAAACACAGTGACAAGAGGGAATAGGATGTTGATTAACCCCATTTGGAGGCTCATTGATCGGATGTGAAAAAATGGCCTATAAAAACTACAATGAGAGGGAGTGCAAAGAGTCATGGTAACGTGGCGGTGAAGGATCAAAGCATCATCTAAAACTGAAGGGTGTGCATCGTGGCGATCATGGCATTTGAAGAGTGAAGGAAATGTTACATATTGAAATGTTTCAATAATGGAGACAAAAATGATGTTTTAAAGATTAAAGAAAACAATGATTTTTGGTATTTCTTAGCTTAATTTCGTTCTAAATTTCTCAATGGTTGTGTGTTGTTCAGCCCAAATTGTTTGGAATTCTAATTCAAGCAGAGGGACATATTCTTCCGCAACGATGTGCATTCTTGTAGCAGATTTCATGGAAAGATATATCCAAAAAGACCAGGCCACTGCGTGCAGACATACAACGATATGAGTGGTAAGATGTTTCTGGTCCTTCGATATATGTACATAGCATTTGAGGTGTCTTCCTAATATGAGGTAGGTTTCACGGTGAGGAAGGTATCGAACATTGAAGTCACAAAAATGTAACTTTAATTTCAACTTTCGTGAGTGGAAAACACATCTTTTGCGATAAGGTTCGTTAATTCAACTTTTATTTTTAAAAAATTGCTTTTTTCTTGCAATAATATGGATAGAGAATGTGGGGTTATCTCAGCTCATTACATTGATAACATAAATTTAGTTTTAAAATTAGTAAACGAGTGAATTCTATAGTTGATAATTCCACTCTTATGCTTGCAGTGACTATGTAAAAACACGTTGACAATCATGTCAAATTTCTAGTCGATCTTATGATAGAATTCGGGGCGGTCTATCTTGTACTAAGTAAGAGAGCACAAAGCTACGTGATTTGATATAGAATTTGTTTTTATTTTTTTAAATAAAATAAATTAAGTTTTGTCAAACGAATATGGATTTCAGTAACCCGATTCTTTAGGATATTGCATGTTAACCAGAAATTACGAGCGATAAAGTGAAATTCAAGTTATTTCCTTGTAATGAGAAAGACGTTTCAGAGAAGCATTGTAAAGAGGGTGTGAAGAAGACATTACAAAATAGAAAGTGTAAAGTGGGAAAGCAGGTAAATTTTGTTAAAAGGCTATGGTCTAGCAATAATATATCAGCATGGAGGTGAGGTTGGATGATTAGACATCGGGGAAGGTTTAATTGAAATATAGGTGATTGTAATTTGCGATGTATTGTATAAATAAACAAAATAAAAGTGAAATAAAATGATTGCTAGCACAAAAATTGAAAATAATAATATTTTAACCATATTTAGACCTAAAGTCAGTTGGGTAGTTGGAAGTCGGGATGGTATTGCATACAAGTTAGTGGTAGGAGTGAGCTCGACCTTGACCTACAACATAGTTCATGTAGGGCGGATGTCAGGAGTGGGAAGGTCGAAAAAAAGGAAAGCAAGAGAAAGTGATTGGTGGTACGAAAATTGATAAAAATAATATTGTATTCGTAGTTGGAGTTGAATTTAGTTGGGTAGTCGAAAGTCGAGATTGTATTGCATATAAGTTAGTTGGAGGGGGGACCCCAATCCCAATGTACAATGTATTCGGTGTAGTTTATATATATATTAGTAATGTTATTTTCCAAGGATTTTTAGTTGAAATAATCTTTTAAAAGAAAAAAAATTATTTTTTTCAAGAATTTTATTTTTTTGACACTGTGCTAAAAGAATGTTTTTTTTTTTTTAAATAAGTGCTTTCAAAAGGATATTTTTAGCATATTTAATATAATAATTTGCATGTTTAGTAATATAAGTATTTTTTAAGAATTTTATCCTTTTCAATGTCACATACAATATTTGATTTGGTTTCAAGAAAGTTGTTGATTTTCTCATGGATCCAAGTATTTGGAAGTTTCTGCCATTTCAGATTCTTAAGCTTATATTTCATTGGCTTCACTTATCAGTTTTGATAAAATTTCGATTGGTTTGTAACGAATGGAGTATGCTATTGTAAAACCTGTTTTTTGTCACTGCTTTCAGTCGATGTGCTGACATAGAATTTGGATTTATTTTTTTGCCGGCTGGTATCAAGGATAGTTGTTTTGTTGGATCTTACCTTAATGACAAAGGATAAATATATCTGTTGGTTTTTGCTTCTTTTTTTTTTCACTCTGGATATAGAATTCAAAGTACATTTGGATTGATCATTGTGTTCAGTGGTCCTGGAAATTATTTTCATTCTAATAATTATTTTATAGTAAACCCTTTTACTTTGACCTTTAGAAGTCTTGGACCTCTTACTGTTTGAGAGTGGGGGTTCTTCTCTTTGTTCAAGAAATTTAGTCCACAGAAATATTATTGGGTTATGCTGAAACATGTGTGAAAAAACTTGGAATCACATTTTTTTATTTGCATGAGTGTAGATATGGTTTGGAGAAGGGCGAAACCTCCTTTTGGTGGTGTAGCGCCCCCAAAGGATGCTATCTTTCAAAAAGGAATGTTTTTTGGTTATATTTAGACAAAGATTATGATGATTTGTTAGGTCCCTATACTACTAGTATAAGCCCTTATTGTTATTAGCACAATCCCCTTATTATATTGTTGTGCCCATGTAGTCCCCATATTGTTGTTATTGTGCCCCATATAAGAACACTATTGTTATTATTGTGCCCTTAAATTATTATTGTTATGTCGGCTCTGATTATATTATGACCCCTTAGACTCCTATATATAGAAAGGATGTCTTATCATTTGTATCATCCAAGAATTTTTCATTTGTGTAATGTAAAGGAGGTTTCCCCCTCAAAGAGGCTTATTTCTAAGGTGTTTATTTGTCTTTTCTATCTTTTTGTGAGATGGTTTCATAAAATTTGGTATCAGAGCTTTGGATTCTAGGGTTTCGTTGCTCCAAACAGGTCATCGTGGCATTTTTGATACAACTTTTTTCTTCAACATATCAAAAGCTAAAAAAAAACCCATTTTAGAAGAAATCGAACTGAACCTCCGGTCCAAATTTCAGATCTGGTCGTGCTATATTTTCAGAGATATAATCTAAGGAACTTATGGTTTTTGCTTCCCCCCGAATTACATTCCAAACTGGTCGCCATGGGAAAATCATAATAACTTTCGCTCTGAGCATCATAGCGAATTTTCGTAAGAAGTTATAGAAAGAGGATGGACTGTAGTGTTCTTGGGTATAATGTTTAGAACCTAATGTTGAAACAGTGACATGAGGCACTTTGTACAAGTTATCTCTACTGAAATAGTCTATAATCCGGTCGTTGTGGGAGATTTGGCATAACTATTCCTTGGAGAATCCAATTGCGATTAGACTTGCGGAGTTAGAAATATGACTCAGAGGGCTATTACGGGCCAAAATTACAAAACTTAAATATATAAAATTACAGAGTTACAATCATTTCAAGATCAAGCTCCTAAAATCAAGAAAAAGTGAGATGAGGAAGTTTGATGGCAAGGATCTGGTAAATTGGATACTACAGATGGAGAAATATTTTGATCTACATGGTGTATCACTGTTACAAAAGGTAGGTATTGGATATTCATATTTAGAACCAGATCAATTTTTATGGTATAAAGGGATTTGTTCTCGTAAACAACTTGTTATGTGGTCAATTTTCATGGAGGAAATGATAGCACATTATGAGGATACAAAGAGAAACACCTTCTTTAGCCAATTGATAAATCTAAAGAAAAAGTGTTCAATGGCAGAGCACACTGAGGACTTTCAAAATTTGAATATAGGGGAAAATGATATTCCAGAGAAGTAGAGGATTGATGTCTCCATAGGGACTTTAAAGGATAACATTCAACATGAGGTTCATCTTTGCGAACCTAATTCATCGGAGAGGGCATTCAGGTTGGAAAGAAAAGTAGAAAGAAAAATTATGGCAACAAGGAAGTCTACCCCTCACAACTATAAATATGGAAGTGTTGTTTCTCCTAGCCTTCCGCAACCTACAAGGTTGACACCACAATAATTGGAAGAAAAAGGAGAAAAAGGGCTTTGTTACAGTTGTGATAACAAATACATTAAAGGTCATAAGTGTGTTGAGAAGAAATTATTTTACATTGATTTTGAAGAGGAGGAAGAAAAGGATCGAGAAATTTCAAAAGAAGAGGATATACACCAGGAACCAACCCTAGAGAAAGAAGAAATGAATCCAACCATATCTTGTAAAGCATTGGCAAGAACTACCATTCCTCAAACTCTCAAGATAGAAGGGTGTTAAACACACATGGGCAACAAGAATAATCTGAAAGATAAAACATGAGAACACATTTTTATTAACAAGAGATATACATTTATAGTACATTATGTGATTGTTGGGTTCCCCTTCCCAAGGTCTCTTGGACTTCCTTTGTCTATTCGGCTTCCACACTAACCCATTAAGGATTAGGTGTCCAACATTCCCCCCTTAATCCGAAGGGTTATCTATGAGTCCACGAAGAGAGCTGTAATACAAAATGTGAAAAAATGCATGGCAGCACTAGGCTGAATGTGCTCTTTGAAATGTTGGTATAAAGGGTGGTGGTTTAAGGATGACCACCAACACTGGAACACTTAGTGCAGTTCCTGGAACTCTTCCAAAACTTGCAAGAAGTTGAAGTATTTTGCTAGAGGGAGTGCTACTATTGTTTTGAAGAGGGAAACCTTCAACCATGAAAGGGAGGTCTCACCCCGCATAAAAGGGAGAAATTCAACCTGAAAAGGGAAGTCTCAACCTGTGATGGTTTAAGGATGACCAACAACTCTAGAATGCTTAATGCAATTCCTCGAACTCTTCCAAAATTGGCAAGAAGCTGTAGTCTTCTGCTAGAGGAAGTGTTCTCAATTTTGTTCTTGGAATTCTTCTGAAACTGGCAAGAAGCTGAAGTCTTCTGCTAGAGGAAGTGTCCCAGATTACCAACTGAAGGCATGTTCATGGGCATCTTTGTCTCTGGCTACAACTCTGAAACTGGGGTGGCAGGTTGTGGCTCAGGCTCACTTGATGTGACTTTGGAGCTTGTAGATGACCATCATTTCCCCCCTGGTCAGATACAAGGTGAGATGATGGAGAAAACTCAACTGCAACACTGTTCAATACTCTGGAACAAGTTCTGACATGTGATTGGAATATCTTCTTGGTTGTTGATGCCCATTGCTAAGAAGCAATCCATCTAAGATGAATCTTTGTTCTTGCAGGACGTTATTTTTCTGAAGCATTTGTGTGAAGAATGGGTGGTTTTATGACAATGCTTACATGGATGAAGATAAAAACAGTGATCTTTCAAATGGCCAACTCGGTCACAGTGTTGGCATTTCACAATCTGTTGTTGTTGTTGTTGCTGTGGAAGAGGAGCAGAATCTGGAACAGTTGGATGTGAACTGTCATGATTGAATCCAGCACTCTGAAACTGAATGGGCTTTGAGTAGTCTAGAATATGAAAGCACAAGTCCTTCTCATATCCAAGACTAGTTCTGTGCCTGTTGTGGACAAGTTGTTCCTAAGGTCTGATGATGGGCTTGGGAGGTGCAGACTGAGTTTCTGCATCTGCATGTACAACTGTTGCTTTATTGGGTACTAAATCTGAACCAACTATAACATTATTGACTTGCTTTTGATGGGTTGTAGTCTCAATGTTCTGAACAAAAACATGTTTAGAATGACTCCTCTATTTTAGTTCTTCTTGATGTAGCTGAGATTCGAGCTACAAAAAATCAATTTTATCTTGTGCATTTTGTAGACAGACCTGAATGTCTGTGAGAGAAACTTTGTTGACTTTTAATGTATCATGAGTAGTAGACAAAATGAGAGTTTTGAGGAACTCTAATACTTCATTGATTCTAGCCATTTTTTCTTCAATGTCATAATTACACCTTAAAAACCGATCACAACTACTACTCAATGTAGAAAAGTAATACCCACTCACAGTACACAACAATATCCTTTATAAATGTCAGCAAATGATTAGTGTGCAACCAACAAGCACTAATTACAATCCATTACATAAAAAATAAGAGTTTACTCATGACCAACATTATGTTCTAATAATACAACAGACTAAACTTTTCTCTATAAAAGATTACAATTAGCCCACCAAACTCTTTATGCAGCAGTCAAATCAAGGAATTAATGCACTATAATGAATTTTAAATGCAATGCCACACTAGGGCAGCAACAACTGTAAACTTGCTTGGATCCTTCAAATACTCCTTCACTTTCAAAGCAGAAATGGTGGCTATCAAAACTTCAACAATTATAGCACCATGTCATGGATAGGACTTGAATGCTCATATATAAATACTTTGACTAGGGTACAATTCAATATTCTTTGATCTTGCCACTTTCTTTAAAGAAAACAATAGTCCGCTGTAAGAAACCCAACCAGAATAACTAAGAGAAAACCACAAAGAGTCCCGAGTTTGTATGGTTTGGTCCACTATAGTATTTTAACAAACAGTTTGCGTATCAAATGTTGTAGGTGCATTCCATGTTTTTGGCCCATGTAAATATATAATATGCTAGACAAATACTTGTGGAAGAACTTCAAAATATTAACTTAATATCAACTTTCGACCCAACAAGAACAAATAATACTAATAACAAGTGTAGCAACCACAAAATTCTTCACTCTTCACTGAAATACATGTTCAAAATTTACGCAATGATGTTGTAGATAAAGGGGAGAGCTAGTACACAAACAAAATCTGATATATATATGCACTGTCTATGATGACATTAACTCATGGTTCGCTTCAGCATTTGGTCACGTTGAAAAGTCTAGCTGTATATGCACTTATATATCAACAGTGCAACTTTCAGAGAATAGATGTTCCATTCTTCCACTTTATGCCCTCTGCTACAACCATGTGAAGCAATAGGAATAGATTCAATTGAAAATTCATAGATACAGTCAATCAAATGACTGCATCCCTCTAGGAAATCACATTTCTGTTACTTGAAAGGCACACACAGTCAGCAGAGAAGAAGAGTGGCTCTGTTTTGTGCAAACAGTGGTCTAATTTTCCTCAAAGAGCACCCAACAAACATAATAAAGGTAGTGGTTTAGTTCAGCAAAAGAACACGGCTATATTAGGGCCACTTTCGAACTCCAGAAAGGAATCTGCCGCAGTTTTGCCTTGAGTCCATATCAATTGACATTTCAACACTGAATTTTCATCTTACATCATGAAATGCCAATTTTAGTATATTATGCACCTAAAAATGCCAAAGAGGATTCTAAATCCTGGAAGTATTGACATGAACAAAAATGGTGTTAAAGGATACCCCCGATGGAGTTATTTTAGATGGGCGAACAATACTGCATTAGCCATCATCTCTTTTCATTTTTTGTTGCTAGAAAGAAACAAAAGAAATGACAATTCGAATACGTCCATGACGAAACCCATGATGTTCAAGACTTGAAGAAAACCTGCGAGGAAGAACTCTATGACTTTCGCTCAAAAATAATGGTGCCCATTCATTTCTTTAATATCTATAGGAGTGGAAGCCATGACATTAGCATCATGCTATAGGAGTGAGTCAAATAAGTGAGAAGTTTCTCCTAGCTGTTGAGAATTCTGAGATGCTACTGTACAGTGCTAAATATGTGATTAATTGCTAGAAGAGGCTTTGCTGGACTGCGGAGATAGATACCATGTATAGGCAGCGTACCAAAACAACGTTCAATGCATGGCAGTGTACCAAAATAGTGTTCAACACATGGCATTTAACACATTTTACATGCCATGAACAATGTTAATACAATGCCATGAACAACGTTTAATAAGACCAACGTTAATACAATACTATGAACAACATTAATACAATGCCATGAACAACGTTAATGAGACCAATGTTAATACAATGCTTGTATACCAGCGTATAGCCAAAAATTTCAACATATAGCCAAAAACTTCAACATATATACCAGTGCTTCCAGAATCTTACTGCAGTCTGGATTGTCAAATTGCAGGTCTGGTTTCTTGGTCTAGAGATCTCGGTGTGCATTCTCTAGGTGTCCAGGGAGCTGTAATGGACAGCATTGCCTCTGAAGATCGATCTGCACGAGAGAGTGTTGATGCGGAAGTTCTACTGTGAGCGTAGACACTTCTGGTCCCTCTCTCAATGCAGCAGCGTTTCACACACCATTCACGCAGCCGTTCAATGCAGCAACGTTTCACTCTTCAACAGTACAGTCTCGCAGCAGCGTTCCTTCCTTCATGCAGGTATGGTGCGCAACACTCCCTCACACTTCAACAGTTACTGGCAAGGGAAGGCGAAGCAGTTGTTGGCAAGGGTATAAAGGATATTTCATTCCCAGCAGCAAGAAAACAGTGGATAGACTGCGCAGTAGGCACGCAGAGAGGCAGTGGACCATGATGATTATGCGCAGAAGACACGTAGAGAGGCAGTGGACAGACTGCGCAGTAGACAAAGATTATAATTAATGAAATGGCCAGACGTACAGTGGATGTTGGAAAGAAAGAGCGCTGACAATTGCAGAGAATGCCCAAAAATGAGAAAATGCGTTTCTGATAGAGGCCAAATTAGTGGAGCGTTAGGTCATGCAGGAAATTAGAGAACTCAAGTTCTGGCAAGTAGGATAGAGCCAATAGAGAAAAACTGACAAAACTAGGGCTCAAATTGGAACAGGGTCAGAATTCGCCCAATTTGATACCATGTTAAACACACATGGGAAACAAGAATAATCTGAAAGATAAAACATGAGAATACATTTTTATTAACAAGAGTTATACATTTATAGTGCATTATGTGACCGTTTGGTTCCACATCCCAAGGTCTCTTGGACTCCTTTTGTCTATTCAGCTTCAACACTAACCCATTGAGGATTAGGTGTCCAACAAAGGGCATATAAAGAAGAAAAAGGTTCAAGAAGTGAAAGATCACATCGAGAAAGATGAAATGAATCCGACCATATCTTGTAATGCATTGGTCGGAATTACCACTCCTCAAACTATCAACATAGAAGGACATATCAAGAAGAAAAATGTTCAAGAAGTGAAAGATCACATCGAGCATCAAGAAATGAATCTAACCATATCTTTAATGCATTGGAAGAAATTACCACTCCTAAAACTCTCAAGATAGAAGGAAATATCAAGAAGAAAAAAGTTCAAGAAGTGAAACATCACATCGAGCATCACGAAATGAATCTAACCATATCTTGTAATGCATTGGAAGAAATTATCACTCCTCAAACTCTCAAGATAGAAGGACATATGAAGAAGAAAAAGATTCAAGCAGTGAAATATCACATCGAGCATCAACAACAAGTTCTCCAACTTTTAAAGGACAACACCACCTTGGTGCAGAATCGAATGAAACAATAGGAATATCAACATCACAGTGAAAGAAGTTTTGATATAGGCGATTGGTTATTTTTATGGCTACATCTCAAGCAAGCTATCTATGAGAAGGAAATGTTGGAAATACTACATGAATTTAAGAAATGGAGACCTTACCTAATGGGAAGACACTTCAACGTAAAATGGATCATGATAGTCTTAAATACTTTTTAGAACAAAGATTATCTTTAGAAGAACATAAAAAATGGGTCACAAATATGTTGGGTTATCACTTTGAAATCATCTACAAAAAAGGGAAGCAAAATTTTGTTGCAGATGCACTCTCAAGAAAGGATGAGGATGTGGAAGCATTGTTTTATGCTATTTCTATTATCCAACTAGATTGGATAAACAAATAAAGGGATGAATGGAAGAAGAATGAAGAAGTGTGGCCACTCATTCAAAAGTTGCAGAAGATCCCAGTTCAAACAATATTTCCAGAAATAATCATATTGGAACCTAGAGCAGTCATAGAAACTAGAACTCGACAACTATGAAATCAATCAATTTCAGAGTATCTCATCAAGTGGAAGAACTTACCCACTGAAGATTCCACATGAGAGGACAAGAATTTTATACAGAAGCATCAAGAACTACTCAAGCGTTGAGGACAACATTTTTTGAAGGAGAGGGGCATGTTGGGTCCCTATACTACTAGTATAACCCCTTATTGTTATTAGTACAACCCCCTTATTATATTGTTGTGCACATGTAGTCCCCATATTGTTATTATTGTGCCCCATAGAAGACCACTATTGTTATTATTGTGCCTTGACACTATTATTGTTATGTCGGCTCTGATTATATTATGACCCCTTAGACTCCTATATATAGAAAGGAGGCCTTGTCATTTGTATCATCCAAGAATTGTTTATTTGTATAATGTAAAGGAGGTTGCCCCCTCGAAGAGGCTTATTTCTAATGCATTTATCTATCTTTTCTATCTTTTTGTGAGCTGGTTTCATAACATGATTACCCTTTGTATGGTTACATTATCTGGTTGGATCTTATAAGAAATGAGTTGGATTTTTCATTTGTTCCTATCATTGACATATGATGTATGTCATTAGGATTATACAGGAACTAGCTGGTTTATCTTGTAAACAATGGTTCTATGTTTGTTTGGTCGCTTAAAGAGATAAAATTTTGAATTTGGCCAAGCTTCAAATGGATGAAGCTTAGAATATTTTGAATATGACTGGGGGTTCAGATGGAGATTGCTTCATACTATCTCAATGGATATAAATAGTAAATGCCCAGGCTATGTACCTTTTCGTGTAGTTGAAGGAAAAGTACTTATGTTGGGTTGTATGGAAGTGCAACTAAAGCTATATGATTTGGTGAATGGATTATGCACAACAAACATTGGTGATGGTGTCTCCCTCTTAGAAATATTTTGGTTCCATGTCCCACCAGTTGAATTTTTCAATGATGTTATTGAAAATGAAAATGTTTTCTCATTTTTTCCAAATACAGATTCTATTGCTGATATACCACTACTGCCTATGGATATCGTGATTTAGCCTTTGATGCTTCAAGAAGTTTTTTGGTAGAAATTGTTGTAGATGTCATGTTTATTTAATATTTGTAGAGATATTTTGGAGATCATTGCAATGTGAATTTGGATTTTTTATTGAAAACACAGTCTTGTTAATTTTTCATATTTTTTTTGGAGATTAGTTCCATTGATTTTCTATTTTGCAGATCGAACAATGCACTTCAATCTAAATTTTTGTTATGTATATGTGGATTGTATAGTCTTTTTCTATTACATGTATGAAACTATGCAAATGATGGTTCTTTTTTTATTGCAATATTTTAAATGTTATATATATAACACGGAATGTTTACTGTTAGTATTTAAACTTATATAGTATTGAAATTTACATGATGTATAAAGTTAGAAAGCATAAAGACTTGAACTTGTTGAAGATGTACCAAGAGATGCAAGATTGAAAATCAAAATTTCTGACAAGCAGTGTAAATGGTGTATGAGGAATAGATTGCAAAATAGAAAGCAAAAAGAAGGAAACTTGCTCAATTTTGTTTAAATCCTCAGGACAAGCAACAATAAATCCGAATAAAAGGTGTTAATTTTTCATTAAAGTGAAGAGCCATTTGAATCACCTCCATGCGAAAATGGAGGCGAGGTTGGATAATCGGAGTTCGGGGAAGGTTTTATTGAAACATAAGGGATTACAATATGGGAGTTAATTGAAAAGAAGGTAAAGAAATCTAAGAGAAAATTATGTTTTGCACGCAAAGAAATAAATAAATATTTTATTCGTAGTTGTGGCTGAAGCTAGTTGGGTATTCAAATGTTGGAATGGTGTCAAATTGAACTTTCTTTCAATGGTGACACCAAGCCCGATGTGATGTGTAGTTAGGGTAAGAAAAATGTTTGTAGTTGGGAGGTCGAGTGTGAAGAACGTTGTTTTATTTTGTTTGAGTGTGGAGCATGAGCCCGTTGTAGTCAGAAGTTGGAAGGTCAGGGGAAAGAGTTTTGTTGTTATGAAATACATAGGTCCGAAGTCCGACTATCATATTTTAATATGTTTTTTTTTTTTTCCTTTTTGTGTTATTAAATATTTTTTTTTTTTTGAAAAAAATAATTGTTTTCTGAAAACATAGTCACGTGAATACAAATTTGGATTGTTCAATGAAAACTATCACTATAATACAAATTTGGTCTGTTTAATGAAAATTGCCATTGTTTAGCTATTAGTGTGATATGAATTTGGATTGTTTAATGAAAACATAGTCTTTTAAATTTTTCGTATCTTTTTGGATATTACTTGTGTTGATCTTTTATTTTACAGATCAAACAATTCACCTCAATGTCAATTTTTTTTTATGTATCTTTGGATTCTATAGAGTCTTTTGCTATTTCTTATATGAGATTGCAGAAATGATGGTTCTTTTTGTATTGCAATATTTGAAATATTGTTTATATATATGTATGTATTTATAATACGTAAATTTTATTGTTAGTATTTAAAGTTATTTAGTATTGAAATTTACTTCTTGTATAAAGTGAGTGAATATAAACACTTGAACTTGTTGAAGATGTAACATCAAATGCAAGATTGAAAACAAAAATTACATAAGAATTGAAATATTTTGTTGAAATGTGAAGTGAAGGAACAAGTAACTGTACTTTGAAAAGAGTTCGGTACCCTGTTTCACGTGAGAGAGCGAATGAATATCACTAGAAATGGTATCGACAGAATAAGGATCAATAAATGCACGCAGAATAGCCACTTATTCACAAAATAAAAGAGCTTCAATAAATCATCAACATGATGAAATCAATAATCATAAGTATGGGAACATGAGTAGTATCATGGGAAGAACATTTGCTTGAAATGTCTGTCTATGTGGATGTTGAAGATGTTAAATTTTTTTTACTGTACCGAACTTTTCTAACAATAGTATTGTTTGGGAACATTGTGTTTACAAAGAGTGTGTTCATGTAAGTGAGAAGCAAGATTCCTCTGCAAACAACGCAAGAAATGGAGTATCAGAAGATGGGCACAATGATTCCAATGAACAATTTACTACATTTGGTTTATTTGGTGATAGCAATATGCTTGGTGACATGGTTGGGAATTTTGATCATTTTGTTGGCAATGTGGGGTGGGAATTTCTTTTAGAAACTATCTATTGAATATCCCGAGTCCTCCGGAATCTGTGTGTGCTCAGTGTCTTGGAACAAAACAGGTTCTTGATGTATTTTTTGTTTTGATAGAATTTGGACATCTGAATGGAATATATTAATTATTGTATGCTTTTCTTATTTCATTACTTTGTGCAGAACAATGTTCTAAGGAATATTGGTACAAAAATATAGGTAGAAGGAACACATCCTTTGTTTGTTCCTCAAGTGCAAGCTTGACCATTAAATTTCCAAAATTCATTAAATCGTGAGAACGTGTTAAGAAATTTATGGCAGAGAAATAAATTATTACTGAGAATTATAGAGAGGAATAATAAAATAGGCAGCAACAATACACATAAATATTATACACATAATATTTATCCAGGAAAACCCCAAATCTGGGGAAAAAACCCAACCCAATGAGATCTCATTAGCATTGGCCAAAACCCTGGCCAATCCAACCAAGTGAGCCTTCACCACTCACCTCTAGGCCTCTCTTACAATGAAGTATTCCCAAACTTTATAGGCTCCATTTCATGCAATACCATGGACCATAATACCATGGGTACACTATATCATGTGCTCAAAACCACTACTATTTAACCAAGTTAACCTTGACTCAAACCCCGAGTCAATTTTACCTAAGAGAACGATGAACTCATTAACAACAATTTTCAAAACTTGGTGTTTCACGGAAATAAAATTTCATTGAAACATTTGTTTCCTTGGATGTTGTGCATTTCCTAATTATCCATATTTTGTGAATATTTTTGGTATTAATCTTCTTTTGGAACATTGTGTTTACATAGAGAGCATTCAGGGAAGTGGAAACGGGTAGTGCTACAAAATTGATGAAAGATATGTAATTGTGCAAAAAAGGGGGCAATGATGCGATTCAACAATTTGTGGTGTCTTATATTTTTCCTTATAGTAGTATGATTGTTGGGATGGTTAAAAATTTGCGACATTCAGTTTTGAATGTCGAAATAAGAATTTTTGGAGGAAAGTCTGTAGGCAATATTATTATTGGTAGAGAATCTATGCAGTCTCCCTTTTGTCAGACAAGATAGGTGCTGCAAGTGGATCTATTTTCGTGGGATTTGTGCATTTGAGTATATATTTTGTAATTTATTAATGCATCTTTTATTTTATGTTTTTCTGCAGAACAATATTCGAGTGAATAGTGGTGGAGAAATAAATTCACAACCAAGGAAACCTTTATTGGTTGGTCAAGTTCAGCTTCTATAACGAAATTAACAATAAAATTTATATGTTTTTTCTGTTAACTTATTGCATACTTCAAAAAGTTAACTTGGAATTTTTTATATGTTTTATTTTGGCATTATGATTTATAATTTATGTAAGTAGAACAAACCTAATTGCAACCAATATAGAATAATGGATTCCCATCATTTTATGGAATCAAATTTTCGAGCCAATGCTTGAGAATGGCAAGTTTTTTCACATCATCCTCAATTTGGATTGTTGTTTGGCAGAAAAAATGAAAGTGATCTCCATCATTTTAGCAGAGGGATGATTGAGGTGCATAAAAACTTACGGTGTAGGATTTATAACTTCATTGTTGTGCAAATGATCCAAGTCTATAATGAATCTTATCTTTGAAGATTCTTTGGCGAAAATCACATAAAGAACTTTTTTCGACGCTTTTTGAATGGGCACGCTTGCAGGTTTCTAAGTTAAAGGCAGATCTTGCATTTCTTAAAAGGTGTAGAGATTCCACCACTAGTCTTTTTAGCTGTTACCTTATCTAGAAAATTGTGTCATTGGATATTCTGCCCTATCTATTTAATGTGCAAAGTGAGATCTGCTCATTCAACTTGTCTTGACAATGAACCACAATGGTTGGTTCGAAACGCATCGACAAAAGTTTCTCTATGTGATTTTCGCCGAAGAATCTTCAAAAATTTGATATGGATCACAAAAGTCCCAATTCAATAATTGAATCTTATCTTGGTATACAAGTTGAGATGGCATGAAGGGCCCATCTGTAAAATATGTAAGAATGAGAAAGGCGCTCATTTTTTTCTCGCTTTAACAACATGGATCCTGGTGAAAAACCTAAGGTTCTAAAAGTTTTGATGCAGGTTGAAGAAATGCTAATAGCACAAGTGTATCCAATATTGTAAGTGACACATGCTCGTGGTGTCTAGTATAAATGTAGTAGGCATATGATTAGTTTTCCACAAGATATATATTTTATTTCAAAGAATATTCCACGATGTGTAGAACAACTCCATTTTCTGATTGTCAGAATACGTGGTGCTGAGCCAAAATATTATGAATGTTATGTCAAGAGACAACGTGTGGTGGATGCATTACTTTACAAAATTCAGACAGATAAATATTACATGGATGTTGAGATTGATATGGATTTTGTTGTTCCTCTGCCTGAATGATGTACTAGTGTATCTAGAAGGCTACAATATGTAGATAATGATATGGGTGAATAGGGAGAGCTGATGAGGAGATTATAATGTTGAGGACTAGTGGTTTGCATTGTCATCTATCATCGTTTCTTTCTTGGATTCCTAATGAATGCATGGAAGTGGAATGAATACGAAGATTCATTGAAAACATAGATTCTAGAGTCGATGAACTAGTGGAATGGCTAGATATTGACACATCTCCCGTAAATGAATATAACACTGAAGGGTTGTTATACATGTAATGTCCAACTTTTTTTCCCACTAGTGATGCTCATTAGTTACATCCACGAGTTTTCAATGTTGAAATGCATGAATATGGTTTACATCTACTTAGGTATTGTGATCAACGATTTGGAAGGCATACTCTATCTTGATGTTTCCTGTTGAATATGATTATGCACCATCGTAGCTAGGGAATAACTTATTTCTTTTTGAAAAATAATATACATGAGAATACACCTGAAACTATTCAAGAGTTTCCTCAACAACTCGTGGATCTTCCTGGCAATAAATTGGTTGGGAAATTAATGCATTTTGGTTATTGTCTTAGGGGTAGAAGGGAATATTGGAAAAAGTTCCATTATGAACTCACTGACATGATCATACAATTGGGTTTCCCAACTTTGTTTTTTACATTAAGTGTGGCTAACACTAAGTGACTTGACTTGAATTGTCTTATGCCTTAAAACACACATTGTCATCCACAAAATGAACATGTGAAAAAAATTGAAAATGTTATTTAGTACCTACATATAGTTGCTATGTATATGCACCAAATATTTAATATATTTTGTGAGTTGGTTATTGAGAAATATCTTGGAGCTAAAGACTTTTGGTATAGGTTTGTGCTTGTTTCTTTTGTCGTATTGTTTATGGATTTGTGTTTGTTATTTTGGTTGGTTTTTATATGTTAACTACAAGTTTTTTTTTGGCAGGTATGAGTGGAAACACAAGGGTTCAATGCACATCCATTTTTTCCTATGGCTACCAGGGCCTCTGAGTATGGAAACACTATACTGGTCCAACCCTTTGAATGTTCATGCACCGAAGTGATAATTTGACAAATATGTAACAACCTAGAATCCATGCGACATCCATCGCCAAAATTTCATGGTTACTCTAAGTATTAATTATGACCTGTTCCCTTTGAAAACCTCACAAATATTTTCATGCAATCCTTATGAATATTAGGAGAATTTGGTGAACAAAGTGAAAAGACACACAAAATGAAATGTTGATACCTATTTACGAGAAAAGGGATATATCCTTTCATATCATTACGATGCTCCATGGGAGTTCCATGATGAGTCTACAATGTTCATAGATGGAAAAGGTAGAAAGAAATATGAACCAACATGAAACAATGACTGTTTACATGTCCACAATGTTGATTTTTTGACATTGTGGCAAGAAAATGTTGATTGTCAAAAAATTATTTCTTGACATGAAGTATTGAAAATATTGCAAAATATGCTTCGAAGGTAGAAAGAATATTTGAAAATTATCAGGAAGTGTTAACAAGGGTTGTAGGTGCAGGTGGATTTAGTGCTCCTGCGTTATCTACATATAGAAGGTTTCTTACAGAAACACTTGTTGAGCATGTCACTGGAGCACAAGAAACCTTCCATATGTTACTAAAGCTACCTCTTATTCTGTGTAGTTGCACATTTTTTTCGTTGAATGTTGGTAAGAAAGTATTCCAAAAACTAGCGATGCAATCTGATGAAATTTCATGTGAGAATAATTTTGTTCATCTTGATCAAAACCACCCCCATTTTCTACAACATTTGTGTTTGATATAAACAACAATATCATGGATTTTTTATGCCTAGCATAGGAATGAGGCATGGAGACCATGAAATGTGCATGCTATTATTCATGTGTGGACGCAATTTTATGTTCTTTTGTATGAGGAGTCGTAAGAGATTGAAAAATTTGAAGGATTGTGTTTCTTTTGTACATGTCATTTCATGACATTGCTCTATATATAAGAATTTCAAGTGAAACTATCATTGAGAATTGGAGGAATCTAAGATATCATGCATGGCATGTTGATCGAGGTCCTTTGTAAAATGAGACTAATGAAGAGGATGTCAAGTCCCCTATTCATGAAGATAATGTTGATCGAGATTCTGAAGAGTGGTAGGTTATTTCCAAATTATTCCTCCAAACAATGTTAACATTTCTGACCTTGACAATCTTGGTAAAAGGGACTACGATATTCATTATAATTGGAAAGAAACAATGGTTCCAAATGAAATTGTAGGATATTTTATTCATTTTATAAAATATGACCGGTGTGCAGGTGTTGTTAATGATAACTGAATTTGGGAGATAGTAGTGTTATCTTTCTCTTTATCGATGAAAAAACGAACTGCTTTTGAAATTTCTTTACGCCACTTAGTTGATGCTAGAAGCAATGATCCTTTGAAAGTGATTATTCAAGGAACAAATGGATTTGTCAAATATTCTCTTATTCATTGTATTTCTCATGCTCTTTCTGCTTCTGCAACAGATAATAGAAGTCCACTTTTGTTGCTCGCTCTTAATAGCTTTTCTACTTCTAATATAAAACAATACACTCAACCTTAAACATTCCTATAAAAAATATGAAAAGTTGAATGGGAAAGCCCTAGCAACATTTCAAGAAGAAATGAGGCACATTTGTTATGTTCAAATTAATAAAATGATATTTATAGGTCCAAGTTTGTTTATACATATAGATTCCCATTTGTGAGAAGCCTTTCTTGAAAACAAGGATTCTCCTTTTGGTGGGAGGTCCATGATTCTTGTGGGTGACCTTGGGAAATTGCCTCATGTTAAGGATAAACATTTGTGTGCAGGAAAAAAACAGGAAAAGTGTCTAGGGAAAGCTTCAATATTGTTGTGAATTTGGATAAAATCTTCAGGCAACATGGAGATGATCCTAGACAAGAATCTTTTGACAATATTTTAACTAATATCATAAAAGTAGACCCTTTTCTACATGATTTGGATCTTCTCATGTCACATGTTGACAATTTCCTACGTCTAGAGGTAAAGAGTTTATTTGATTATTTAGTTTACATGTTTTCAACAAATAATTTTGTCAACCTGCACAATCGGAAGATCCTAAAATCATTAAATTATCCAATTGTGAAGTGTGTTGTAGAGCGTACCAAAATAACAAAAGTAGTTGAAAATGATGATGATGATGTGTTGGAGCATTAAGTTTTTTAATGTCAGGGAGACTGTGTCATGTTGACATGTAATTTGTGGGTTGAAGATGGGTTGGTTAATGATGTGTTTGAATATATCGAAGATATTTTCTATATTCCTAATTCGAAGTCGCTTGAGCTTCCAATGTTCTCTACTGTTACTTTTGAAAATTATATAGGTGTTCCATTTGATATAAATTGTCCAAACATTGTGCCCATAACACCTATTGTTAGAGGGAATCTTAAACATATTCCTTTAAAAATGGCGCGGGCCTTCACTATACACAAATCACAGGGGATGAATTTGCAATGAGCTACTGTAGATATAGGAGATAAAGAGAGGTAGGGTTTGACATTTACAACTATATCAAGAGTGAAATCGTTGGATGGTTTATGGATTTCACCACCTTTTTCTTTTCAATTTTTTGCTAAAATGAAAAAAAATGCATATGTCACACTTAGGAAGAAAGAGGAGGAAAGTTTAAAGTCCATATCATTGTAACATATTTTATTTCTTTAATTACAATATTTTTTTTTTTTTCAGAAATACATTTGCATGTATTTCTAGAAATAAATTGCTTGGAAAGAACTTTTGTTCAAAAGGAGAAAAAGTAAGTGCATTTTCATTTGAATATGAGTCTTCACAATCAAATAGATATGTAATAGAAAAATGAGTACAATTTTCTTTGACAAAGAAAATAAAAGGCAAGATATCTTAAGAAGTGTTGAACACAATATCCTTTCATTTATATGGAGATAGACATGAATAAAGTCAACAATTGAGTAATAAATACATCCATTAATAAATTAAAGTGATGAAAACAAATGAATGTGATAGCTCGATACCCATTCAAATCAGAGTTTTGTTCTACAAAAATATTTCAGTTCAAAAACTGATTGGGAAATACAACTGTTGGTCCAAAAATATATTTGCATGTGATGTTAGAAATAAGTTACTTGAAAGGAACTTATGTTGAAAATTAGAATTATTAAAAGCATTGTAGTTTGAATATCATGATTCACTATTAAATATATATCTAATCAAAGAACATATAACAATTTGCTTTGACAAATAAAATAAAATGTAAGGTGTCCTAAGAAGTGTTGGACATAATATCCTTTTATTCAGCCATAGTTAAACATGAATAAAGTTAATAATTGAGTACAAAACACATCCATTAAGAAGTTATAGTGATGACAACAAATCAATGTGGTAGCTTAGTCCACATTGGAATTAGACTTTTGTTCTACAAAAATCTTTCACTTCAAAATGTGATTTGGAAATACAAATATTGTTCCAAAAATATATTTCCATTGAATTCCATAAATAAATTACTTGGAAAGAACTTATGTTCAAAACGATAACGATTAAGTACATTGTAGTTTGAATATCATGCTTCACTATGGAATAGATATGCAATAACATAACAAATAACAATTTTCTTTGATAAGAAAGAAAAGGTGTAAGATATCCTAAGAAGTGTTTAACATAATATCTTAATATTCATCTAGAGATAAACATTAATAAACTTAAGAATTGAGTACCAGATACATGCATTAAAAAATTAAAGTGATGACGGGAAATCAATGTCATAGTTCAATACACATTCAAATCTGAGTTTTGTTCTACAAAAACTTTCACTTAAAAAATTTGATTGGCAAATACAAGTCTTGTTGCAAAGATATGCTTGCATGTGATGCCAGAAAAAATAACTTGAAAAGAATTTATCTTTAAAAAAAGAGAAATCTAGTGCACTATAGTTTCAATATCACGTTTCATTTTCAAATAGATATGGAATCACATAACATAAAACAATATACTTTGATAGAGAAAATAAAGTGTAACGTATCATAAGGAGCATTTAAGAGAATGTGATAATATTCAACCAAAGGAAAACATGAACAAGGTTAAGAATTCTAGACCAGATATATCCATTATGAAATTAAAGTGAATACAGGGAATCAATACCATATCTTAATACACATTCAACTCAGATTTTTGTTTTTCAAAAAACTTTGACCTGAAAAATTTCTTGGGAAATACAAGTGTTATTCAAAAAATATATTTACATGAAAACCTAGAAATAAACAACTTGAAAAGAACCTATGTTGAAAAGGAGAGCATTTGAATGCACTATAGTTTCAATATCGGGCTTCACAATCAAATTGATATGCAATGACAAGAAAAATAGCAATTGATTTGAGAAAGAAAATAAGGTGTAGCATATCCCAAGAAGTGTTGAGAACAATACGATAATACTCAGTTAGAGATAAACATGAGTAAAATTAAGAAATGAGCAATAGACACATCCATTAAGAAATTAAAGTGATAAGAGGAAATGAATGTGATCGCTGAACACACATTCAACTTTAAGTTTTCATATTAAAAAAACATTGACTTTAAAAAATAGTTTGGAAAATAAAAGTCTTGGACTTCATCCAGATATGGACCCTTACTCTAATTTAAGAGGTCATATAAATACTAATGAAAATAAGAAAAGTGTGTTTATTTGTATCAAGAGGAAATGTGAAAAAGTTCTCTACAAAAAAAATTGTGCTCTAAAATTTTAATCCTTGTTTAAAGGATTTTCTTCAGGTAAAGCTGGAAGGATGTTCAAGCTTCCTTCTCCTTGTCGGAGTCTTCTTTCTCCACGGTGAGAAAATGTGGTGCATTTGTCTGGATATATTGTAGCAGAGGCTGCGTAATGGTTTTGGGGCTCAAAGCCTGCAATTTTGGGTAAAGGTATGGTAAAGGCTCTGCGAGATGCGCAGAGAGTGAAGTGTAATGAGTCAAGTCAGAGCGTTGTCTGCCCAAAAATAATGTAAATTGAGTCGAACTGCCCATGGTTCGCGGACCATGGAAATGTATAAATAGAGCAAGGTTCTAGAGTTAGGAGTTAGTTTTTGATATGCATTGTTGATCTGAAATGTAATGGGTTTATGAGGCCAGAAGTTTTGGAGAGTCTGTAAGTTCAAGTCAAGGGTGTTGGTGGGTAGATAGAGGCTCTGCAGCTGTGTGTCCAGACCCCTATAGCTGAGTGCACAGGGCAGATCTGGATGTATCAGCAAAAGGGTTGATTAAAGATAAGTTGGTTCTGAAATACGGTGTTGATTCTAAACTATTGTGGATATGGTTAATTTATGGTTGATATATCTATTTGATCTGTGCGCTTATGATTATGTTATGAGTTTATGCAAATCTATAACTTTTTTGGGTGTGCGCGTTGGTTATCTCTATTAAATGTTTTCTCAAAGACCGTAAAAAGTAGATTTGATCTATAACAACTCATTAATAATAAGTATTAAGGAATTGCCTTGTTTCGGATCTACGCGGAAGCAGAGTGGTGCGAAGCCACAGAACGGCACGTGAACCTTCCAGACCACATCAAGACATCCCAAGGGTGTGGAAACTTGGTTCCAACACCCTCCCTTGCTACCTCGGGTAAGACCTCAATCCACGCTCTGCGGGCTGTTGCCGAAAGGATCGGTAGTTGCGGGATTTATTTGGCTAAATAACTCTTCCGAACCTAGGTCAGGCCCCTATAAGCCAACAAATGGTTCCGTTACTGGGACCGCGATCTGCCTAAGGGATGTGTGGTGTAGGAACATTGGAACCCTACAAAGAAAGAGCTTGAAGATTGGTTGGATCAGAAGCTTCACGAGTTTGTGGTTCAGGAAAACAAAAACCCGTGGATATCGGAGGAAGAGTGGTTTGATCGTTACATATACATAAATATCCACAAGATCTTCTTCGCGACATTCCCAATAGAGTTATACAAGTGGATCGCGAGGTTAGCTTATAGCGTGGGAAGGTGTAGACTAGATCAACCTATTATGTGGACTCCAGAATTGGTGTGCATGCTAGAAGCATTTGAAGACAAAATTGCATGTGCAGTAGATCACTGGTTGGATCAGGTAATAGGAGGGTTTATCACTAAATTCGTGATAGACACAATTGTGAGTTATAGTGAAGCAGAAAAGCGCTTTCTCCAAGGGCCGCGGGGCAAGTATATCAAATCGTTGAATACTTGGATTAAAATTTTGTTATGTGAAAAATAGATTATGCGCATTTATTGATGTCTAGCGTAATGCGGAGTGGAAGAGGTTACCGAGGAACCGAAGGATTAGAGAATAGTCCTCTGATTTCTATTTCACGAGAAAGCGAGGAGGAGCTCGTGGGGTTCTCTCCAAGAAGTGCAGTGCGGTTGATTAAGGGGGTGCTTTCCACTGATACCACCTCTGTCCATGCCATCACCTACTTGACCTACATCAAATCCATCTTCACCGACCCCACCATCGCCACCACCGAAGGTTGGGATGACAAGCACAGTCAAGTTGCCGGTATTTAGGGGTATAGGAAATGAGGAACCAGGTCAGTTATGGTTTATGGTAAAGGCTATATGGGAAGCTCAAGGCCTAACGGATGATAATATCAAAAAGGCTACTTTGGTTATCACGCTACAGGACTATATACTGACTCAAGAAATCATCCGAAAGTGGGAATAGCAGCGATCCAAGATGCATTAAACAGAGCATTTGGTCGACCAAAATCGGAGGCGCAGTCGGTTATTGGGTTCAAGGAGATCGCGATGTTACCTAGTGAAATGTCGTGGGATCTGGATCAGAGATTGAAAAGCACCATCCGCAAGGCTAACATGACATTGACGGATGTGCAGCACTGCGCATGGTTTATGGTGTCTTTGACAACACATTTGAGGACGACGCTATCATAGCAAAAGATCTCAACCCAAGCTGAAGCATTAGAGACCGTGATGAGGTTGCATGAAATTCCAATACAGGATCCAGGGATGGGAGTTTAGCAAATCCATGTGCAAATGCAAAACCTATGTTTAGAGATGTGAATTTTGAAACAAGGACATGCGCCTCGGTCAGAAGTGCGCAAAGAGGTATGGTGTACCAAATGTAAGGGCCAGGGCCACGATAAGGATCATTGTCTGATCTTTGCAAACTATGTGGCAGTAGGGGGACCAATACCGTTGCAACCAGAGGTACAAGTAGGTCCAAGCGCGACGCCCACACTCTGGTGTGTGATCTATCAGGTGGGAGGAAAGCATGCCACGAACAATTGTCATCTATTGCAGAACCTAAGATAACCCCCCTGCTCAACAGTTATTTTGCAACTTCTATAGGACGATGGGCCACGATGAAAGAAATTTCTGAAGTTATGAGATGTTGATGGATTGAACACTTGCTTATAGGATGCAGATGGAGGTGTGCGGGTAGGATCCTACCACAGAAATCGCACGAGGCTGATTCCAAGGACGTGGACGGGGGTGCAGGGGAATGGGAACCAGACGCGGACGGGGACAATTAATCTACTATAATTGTGGAGGACGGGGCACTACGCACGTGATTGCACAAACTCGACCAGAGCTTGTTACCTGTACTATTACCAATTTGACCATGACACAGTTGATTTCCCCACGCTAATTGCTTAGCTATGGGAAAAAGGGGTGCTTCCAACTACCCCCACTCAGAACGTCCAAATGATGAAGGCTGAACCACGCAAGGAAGACCCTAACGTGAATATGATGCTCAGAAGTGGTGCAACTATAGGAGAAGATAAGGGGAAGAAGCCAGAGGAGGATGCATGGGTTCGTAAGGCCCCCACAAAACAATTGGAATTTGATTTGGAGTGTGCAAAGGAAACATTTATGGAAGCTAAGAAGAGCTTCGCAGAAGCTTCTACTTCGGGCAGCAAGGATCAAACAGAGCTGGAGAGGGATACTTCTATGCTAACTACCTTCTTAGAGACATGCATGAAGTTACTACGGGATGCTAAAGTGGTGAAGGGACTGCAAGAATTGATAACTAGGTGTGCAGGATCAGATGAACCTCGAATGGTCCGAAAGCTAGGCAAGCATGCATTGCGCATCGAACGGGAAATGCGATTGACTACCCAAATTGGGTACTATGAGATGGATCATGTCGTTCTAGATTTGGGGTTAGACATGAATGTCCTACATAAATAGACCTGGGAGCACATGGGCAGGCCCGCACTATAATGGTACCCTATCTAATTGTGGATGGTGAACCAACAAAAGATATTGCCCATGGGAAGATTGCAAGGAGTTATAGTAGACATCGACGGTGCAAGCACACAAAGTGATTTTGAAGTCATAGAAATTGTGGATGATAGTAACCCATATCCTACATTGTCAGGGATATACTGGGCAACGGATATGAATGGAGTCATCAATCTAAAGAAATGAAAAATGATATTCGAAAAGAAATCTCTGCGTAGTGGTTCTGTTCGACCCAGCTGAAGGAGCACGCTATACTGAGCCAGTGTGTGATGAGGACAGTGACAATGAATTGGACTGTATCTACCAGATCACAGCGCAAGATCAGGATCGGATGAATCCGACAATGGACGGAAGAATCTCATGGGACCATGATAGTTCCTGCACGTCGGACTCAGATGAAGAGATTGAGCGATGGCAGAACCGATTACATGAGGTAACGACACTAAATTGTAACAAGATGGTTAGATCACTACACCATGTAACAATAGAGGCAAGGGAGCAGCCAACTGGTGAGGTTGCCACGAAAGCGAAGGAACCAGCCGACCAATGTGAAATGACGAAGCTGAGACAAAATCCGCAGGAGGTATCTGCAAAGTCATTGCGCGCAACAATTGCTTCAGGAGGGGGTACATGCCCAAAGATGCGGTAGAAGTGGCGCGGATGTCGAAGGCAGGTGCACGCATGAGTTGGAGGGAAAAACGGGGTAAGCATCCATCGCTAGCATAGGCTGTAGGTGTATGTTGTGCAGACACCCAACCAAATCAAAATCAGAAGCCTGAAGTCACCCCAACAATCCAGTTCGCCAGTGGTCCACGAAAAAGTCAGGAGGGGACCAAGGGGAAGCACACACAGCGTCTGCCAGATAAGGCGACCCGATGGGGAGTTGCGGATATCGTAGGTTCGATGGGCATATAATAGAAGGTAGAAGGGAGCCCATAAAAATTGGAGTAGCAGCAGGCCTCGTGAAATCAATAAGCTATGGGCACGACTAAGAACGAAAAGCACGCTAACAGGCGTGGGAATCAGTAGGATGGCAAGTAGCGACGCCCACATTGGCTACACGCGTCAACACAGAAGTGAACCATGCCCTGTTGAGCCCCCTGCAGAACTAGAACGAACCGCGATCCTGCTTTCATGGCTACGCCTGCACCTACGGAAATATACACCCCACACAACAGCGCACGAAGAAATAAAAGCTCCAAAGGCACTCGAAAGGTGCTCATAGCCTAGGCTAGCAGGAAAGCTGAGACATTGCACCTGGGGTGCAACCACCTGAATAGCTGTAGAAAGCACAGTCTTAGCACCCCAAGCAGTTGAAAGAAGGCGTGGGACTATAAACAAGTATGTGGGAAGCTAGCACGGAAAACAGGTTCTGTATAGAGTCATTTGGTCCGGAAGATCGCAGCTACGCCTGAAGGGATGCACTACTGTGAGGAAAGGTCAAAAGGTGACCGTTAACACCAATATTCTTGACAAGAAATTTAAGTTATGGCAGGGAGGAGCAGGTGGCAGGACATTAAGATGGGAGTTTCAAGTAAGATCCGAAAAGATTTGTCGCCTAGACACTGGTACTAAACTGAAAGTGGAGGGAAGGGATCTATTCAAAGTTACGTGCTCCTCTAACAACCTGTGGACGGCACTGGGATATTTGCGATTTGAACCAGTGAAGAACAACAAACACTTGGCTACCAGGCACCCCATGAGTACCATGGCAAGAACCCGAGCATGGTTCGCGGAGGAACTACATCCAACCCAAGAAGAGCCAGATGAAGTGACTTTGGCCCCCAAGGTTCCAAAGTCCCCACACACACCACGATCCTAGAAAAAAAAGCAAATGATAGGGCCAGTTAGGGTATCACCGAGATTCAACAAAAGGTCAATAGTCGAAAAGGGCAAAGCAGTCACCACCGAACCCACCGAGGACGACGAAGATTTACAAGCCTTGATTGCCCAGATTGAGGCACAGGATGAGGAAGAAGAAGATGCATTCCAAATCCCTTCATTACCCCCATATGTCTCTTCGTGGAATGGGACGACCAAAATACTGAAGGACCTGGATGTTGCAAAGAGTACACTACAGACCTCGCTTCTCCCAGATGAGATAAGGTTTGATGGTTTGCCGCTAGGCCACATACCAAGTATCAAGTTTGAAGATTGGGATCTAGTAGACAATGACAAGTTCCCCCAATTGGCCACAGACAAGTTACTACTGTATAAATGGTTACTAGGTGTGGAAAGTTGGGCTTACTTAATCTGAGGTAGATACCCCACTATCACCACATGACCATCACCATATTTGTGATCTGACAGTTGCTCTGTCTGATACATGATGGGTATCTTTGGTTGGAAGAGCTAATTCCGATCATAGCCGATTTAGTCCACTGAATTACGCACCTGCCGGTTAAAGGGAACGACCCCACAAACATAGCCGGAACAAGTAGCGAGGTGGGCCTCACAGAAACAATGAAGGCTAAATATCAGCTGGAAAAAGGAAAGCGTGGGTATGTAATAGCAAGCATCAATGACCGCACAGTGCGAGTCACCACTCAGCTACTAGCCAGTAAACTCATGAGGAAGTGTCGCACAGATGAGGTGCCAGCTCCTGTCATTGCGCTTGCAAAGCAGTGTGCAGATGGGGTTCAGGTCAACTGGGCACAGTTTTTATGCGATGAATTTTTGAAAAATTGTTAGGAAGCATAGGACAAAGGTAAGACATTTCATTATGCATGGTTGCTACTATCAATCCTTTTGGTTGTAGGAGAACTGCCACAGGGTAGCCAGTTTCCCAGCGTTGAGGACAGCCACCCTGAAGTAGTGAGGTATACTTCACTCTGGGTTACAAAGGACGCAACGAGGGTTTCTGAAATCAAGGTTTTTTGGACCTTCATGGAAGAGAGTGTCCGAACACGGATCGCTTGCAGACCATGGATGTCTCCAAAAATATACAACAATTTCCAAAGCACGGTCGAGTTCAAAGCAGACATGCATAACTTATATATCTGGGCGCGGAAGGATCCAAAGTGAGCATGGGTCAAACTTCCATTCATTGCAACAAACAATGCCATTTACGAGGTATTAGTATCATGGCTTCTAGAGTGGCGTGCCCCAGACAAGGCAGTCCTAGAAAAATGGCAGCACAGCAACAGAAAAAGGAACTCCAGCAGCGACTCACTCAATTGGTAGAAAAGACACAACATGGACGAAAGGCAGCTTCACAGTAGGAGACAACCAAGGAACCAATAGCCGAAGAGACCACGGTAGATCAGGAACTGGCCTTGGAACAAGACACACAAAGGGAAAAGGAGACACAGGAATGCACGGCCCATCTTATAGAATCAACCCAAGTCAAGCGGCCGCATAGCAAGGAATCACCACACACACGCAAAAAGTCAAAAATAGTGAAGGCTTTGGAGAAAGAGTTTATTGAAAGCAGCTAGCCAGCGAGCAATGTCCCTACCAATGCATTGGCAGAGCTAATCACAGAACAGACAACTGTGTTGGGGGATATTTGAGTGTAGTTGCAAGAATTACGAGTGCGACCCTTGAGCGGGGTCATCCTAAATCTAGCAGAGGACACAGTTGTAGCCGAGCAGATGGTGCGCACTCACACAATGAACACCTTAGCGTTGCTAGTAGGCGCTATCCTAGCAGAAGTCGTAGGTGAAGAGCGTAGTTGGGGTTTGAATCTAGCCACCCTTCCAAGAGAAACACTATACCAACTACAAGATGGGGTAACTAATGAGCTTCGTGCCAGGGAAGGCCACACCCTCCACACCTTGACAGAGCACAAGGAAAATTTGGAGCAGGTCACTCTCCAGCACGATGACTTGGTCGCACACTACTAGGAAGTGGAACAGGTCGTGATGAAGTCTTGCAGTAAGGTACTGGAGCTAGATATCCCCACAGACCTTCCAGCAACTGCCAAGATTCATCACATGGCCGCAGGATTCCGTACGGCCCAAGAGGAGGTTGTGAAGGATCAATGGGAATTAAGTTTACAAATTGTAGAGCTAAGACTGAAGGTGCAGCTGCCCACACCTACGGAAGTTCGAGAACAATGCCACGGTGAAATTCAAGCTAGACTGGAAATGATAAAGTGCACTGTCCAAGATTGTTCAGGACTATTAGATCAGTCCCTCCTTACACTCACCTCCCTCTAGGAAGACCCAACCATACAACAAGTAGAAACTGAAGCGTGGGAGTTGCAACAAGCTTATGATACAGTCTGAGGGGCTGCACAGACGGTTGCTATCACGCAGTGGTTGGCTAAAATGAAGGAGGCCCAGGCTTTGAAGGCACAAATTGACGCCGCATGACAAAAGGAGGTAGTGCTTAAAGAATTCATCCAACCCTTGCTTGATGAAGCATTCACGATCTCTACAGCCATCGAAGGAAAGTTAGCACACATGCAGGTAGTATGTGATCTCGGACAGGCAACTGCAAGTGATACGATGCATCAACGGCTCGTGTAGAACAGGTACAGAGGATAGCGATAGAGTATGTTGAAAGCACAAGCGACGCGCATAAATTGCTGACCGACCTTCGCGCGAAGATTACCGCACCAGCTGAGTGACTCGAGATGAGTCACGATGATTGTGTTGGGGGACTGTTGGGTAGCAGAGGCACCGCATAATGGTTTTAGGGCTCAAAGCCCACAATTTTGGGTAAAAGTATGGTAAAGGCTCCGCAAGATGCGCAAATCGCGAAGTGTAATGTGTCAAGTCAAAGGGTTGTCCGCCCAAAAATAATGTAAATTGAGTCGGCCTACCCATGGTCTGCGGACCATGGAAATGTATAATAGAGCAAGGTTCTAGAGTTAGGAGTTAGTTTTTGATATGCATTGTTGATTTGAAATGTAATGGGTTTATGAGGCCAGAAGTTTTGGAGCGTCTATAAGTTTGAGTCAAGGGTGTTGGTGGGTAGATAGAGGCTCTGTAGCTATGTGCGCAGAGGCCTGGTAGAGTCCGCAACTTTGTGCGTAGACCCTTGCAACTGAGTGCACAGGGCAGATCTGGATGTATTGGCAAAAGAGTTGATTAAAGATAAGTTGGTTCTGAAATACGGTGTTGAATCTGAACTATTGTGGATCTGGTTAATTTATGGTTGATATATCTCTTTGATCTATGTGCTTATGATTATGTTATGAGTTTATGCAAATCTATAACTTTTCTGGGTGCACGCACTGGTTATCTCTATTAAATGTTTGCTTAAAGACCGCAAAAAGTAGATCTAATCTATAACAACTCATTAATAATAAGTATTAAGGAATTGCCTTGTTCCGTATCTATGCGGAAGCAGAGTGGCGTGAGGCCACAGAAGAAACGCGAACCCTCCAGACCACATCAAGACATCCCAAGGGTGCAGAAACCTGGTTCCAGAATCCTCCCCTACTACCTCGGGTGAGACCTCACTCCACGCTCCGCGGGCTGTTGCTGAAAGGGCCGGTAGCTGTGAGATTTGTTTGGCTTAATAATTCTTCTGAACTTGGGTTAGGCCCCTATAAGCCAACATAGTTAGCCAAATCTTAGTACAACTGATAAATTTTTGAGAAATGGATAGGATGAAAATGATTAATATTGACTTAGCAGAATGATATCAAGTTCTGAACAACTGTTTTTCTTTTTTTTTAATTTGATTCTAAATTTAGAAATCAAGTTGATTTGCTTGAAGGGAAACTACATAAATCTATGAAAATTTTCTTGATTCTAGGTTTTAAGGTTGTCTATGACTTTCTCGTCTTCTGTGGCATTGTATTTGAGAAAATGTTCCATTGACTCAAGTTTTTCTTCTTTTAATGGTTTGGATCCTAATAAATCGATTTTTTTCTATAAAATTTGTTCCCATCTCCCATATTGACATAAAAGTTCAGTGGTCCTTTTGATGCATTATTTGATTTATTTGGCCTCAAACTGTCATTGACTCAAAGAAGAAAACATTAGTCTTTTATCCATTTTAGAGACTTTGGAAATGCCGTGAGCCTGAAGCTATGTTTCCCATTCTAGAATTGATGTTAATTTTCCTTAATGTACTTTTTTTTCTTTGACTAAATCTTCAATTCTCTCTTCAAGATCCAAATTATCTTGATAAAATTTATCCATTTGTTTATAAAAATTAACATGGTCTTTCCTCATTATTTGGCTAACTTGTATTTCCCGCGCCTTAAAAACCTTCCAACTATTTTCCTCTTCATAATTTTGACTTGAATGAGACTTAAAGTTTAAATTTCTTCCTCACTACTATGGTCATGGTTTCAATGTTGTTGTCAGATTCTTCCTTCAATATTCTATTTGTTATTCATGTGCCTTTTTGGATTTGTTGGATCTCTATAGAGTGTTTTAGTTTCAATTCATTCAATTAATTTTGGAATTGATTTTTAATTTTTCTCTTTCAATGGAGAACCCACCTACAAGTGTTGCAGAATGGTTTTGCCAACTTTATTCACTGAATGCCGTACTTTTCTTTATTTCACTTTCTAGACATTTGATCTTTTATAGAATGTTCTTGTAGTCTACCGAAATTTCACCAACATGGTTTTGGTTATAATTGACAAAGGCTCCTAGAGCCTAAGAGGATTCATCAATTTTTTCATCAACACTTCTTGTTGCTTACCAACTGAATTTTGAAATGGTTTTAAAAAAATTAAACTTTATTTTCTTATTTCTTCTCACAACTGACTTAGTTTGAGCATTAAAGTGATACTTAGTCAAGGATGGAACCGTTTTAGGATCAATTTCAACATCAATGAGAAGTTTAAATAAAAAGGAATTGAGATGAATTTTCATAGAAATTGAAGTCATGGATGTGTCATGAGAATTTTGTGCAATATGAATTTTAATAATTTTCTCTTGTTGCTCAAGAAACTCTTTTTCTGTGCTAGAGAAATCGGTCAATGTTGATTGAGGGGTGTTAGTAGCTTTCTCATCTTTATTTCCATCAATCTCCATATATTTGACTTCCTGATCAATTTTCTTCGACTTTGTATGTGCCTGGATGGTGTCATCTAGACCATCAATAATAATGATACTATTGGTAGAGGAACTTTGTTTTTCTTTTACCTATTCTTTCTCTAGTTTAAGTTGTTTCTAACCTTTGACTTCTTTGGTCCTTTGACCCTGTTGGTCTATCACGTTATCTACCTATTTTTCTTTAATAATGTTTGCTTTGGTTGTGCTTGTCTATGGAGCTATAAAACAAACATTAGGAACATATTCAACTTGGGATTCTTCTGTTTTTTTAGAAGAGGAAACAAGATATGAGATAATGTGATTGAAATTGTATTTCAAAATATCAAGAGATTTGATCTCTTCAATTCAAGTATTAGTATGAATACACTTTTATTTAAGGAGGATGTCATAAATATTTTCTCTAAACCTTGTAGTTTACATCTATCCTCCCTACTCAACAATTGTCCTCTTTCTCAATATTGTAAAAAATTATCAATATTAATGAAAACCTCATCAAAAAGAGGCTTCTGGTGTGTAATGGTTTTGATGTAGCTAACAACCTTATAATGGTAATTAATGATTCCTTTAGGATCATAATCATAAAGGTGCAATGAATAAAACCAAACATGTTGGAGTTCTTCAACCTGCTTAAATGCATGTCCTAGATCCTTGAGGCAAATTTCTCCAAAGTTAATTGGGAAGTTCAACTGGATTTTCTTCTAAAGTTTTCTCATTTTTCGAGCTTCACCATTCATGGCAGTTTGATTGGATACCTCTCTTAAATCAATCCTCTTTGGAATATATCTATAAATAATATGAGGTCCAACTTCACTTCCATAGACTCTAATATATGTGAATAATTCTTCCACAAACTAGTGTCCTATTTCTTATAATTCCTCTTTAAGGCCTTCACTAACCCTAGGAGGGTATGGAAATGTATCATCACGTAATTAAAAATTTCATAAAAATGGAATTTGAAGTTACTTTCCCACAAAATAGGGGCATAATTCTGAATAGGCACTTGTTGATCAACTGGGTAATTCCATTTCATCAAAGGAAACAGAACAAAAGAAATTATAATATCCATAATATAGGATGACATGAAAAACATATGATCATATCCTGGAGGAGACAAAATGGAAAACTTAAGGGAATTTTTCAAATTCCAAGAAACAATATCGACCCAATTCAGACGCTTTGAATTGTTGAGTATGTTGTGTATTAAAGACATCCATTGCAATTTGCAATGCTCTGGGATTTTCTCTCCATATAAATGGGACAACATTTTAATGAGGAACCTAAAAGGCCTTTTGAAAATGGAAACAAGATATTATTTTGATGACTTAAGTTTGAACCCTTCTCTATCTTCTTGTTACCAATGCTTGACAACTTTATCATAATTCCCTTCATACTTCTTGAATACCACATTGTTGAAATTATCCAGAAACTGTGTGTTTAACAAAACTTCGGGATTACTAAGATTGTAAATTGTTGAAAGTATTTGTGGGTTCCAAGAGGCTATAACATTTTTGTAGCAGTATACTATAGTGCAGGTAGGAAAATCCAGATGTCCCATAACCCATGTAAGCATGTCATAATAAGGAAAAATTTCGCTCTTGTAGCAACTCTATGTAGTTTCATACCTCTAAATTTTTCAAATTGGCAATTTTTCTCCTCTGTTGAAGTTTCTAAATTTAAATAGCTTCTATTCTCAAAGAAATTATAAATTTCTTCCCACTTCATCATACCTGCCATCTAGGTTTTGAAGGTGGTTTCAGAAATGAGATCGGGTTGAGATTGTAATATTCTAGTTCTACATTTCTAGCTCCCTTTAGGAATTCCTTAATGTTTTGAATAACCTGCTTTGACATGGTAGGTTTACCTTTATTACCCATGTTATCTCCCGAAAAAGAATTAAAAAGAATTCAACTTTCTATAAAAAATATCAAATTTACTATTGGAATTGTCTATGAGAGTGCATGTTTACCAGAAATTACAAGCCTTGCAGTGAATTTGAACTTGTTTGTTTGTAATCGGAGATAAGTTTCAGAGAAGTAGTGTAAACAAGGTACGTAGAGAAAATTGAAGCGGAAAGCAAGAAACTTGGTAAATTTTGTTTAAACCGTCAAGACATGCAACAATAAATTTGCATGAAAGATGTTAATTATTCATTAAAGCGACGATACATTTCAACCATTTCCATGCAACAATTGAGGTGAATTTGCGGATTAGAGTTTGGGGAAATTTTTATTGAAACATATCGAATTGCAATTTGGAAATTAATTTATAAAAAACTAAATAATTGTAAAAGAAAATTATGCTTGGCACACAAACTAATAAATAAAATATTTATTCCTAGTTGCAACGGAAGCCAGTTAGGTAGTAAGAAGTTGACATGGTGTTAAATTCAAGTTTTTGTCAGCAGTGATTGTGACCTTGATGTGCAGTGTAGTCGAGGTAAGACAGACATCAGTATTCGAGAGGTTGGGTGTGAAGAACATTGTTTCATTTTGTTGGAGTATGGATCCCGACCCTACTGTAGTCGGGAGTCGGAAGGTCAGTAACCTAAGTTATGTTTTTATGAAATACATAAGTTCGACCTAAGACTTTCATATTTAATTTTAATGTTGTAATTTGTTTTAGAATTTTTGAAAAAAAATTATCTACAAAAAGAAGGGGAAAATAAAGTTTTTTTTCTTTTTTTTAATATACAACCCTTCTTATTTTATTTCTTTTATACAGATAATAGTAAAGAGAAGGTTGTTGTAATCGTAATGACAACATTATGTAATGTCACATTTTCAGAAATATTTTCTTAGTATGAGAATGAACCATTGTTGAATGTCGTGTTGTGAGAAAGATTGTCTTCATATGGAAATCCATCATGCTCAACCATGGTCAAGCATGCTTGGACATCGCATATTTTAGGGTTTATATAAGTTACGTTTAGCATATTAATTGCTAGGGTATACTATTAATCCCTTGGGTTGGTAATCCCTTTGGTTTTTTAGTATTGATCGCTTGGGTTTATTATTCCTTTGGGGTAAAAATATCAGTCCCTTGGTTTTATTGATTTAACGGTTGATATTCGTAGGGTTTAATATTATTCATAGGTTTTATAATATCAATTATATGTGTTTAATATTAATACCTTGGGTTTATAATATTAATAATTTATTGGGTTCATTAATCCCTTGGGTTTGTTAAACCCTTAGGTTTATAATAGTAATCCCTTGGGTTTATAATATTGATCCCTTAAATAAATATCATTACAAGTTAATATTATTATTGTAAATATTAATCTCTAGGTTTAGTATATTAATCTCTTCGATTAATTATTATTATTATTAATTGATATTTATTGATAAAATAATTAGTTTATGAGATTAGTTTTATTATTATATATTTATCAATATCGATATTAAATCTATATCATTAATGCATATCGTCATTTTTCAACCACATTTACTAGTGTGATTGTGCATGTGATTGATATACGTTGATCGATGTATATCAACCACATTTATTTAAATAAATGTGGTTGTGCTAGTATATATGTATGTATGTATGTGTAGAAATTTCAATAAAAATTAATACATGTATATATGATGTTTAAGAATAATAAAAATTCAATTTTGATGAAATTTATATAATTAAAGTAATACTCTTTTAGATACATCACATCAAGTTTTGAGATCGACGTGTTTTGAACCCCAATTGAGGTTCATCGTCAGGAAAAAGATGGATATTGAGATCAACATATCACATTATTATAGTATGGATGCAACAGTAAAATCTAAACAATTATGAAATTAAATAATATTATAATAAAATGGAACGTTATATTAAACTTTGTTTATTTATTCATTTATTTATTTTCAACAATATAAATATAAATATCATAAAAAGAAGAAATATCTAGAAAGAGTTTCTAATATTATTAATAATATTTTTAGTTAAATAATGAATAAACTAATAAATTAGAAACAACCTCAAAAGGGTAAAGAAATAGTAAAAATACCATACAAGAGAGTAGGAAAATACTATTATTATTATTATTTTTGAATAAGACTAAATCTATTAAAGATACAAAAATAATGTTACATGGAGGCACCGGCCTCTGTAGAACCTGTTTCAGAGTTTTTACTAGATACTAGCAAACAGTTACTAGAAATGAGACTACCCTCAAGGGGAAACCAGTCCAAAAATTATGGTTAGAGTTGTCCACGTAGGGAAACCAGCTTGTAATTCCACAGTTTGAAAGTTTTTTGAGCAAAACAAATCATAAAAGACCCCATATAACAACAATTGCAACTGAAAACAACAAAAAGACCCTTGAGACGGTGACTGGGTGACTAAGAACCTGAGTACTGAGTCGAAGCCTACTAGGTGTTAGTAGGTGGCAGGGGTTCCTCCATGATGAGACACCTGTAAGCATACAAATCCTTGACGTCATGCTGTTGAACACTGGTCATGGCTTCCGTCTGTAGCTTGCCACCTGGTGTGCTCGTCGCAACTGCCATCTTCCCATTACCACTTGGGGTGTTGTTCGTCCTGTTCAGAGTTTCCAGTTCAAAGCAAGCAGCGTCCATCCTATTCAGAGCATCACCCTGAGAGCTGCTATCATGAGTGTTTCGCCTGCTAGCGCCAGTCCTGTTCAGAGTGATGCTGGCCAGGTCTACAGTGTGTTGTGGCTCCTCTATGAAGGCGTTGGAAATGGTGGCAATGATACAAGGGAGTTCCAAGGTACATCTAAATTGAAATTGGGTGGAATGACATGGATTCATCATTGTCACAGAGTCGTCATGGAGGTGGCGGGTTTCCGTAGTGTGCTGAAGGCCAGCCCTCTGGGCCTGCTCTCTGCCACTACGGGTGTTGGGATACCGACTCATGCCTTGAGTAGTAGTCGAAGGCGATGAGGAATCTGCTTGAGTCGAGTCAGATGGGTACAGCGACAGAGGGCGAATTGCTCTCCCTCTGCTGCTACCCCTGCGGCTTCTCATTCTGTGCCTTAGGCGGGGCATAATTGCTTGGTGAAAATCGGTATGTCGGGTGCTTGGAGAGCAGGAGAGGGGATGGAATGGTACGTGGAGGCAAGGGAGTGAGGAATTTGATTTCTAGAGGTGGAATTGAGGGCTGAAGCAGCAATTATGTAGCAGCAAAGTAGGTTGTGCGAGAAGTGGGCACCCTCAATCGTCTCAATGCAGTAGAGGAGTTGGCATCTTCTCCCTGTTGTTGTTTGAGAGATCGGCTCTGCCGAAGCGGGGAGGCAATTCCAGGCCAGAGGAGGTATAACAGGGGGACGATGCTTAGTATTCTCCATCTTAAGGACCAGAAGTAGGTAGCCTCGGATCTCTCCCATCATTAATGTTGTTTTTCGGCTTTTAGGCAACATTAAAATGCCATGAATTATGGTGGTGGGTGTCTTGGTAGTAGCGCGAGTGGCCATGTGGCCATACCACTTGCCCACCCAGTTGGGCAGTGTTGTACCAGCGCCATTAATCACCCACATCCAGGTAGGAAAATATTATTTTAATATACTAAAAAATTATAATATTATTATTTATTTTAATAAATACAAATAAAAAATGAAAAAGGATGTTACAAAATAGTAATTTAATGGTAATGTAATATATAAAAAAGAAAGTTAGAGGATGAATACATAATAGATAGTGATGGGAATTCACATGTAAATATTATTCAATGTGAGTGTGTTTACAAAAGATTTGGTGAGAGAAAGAACCATCATATTTTTTTAGAACAACACATCGAGGAAGGAAAAGCTATCGCTAACTTCAGTTTCCATGGTAAATTTGATGGATCTGGATTGATTGTTGAGATGATGAAAAGTAGATCTAATTTATCACAACCAAGGGGCCATAAGATGAAGGTGTCATCAACAAACCTTTTCCATATCTTTGGCTGAAATTGAGTAGAAGCTAAACCTTTAAATTCAAAATCCTCCATGAATAGGTTAGCAACGATGCGAAAGAGGGGAGAGCCCATAGAAACTACGCAAGTATGTTCATAGAATTCATCATCAAAGGCGAAGAAAGTAAAGGTAAGGGAGATCTCCATAAGCTTGGTTGTATCAAGGTCAGTGATGTGATTGATTATCTCAACAACCTCATTAATAGAGATGTTGGTGTGAAATAAAACAACATCAAAACTAACCATAACATCATGAAGATAAAATTTAACCTCTTTTAACTCACTCACGAAAGAGTAAGTCTCTAACAAAAGAAGTAGTACGACCAACCAAAGGATTAAGGTTTCAGGCTAAATATTTAGCTACAAGATACGTAGGCCCACTTATTGTATTGAAAATGGATCTAAGGGGAGCCCCTTATTTTTGAATCTTGGGAAGCCCATAAATTCTCGGAGTGAGAGGGTTGCTCGTAATAAGTTTCTGGCTTATGGAGTCGACGGGCTTATTAGATTTCATAGCTAATGCAGCAACTTTTGAAACCTTTTTAGGAGGTTTTTACTGAGCTTTCTATAGCTCCCACTGTTGCACAAGTGATCTATCATTTTTGTTCAGTAGTCATCTTTATCTAACATTACAAATGCTCCTCCTTTATCAGCCTTAAGGACAACAATATTAGGGTTATTGTTCAAAGCTTTGAGGGCTTCAAATTTAGATTTGCTAATATTTCTCTGATGAGGTTTAGCTTTCCTAAAAACAACAAAACAATCCCGCCTAATGATATCTTTAATGTGATCCAGTAAATCCCTTATGCCAAATTCAATGGAGAAAATAATTTCCTCAATAAGGATCTTTCTCGGGGCAAGAGAAAAATTTAACTCTTTCTCTAAAAGACTATGCATCAAGGAATCAAAAGAGAATTTATTTATAATTTAATTGAAATTTTTTTATATATGATATCGAATTATAAATTTATGTTAAATTACTAACCCATTCATATTATTATTTTATAAATTTCTATTACAATAACAATTTTATTTTAAATTTCTATTATCTCTCTCTCTCTCTCTCTCTTAACATTAATGAGTATATTCTATTATACGGAATTGGTAACTTCATAAAAAAGTTTGTCACTATTTCATCTAGTAGAGCCAATGTTTCATAAATGCCACAAGAACCAACTTATTTTCAAAAACTTAAACCCATACTACTTATAACACAAATAATAAACCATACCAATAAAACTAAATTCCTTTAATATATTTTAAATTTAATTTTAATACACAAATTTATTGTCTTTTTATTAATAATTTTCATTCTTATTAAAATAATAATAATAATAATAATAATAATAATAAAAAATTAAATTAAATTAAACACTAATAAAATATTTACCAATTTTAACGAAAATCCAAAAACACTTTTAACACCCAACTCCATCACTTTTTTAAAAATCATTTCATTTATATCTCTGTTTTCAAATGCTTGAATTTTAAAATGATTTAATTTATATTTTTTATTATTAAAAAAATTATAATTTTTGCTATGTTTTATTTATCAATTTAAGTATTTTTATAAAATTTAAATTTTAAATAAAAAAATATTTAATTTTCATTTTGAAAAATTAAAACTAATACATTGTATACTGCTACTTTAATATCCATGTGAGTTTTTTGTTTGAAAGTGAAGGTTTGAATTTCTCGGAATTTGGTTTGCAATTTCAAAACCTCGATAGATACGTTGGGACTATTATATTATACCACTCATTCAATCTCATCAATGAAAAAGACTTTGTAAATAAGGCTCAACAACCTTCATGATCATGCAAGGAAGATAAATATTATGAAAAACAAATTTGAACTTGTGATAGATTTATAGGAAATTGTCACATGATTGAAATTACTTTCTGGTGGCATCAGATATAACTCAATTTCCCTTGAACTTTTTTTAACTTAATGTGAAACTCTACCTTTCCATTGTTGACTTTGTGTTGTATTTATTTTATCATGGTAAATCCTTCGGTGAGTAAATAAGCCCCTAATGTCAAGTGACATCACTTTGATAAATGCTTTGTATACTATCGACTTACTCAATTTTCATGGTAATTGACTTGATGGAATATGATAAATACTTTGGTGAGTTGATAAGCACCTAATGTCGACGTCACTTTGATAAATGCTTTGTATACTATTGATTTTTTCACATGTTCATGGTAGTTGTTTGTATTTGATAACATATGGTAGTTGATTGAATTTGATGGCATATGGTGTTAAATGAATATTTTGACTTTAAATAAGTGAACATATTTTAGTTGATTGTCAATTACATAGGGTGAATCTATTAAATATAGTGATAGTGATAGTGTAAACATTGCCCATAAAGTCATCCACCAACTAGAAGTTGCAATTGGTGTAATTTAAAAGGACTCTTTGGAAAAGGAAAGGAATGGGAAAACTTATCTTTTGGTGTAGATAACGTGGTTGACATGGAATCTATATATATATATATATATATATATATATATATATATATATAGTTAAGACTACCTAAGTACCCATGGGGGATTTGAACTGGTGACCTATCGCAAGGAGTGCCTTAACAGCGCACCCATTCACTGTCAATCCAAAGCCCCGTGGGCAATGCATATTTTTTTTAAGTATCATATTAGAAACTAATTCATGGAAGTTGATGGCATGATTTAACCCCACCTCAATGAGTTTATAAGCTTTTATTTTAATAAGATTAATGAGTTTTGGATTTAGTAGATTTAATAAATGTTAATATTAGTGTACACTTTTAACATTGATACAAGATACAATATTATAAATAATGGTGGAAAGGTGCATCTCTTCTATTTCTGTGTACTTATAACCAAAGTATATTTGTACCAATGAAAGAGCATAGAGAGTTAGGAATGTTCTCCTTAAATAAGGAAGAAATAAGGAGAAAATATTGTACACACTCTTCAATATCAACATATATATTGATGGTTTCATTCACAACTTTACATAACTTGTCATTTTCAATATAAGGGATACTAAGAGGAAGACTTTATTTGCATTGAACTTGGTATACCTTATTATAGGCTAGAGGTAAAAAGTCAACAACAAAAAGAGGTTTAAATTGAGAAAAACATATTGTGATGTAACGCTAAAAGATTGTCTTCTTTGGAGGCCGTTAAATTGAAAAGAATCTTCATTTGTCTCAAAGTATGATATAAAAACACAATACTATGTGGATTCAAATATCATCAAGATCTCTACAAAATAATTAAGTGCCAATCTAGGGGTCTTTAAAGGTTTCTATACATGGACAATTATGCTAGAAGGAATTTGGAAGACAACAAATATTACCTCAATGACTCCTTTTGTAGCGAAGGAGAAGTGATGTGGATCATGTTGAATGGAGGAAGTCTTTATGGCATGATGCAAGAGAAGAACACCACATAAGGTGAACATGATAGGACTCATGGTGCTTAGACATGGGCATCCTAAAAAGAGTTTATACTTCACGTACTGATCAAGTGCAACCACAAGGGATTGGATCATCTTTGATTAAAGTGTGAGGCTAATAAGTAGATATCCAACTAGTTTTTCCTCAAACTCATTAAATCTATAATAAACCGATCTATTTTGGGAGAGGTCGATTGACTTGTGCCTTGGCATGTTTGTAAGGGCATGATATTAACGTTAAAGCTAGGATCAACAATTAATTAATTTTATTTTTTATTTTTAGTATTAATTATGATAAAGAAACGAGAAGCAATATTCTTCTTACATTTGAAATTTTTATGGAGAATCAATAAGTTGAAATATAAGACATGGATATATTATCTATCTATGCAACAAATTGATAATCACATCGCCAAGGGAGTCCCACAAATAAACTCTCCACTCTAGATAGTACCATGGAACATCCAATATGCTGAGTATGCACATTACGTAGCTATATTTCTTGACTTAGTCTCACCTATATGCATTGAAGAAACAATCCTCAAACATTCTTGATCTTTGATGAAATAGGTCATCCTTAATGGAATGAGTATTAACTTGAGGGAGGAGCATGATATACAAGGAAGCTATGAGTAATATGAGATTATGTTTAGAGGACTTATCCTACCCAAGTTGGAAAGAAAAAATTTCTCCACACTTTGGATAGGTGTTTGGGATGTATGGAATACTAGAATAACATGAATTAGTGAACCGAGAGACTGAAGGAAAATAAAAATCTCTATATTCGAAGGAAAAATAGAGTAGAGGGGAGGGGGGAGAGATCCTTCACTCAAAATAAGGAAGGATTCATGGGAACTCTTAGTGGAGTCACACTAATGTAGTGTGATATTTAAAGTGAGGCATCAGACTAAAACAACGAATGAGTAAGTGGATTCTCCACTTAATTTTTGGGTGAATCAAGAAACCCCAATAAGGAAAGGGAGGAGTAGAAAGTGTAGAGAAAGGGGTTGTTAGGTCCTTATAATACTAGTGATTCCCCCATTACTATTTCCATTGTATCTCTTATTGTTATTGTTGTTCCCCTATTGTCCCCATATTGTTATTATTGTGTCCCATAAAAGCCCACTATTGTTATTGTTGTGCCCTTATATTATTATTATTTTTATATCAGCTTTGATTATATTGTGACCCCTTAAACTCCTATATATAGAAAGGGGGTTTTGTCATTTCTATAATCCAATAATTATTCATTTGTGTAATGTAAAGGATGTTTCCCCCTCGAAGAGGCTGATTTTGAAGTCATTTATCTATCTTTTCTTCCATTTTCTGAGCTGGTTGCATAACTTTTGGTATCAGAGGTTTGGATTCTAGGGTTTCGTCGGTCCAAACAGGTCATCGTGGAATTTTCACTATAACGTTTTTCTATGATGTTTCAGAAGATAAAATTAAAACCCATTTTATCTGAAATCGAAATGCACCTTGGGTCCAAATTTCAGATCTTTTCTCACTACATTGATTGATTTATGATCCAAGGGAGTTAGGGGTTTTGCAGGCTCCCGAATTACATCTCAAATATGTGATCTTGGGAACATCGTCATACCTTTCTCTCTGAGTATCGGATTGAAATTCCGTAAGAATTTATAGAAATAGGAACGACTGTAGTTTTATGTGTATCATTTTTAGATCTGAAGGTCGAAACAGTGACATGTGGAACTTTGTACAAGTTCGCTCCACAGAAATCGTATATAATAAAGTCATCTTGGGATATTGGGCATAACTCTTTCTTGGAGAATCCAATTTCGATCAGACTAGTGCCATTGGAAAGAGGACTAAGAGGGCTACTGCAAGACGAAATTTTAGACCTTATAGATATGCAACTACAGAGATACAATAGATTTAATATAGAGCTACTACAAAGCAAGAAAATATGTGGTCTTTTTAAAATTTTGCATAAGTTTGGATTGAAAAATTAGTTTGAAGTGATTCAAAGGGCATAGTGAAGCATAATTATTATTAATTGATGCCCCAAAGAAAGAAAATGGAAACACATAAGAAGAAACCTAAAAACTCTAACATGACTCATGAAGAAGAGGAAGAAATGCAACATGATATATCAAAATTACGAGACCAAGTGCAACAAATTTCACTCTCACAAAAGGTAACAGAAGCTAAGATGGATGGTTTAAAGAAAGGTGTGGAAGCTAAAATGAATGGTGTGGAAGTTAAGATGGATGGCATGGAAGATAAGATGGATGGCATGGAAGCTAAGATGAGTGGTGTGGACGCTAAGATGGATGGTATAGAAGAAAAACTGAAAGGAAACATGGAAGATTTGAAGATAGATTTGACAAAGTTGTTACAAGAAATGCTTACTAATAGCGAAAGGGTAGTAAAGGAAACTCATGATGAGAAAAAAAAAATGCTAATCATGATTTCATAGACTCTAACATTGGATTGAAGACCCACCATTGGGATGGGGTCCCCTGGGTTAGTTTGGGGTTAAGATAACCCAAAGTTTGGAACAATTTTGTAAATAATGTAAAGTCTCCATGATTTGTGGATGTGAAGCGCGTAGGTGAATAGGAGTCAAAGGGGTTTAGCCCCTTGTTTTGGATTAGTTTTGAGTTGGTTTTGAGATTCACCCATGGTCTGTGGACCATGGCATTGTATGAAAAGTCTATAAATAAGTGTGTCTTAGAAAGTCTAAGGAGGAGTAGTAGAGAAGACCTAGATAGAGAAAATATAGAGAATTGGGTTGGAAAAATGTCTAGGATAGGAGCTAGGGCAGGAAGGCTCTACATCCTACACTTAGATAGGGAAATAAATATTTCACAGATGAGTGTGTGGAGGCCTAGGAAGATTCTAGAGCTTAATGCACGGACCCTTGTAGCTGTGTGCACAGGGCAGTTCTGAGTCTGTAATCGTGAATTGAAGATCAATAAAGACAGTTTTCCGAAGAATTCCTTAGTATTATTATTATCTATGTTAATGTTATATGCTATTGATGAATGATTTTTTTTATGAGATATTGATTGAATGCTACGCAATTCTCTTGAATAAGTCTTAATAATGTACACAATGCATGTTTAACTACTTTCATGAAGACTATGGTAATATCTCTTATGTTTACTAATGAATTAAGTAAATCTGCGCGAACACTAATTTAGGACTGCTCTCTGATGTGCGTAAGTAGGAAAAACGACCGTTATAGGTCTGCAAGGATTGATCGTAGACCTTCCCGAAGGTCTAAAGGTTGTTCTAACAGAGTTGCAACAACATGCCCTAAGAGTTTGTTGATACGATGTTTAACTACTTTCACCAAGACTTTGGTAATATCTCTTATGTTTACTAATGAATTAAGTAAATCTGTGTGAACACTAATTTAGGACTACTCTCTGATGTGCGTAAGTAGGAAAATCGACTGTTAGAGGTCCACAAAGACTGATTGTAGACCTTCGTGAAGGTCTGAAGGTTGTTTTAATAGAGTTGCAACAACATGCCCTAAGAGTTTGTTGATATGTGTGAAGGCATATCTGAGGCACTGGAAGACATCACACTAGTCTTTCGATGCAGAAACTTGGTTCTTGCATCCCCCCATATTACTTCAGGTGAGACTTCAGCCTACACTACATGGGTTGTTTTCAAAAGGGCCAGTAGTGTAGGGTTTTGTTGGTTGGGGTAGCTAACTCTGAGCTTGGGTCAAGACCCCTTAAGCGAACAAATGGTTTTGTTGTCAGGACTGAGATCTCCTTGAAACAAATGTGTGATGATGCATCATTGGAATCAGACCAAGAAATAAATTGAAAAGTGATTGGATCGAAGGATTCACGAGTTCGCAGCGCAAGAAAATAGGAACCTGCGTTTATCGAAGAAAGAGTGGTTGAACAGGTATTTGTATACGGAGATACATGAGATCTTCTTTTGCACTTTCCCCATTGAACTGTATGAGTGGTTAGCTAAATTGACAGACAATCAAGGAAGGTGGAAGCTCGATAGTCCTATAGTGTGGACTCCAGAATTAGTGCGACGATTAGAAGCTTCTGAAAACAAGATCATGCGGGTTGTCGATCATTGGCTTGATCAGATTCTGGGAGGATTTGTTACAGAATTTGCAGTTGATACCTCAGTCAGCTATAGCAAAGCGAAGCGACAATTTTTCAAAGGACCACAAGGTAAGTATTTAAGATCATTGAATACTTGGATTAAAATGTTGTTATGTGAAAAACGGGTGATGCCATTACCTTGATGTTTGGAGCTATGCAAAGTGGATGATTCTTTAGAAATCGCGAAGGATCAGGACCAGAGTATAGTCCATTGATTGGACCTCCTCCAAGTGACGATGAAGGGACGTGGCAGAATACACCACGAAGCACTGTTTAGCTAATCACTTAGGGGATTCCTCGAGAAAATCATCCTTCCACTCCACCTCCACCCCCACCTCCACCACATACACCTTCACCCACACCTCCACCTCCACCACCACCATTCAACATGGCGAATGCAAATAAGATGCCAATATTTAGAGGCATAGGAAGTGAATATGCATAGAAATTTTGGTTTGTTGCGAATTTTGTATGGAAAATGCAACATATTATTGATGACAATATAAACAAGGCACAGTTGGTTACCGCTTTGCAGGATCACGCGCTAACCTGGTACATTAAGTATTGTTTTGATAATCATCTTGCGACGCTAGCAGATACTAAGGAAGATTTAAACAAGGTGTTTAGTAAGCCTAATTCTGACTCATAGTCAGTAATTGGATTTAAATAAATCATGATGAGGGTCAATGAGACGCCCTGTGAATTTGATCAAATTTTGTAGTGTCAGATCAGAGAAGCTAACATGCATATCACAGATAACCATCTTCACAAATGGTTTATAGCTTTGCTCTTGCCCCATTTGAGAATTTCTCTGTCATAATAGTAGATAGAAACACAGGTATAAGCCTTGGAAATCGTGATGAGGCTGCATGAATCACCTATTTAGGATACGAACCTGGGAGTACAACAGATCCACTCATAATTAGCTAGCTTACACCTAGAGTTACAAATTTTGAAGAAAGACAAGGAGGCTAAACAAGAATTGCATGCAGAATTTTGGTATTTTAAGTGCAAGGGCCATGGGCACGATAAAGACCATTGTCTAGTGTATGTGAATTATATTACAAGAAGGGGGCCAATTCACCTGAAGCTAGAAGTCCCAGTAGGGTCAAGCGTGGGGGCTATGCTATGGTTTGCTATGTGTCAAGTTGTTGGACAACATGTGACAGGTAATTGCCATTTACTTCAAAAGTTCATCCAGACACCCCAACATTTTTTATGTAACTTCTGAAAATATGTGGGCCACGATGAGCGCCACTCTTGGAGCTATGAGCTAATAATGGAGAGGACACCTACATACTGGATGCAAGGAGAAACTCGACCTCCAGATTAGGGCTCCAGAGGAGAGTGTGAAGGTCATCGGGGTCGAGGAGGAGGAGGACCTAGTAGAGACTGCAGTTAGATTATCTGCTACAACTGCGGATATCCAAGGCACTATGCGCAAGAGTGCCAGAATCCTACACACCCATCATGTCAATACTGTAGACAATTTGACCATACTATAGAAGAATGCATAGTGCTAATATCTAAAATGCAAGAGAAGAAAACACAACCTCAACAACCTACATAGAATCTATAGATGATGAGGGTTAAGCCCCACGAAGAATATCAAAGCGTTAACATTGTGTTAAGAAGTGGAATGATGACTGGCATTGATAAGGGTAAAGAACCTGAAGAAGATGGATGGGTACGCAAAGTGCCAGAGAAAGAAGCCGACTTGGATTTGGATTAAATTAAGGAAATGCTTATGGAATCAAAGAAGAGCTTCGCTGAGGCCTCCACCTTAGGGAGCAGTGATAAGATGCAAGAAATCAACACGTGTGCAGAGGTTGATCCCTCTATACTCACTACGTTTGGAGACCTGCATAAAACTACTACGCGATAGCAAAGCTATGGAAGGCCTGCAGGAATTAATAAATAAATGTACGAGAAAAGAGAAAGTCCTTGATGGACACCGAGTGGTTAGGAAAATTGGCAAACATAAGGCACAAACAGGGCATGAGATGAGGCTAACTATGTATATAGTTGATTATGAGACAGACTAGGTCGTTTTCAACCTGGGTTCGATGTGAATGTATTACCAAAAAAAACATGGGAAAGGATGGGGAGGCCTACACTGCAGTGGTCTCCGATTCAGCTTAGGATGATGAATCAACAAAAAATCATCCCCATGGGACAATTATATGGAGTGAAAGTTGATATACAAGGTGCGAGCGTGATGGCTGACTTTGAGGTTATAGAAATCATTGACGATAGTAACCCCTACCCTGCACTCTTTGGAATTGACTGGGCTATTGACATGAATGGGGTCACTAATTTGAAGAAAAGGACAATGTTGTTTGAAAGAAAGTCACTGCGGGTTATAGTGCCATTGGATCCCATAGAAGGGGCACACTATATTGAACCAGTCCTTGATTATGAAAAAAGTGATGATGAACTCGATTAGATTTACAATATAATAACATGGGATTAGGACTGGGTCAATCCAACAGAATATGGACATATTTCTTGGGATAGGGAGATTTACTGCACCTCTGATTCTAACGAGGAATTAGAGAATTGGAAAAATCACTTGCATGAAGTATATACATTGTGATGCAATATGATGACGAATTCATTGTGCTATGTTTTGTCAGAGGTAAGGAAATTAAACTATTATGATGGTTTAACTAACATAAATCGTTTTTTGGATGAATTTGAGTGCACAGTCCCTGAGGGTCACCACTTCCAAGCATTGGAGTTGGCATTGTGCGCTATGCCTGCACAATGTTGGGGTACACATAAGGATAGTTTTGTTGGATTGCAAGATTATCGAAGAATGATGAGGTTATGGTTTGGGCATGCTAACACCAAAATGATTGAGAAATATAATGAAAGGGAAGATCTGCATGATCACCTTGAGAAATGGACTAAAGCATGGGGAACAAAACCGCAGCCAGAGTGGGTACACATATTTTTTCATACTTTGGATACAATCCCCATGAGCTGGTATCTGGAAATAGAGATCCACCACGGCACTACGAAATGGGATGTATTGATGGAAGGGTTCTTATTGACCTTTAGCTTTGAATATGACTTTGCAAGCATCGATGAAGTGCGACAAGAGATTAAGGCAGTTATCTTACGCTAAAGGAACCTATGGAATGAACCCAACCATACTAGAGCACCTAGCTACACCATCGGTTGGAATGCTATAATGTAACCGCTGAAGTGGAAGATGAAAATCTGAGAAACATTAATATTCGAGAGGCAGAAGGGAATTGTGAAATCGAAGGCCCACAAATAGAAAACTCAAAAATCTTTGCACCTTTGAAGGAAAAACAAGTAAACATTGGCACTAACGAAGAACCAAAGTTCGCAAAAATTGGAGATTATTGGGATGACGCTATAGTGGATAAAGTTTTTGAGTTACTTTGTGGATACCATGATTTCTTCCCCACTAAGTTTTCAAATTTGAAGGGCATAGTTGGTGATTTGGGAATTATAAAGATCACTTTGAAGCCGAATGTGAAGCCTATTAAACAGAGGTTATATCGCCTTAATCCTAAATGCAAGGAAAAGGTTTGCCAAGAGTTGGTAAGATGTTGGAGTCAGGGATCATAGAACATATTGAAGAATCTGATTGGGTGAGCGTGATGGTGGTTTAGGCGAAGAAACAAAAAGGTGAAATAAGGATTTGCATAGATCTGCAGAATCTTAATGATGCATGTGTTCACGACTCATTCCCAACACCGTTTACAGACGAAGTGTTAGATAATGTTGGAGGGCAGGAGGCCTATTCTTTTACTGACGGGTTTTTTGGGTATCATCAGATCAAGATCGTGCCTGAGGATAGGATAAAAATGGCCTTCATGATGGAGTGGGGTTATTTTCAATACAATGTGATGCCATTTGGACTCAAGAATGCGCTTGCGATATTTTCTTATGTAGTTATAGCAACATTCAAAGAGTTCATTCATAAGTTCCTAGAAATATACTTTGATGACTAGATGGTGTTTGTATTAGTGAAGCACCATGTGGCAAGTCTGCGCCTGATCCTAGATACATATCGCAGATACCAAATTGCACTGAATTTGAAAAGAATCATATTTTGTGTTCCTTTTGGGATCATGCTATGTCATGTTGTGTGCAAGTAAGGATTGATGGTGGACCCCACAAAGATTGCGGTAATTGTGAATTTGGAGGCCCTTAGGAACATCAAGCAATTGTGCACGATGCTAGGACATATAGGACACTATAGAAAATTTATCAAAGCTTATGCTCAAATTACTGTGCCCATGGAGAAACTTTTAAAGAAGGATGCAACATTCTATTGGGACGAAGAATATCAGCACAACTTAGATGTGTTGAAAGAAAATATGGCCACTGTGTTGATCTTGATATTCCCTGATTGGAAGAAGGAGTTTCATGTACATGCAGATGCCTTTTGAATTGCATTGGGGTAGTGCTAACGCAGGCTGGTGAAGGAGAAATGGACCATCCTATAGCCTTCATAAGTAGGAAGTTATCAAAGGATGAGAAAAATTATTCAACGACTAAGCACGAAGGATTGGCCATGGTGTACGCACCACAAAAATTTAGGCATTATCTGTTAGGAGGGAATTTTAAGATGTACACTGATCATTCTGCCTTTAAATACTTGGTCAACAAGCCTGTGTTGGGGGGGAAGATCTATAGATGGTTTCTATTATTTCAAGAGTATGACTTTGAAGTCATTCTGAAGCTAGGAAGGTTAAATGCAGGACCTGACCATCTGTTGCGGATCAAAACAGGAGAGGAGCCTAATAATCTAGAGGAATGATTGCCAGATGCACAACTCTTTGTGGTGCATTTATCAGATGATCATTTTGCAGACATTATTCACTTCTTGACTACGGGGATGGCACCAGAAGGATATACAAGCCAACAAAAGAAGGAATTAGGCGTGCGCGCGACTGATTTTTCAATCATTACGGGACATTTATATAAGATGGGTGCAGACGAAATATTGCGAAGATATGTGCCAGAATTTGAACATGATAGCATTCTTGTTGAAGCTCACGGGGTAGCTATGGGAGGCCATTATGCAGGCAAGGAAACTACGTAAAAGATTTTTCACGCAGGGCTATGGTGGCCAACATTACACAAGGATTCCAAGTCATATTGTAAGATGTGTGATGCATGTCAAAGGACTGGTAGACCATCGTGAAGAGATGAGTTACCACTACATCCTCAAGTCTATTTGCAACCCTTTGAGAAGTGGGTGATTGATTTTGTTGGGCCAATCCAACCCCTTGGAAAGAAAACGGGTGCGTACTATATTATCACTGCGACAGAATACCTCACTAGATGGGCAGAGGCACAACTGGTTAAAGATTGTACAGGGGCTACGAAAGAAAAATTCCTGTTTGAATATTTCTTAACCAAATTTGGCTACTTGAAAGTATTGATGAGTGACAGGGGTATGCACTTTATGAACGAAATGCTCAACGCCTAAAGAATTCTAGGTTTACCATTAGAAGAGTATGCCATACCACTCGTAGGAAAACAGAACTGTTGAAGCCTTTAACAAGATTTTGGAGAATGCGCTAACAAATATTTGTAACACATAGTGGAATGACTGGGGTGTGTGCATACTTGCAATACTATGGTCTTATAGGACTACTTGTAAGAAATTAACAGGGAAAACATCATTCATATTAGTATACAGGGTCAAAGCCATAATGTCGCTGGAGTACATTGTTCCTAATTTGTACATAGCAGCTCTAGCGGATACGGAGGATCACAAGGCCTTGGAGGAAAAACTTGCATAGCTGATGGAGCTCGAAGAATATCGATTTCTGGTAGGATTCCTTCAACAAGTACAGAAGGAACGCGCTAAAGCATGGCATGATCACCACATCAAGCTTCGCACATTCAATGTTAACGATATTGTCCTATTATATGATATTAAATTCATTAAATTTTCGGGTAAATTCTAGATGCATTGGTTAGGGCCATATATTGTCAAAAAAATTAATAATGGAGGCGCAATTCAGCTCGCAAAGCTGAATGGGGAACCCTTCCTGGGAAGAGTGAATGGGAGTAGGTTGAAGTTGTATATATGGGATCATACACAATGACCATGTGGAAGTAGGATAGTATTAACGCTCTAGATAGTTGCAAGGGAGCACGGGACTATAAACTACACTACCCAACTTGAGGACAATGTAATGAGTAGGCTGCACGAAGAATGACAGAGATGCAACCCAGGAAGCTGCGCTCAGGAAGTTGCACCGTGGGTGATTGTACTGTGTAACACAATAGGAAAATGACCATTGTAGTTAATGTTCATGATTTGATGGTGAGAATATGGTTAAGTGGAGTGGAGTGGCAGCAATTAAGGGAAAAAATATTTGAATATCTACCACCAAAACAACATTTATTATCAGAAATTGAGGGGAATGGTTGGATTTGAATTCAAAACCCCCTATAAATTATGCGTGCCAGTCCAACAGAGAACACTTTGCGCTCTAAGAGTTTTTTGTGAATTTCACTCTTTGTTGCCTATGAGCTGAATGTTTTGGGAAGGTTTAGTTGTGAGCCCCGTGTTGGTCAAATTGCCTAAGATAAACCAGAAGCTTATTCTTGAGTAAATGTCTGCACCAAGTCCTGCTGAAATTCTTAGTACTGGTGATGTTGTCTCCGACACAGCAACCCTGGAAGTTGTAAGTATGGAAGCTCTAGCTACTCTTCTTAAGGCACCGACATCGCCTACGTTGAAGCATACCCCTACCGTAGAAACCCAGCCAACCAAGTCAAAGCCATATGCGAAGAAAAAACAGAAGAAGCTGGTGTCGTGCATGCATCCCCAAGGAAGCATACCGAGTTTCAGCCAAAGCAACAGAAAGATAAGTAGCCAGGGAGAGTAGTGGACCTGGAGGCGGAAGAATTCCATGGAACATAGGATATTGATGTTGAAGGAGTGGAATCCATGACAAGGCTCCCTTAGTATGTCCCTCCACAGAAGGGAAAAACAAAGGTCAAGAAGGACCCAGATAGCAAGAAGTTTACAATATCCACAACTCTGCTACCTGAGCAGGTCCCTTTTGAAGGCCTGTGAATTGCAAGGATCCCGTTGTTAAATATGGAGGATTTTGACCTTGCATACCACACTAAGTTTCCACATTTGACGATGAAAGAATATATGTGGAGGGTCTATTATGAAGAAATAGGTGTTACAGCATTGGAGATGGAGAAATGAGTTTGTGGTGTCGAGTAATCAGAGTTGCTCAATCTACTGTGGGTGCCATATTATCATCGCACCCCCATTATTACAATATGTGTTTGCCAGCTCCTCACACTGGTGCACGATGGATTTTTATGGCTAGGACAACCTATCCCCATCATAGACATGCTAATTCATAGAATCACGCGGCTGCCTTACAAAGGCGCGAATTTGACTAAGGAGTTTGGAGGGAAGACTGGGGAGAAATATCTTGCAGAGAAGATGAAGAAGGATTACAACCTCCTCAAGAAGTCCTAAGGGTATTCCATTCTTTCCATAACAGGCTAGACAGTTCAATTCGCTGCCCATATTTTATTATGGAAGGTTATGAGAAAATTCCACGAAGATGAAGTTCCAGCACCGGTGGTTTCCCTTGCTGCGCTGTGCGTGAAAGGTGTACAATTTAATTGGGCAAGGTACCTTTGTCAACAGTTCCTATTGAACTGATAAGAAGCCCAGGAAGAAACCAAGTCATTCCACTATGCTTGGCTATTGCTATCAATTATGCTTGTTGCATGGAGTTTTCCGGAGGATAGCCAATTTCCTCCACTCAAGGAAGGATTTTTGGAGGCAACACAATTCACTTCCTTATGGTCCATAAAGGATGCCATGCCAATTGCAAAGACAAATATATTTTGGATTCTTGTGGAAATAGATCTCTGTATGGAAATCAATCAGCATCTGAGATTGTCCCCAACCTTGTTCATGCAACTGTCAGCCTACATGGTGTTCAAGGCTCATTTCTACAGAGTCTATATCCAAGCGCAGAAGGATCCCGAGAGGACATGGCACCAGATTCCCTATTTGGTGTTAAAAACGGACATGCGGGAGGTTGTAGTGCCATGGCCTATAAAGTGGCGTGCCCCGTCAGAAGTAGATGTTGGAACAAACACGAGCATGGGAAGTTCTGCTACACAGAAAAGAAAGGAGGTAGCTAAGAAAGCTGCCCGTACCCTCGCAGAATAGTGAAGGAAGGAAGCTGTAGAAAAAGGCTCGCATAGAGCAAGAACATGCTACTAAAGAGCTAGCGGAACAAGAACAACGTGAGTCATAAAAGGATGAAAAGTCACCTTCGTCCGAGACAGAGGAAGAAGAGATTTCAAGCCATGGCGGAGGTAGTGACGAGGGGCAGAGCACCCCATTTATTTTGTAAATATGTGGCAAAGAGTAGAAGGGGGGGAACATGAAAAAACTAGAAATCTGATAAAAAATAGGTTGATCCCATGGTGTTGACCCAAAGCGATCTTGATGATATCAGAGATAAAGTCAGGGATACAACAACAAAAGTGTTGCAATATTTTGAGCAGAAATACATGCAGATGTTGGGGAGCATCAAAAGGATTTGTGTGAACTACAGATCCAAATAAGCAGAATAGAGGTGGGTGTTGGACAAGTGAGCGCGGAGCAAGCGAGAATGGCACACAGGACAAGCCAAGCAATAGAGCTATTAAGGACCCTAGATCTCATAACTATACCATTGACCAAAGGATCCTTTCGTGTAAAGTCTGCTAACAATCGTATTATACTTAGTAAAATCAAGGAAATAGGACTGAATATAGGGGTGCTCTCCAAGAAAACCCTCCACACATTTCATAAGGGGGTGGCAGATGAAATGAGAACCAGGGAGGAGTGCATCCTCAACCTCATAAGTGAGTACAAAGTCAACAATGAACAAATGTTCATTGAAAAGACATAGGCTCTAAAGGAAAAGGAGGCACTTCAAGTGTATAGTACACGTCTGGAGTCAATAGTAGCGAAGGCATGCAAGATAGTGTCTCAGCTTCACATCTCAAAGGATGCACAACTAGAAGCCAAAATAAAAAAGTTAGTCGTTGGTGTGTGTGAGGCTAGAGCAAAAGTTGGACAAGTAACTTTTGAGTTCAACATGAAGATTGTAGAGCTGTAGTTAAATTTGCAGCCCACGACTCCGCCTAAGGTCTGGGAGTAGTGCAAAATCACAATAAAGGAAGGCATGGCTACCTTGGATGCCACAGTCACTGATTGTCTAACATTGTTCAACTAGGCTATGGAGCTAGTGACCGATCTGCAGGAGGATCCGAATCTACAGACATTGAACACAAAGGTAAGGGAGCTATACTACCCATATGATGAAGTCAGGGTGACTGTGCATACCTTAGCACCAGCACAATTCCTTGCCAAGCTACAGGAAGGAAAACAGCTACCAGAACAGGTAGAGGAAGCATAGAAGAAGGTGGCCTTGCTAAAGGCCAGGCTGCAACCTTGGTTGGAGGAGGCTTATCAGGTCATGAATTCCATTTAGGATAATATTAAAGGACTGCAATAGGCACAAAAAATGATGAGGTTGGAAATAGAAGGACCAACCACTGGGAAATTGATCGAGGAGGTTCAAAAGGAAATGATACAGAGCACTACTGAAGTTGCAATAATCCAGGTGGAGCTGGTGGATCTTCATAGTAATATCACAATGCCAGCAGAGTGACTCGAGGGTGAGTCACGATCTTTGTGTTGGGGGCCTATTCGGATGGGCTCCCCTCAGTTAGTTTGAGGTTAAGATAACCTAAATTTTGGTACAATTTTGTAAATAATGTAAATTCTCCATGATTTGTGGATGTGGAGCATGTAGGTGAATAGGAGTCAAAGGGGCTTAGCCCCTTGTTTTGGATAATTTTTGAGTCGGTTTTGAGATTCATCCATGTTCTGCGAACAATGGCATTGTATGAAAAGTCTATAAATAGGTGTCCCTTAGAAAGTCTAAGGAGAAGTAGTAGAGAACAACTAGATGAAGAAACGATAGAGAATTGGGTTGGAAAAGAGTTTAGGACAGAAGCTAGGGAAGGAAGGCTTTGCTTACTGTAATTAGATAGGGAAAGAAAGGCTCCACAGCTGAGTGCACAGAGGCCTAGGAAGAGTCTGCAGTTGATTGCACAGACCCCTGCAGATATGTGCGCAAGGCATTTTTGAGTATGTAATCTTGAATTGAAGATCAATAAAGATATTTTTATGAAGAATTCCTGAGTATTTATGTTATCTTTGTTAATGTTATATGATACTGATGAATGATTTGTTTTATGATATATTGATTAATGTTACGTGATTCTCTTAAATAAGTATTAATAATGTACGTAATTCATGTTTAACTACTTTCGCGAAGACTCTAGTAATCTCTCTTATGTTTAATAATGACTTAAGTAAATCTGTGTGAACACTAATTTAACAGTGCTCTCTAATGTGCATAAGTAGGAAAATCCATTGTTAGAGGTCAGCAAGGACTGATAGTAGACCTTCACGAAGGTTTGAAGGCTATTTTAATAGAGTTGCAACAACATGCCCTAATAGTTTGTTGATCTACATGAAGGCATATATGAGGCTTTGGAAGACATCGCATTAGTCTCTAGATGCAGAAACTTGGTTCTTGCATTCCCCCATACTGCTTCAGGTGAGATAGCTGCTTGCGTTACGCAAGTTGTTCCAAAAGGGCCAGTAGTGTAGGGTTTTGTTGGTTGGCGAAGCTAACTTTGAACTTGGGTCAAGACCCCCTAATCCAACACCCACCATTTTCAAAAGATCGATATTAGAAAGTTTGATGGCAAGGATCCCGTAACATGGGTACTACTGATGGAGCAATATTTCGATTTCCATGATGTGAAAAACACACAAAAGGTACACATTGCAACTTTATACTTGGAACCAAATCAGTTTGTATGGTATCTATGGCTTTTCTCTCATAAAAAATTGTCACTTGGGCAATTTTTATGGAACAAATGATAGCACGTTATGAGGATACAAGAAAAAACAACTTTTTTAGCTAATCAATAAATATCAAACAAAAGGGTTTAATGATGGAGCACATTGAGGACTTCCAAAAATTGAATATAAGGGTAAAATATATTCTAGAGGAGTATAGGATTGATGTGTTCATGGGGATTTTAAAGGATAACCTCCAACATGAGGTTTGCCTTTGGGAACTTGATTCATTGGAGAAGGCATTCAGGTTGGTAAGAAAAATGGAAAGCAAAATTATGGAAACAAGGAAGCCTACCACTCACAACTATAAAGACGGAAGTGTTGTTTCCCCTAGCCTTCCATAACCTACAAGATCGACACCACAACAATTGGAAGAAAAAGGAGCAAAAGGGATTTATTATAGTTGTGATAGAAAATACACTAAAGGTCATAAGTGTGCCGAGAAGAAATTTTTTACATAGATTGTGAAGAGGAGGAAGAAAATGAACAAGAAACGTCAAAATAAGAGTATATACACCAGGAACAAACCCTGAAGAAAGAATAAATTAATTTGACCATATATTGTAATTCATTGGCTCGAATTACCACTCCTCAAACTATCAAGATAGAAGGACATATCAAGAAGAAAAAGGTAATAGTTTTGATTGATTCGGGATGTACCCATAATTTTATTCATTGTAAGATAGCCAAGGAATTGAATTGATTCCTATATCCAGCACCCGAGTGTCAAGTGATGGTTGCAAGTGGAGGAACCATAAATTGCTCTAGAAAGTGCCACAATATCAAGCCATCCATGGGAGAATATGTATTGAATAGCCCAATTATTTCCATTCCAATGGGTGGTGATGATGTTGTATTAGGAGTCCAATGGCTACAATCTTTGGGTATGATAGCTTTTAATTTTCAAGAAATTTTCTTGAAATTTTCTTCAAAAGGAAAGTAAGTTCAATTAAGAGGTATCGCAGGGAAACCGGGACAAATAATTAGCTCTAACAGAATTAAAAATCTTCTAAGGAAAGAACAACAAGTGTAATTTCATAATTATGTTTGCTAGAGCTTCTCACATCGAAATCATCTATTTCTCTAGATCTCCAGCAAGCCTTGGACAATCATTCCAAGGTATTTGAGACTCCCAAAGGCCTCCCACCTATTCGTTTTCATGATCATGCTATTCATTTGATTACAAGAAGTGTTCCTCCAAACGTCAGGCCTTACATATATCCATATGCCCAAAAACGTGAAATTGAATGTATGGTCGCAGAAATTCTAGAGGCTGGTATAATTCAACCTAGTCAAAGTTATTTTTTTGCTCCAGTAGTATTGGTGCACAAGAATGATGGATCATGGTGCATGTGTCCAGATTATAGGGAGCTCAAAAAGCTTAGTATTAAAGATAAATTTCCCATTCTTGTCATTGATGAATTATTGGATGAATTGCATGGATCAATCTACTTCACCAAGTTGGATCTTCATTCAGGATATCATCAAATCATAATGAAGACTAAAGACATTCCGAAAACATCATTTAGAACTCATGAGTGTCATTATGAATTTTTATTCATGCCTTTTGGCCTTACCAATGCACCTTCTACATTTCAAGGTTCGATTAATTCCATTTTCAAACCCTTCCTTAGAAAATTTGTGTTAGTACTTTTTGATGATATACTAATCCACAATAAGTCTTGGAAGGATCATGTTCAACATGTTGACAGGGTGCTCAAACTATTGTAGGAGAAACAATTATATGAAAAAATCTCCAAATGTTTCTTTGGAGTACAAGAGGTGGAATATATGGGTCATATTGTATCTCATGAAGGTGTTAAGGTAGACCCTAGCAAAATTAAAGGCATTAAGGAATGGAAAATCCCCACATCCATAAAGCATCTGCAAGGATTTTTTGGGTTGATAGGGTATTATCGCAAGTTTGTTAATAATTATGGGAGAATATTAGCACCTCTAACAACATTATTTAATAAAGATGAATTTTCATGGACTCCAAAAGAAATGAAGGCCTTTGAACATTTGAAAGAGGTAATGTGCCCAACATTGGTCTTAGATATGATGAAATTCACAAAAACATTTATTGTGGAATGTGATGCCTTAGGAAATGGAATTGGTGTTGTTTTAATGCAAGAAGAAAGACCCATTACTTTCGAAAGTCGTCCAATCAAAGGAAAGTATTTACATAAAGCTATCTATGAGAAGGAAATGTTGGAAATACTACATGCACTTAAGAAATGGTGACCCTACTTAATGGGAAGACACTTCAAGGTAAAAAAGATCATGGTAGTCTTAAATACATTTTAGAATAAAGATTATATTCATAAGAGCAGCAAAAATGGGTCACAAAGATGTTGGGTTATGACTTTGAAATCATCTAAAAAAAGGGAAGCCAAATGTTGTGGCAGATACACTCTCAAGAAAGGATGAGGATTGGAAGCATTGCTTTGCGCCACTTCTATTATCCAACCATATTGGATAAACGAAGCAAGGGATGAATGGAATAATGATGAAGAAGTGTGGGTACAACAAGATCCCAATACATCTTATACATTTAGCTGGAAAAATGATTCATTATGGTACACAGATCGCTTATACCTATGTAAGAATTCCCAACTTAAACAAAAGATTCTTATGGAATTGCACACCTCTCACTTAGGAGGGCACTCAAGATTTTTAAAAACTTACCATAGGGTTAAGAAGGATTTTTTTTGGGATGGCCTTAAATCTGATATTCAGAAGTTCGAGGCGGAATGTTTGGTTTTCCAACAAAATAAAGTTGAAACATTTAAGACCCTAGGTCTATTATAACCTTTATCCATTCCAATTCAACACTGGGAGGAGGTTTCAATGGATTTTGTCACAGGTTTACCCAACTCCGAAGGAAATAGTTTTGTCATGGTGGTAGTTGACAAACTTAACAAGTATGCACAATTTTGTGCATTATCTCATCCATTTAAAGCCAATACAGTTTCTACTGCAATTATGGAAACAATTCAAAAGCTACATGGAAACCAAAAGATTCTTGTAAGGACAGAGTTCCCATTTTCACTGGAAATTTTTGGATAGAATTATTTTCTTGTCTTGGTACTCAGTTAGCTCATAGATCATCTTATCATCCTTAATCTAATGGGAAAACTAAGATAGTAAATTTTTTTTTGGAAGGATATTTTTGTTGCTTTGTATCTAATAAACAGACACAATGGATCAAATGGTTGCCTCTGGTTGAATGGTGGTATAACTCTTTCTTCCATATTGTAGCAAAAATGACCCCATTTATGGCACTTTATGGATATCATCCATTGTCCATCACATCATATTTAAGATAAAATTCTAAGGTTCAAACAGTGGAAGATCACATCAAGCATCAAAAAAAATTTCTCCAACTCTTGAAGGATAACCTCACTTTGGCACATAATAGAATGAAACAACAGACATATCAACATCGTAGTGAAAGAAGTTTTGATGTAGGTGACTGGGTATTTCTACGATTATAACCAAATAAATAAATGTCCCTCAAGCAAGCTAACAAGGATAATAAATTATCCCCAAATTATTATGGTCCATACAAGATGTTTCAAAATATTGGTACTATGGCATACAAATTGGAGCTTCTTGCAGCTTCCCGAGTGCACCCAGTCCTCCATGTCTGATGCTTAAAGAAGGTTATAGGTGACAAGATCCCAGTTCAAACAATATTGCTAGAACTTGACGAGGAAGGAAAAATCATATTGGAACCTGACGCATTCATAGAAATGAGAACTCGATAGATATAAAATGGGTCAATTTTGGAGTATCTCATCAAGTGGAAGAACTTACCCACTGAATATTCCACATGGGAGGATGAGAATTTTATATAGAAGCATCCAGAACTACTCAATCATTAAGGACAACACTTTTTTGAAGGAGAGGTGCATGTCAGATCCCTATAATACTATTGATTCCCCCATTACTATTATCATTGTAGTCGTTATTGTTATTGTTGTGCCCTATTGTTCCCATATTGTTATTATTGTGCCCTTATATTATTATTGTTATGCTTTATTTGATTATATTGTAACCCCTTAGACTCCTATATATAGAAAGGATGTTTTGTCATTTGTATCATCCAAGAATTATTCATTTGTGTAATGTAAAGTAGGTTTCCCCCTTGCAGAGGATGATTTTGAAGTCGTTTATATATCTTTTCTTCTATTTTGTGAGCTGATTGCATAATAGGGGCACTAAAGTTATTATAATTCTATAAATTTTTAACTTATAGAGGGTTGTAAATTGGTCATGATATTTCAATTAGGGTTTTACAACAAAGGGAAAGACCAACAATTTAATAAAGGAAAAAAAAAAACTCAGATTAATTTATTAGCTTCCTTTTTTGAGATAATTAATCTAATGATTGAATATGAAAGAGAGGGTAAAACGAAGGAAAATACTTATAGCTTATGAATTTTCTTGGGATAAATATAAGTGACATGATAGTTTTCCAAGGGAGTGTTTCTCCACCCCAACAAACCTACACATGCTACCACACCTTCCTGCAAAATAGACTTTCTCTAAACCTCCAATGCAACGTGATATAATGCACTAGATATACCATATAATCTAGAAAAATAATTAATACATGGATGGTAACCCAATGTCCCCTCATAAAGGGGATACCTCCCTTGCCTTAGGTATGTTGAACCCTTCCTTGACATAGAAGCGTTAAATTATCCAAGATGTGAGATGGACAAAGCCAATGGATATTCCTTACGACAAGAAAATAAACCTTCAAGTAAGAAACCAAACCAAAAAAATAGATACATATATATGTGGTGGAGATGATAAGACCAAGTTGACCAAGGATATAGACTAATATTTGATTATATCTAGAAGTGTTCGTATGAAATACCAAGAGAGGTTTTTCAAAAAAAGGCATATCTATATAATTAGGCTAGGATATGACTTCAAGGCATCAAATAATTTCACCTTATCCACTAACCAAAGTATGCCAACCATTGGAATTATACCACAATCCTTAGAAATACGTGTTAAAGTCATATATTGTGTGCGATTCCTTTGATACACACTCTATTATATAGGCCACAAATTATTATCACAATATGTTCTATGTAAGTTGTTGTTTACTTTACAACATTAAACAAACAAAGAGGAAAGAAAGGTTTGACCTAGTGGACTCTGTGTTAAACATGCCCAAATGAATTTTGGCTATTAAGGGCTTGAAATGAAGTACTTTAATCAAATTTGAACCAAGTAAATCACATAGAGCCTAAAATATATGCCAACCAATAGGAGAATATCCTAACCTGGTAAACTAAAAGATATAGGAAAATCGAGCAATGAATGAAACACCAAAGGCAAGAGAGGAGGTGTTGGTGAAACCTACATAAGTTGTAACACCTACCAACCACCTAATTGAGGGATATTACCACTCAAATCAACTTGGTTTCCACCATTACCTGAGAATCAATCTATTTTAGTATTGATGAAGGTAATCTTCCAATTGACTAAATAAGTAGGTCCATTGTCCTTCAACTGCTACATTGAGTAACAAACAACTACACTTGTCATTGATGGCTAGACAAATATATAAGTTAGTAGACCAAGCATCAGCCATATGCACAATTTACTACCATCAACTATGTATTCAATTCTATTTTCCATTGATGAGATATGTAGAAATGATATATGTAAACTTTACATTTTAGTTACGTATGAATCGTACTAGTTCGACATTATAACATCCAATTCTTTAGATACTAGCTCTATTTAAAATTTTGGTTACTTGATCAGATCCATATCAACTACTTGACACCTTTTGTACCTTAATAATTATGCTCATGCATGTTTAATACAATTACATTATATGTAATAGTAATTATGACTAGAACAATAATATAATCATGCATAAACATATAAATTCATAAAGAAACATTTACACTTCATAGTAGGACAACATGCAATACATATAAAGTATAAATGTAACACTTATCTGTTGCAATTCATCAACTAGATGTAGAACTCAAATGCTCCACCCAACCATAGGCCATAATACAAATCTTTAGAATGATTCAACCCTAAGAACGAGCTATAACTCCACATGGGAAAAGGCTCACCAAAATCCAAATATAATCATATAGATAGTACCAAGCAAGTATAAGGCCAATTACCAACTTTCATAGCCCCTCTAGCTATTGTCTTGCATCACCTAGCCTACATAAGTCGAAGTTGTGGACCACTTTCTCTACGTCTGCAATTTATTAAGTTGTGCCTCTACTCTCCTTAGGCTTCAAGCATAGACCAAATAAGTAGTGTCAAAGTGCTAGAGCTATAGGATTTATAGCTACCTTCATGAGTCCTTCAAGTACCCATTAGGTCTCACACTATGAAATTCTACCCAACCAATTCCCCCTAGAAGATCCAACCTTACCCAAGATGAACAAGGAGCATTAGACCATAGAATTCCGCGAAGAAATTCAAAATGGTCTACCTATTCATATGAATCAATATTTATGCATGCTCACTTACCCTGAAATATGATTCATAAACCAAAAATGCACTAGCAATGGACTAGTAATGAACCAACAATGAATCATAAGTGAACTAACATTGAGCGAGGGGTGAGCCAACAAGGTATAAATAAGAAATGATGATCAAATGAGCATGGAATTATAGGAATACCGATGGAAGGAAAAAAATATATATACATGTGATATTTTTTCCAAGCATCACATTAGGAACTCATCGCGTTCACTTGGAAACTCACGCAGACCACCTCTCCCTTACTTTTTGGGCTTAGGCTTATATCATGCCTTCATAAATTTGGGATATCTTCATAAAGTCACATTTGGAATATAATTTTCTTTTAATGGAATAGGAACCATGTTATTATTCCACCCCTTCACTTTTCCCTCTTTTGTCATCCTATCCCCCATCTCTTGTGTTTGAATCAATTTGTAGCAATGGTGAATTTTATTAACATAGGTATGATTTGCATATTACATTTTTAGGCTTGTTAGCCTTAATCACATATGAATTCTAGCCTAGAAACATATAATTCTATGAACATAGGACCAAACACAAGTATATACAGATGGGCACACATATCCAACTCAACCTGGCTCATCAACCTTTTAGAAACATGTACAAATACAACATAGGGTTCATTTTGATGGTGTTACAGTCTCCTCCCCATTATTTATGTAATATCCTTCATGCATCATATACATATGTATACCAAAATAAGTGTGGGTATGTCTCCCGCATAACCTCCTCCAATTCTCATGTAGAATCCTTAAGGATATGATAGCTCTATTAGAACTTTTCCATCCCTATGGCCTTATTCTAGAGTTCCCTAAAAGTCCCCTTTAGTATGCACTTGAATCTTATTCCAATCAATTACATGGTTATCATCGGACACATATTTTTTAAATAAAAAAACTTGAAATAAATCATGAATATGCATGGATGCAACCAATGCAAGCTATTATTCAACTAGGATAACTCTTTCTAGGATCTCAAATGGTCCACAAAAATTGGTTGCCAAGTTTGAGTAGCTTCCCATTTTTAATGAACCCATATGGATTTCACTTGTAGGAATAGATGTTCTTCCACTCTTAATTCCTTTTCTATTCAACCCTTCTATGCATAGATTTTCTTCCTATCATGAGAAACCCTCAAGTTTTACTTAATTTTTACCACTTTCTCTTCCATTTCCCTGAGAAATTCTATTCCAATAATGGACTTATCCATTGTATTATCCAAATTCATAGGCATGGTGCATCTTGAACCATACAAAGCATCAAATCAAATGTACTCATCTTAGAGTATGCTTGATATCCATTGTTACATGTAAACTTTATCAAGTATAAATATTCTTCCCATTTTGATTCTTTTTCCATCATATACATCTTAAACACATGTAATCACTTGATTGGCCCTCTTAGTTTTTCCATTTGATTTTTGGTGATTTTTTGTGTTAAAATTTAAAATGGTCACAAATCCTTTGAGAAAACCCTTCGAAAAGTTGGAAGTGAACTTAGAACCAATGTTTAAAATGACTGTTTTAGGTACTCCATGTGGTCTGGAAATTTCTCTCATGAATACCTTCGCAATCTTGGCTACCTTATGTACTGACTTCACTAAAATAAAATGGGTAACCTTATTAATTCTATCTACCACCACCATAATGGAATCATGTTTCCTTGTCCTAGTTATTTTCGCAATAATGTCAATAGAAACAACCTGTCACTTCCAGTCAAGAATCAATATAGGAATGAAGTAGTCCCACTAGATGTCTATGTTCAAATTTAACCTTTTGACAATCCACACCTAGCTATATAATTAACCACTTCCCTTTTCATATTTGACCAAAAGTATTGATTTTTGAAAATTGATATATTCTTTTGGTACCTTGCATGTCCAACATAGGGTCGACTATGCATCTCATTCACTACTACTATTTTAAGCTCTTACAGATTTGATATTTAATTTATGGGTTTGTACATGAGAACTCCATCCTCACTCAACTCATAGTCCTTGTACTTAAGCTACAAATTATTCTATTAGTTTCTCTTTAATTTGTACATTCTTCTTATCTCTATTTCTAGCCTCTAGAATTCAAAATTTTAAATCATACTTGCATACATTATTAGTTGTAGCATGTACCTCATGAACCCTTCTATTGACAACATCTACCATCTTGTTCTTGTTCCCTTCTATGTGTTTGATTCCAATTTCATATTCATCTAGAAATTATAGCCACTTGATTTGCATTCCATTTAAAGTTTATTTACCAAAAAAATGCCTTATAACATTATGGTTTGTTATAGGCTCAAGTATCTTACCCACGAGGTAGAGTCTCCACATCTTGAGAGTGTCAACTATGGCTGCCATATCCAAATCATGAGTAACATTGTTCCTCTCACGATCTTTCAATTTTCTAGACTCAAAGCATGTTACATGTCCATTTTCCATGAGGATTTACAACAAGAGTTTTCTTGCATGCACTAGTGCACATAATGAATTTCTCATTTGGATAATTTATATAAAGAATTTATGCACTAAAAAAAATTATTTTCAAATGTTGGAACACCCTATTACAATCTTGAGTCCTTTCAAGCTTTAGTCTCTTCTTTTGCAAATAGATGATTGTATGTGCTATCTTTGAGAAACCCTCAATGAACTTTTTGTAGTATTTTTTTAATCCCATAAAATACCAACCTTAAAGGGAATTATCCACTCACTGAAATATTTGATCTTCTCTGGGTTCATAGTTATTCCCTTCTCTAAGATGACGTGACCCAAATAATGATTTTTCTTTTGGTAGAAGGAAAACTTACTCATTTTGGCATAGAGTTTATGCTCTATAAGAACCTATAATACCACCCTCAAATGTTTCTTTTGTTCCTCCTTTTAATTTGAATATACAAGGATGTAATCTAAAAATTCTATGACAAACTTCACTAATAATTCTCTGAAAATTCCATTCATCCTGGACATGAAAAGAGTTAGTGTTAGTCAATAAAACAAATGGCACCATAACAAAATCACAATGAACATATTGGGTTTTTAAGGATGTCTTGATAATGACCTCCTCATTAATGTGAACTTGATGGTATCCAAACCTAAAATCAATTTTTGTGAACACATTAGCTCCTCTCCTTTGGTTAAACATGTCATTTATCCTTCGTAAAGGATACTTATTATTTATTTCCATTTTGTTCAACTACTCAAAGTCTACGCATAATATTAAAGTACAATCCTTCTTCTTAACAAAATGAAAAAGGCACCCTAAGGTGACACACTTGGTGATATGTATCCCTTCTTCATAATTTCATCATGTTGTTTTTATAAATCTTTAGGTTCATGTGTGCTCATTCTATATCGTGTTTTGGAAATTGAGGGAGATCTAGTCATCAAGGAAATTGAAAAGATGATATTTGTTTTATATTTCAACCCTATAATATCACCAAAAACATCCTCATATTCTTTTATCACTAGATAATACTCAATATTTGGTATCTTATCCTTGAAAATATTTTCCATATGGGTTGCATTAATCTAACATCCCTTTACGTAAATTTTCTTCATTTGAATTTTTGATATTTCCCTTATGGAAATAGGTATTGGAATTCTTTGTCCTTTCCTTTATCACTCATTTTCACCAAGGACAGTGAATTCCTTGTTATAGTATTCTATGGTCACATGATGATTTTCCAACCAATGCATAGTTATGAGTTAACCATATGACCCCAAAGGAATAATATTTTGATATGCTTTATTTCCCACACCATTCATGTCTACTCGACGCTCTTTTGCGAGCTTATTTTCCCCTATAGCTCATTGGACCAACCAAGACTTTCCATGCTTGGTATTTTTCAAATTAAATCTTTTAACAAGTTTTGTGTCAACATAAATATGGCTATCTCTAGGATCAATTAAAATTGTTATGGGATTGTTATTAATATTGCCTCTGGAATTATATTATGTGTGTTTGATTATTAGCCATTTTCCAAGCCTACACAAATTCTACGTACTACTACCCATGTTATCTATTGTATCAGCTCCCTAAACATAATGCACTATTCTAATTTTGGCATCTTGTTAAGCTAGTCCTTAAATATGTGGTCTCCCTCACAACCCAATACTTAATGGGTGGATACCTTGAACTCCTTCCCAATGAGTATGATTTATTTTTCTCACCAGCTGTGGGTTTTCCTTGTTGATTTGGTTGGGAATTATTCTTGAAAAATAAGGGCTTGTACCATTTCATTATTTTCTCCATCTTATCCTTCTTCTTCTTCTCATCCCAAGACTTTTGGATCGCTGGCTTAATTTTTCTCTATTCAAAAAGATGGTTGGCTTTTTTTAAGGTTTCATCTAGAGTCTTTGTCTCATCAAACTTGATATTATCACTACAATATGGAAGTTAACCACTCAAGAACCTATAAATATTGACTTTCTCATCTTTAACAAAATCAAAGTACTTCAAAAAATCAAGAAATTTCCTCTCATACTCCTCCATTGGTATATTTCCAAGATTGAGTTCAAATAAATCTTGCATCTATTTATCATAATAATGTTATAAAAAATACTTCTTTTGAAAATACTTCTTGAATTGCTTCCAAGTTATCCTCTTATCATCCACGTTTTTGACCTACTTGATATGGTCCCACCACATGGATTCTTTGTTATGCAAGCCATAAATGGAAATTATAACCTCCAAATTAGATGATTAATTATGTAAGTGAAGGTACTTTTTCATTCCCAGTTTATCTATGCCTCTTCTTCCTCCCCCTTTTTATGGTCTTCGTGGAATGTATGAGGCTTAATATATCTTATCTCTCCCATAGCATTATCATTCTCAAACTTTCTCATTTGATATATGGCTAGTGATAGACCTTAGCTACTGTTAGATCCAAAGGATGTATATGCTCTCCTCACTAATTATCTTGTCAAGTGGGATTGACGCATATTTACAATCCTAGATTTCCTTGAACTCATTAGTATCCTCCCTTGTAATAGATACTTGGTTATATATATATATATATATATATATATATATATATATATATATATATATAGATATATATATATATATATATATATATATATATATATATATAGATATATAATTAATTATGATCTCTATTTTGATGTGAATGATTTATACTTTGTAAATTTTGAGTGTTAATGAGGTTTTACTCTTCCTTTGCCTCCAATAAATCTTTCATTTTCAGCGTTATAACTGAGTACATCCATATTTGCACTTCTAATTGTCTCAACCAATATTTGGTTCTCTACTCTATCCTATCCATGACCATTTGAGTTTGTCTCCAAATTGTCAGGATTCATGTCCTTGACTTCTCCCTCTTCATTGTTGTAGGACCCTTGAGCATGTACCATATCTCAAGTCCTCGTTTTGATTCTTTTATGCCCTTATATCATCTGCTTAATTTACCTATACTTCAACTTTTCAGTGTGCATAAAATAATCTCATTAGACAAGAAGACATATCATATTCAAATATGTACGTATGTATGTATGTACCGCATAGGCAATATCTACCCTTATAGCTCAGTAAAAGACTTATTTTGGTTTTTGGAGAAATTATACTATGCAATTTGAAATTATCAGTGGATAATAAAATTACTCTATTTATTAGCTTTCCACTGGCTAGTAATTTTCTTAATATAGAGTTTTGGGAAAAATGTTATGATTTTTTGAAGTTTTGTTATTCTAACCCATTTTTCCCCTAATTCAACTAGGATTTTTTGGCTAGTTTCTTAAGAATTAAGATGCCCAAATTTCAAATATGATTCAATCGATGGATTATACAATATAGGAGCTATCCAGGACCATTTCAACATCTAATTTGAGCTTGGAGAAAGGAGTTATACCTACCAAAATTAGATTGTGTAGTATACCTAGGGGGGATAATATGGGGTACAAAGGGAGATACCCAAGGGAATAATGTAATAATGGGATGGGCCATAGTAATAAATAAGGTGGTTAACCCGTATCATGTAAGGGACCACAAGTAGTTAGTAATAATGTAATGGGCCTATGGTATTAGATAGATGGTATTGAGGGAACCATGGTAATGACCCATGGTATTGTATGTATCAAACCTATATAGAGGCTAGAGACTCCACAATGAGAGATTTCAGGGATTATTGTATGAAAAGACATATGGCTTGTGGAGTGTTCTCCTTCCTTAACAAGTGAATGTATGGTGTTTCCCTACCTTAAGGGTTTGATCAATAAAGAATCATTTCTATCTATTTCTATCTTGTTATTTCTGGGTATGTTTGTATCATTTCATATATTTTCAGGTCATATCTATAACACGTGGTATCAGAGCTATAACAAGTGGTACTGGAGCACTTCCTTAGGCAAAAGTGGAGAAATTTTTTGTTATTTTTTGCAAGAACTTTCTGGGGTGGCGAGTTTGTAGATTAGATCTATATGTTTTGGTGCAAAATCTACAAAATCTAATTGTAGATCTAGATTCTTTGCGAAAAAATACCCAAGTTCAAAAAAAGAATCGGCCAAATCAAAGTTCGGATGAAGGAGATATCATTGATCTAAAAATCAATGGTGTTGCAGACATTTTTCGGGGCAGCGAATTTGCAGATCAGATTTGTATGATTTGGGGCAAAATCTGCAAAATCTAATTGCATATCTAGATTTTTTATGAAAAAATACCCAAGTTGAGAAAAAAAATCGACTGAATTAGAGTCCGGATGATGGAGATATTTCTGATTTAAAAATCAGTTGGGTTGCAGACATTTTTTCGGGTCGGCAGGTTTGCGGCGCAAATCTGTACATTCTTGTGCACAATCTAAAGAATCTAATTGCAGATCTGGATTGCTTGTGAAAAAATACCCAAATTCAAAAAAAAAAATCAGTCAAATCAGAATCCAGATGAGGGAGATATCGCTAATTTAAAATCAGCTCTTTTCTCATAATGTTTAGTGATGACGGGAGATTTGCAGCGCGGATCTAAAATTCCAGTGCCTAGATCGGGATTTCTATCACATGGGAAGATGGAGAATGGTCATTCCATATTCAAAAATAGGTCATAATAAATATTCTGAACAATATTGACTAAACTACGACCACTCTAAATTTTCACCAAGTAAGTGATTTTTTTTCGTGTCGTCTAGCAAGATGTTTTTTACGGGAAAAGATAATGGCCCTACTATTGAAGAATTCATACAGAGACAAAAGTTCACATATGGGGAACCTTGGAAGGATTTAGTGTGGCTTGGTTTCAAAGATGAGGCTACCAAATGGTGGTTCTCACTTGACCGCAAGTAGTTGACCAAATTGTCAAAGGAATAATTGGAAAGAGTCCTTTTAGACAAATGGTCTCGTGCTAGAAAAAAGGAGAATGAGAAACCTAAAGGGTTATTTTCTGCTAGTATCTCCTTATTGTAGGTTTATGGATGGATTCAGAAGGAGAAGATGATTGTGTCTATAAATCCTAGTTGCAAGCAAAATCTCATAAATGTCAATTTGGCAAAAAAATTACAAGTGCCAGCAAAACACATTGAAGACACGCAGGTTGATGATGAGGATGTTCAGTTTATAAGGATTTGAAGCTTTCTATGGATAAGGATGTGTTGCATGGTGATTTTTATACATCAGATATGGATAACATGGATGTTGTTTTGGGATATCCTTGGATGGAATCCGTGGGCACTATCAATATTAATGTGCAGAAGAAATTCCTGGAACTCTGGTATAAAAAGAAGAAAATTACATTGCAAGATATTTCCATTAAGCCACAAATAGAGACTAAGGAGGCAGTAGCACAAAGCTCTAATGAAACTTACACATCAGATGATGAGACTTTGATGATTGAAAATCAAACAAAAATAGAGGCTGAAGCAGAAAAGGTTACAGGTGCAGACACATCAGATGAGGGCTCAGTGATTGAAGTAATATTGGAATATAAGACACCATAGCAACCACCACAACATGCACCAGATAACAGTCAGGCTCCAGTAAGGGGTGAATTAAAGAAAAAGACACCGTGGGTTGAAACTTCATCATATCACCACCCACATCACCCTGCAAGAAAACAACCAACAAGATGGAAACAAATTACCCACAAGGACAACAACCCCCACATGACAGATAGAGAGGAGCAAAGATCCACCTACTACACATCAACACAGAAGAGCTGCCAAGGTCAATGTCCATCTCAAGCGAGCGAGGCACCAACGAGATCGAGGGTTCACATTTCTCTTGGATGGCTAGATGCACATGCATGGTACCAGTGGACTACTCTTTTGAGTAGATCTTATTATTTGTGTTCTTCCCATGTTTCGAGGACGAAACATGTTAAGGGGGGTGGAATGTAGTATACCTAGGGGGGATAATATGGGGTACAAATGGAGGTACCCAAGGGAATAATGTAATAATGCGATGGGCCATAGTAATAAATAAGGTGGTTAACCTGTATCATGTAAGGGACCACAATTAGTTAGTAATAATGTAATGGGACCATGGTATTAGATAGATGGTATTGAGGGAACCATGGTAATGACCCATGGTATTGTATGTATGAGGCCTATATAGAGGCTAGAGACTCCAGAATTAGAGATGTTAAGGATTATTGTATGAACAAGCATATGGCTTGTGGAGTGTTCTCCTTCCTTAAGGAGTGAATGTATGGTGTTGCCCTACTTGAAGGGTTCGATCAATAAAGAATCATTTCTATCTATTTCTATCTTGTTATTTATGGGTATGTTTGTATCATTTCATGTATTTGCAGGTCAGATCTATAACAGATTGATGCCTAAAGTATCCCTTTCACTATTTCAGTTGTAGCTTTCTCACACTAACTCTTTCTCATTTGCAAAATCTCATTGGAAATATCTCTCTCACATCCTCCAAATAAGATAGAAAGGAATTTTTATGTTGGAATCACATATGGACCTTGAAATTCTTGGCATTCAAACTCATTGTTTAAGGTCTTAAAAATGCACTAGAAGTAGAACACTTGAAAATCATAGGAAATTCATAGAAAAAACCATTGAATGCATGTTTCAGCAATATCTGAGGTATTAATTAATCTTCTAAGACTTTAGATATGTTTTCTATTGAAAAAATTCGTTTAAATCTAGTCTTTTAGTTGAGTGTTAGTTAAATGGTCATATAAACCAAGTTGCCAACTAAACTAGTCAATCAACAAATGTAGCACGTTGGTCAAATACAAAGAACTTTCAACTAAATGGTTGATTTGGTCAACCTACAAGTTTTGTTGACCAAGGTATAAAGAATTTGACTACTAATATGAGTTGACTATATCGTCAAGTCCATTGACCATCAACTTATCTCAAGTAATGTAATATTCTAGTCAACCACCAATTAGATCAAAAGATGAGTTGTGTGTCAATCAAGTTGATTAATTAGTAGAACATCAATTAAACAAACTAACTAGTCAACTATTTGTCAAGGACAACGAGTCAAATGTTCACAAATTTCAATTAAATATTCAACCATCATTTAAGTAAACTAATTAGTCAAATGAAAAGGAAAATTAACTAAGAAATACATTTAGTATCCAACTGAGTCATATCAACCAATGAAATGCATTGGTGACTATAGGATCAACTCAGTTGACAACGAAACTATGTTTACTAAATAGTTGATTTGATCAACCATATACTTGAATTAACAAGTAAAATATTCTACTTTAATACATATATTATTCATCTAGGTATTCAAATTAGTCGACTTTTATAGTATGTAAATTGACAAAGTAGTTGATTCAATCGACTAGGTAGTCAATTCAATCAACCATATTTTCTGAAGCTCTTCAACGTCAATTATGAAATTTATAGTCTTTGACCCAACTTAGGTCATTTTTTTGAAATATTGAGCTCTGATACGAATTTGTAACACCCCCTAACCACCTATTTGAGGGATATTACCACTCAAATCAACCTAGTTTTAACCACTGTACAATAAGTTGATTGCATAGCAATCAACGAAGGTAACATGTCATTAAGCTAAATGGTACGTATATTTTCCTTCAATTGCTACATAAAATAACTATTGATTACACTTGTCATCAATTCCTAGACAATATCTAATTGGGTCTACTTTCCATTTGGTCATATGCACTACCACTAAGTATGTAATAAATTATACTATTTTTCAACAACATATTTGTAAATGCTACCCATTGGTTGTACATACTAATTATGCATTCTTAGCATCGGTTCCATATTATAGCATCTAATTCTTCATATAATAACTCTATTTAATATCGATGTTGCCTTACTAGATCCAATTCATCTAACCATTACCTCTAGTACCTTGATAATATTTCTCACACATGCCCAGTACAACTGCATGACATGTGACAAAAAATCAATATAATCATGCAGAAAAATATAAATGCATAAAACAACATTTACACTTTACCATAACACACCATGTAATACATATAGAAGATAAATTTCACATTTTTCTGATGTAATTCATTTGCTGGATGTAGACCTCAAACATTCCACCTAGTTACACCACACTACAAATCTCTCAATAGTGGGTCACCCCTTAGCTAAGGCTATAACTCCACACAGGAAAAGGCTCACCTAGAGCTAACTATAGTCATATAGACATTAACAAACAATTACTACCATAGGTACCAACTCTAACAACCTCGCTAATTATAGTCTAAAATCCCCCAACCTACACATTGTAAGGTAGTGCACACCCTTCTCTAAGGATTCCATTAATATATGCCATTACTCACCTTGGGTTTCCAAAATATACGAGCCAATAAGTTGTTAGTTTTTCTATCATCGGATGTGTTCTAGCCACAACATTTGGTGAGGAGGCTAGATACATGAGATCTCCAAAACTCGGAAATCATTTATGGAAATTCCTCCTAGAAGTGTCTCAATTAGGTTATTAACCGATTGTAGTGTCCCACCTTGGTAAGGTTAGTTTTGTGACACTTAGAAAGGGTGTTTCTGATGTAATGATATAAGATTGTGCATGACAGATTTATGTACATTATTATATGCTATATACCTAGTTTGGGTCACCTGGTTCATATGCGCTTATGATAATATCTATGGTTGTGTGTATAAGAACTGATTTTGGTTAAGAGCATATTATCAATGTTTTCTCTTTTGGTATCCCAGCTTGGACATAGATGTATGACATGGATGGTGATACAGGATTGGGACACATAGATCTATGGATGATCATGGTTATGTGGAACATATGGTTAATTAGGATTTATGGATAATGTATGATTTGTATGATTATATATGCATAATCTTGTATGAAGCAGGATGTGGCAGGGGACAGGGTTATTTGAAAACAAGGATGCTAAAATTATAAATTATTGTAGAAGCCATGATACATGATTTTTATGATTATATATGCTTAATCTTATATTGAGCAAGATGTGACAGGGGACATTGTTATTTGCAAACAAGGATGCCCAAATTATAAATGATTATGGAAGTCATGATACATGATTTTTATTATTATATATACTTAATCTTGTATTGAGAAGGATGTGATAGGGGACATGGTTATTTGCAAACAAGAATGTTAAAATTATTAATGGTTGTAGAATTCATTTCTCCAGAACAAAAATGAATATGGCAGTCATGCACAATATTTGGTAAAATTTGAATAACTTAATTATGAAATTAATTTGATTCCTTTGATCTACGAGATTGTGATATGTGTAGGTCTTGGAAAAATATTTTACCAAGGAACCATTAGGTGGGTATGAGGTCACAATAAATACCTTAAGGTGAAGGGCATAGTTTCAAAGTAGAGTAGATGATAAGACATGTAAATTAGGGCACAAAGACCTAAATCCATGAAATATAAAGATGTGGAGTCTTGGATCTATAATAAAAAGATTAGGGCACAGAGTCCTAAATCCATGAAATATAAATATGTGGAGTATTGGATCTATAATAAAAGGATTAGGGCACAATGTCCTAAATCTATGAAAGATAAATATGTGGAGTCTTGGATCTATAATAAAAGGATTGGGATGTGAAGTCCTAAATATTTAAAAGATCAAGGTATAGAATCTTGTATCCTTACAGTAGATCAGGGCACAAAGTCCTCAATCTACTAAGACATGGAGGTTTATGCAATAGGGATGTAGAATCCATTTTCTTTGGAGCAAAACTATCACTCATGGGCCACTCAGGGATGAATTTCCATAGCAAAATCTCATTTTTGACAATTCAGGAGTGATTTTCCAAGAATAGAAAGTCATGTCTAGCATCTCAAGTATGAATTTCCAAAAATAGTAAATCACCTTCAATTAATGGGTAATCAAGTATAGTTGAAGGAAAATCACTTAACTTATAATTAATCAATCCTAATAGTTCAATCTTCACTTAATCCTCAATATTATTAATATTGGTAATATTAATATTATCTTTTATGAGACTATGCCATTATTATTAAAAGGGAATTACAAGTCACCTTCATCTCGTAAATCACTTCACACCTCTCTCCTTTATGACTATCATGGCTCTATGTAAATATCTCTCTCCTTTAATAATACACTACACTCTCTTTTATGCACTCGTCAAATAATGGCATATTCCTCTTACACTCATTAAAGACATGTCATAAAAGATTCATATTACGTTCTCTTTAATGCATAAATTACACTCTCCTTAACTAAGGCATGCATACCTCTCCTTAATGGCATGAGTTACACTCCTCTAGATGGAATACAAGGTTTTAGTGTCGGCCTTTGAAGCCTTCCATCAGTGATCAAATATGCTCTTACAAAGTGGTCTCGGGGTGTCAAAGTCAAATTTTGTCATTATAGTGAGTCTTCAAGTAAAATTTGGTTACTAGGTATTAGGTCTAGGGTTGTTTTCACTCCTTCCAAAGTCTTGCAAGTATTTTTCCATGTCACCGTTAAACTTAGTGTACCATCATTCAAAGAGTTTTCATCATCATTTCAGGTTCCAATGGGTCATTTTACACCTTGTTCGTGCTTCAGTTGTACTTGGGTAAGCTTCATTTCCCTCTCCTAGGGTTTTGAAGGTAATTTTTCTTGGATGGTCAAATCATCTTGTATCATGATGCTCATAAACCTTCCCCTATCCTTAATATACCTTCTTAAATGCTTCCCATCACTCATATCCCTCAAATTCATCATTTTCCCACAAACCCTAGTTTATTGCTACAATTTGACAATTTGCTAGGATAGGCCTGTGCTTTGCCCTTTTGGACCCCTTCCCCTCACTCAATATTTGAAATTCCACTTTCCCATGCTTCCTAACATCCCTCCCTACTTCCAAAAATTTTCTCAAGAATTTAGAAGCCCCTCATCCCCTTCATTTCCCTTCATTTCTACAAATCCCCTGTTCCACATATCGGGATAGGTTTGCTTAACACTATGTTTCTGAGCAAGAAAAGATGAATTTTAAAAAAGTGAGAGAGGTTTTTTTTCCATAATTGACCCAAGAAGAAAAACCTTTTTCAGTTTTACACAGGTTTCATGGTTTGGGAGAAATGTCAAAAATATCGTTGCCTCAGGAGGATTGATGCACTTCTGAAGTGACCTTCGGAAAATCAAGATTTCACCTAGATGGGATGTTCAAATGAATTTCTTGATGATTTAAATGATATATAGATAGAGAGAGATTTCCAGTGAGCTATCATGAGCTCAATTTGGAGTTGAGGAAGACCTTCAAAGGTTGACTGCAATAGAACTCTGCATTTAAGAAACCTCATTCTACACATTTTGACCAGTCTTGGGAGATTTGAATTTTGACAGGGAAAATGAACTCCAAATTGAAAAATTCAAGATGTTCTAGAAATTAGACTCAACAAGCTTTCCAAAGAGCTATCACACATCAAATTTTGACATCGGAAAGATAGTAAAAACTCGCCTTGAAGTTGGTGTTGTGCATAGGAACAATGGCACTACACATTGGGACGCTCGCGTTGCGCATTAGGGAGGCACTACGCATTGGGCTGGTGGCACTACACATTGGGTTGTGAAGCTTCCAAACCTCTAAAAATCATCTTCAATCACTACAATTGCCTCATGTCACCTCCTATCAAGTAAGTAGAGCCTCTTTTTAGTTGAAACTAGGGTTTACATGAATTTTGGTGGTGTATACCTCTCTAAAAACTAAACCCTAGTTTTTCTCTATAACTACCTCATACATTTAATACAATATTTATTTATCATTCTACTTCTAAAACCCTATGCCATAAATCCATTTGTCCAAAACCTATCTCCTAATCCCTTCCCTAACTCCCTAGACATTATTCCCTTTATCTATTTTTTCTAATCCCCACACCCTAATCCCTACATCCCACTATTCCCAAACCCTATTCTACATAAAACCCTAACCCTCCACATAAAAAACCTATTCTACCTACTACCCTACAAACCTTACCTATTCCCTAAAAACCCTACCCTCTCTCCTTAATCCCATTCACATTCCCTAAACTCTATTTACATATCATACATTCACATACCCTCCATACACTCTGTCCACTTCATTCCTCCACTTTGTTTTCACTTCACCATTGTCCATACAACCACAAGTGTTCATAGCCATAAAAATGGAGATATATTTTGACCTTGTTGACCATGAGGAGACATTGACTTGGATGCTCAAGATCCAAGGACTATCAAAGACATGATCATCAAGAAGCAAGAGGACAAGATACAAGCTTTGTCAGTTAATTTAGAGAGGGCTAAGTGGATCATGAGAGATAGATATGGCTTGAAAGGTTAAATATCCACCTTGAGGGCCTTGTGAAGAAAGAAAATAGAGACAACAAAATGCTAAGGCATATGGCCCACCATTATTTGACCCGGAATAGAGTATGCGACAAGAGGATCAAGCACCTTAAGGAAAGATTAAGGAGGGCCTTAAAAGGAAAAAAGAAGGATGAAAATTTAAAAATTTTGACTCATGTGACTTTAGCCCAACAAAGTAACCCATGATGCAGCTTTGAGCCAAAATTGGGCAAATTTTGAAACAATTTTGTCATTTTCCAATTTTTGAATTAGGCAACACAGGAAATTCTGGCTGATGCGCAGCGCCACCAGTGTTGCGCATTGAATTGGTGCATCCTCTTGACAAATGGCTTATAGATTTGGATTCAGCATCAAAAAATAAGCAAACCCAGAAAATTTCATCAGTTTTGGAGAAGATCTTGGCCACGAAAAGGGCAAAAAACACTAAAAAAAAAGTCCTCTCTGCCACTTTTTGGACCCACAGAAAGAAGTCTTGGGAGAATTGATGTTTGAAGGGGAAAATCAACTCCAATTCAGAAAATTCAAAGTGTTCTAGAAACTAGACAGGCAAGGATTTCCATCAAGCTATCTTGGGCCTAATTTGGATGAGTGGAACGCATCCAAAAGTAGCATCACTGCGCATCAGGCTTAGGGCGTTGCGCATTAAGCAAATTTTTGTCAATTTTTCCTAAAAGTCAAAATTCGCCTAGTTTCTTCAGTAGTTGACTTATTCTTCTTTTATTGGTAAATTTTTCATGGTAAATGATGTAATATGATGTAATTTTGATGGAAAACACTTGATGGGGTAGATACATCAATGAAAGGTGGTTTAAAACTGAATGTATCAGTTTCCTTGGTTTCAGAGGCAAGCTGTTTCACTACCTATTTTCTTGTTCCCAGTTTAGATATGGTTGAAACAATCTCTTATCTCTTGGATTCAACCCCTGATGGATAGCACAGGTGGTTTGGATGTCTATATCATGTGTTTTTTCAGTCATTTGTAAAGGTTGGACTTTGGTAGAAGTGGTGGCACTCATTGAACATTTGTATCAGCAGTTTGGCAAGGAATAAAACTAGGTTTCACAACTATTTTTGTGGGATTCTTGTGACAGTGATTTTATGTATTGTTTCTTCTTTGTAATGAGTTTTTCTTATGTTTTGTATGTATCCAAATCCATTTTTCTCTTTTAAAACTAAATGAATCAAGGTGAATGGACAAAATACACTGCTGCGCTTTGTCTTGGGAATGCATTTGGTTTTCAATGTTTTCAACTGTTTGAAGAGGATTCATAGTTTATTTATTCCCTCCTCAACTCCTCATATGTCTTAATCTACCATCTTAATCCATTTCTAGTACATAAACCCTTGTCTACCTCGCCCCACAGAACATGACTGTAGCCCTACGTTGATTTCCCGAACCCAATCTGCCTTCTCCAATCGATCTAGCGATAAAAACCTAAAATTCAAACCAGAAACCCTGAGCTACTATACCCAGCCTAAAATCTACATTAAATTCAGTCATTTCAAGCCCTAATTGCCAATATCCTAATTGAGATTGACAAGGAGAGAGCCCTCTCCCGACCTGGTAGGGCTAGCTACCAGGTTAAGCATGGTTTGATGTTACCCTAGACATACCTTCCTTCAGCCTGAGGATCCAGGCACTAAAACAAGGCATGCTTATTGCTCCTCCTTTATCACAAGAATTTTTTGCTCCTCCTATATGTGTGTCTCATGTATTCTCACTTGAGAGGGAGGTGCATTGTAATACCAAGAGTTGGAGAGACTTGAAGAGGATTGTGAGAGGGAGAGTCTTAGTTAGTAGCCAGATGTTGTTGAAATGAATCAAAAATTCCTAAACTAAATTATTATGTAGTTCTACCTAGTGGAGTTTTCCATGAATAGTATTGAGAGGAAGTGAAACTTGTCTTCCTTATTTTGCCTAGTATATCTCTCTACTGCTATATTTTGGCAATGTTTGGGAGATCTTACAAATCGGGGGTTCTAGGGGGAGAAGTTTACCCTGGATATAGTTGGGTGGAAAATCGAATGGTTCACAATGAGTTGGTAAGGATATGGATACTCTGATTGGAGGTGGAGCGTATTCCCATATTTTTGGAGTTGTATAAATACATAACCATGTATGTTCATAAGAATTATTGAAATTTCAATTATTATTCGTTTAAAGTGTTGTAAAACTTTCAATTTATTGGAACTTGCTACTTGTGAATGTTTATGAGATATTTATAGAGTTAATTTTGAGCTAACCAATAATGAATGGAAGTTGTAGTTGAGAATGTACATGTAGGGGGATTAAAACAAGAATGTGTTGCTAAAGTTTTTAAGTTCAGTTTATAATGAATTTTTGTCCATAGCAGGTTGTCATGAGTTGATGAAAATATCATATTAGAATAAATCTGGGTTTTCTTTCTCCATGTACGACTGTAATTGAAGTTTGCACACTAAGTGTTTGGCCAAAGTGATAAATGAGATAGTATGAATTTTTGTTTTTGTTGTTTTAAGAAATCACATCCCTTAGAATTTCTTTTACGATTTAGTTTAATATCAGGGGGTATCCATACCGTATGGACTTGTAAGCCCTGACTTGATTCCAGAACAATACTTTTCAGAACCCAGATCGTAAATCTCAGTGATTTTGCTGATTGTTGCTGCCAATTGTGTGTGCCTGTTGTCAAGTTTTGAGTGAAAGAATAATATGAATTAGTCCTTGTTTTAATATTTTTTCATTTGAATAATTAATTTATAAATTTCATAAGCTAAATAGGTTGAGGAAGAATCTTAGATTCATGTCAAATTTCCTCAAGGGATTGTGGCTTCCAAGTGTTTGACAAAATGGCTCAATGACTGTAGATTCATTGCTTCCAAAGTGTTTGTCAAAAAGAATAAGTGGTTGTAGATTTCATGCTTGCCAAGTGTTAGTCAAAAGGCCTCAATAGTTGTAGCTTGTAGATTGCATGCTGTCAAAGTGTTTGTCAAAAGGCCTCAATGGATGTAGCTTTTGTGCATATAAATTGTTAGAGTAAATGTACTAATTACTATAACTTTCCGGGAAATTTTTAAGGATGAAAATTTATCTTAAAGTTTAGAAATCTTGGCAAATGTCACTACACCATAATATGTAATATGTAAAATATTTGGTAATAATTTTGTAAAAATATTCAAATTTATGATAATTTATGTAGCCTCTATATAGAATAATGACTAATATTAAGGTTAAATAATTTTATACCATAAATTTGGGCGAATCATTTTTAGAAAAAAGTAGATATTAGTGAATCTTTTTTTTTGGAAAAAGTATCGAAACTTAGCCCACCTAAGAATATTAGCCCCTAAAATTTTCCTTGATAACTTTTATGTACTATAAATTTTATGAATATATTATTTAATGGATGTATCTTCCTATGTCTACAAGATTTTGTATGAATGTGAAAATTAATTTAATAAATTGTTGAAGTGTGAATAGACAATATGATAATTGTTACTTTTATTATCTAAAGCTTTCATTTAAAAAGATTTGTTGTTGGAAACAAATTTACACTGACCAATTATGTAGGATTTTGTGTAAGGGAGCATAATAAGTTTCATCTAAGCTGCATGTATTCATGGGTGAAATCGTATGTTTTAATGGCTGTAGCAAACAACTAGTGTGCCCAATTTTGGCAAGTCCATTGTTTTATTTGGAACTTTTTGAAGAATAATATGCTTCTAAGTTTGTAACAGTGGTTGCTCTTACTGCAACATTAAGTATACAAGTCTCATGATTGAGGAAATGTTATTGGGAATTTTTATTTGATGAATCAATAAACACATCATATTTATTAGGTTTACTGATGAAGAGAGGCATATTCCTCCTTTAGTTATCTTGTTACAAGTAGGTTAATAATCATACCCTTATATGTGATTTTGTGATAGAAGCATAATATTTTAGGTTTTTGTCACATACATTTGTGGTTATGATATCAAGAGTCAATAAGTAGAAATTATTTAGCATAATTGAGGAGATCAAATAGGTTGATCTAGCTTAATGCTCGCACATGGCATTATGGTGGAATTTATTTCCAGTCTTACTTAGAGCTCACATCTACGTATGAAAAGAGCACATGCTTCTTTTAAGCTCGAGGAGAAATGTGTTTTGGAATTGGTTTTAAGGGAAAGTTATCCCTAGCTTTTTATGCAATATTCTTATATTGAAATAGAAGAAGGAACATGATTACATGATAATTAAGTCAGTAATGTTACAAAAAAATGAGTATTAGTGATTAATGTGACCTCTAATTCTCTATATTATTGATGGTTAGTAAGGTGGGACCTTACATATGGTATCAGAGACAAGTTAAAACACTAGGGCCTAATGGGCCAACATGCTTCCTTGTAGGTTGATGCATGAATGTTGATTTTGCATGCATGTTGAATTATTGTGTATGTTGACTTGGAAGTATATTTGTTGCATAAAGGATATTACTATTATGTCATTTAAAAACTCATGAAAGAAAAATAATGCCTTCTTATATTCCTTCATATTTTTGTTAAGAAAAATTATTAGAAATATGATAAATGACTTAAAGGAATGTTGGTAAATAATGTACTTGAGAAGGTAGGGTTAAACCCAAGCATGTGAATGGATTGATTGTCAATGGGTGAGTGAGATATGTGGAGTGGGTGCATGGTTACATATACTTTAAACGCACAATTATCAATGTGATATGGGCCTACTAGCCATCTTTACTAGCTGAAATTGTATCTACCAAGAAAAATATTGGCCTAATCTAAACTATAGTATGGTGACCTTGGTGTGTATTCTTTGGGAATGTGTAATAAGGCAAAGATTCAATTAACATGATAATTGAGTTTTTCATGTTAATTTTGACACTTTTCTTACCTACACTAATGGAAACTTAACAGAAGCTACCTTGAAGGATGTCACTTTTAATTGTGAATGTAGATTAAAGAGTAATGCATATGCATTAATTTTATGTGTTAAAATACGATTTCAAAATACTTTCTTAATGAGTAAGAATGGAATTACTACGATTTATTTGACAATATTTTTTGTAGTTTTGGTTGACATTATGCATCAAATAACTTAAAATTACTCAAATACTAGGTTGAGGTATGGCCTTGCTAATAAACAAGAGGCTTAAATAACTAGTGTGTTATGAAACCAACTCACAAAAAGATAGAAAAGATCGATAAACGCCTTAGGCCTCTTCGAGGGGGCAACCTCCTTTACATTACACAAATGAACAATTCTTAAATGATACAAATGACAAGACCTCCTTTCTATATATAAGAGTCTAAGGGGTCATAATATAATTAGAGCCGACATAACAATAATAATCTAAGGGCACAATAATAACAATTATGGGCTTCTATGGGGCACAATAATAACAATATGGGGACTACATGGGCATAACAATATAATAAAGGGGTTGTACTAATAACAATAAGGGGTTACACTAGTAGTATAGGGACCTAACATGCCCATCTCCTTCAAAAAGTGTTTTCCTAAATGCTTGAGTAGTTCTTGATGCTTATGTAAAAAATTCTTGTCCTCCCATGTGGAATCTTCAACAGGTAAGTTCTTCCACTTGATGAGATACTCTAAAATTGATCGATTTCGTAGCTGTTGGGTTCTTATTTCTGTGACTACTCTAGGTTCCAATATGATTTTTCCTTCCTCGTCAAGTTCTGGCAATATTGTTTGAACTCGGATCTTCTGCAACTTTTGAATGAGTGGCCACACTTCTTCATCCTTCTTCCATTCGTCCCTTGCTTCGTTTATCCAATCTGGTTGGATAATAGAAATTGCATAAAACAATGCTTCCACATCCTCATCATTTCTTGAGAGTGTTGGTGTTATAATGTATGTGTTGTACTTGATGGCAACCCACTTGTAGCAGAACATCTCACTTGTATATGGTAACTAGATGAATCTATAGAAGATATATCAGATATGACAGAGTGCAAATGAAAGATCACAGTATAGTAGGTAAACAACAAATAATTACAGATCAATCTTCACAGAATGAAGAAAGAGAGGTATACACAAGTTCACCATTAACCAAGCCAAGTATACACACAGGTTCACTGTATACAAGTTGCATATACGTACAAATGCACTTTCGCAAAACTAAAAGCGTGTATACCTTAGAAAACTAAGTTTTTGGTCCAAAGTATTTGGTCCATGGTATTTTGATCCTGTTGAGGCCTCGAAGATCGCTGCCACAACAAAGGGGAAACCACCCGGTCCGGACCTTAGTGCAGCTCCTTTTCCGTTTGGAATAGTGGTTCCGACTGGGGATAATGGGACCAGTTTCCCAAGAACTATAAGTGAATGGGATGGATGAATGACTTATGACATAAGATGGTAATAAGCGGACAGCTAAACTACAAACCAAAATGTAATAACTATAATTGGATCCCGGGACTTATCACTTGGTAAAGCGTAGCGTTTGATGGTCTGTGCTTTAAGGCAGGCATATAGATGACTCTAACACTTTAAGCATAGACGTTTAAACCATTTAAACATTGCTCTGCATAATTAGTTATGCAGAGTGATAAGAGCAAATTACTACACTTAATCATTCATATCATTGATACATACATGAGTGAAAGAGATAACAAATCACCAAAACATTCAATAGTGAAACGAAATGAAGATTCGTTGTTATATCGCATACATGCATTCAACAATAGCAAAGATAATAACACAGCAATTCATATAATAAGAAAGAACACAGATACAGATAATAGTACCATGTAAGCTGATCGATCAATCTAGTATATTAATCACTATGTCGCAGTTCTTCCTTCAAATCGGAAAGCATTCCAAACAACAGACAGTCGTGCGCAGTTGTATAAAACAACCTTCTAATCAAAATTAAGAACCATTGGTCGAGTTTCACAAAAAGAATATAGACTGAAGCACAATAGTGCAAACTTCAGCCTTTAAGTCTTATTACAAAATTTTACGACCCTTTCCAAAACAATGAAAGGGTCTATAAATACTATACTAATCTAAATATCTAAACAACTGAAAAGCTATTAAATTGGCATCAATAAATGTTTGTTCCATCTTTCTTGGCAATCTGGCAGTTGGCGGCAATGCTTCATTCGGTGGGTTCTTTGCCTTTACACCTTAGCTGACATATCGCCAGCATTGGCTCTACTTCTGGTGGAGTGTTGAGACGCGAAGTTAGCTGGGCATCATATGTAGCATCTTGAATGTCGGGGATCAGGCATCCGAGGGCATCTGTTAAACACTTGAGAGCAGACCTTTGAGTATGTGGTTTGACTAGAAAGAGCCAATATGTATCAGAGGTTAAAGTATTTACTCTTGTAATTAACTTCCTCTGTTCCTCCAAGTCATGGTAATTTGTTTGTTCAAGCATATCTGCTGTTGTTATGCTTCCAGGTGTGCACTTGGAAATCATGTTAGCCAAATAAAGTGTATCATTGACTAGGTCGGTCATATTGCTGGCAATTATTTTACACCTGGAAGCCGCCCTTTCTGCTTTCATTACCTGAGTGTTCCATTCCGTGAAGAGGATGTCTTTGTACGCTTCATGGATTCGGGACAAATTCGCCGCTTTCCCTTCGTTAGTGTCTTGCCACTCAATATAATCGGATATGGCTTCTTCGGTCTGATCTAGCTCATTCCTGGCCTTCTCTATTTGCTCACACACTGTTGTAGATATTTCGCATAATTGCTCAGCCTTAGTAATTTTTTGACATAAAAGTCTGATCTGAGATATTAATGCGCCATTTATTTGAGTTGCCTCTGCTCTGAAGACTTTCACATTCTGTGTGCTCTTGATACCTTCAAGCTGTGTTGATAGTTGAGCTATTCGCTCATCTTTTGATTTCATCATCAACTCATTTGATGCTTTCAACTGTGACAATGCCTCCGACAATTCTTTTGCCTTCTGAGTTTCACTTTGGTCTATCCTTTGTCTTTCAATTTGCAGTTGCTGGGTTAACAAATTGTTTTCCTGCTGTTGAGCCAGCAACTGCTCTTCCACCTGCGCTGCTTTGTTTTTTGCTTCAATTACCTCTGCCTGTAATGCATATATTTCATGGTCCTTAGTCTTCAATAGAAGACTTACCTCCGATGCTTTGTCGATGGTTGCTGCAGAATAAGCTCCTGCGAATTGCGATAGCTTTGTCAGATCATCGGAGGGATCCAAATCCTCCTTCCAGACCATGTTGCCCGTGACTGTTTGCTCAGGCAAGATAGAAGGTTGATCAAGCCTTCGTCTTTTCTTAGAGCGCTTAATAACGGCTCTATGCTTTGGGCTGTAGAAAATATCCAGGGGAGGAATTTCTTCCACCTGGAGAACAATTTGATCGGAAGGGTCCTTATTGATTACCTCGACATCCTGTGAAATGGGTGGGCCGCTGGTCCCTCCTAGAACCTGAGAAGAAGTGGTATCGGGCGCATCGCTTGTTTTAGAGGAGCCTTTGTCTTTGGAGCCTTCCTTACCACTGATAATGGAATCGAATTGGTTCCATTGTTTAATCAATTCAGAATCGGTGGAGGTTTGCTTATGTTGCTCTGTAGGGGCTTTGCTCCGTTCCTTTTCTTGTTCTAACTTCTGCTGTTCTTCAAGTGATTTCCGCTGTTGCTCCTCTAATTCCTTTTTCTGCCTATTTGCCAGTTCTTTCTTTAGTTTCTCTTCTTCCTTCTTCTTCCTCTGCTCTTCTTCCTTCTTTGCCTTTTGCTGCCTTTCTATCTGCTCCTTTTTCTGCCTCTCTGCTTGCTCTTTTCTCTGCTTCTCAGCCTGCAGCTTCTTCTGCCTTTCCTCCTGTTGTTTATCCTGTTCTTTAGTTGTAACCGGAGGTGAATGTATTTGTTGCCGACCAGGCTCGCTTGAGGAAGACGCTGGGGTTGTGGATAATAACTCTAGGGGCAGAGTTTGCAACCTCTGTTCCCTAAGTTTATTAAACTCAGTCAACGCCTCATCATTGTATTTCATTATTGCAAGCTGTTTGGCTTGGCTTATTGTCTCTATACCTACGAACAGGTCATCAAACAGATCCTCTTGATGATCAACTTTTGTCAATTTTGCTTGTTCTAGGGCAGTGTAGGCAGTTTGCTTTGGATCATAGAGTCTGCTTGGGAGAGTGGCCAAGGATAAAGATTGGATTTTTGTTGCTTCTTTTTCTGCGTGCTTGTAATTAAGCAGAGTAAAAACCCCAATTCTTAAAGGAAAAGAGGGCCAACCTTTCTTCTTCTCTTCTTTGAGAGTTTGTGTGACACTCTCGGCCATAATCTGGTAACAGATTTCCCGGGCTAACAGCTTGTCTGGGATATATAAGGGGAGGACATGCGGCCTAGCCTTACTCCCAAAAACTCTGATATAGGTGAAATACTCCTCCCCGAACCAACTTGCTACGACTGGTAAGTCGAAAGAAGCTTCATAGGAAATTCTGGAAATGGGTCTGTCATAAATAGAATAGTAAATGGGCACCATGAAACCATTACAAATTTGGTACAAATGGTCCTTGTAAGAGGACTTCCACAATTTCTGATGGTATAGATGAATGGGTGTTGGATCTTGGGTGGTCCATCTCCAACCGAGAACAGGAAACTCAAAATTAAGACACAGAGTATCCATAATGTAAGCAGAATAATAAAATGGCGGGATTTTCCTTTCGGAGACTATAGTTTTGTTTCTGAATTCACGAACAGCTACGACCAACTTATCAGAAAGAATAGTGGCCCAATCCATGATTATAGCATTGATAGCCGCTTCCATTAAGGGAACCATGTCAATATTGATATTAACAGAGTCATGTAATCCCCACAGTCTACACATCATAATCCCCACATAGCAATAGGGAGAAGCCAAAGAAACGTTGGAGTACTTACCCGAACTTTCATGCTTGTGCTTGGCTGGGTTCTGCCTCCAATCTCGGAGGGGTTCGGATGGTGATTCATTTTCACTTGCGAATTTTTCCACGAAGGTTCTGTTGTAGACTAGCTCCGGTTCAGGCAGATGATACATTCGCCTCAGGTCATCAGGCTTGAATGACCCGAAAATCCTTCCGTCCCTTGTATAGAAAGTTCTATCAGTGATGGGGATTTCTTCAATTGCCCAGCGCACCACATCTGTGTAAGGGAGAACCTGCTCTCTGGCCGCTATTCTGTGTAAAAAGGAGTCGGCCAAGTCTTTGAGCGTTGCATCAGATTTCCTTAGTACATCAACACTAGCTGTTCTCACTGTCACTTTTGGTTGCTCGGCCTCCAACAGATTATATGTGCCCTGCCATGTGGTCCTAGCAAGACCAGCGCACGTAGTGTCCGAGATTAAGCCTTTCTTCGAAATTGAAGCAGCTTGACCTGCAACAGGTGTTGTAGTAGAACCAGAACTCTTCTTATTTTTCTTCCCCATCACGTTTAGGCTTTTCTCAACAAACGAACTCTACACAAGCGCAAGAGAAATCGTAACACGAGAAATAATGAAAACAAAGCGTAATGGGAAAGATATATATCACTTGAAGCGTGGCGCTATTAATTTTCAAAAAATGGCTGCGGATCCAATCACTGGTAAGGGATCGTATATGCATTAATGGTGATTTTAAGGCCTGCTATCCATTAAATGACCTTTACGCTGTTATTCAGTTGAATGACCTCCCAACGCGTGCAACAGATATGATATGCCTTAGACGCAAGTATTCGTTAACCGAAGGGGCAAAGTTATTAAATACGCATGCCTTACCTTATCCCTGCATTTAACGGCATTTTGAAAACTGCGCTTTATCCACCGGATTTAAATATAACTTTAAAGCTTAAAGCAATCGCTTTTTTGGAAATGCCGATTACCGATGAATAATGTCGCATCGCATGGGGGAAAGAGTTACACTATCGTTTGAAAGTAGCCCTGGCGAACGCCGATAGCGATATCGCATCGCATGGGGGAAAGAGTTACACTATCGTTTGAAAGTAGCCCTGGCGAACGCCGATAGCGATATCGCATCGCATCGGGGAAAGACCTGAGCGCCTTATGAGAGTGCATAGGATACCGCCGACGGCCGATAGCGATATCGCATCGGGTCGGGGTTTAAAACTTAAAGCGTTTTCCCATAAGAGGCCGGGCCGATAGCCGATCGCCGATATAGCGTCGCATCGGGGTGTAAGATATGTGCTCTTTATGTGTATGCATCGAATACCGCCGATCGCCGATAGCGATATCGCATCGGCAAAGACCAAAGTGTCATTTAAATGCATCTCTCTTGTCATTGCGATATGCGATCTTTCGATCGCTTTATCGCAATAACAAAGATTGTTTTATTTTGGAAACATTGTTATTCGAAAAAGGCTCCAATTCACTAACACTTTTGATTATCATACCTTTTTCGAACAAATTCATTAATACCAATTAATTTTTTTAAAAGGGACCCATTTCATATGTTAATCATTTGTAAATACATTCAGAACGAAATGGGGGGTTGTTGTAGGGCACAACAATTGGCGATTCGTTGGTAGAACCAGTTATCTCTGAAATTAATACAAACACTCAAGTTTTTCAAAAATAGAAACTCAATCAGAAGGAGAAACTTCTAATATAACTAGATATTCATGTGTTCTGAATAAAGTGAACTCAATTTTGTTAACTGTGTCTCATTTAGTTTCAAGAAACCAAATACATAATAAGTTTCAAAAATAAGTCTTTATTGGTTCATAGTGATAGAATAGAAAACTTTCCCAAATCAGCTTTTATAATTAACCCCTCTGTCATAGGTAGAGCCTCTGTTGCCAGCAAACATTTATAGTCTCGACAGGGATACCTTTTAACCATAGTATTGTCCACTTTTCCATTCACATAAGAGTGTGATTAACAGAATGAATCCATAAAATGTTTTCATATTTTATTTTTCATCTGTTTTTCTTTGTAATAAATAAGATAAAAAGCCACTGTCCTGGTTTGGTAGCCAGTTTATGACAATGCCATTCACTAGTAATAATTTAACTGATCAAGCTGGCTCGTGATGAGACCCCTTGTCTTGAAATTTCAAGCCATTACCCTGTTTTGGTAGGCAGTATTGGTAATGTCAGTTAACCTATTTCCCTATGAACATGGTAAGCAGGCTTATGATAAGACCTCTTATCTTTAATCTTTTATATTTTAGAATTACACTCTGAGTAATCATAACCTTTAGTGAATGGGGTGAACAATTTTCTCCTTAAGAGTAGGTGGATGACAGGTGAAGAGTTGAAGATACTGAAAATGGGTTAGCCTCTATCTTTTAACAGATAACCTTTGGAGACTAGTTTTGGAAACAGAAAATGATTCGGAACTTTTACCTCCTGAAAGGAGTCTTCAAAATTTAGATTATAGTTTCAGAACACAATGATATCTAATTTCCTAGAAACTAGTTCTTTTGATTGAGGGTTCTATTATCTAAAAACAAATATTTATATTATTTTGTGAGACAGCTTCGTCAAACACAACAAAAGGTCAATAGAGATACTCTACAGCTTTATTTCCTACCAATCCTACAAACTACGCAAATCTACAAAAGGAGAAGGGGTTACCTTCTCAATTAAAGAATTTCTTCAGGATCAGGCCATTGACAGGGAGAGAATCTCTCATCCCTGATAAGTCTTGCAATATAAAAGTTGAATGGCCTATCTTTTCACAGATCTGAAATGGTCCAAGCCACATTTTCTGAAATTTGGTATGCTTACCTTTATCTTCATGGGCCTTGTCCCATTTGAGAACCAAGTCACCAACTTGAAGTTGTTTGGAACCGGATGATGCTGAGTCAAAAGATGCTTTGATGATTTGTTGATGTTTAGCATGAGTGATTCTGGCTTTTTCCCTCTCTTCCTCTAATTTGAGAATTTGGTCATGTCTAAGTTGGATAGAAGAAGACGGAGTCTCTTGAATGAACTGCACTAGGGCTAAAGATGGAAGAACAAGATTTGTAGGCAACACGGCTTCTTTTCCATATACCAGATTGAAAGGCGAGGTCCCTATAGAAGCCTTTTGTGTTATTCTATCAGCCCATAATGCAAAGACCAAAGATTTATGCCAGTTTCTATGATTTTTTTCAACAGTTCGCTTAATGATTTTGATGAGATTCTTATTAGTAGATTTGGCTAAACCGTTCCCCTGGGGATAATAATTGGAAGAATATTTTAGTTTAAACCCTCTTTTAATAGAAAAATCATATATAGCGTTTCCTGAAAAATAAGAGGCATTATCAAAAAGAAGAGCGTTTAGAACACCAAACCTGGTAATGATGAATTGGTCAATGAACTCGATGATTGCCTCTGCATTTGCTGCCTTCAAAGGAATAGCCTCTACCCATTTAGTAAAATAATCAGTAGCGGTAAGGATATACCTATGTTGTTTAAAAGATGGTGGAGTAATTTCCCCGATGATATCTAACCCCCATTGTTCGAATGGCTGTTCAATGTTGACAGGTTGAAGAGGGAAAGTTGATTTTCGTTGTCTTCCACCAGATGTTTGGCAATTAAGGCATTTTCTTACGTGCTCATTGCAATCTCTAAATAGAGTAGGCCAATAATATCCAGCATGAATAATCTTGTGAGCTGTTGTGTCAGCTCCAAAATGTCCCCCAGCTGGTCCATCATGTAGCTCCTGCAAAACCTTTTGAGCTTCAGGTTTCTCAAGACATCTTAACAGAATAGAATCATAATTTTGTTTAAACAACACATCATCAATGAGAGTGAAATTCTTAGCTTTTAACCTAACGGCCCTTTTATTCTTGTAAGATAAATTTGGAGGAGCATAACCGTTCTTCAGATAAAATATCAAATCAGCATATTGAGATTCAGAATCAGTGACACTTATCTGATTGATTGATTCAGTCTGATCCATATCGCTTGATTCAGGAATGTTTGATGCTCCTGCCAATATCCTGCAAAAACCTTGGCCCCTGACAATCTTTGCTGGCTTTATTTCTAAGTCATACTCTTGAAGCGCTGTAACCCAATTGGCTCTTTTTTCACCCAATTCTTTCTGAATTAATAGTTGCCTAACTGCCGGGAAAGGAACTATTACTTTTGTATGGGTTTTTAGAAGGAAGGGTCTATAATGCTTGACTGCTTTGAATACAGCAAAGGCTTGTTTTTCCACATCCGAATAATTCAATTCGGCACCTTGAAGATTTGAACTGAAAAATGATATGGGTGCTTCTAAGTTGTTATCATTCAGTTGTGTGAGTACTGCGGCATATGAAGTGTTGGACGCGATGGTATATAGTGTAAAATGATTAGAAAAATTTGGAGTATTCAAGGCTGGGGCATTAATTATTGACTGTTTGATAACATCAAAAGCTTGTTTTTCTTCTGATCCCCATTTGAAGACTGAATTCTTCTTGATCATTGTCTGAAGTGGTAATACAATCTGTGAAAAATCTGGAACAAATCGTTTGACAAAATTAATCTGACCCAAAAACGACTGCATTGATTTTTTGTTATGTGGGAAAGGGATTTCAGAAATTTCATTAATCCGATCAGGGTCAATATAAATACCATCTTTGGATACTATAAATCCTAAGAGTTTTCCTTGATCTAGAGCAAAGAAGGACTTTTTTGGGTTTAGAGAAATACCATATCTTTTGCATCTATGAAAGATCTGATTTAAGTCGTGCAAATGATTATCTCTCTTCTTAGAATACACAGTAATATCGTCTAGATAGACGACTACTGATCGATTAATTAACCCTCTGAAGGCTATGTCCATAGCTCTCTGAAATGTCGCTCCGGCATTTATAAGACCAAAAGGCATTTTCTGATATGCATAGGTTCCCCATTTTGTTCTGAATGTAGTTTTAAGCTGGTCATCGGGTTGTACCAGAACTTGATTGTACCCTGAAAAACCATCTAGAAAAGACATCAATTCAGAACCTGCCACCGATTGGAGAATTTGCTCCATAGTGGGTAATGGGAAGTTGTCTTTTAAGCTCGCTTTGTTTAAATTCCTGAAATCAATACAAATTCGAATGTCGCCATTTTTCTTCCTGACTGGCACCATGTTAGAGACCCAGTTTGAATGTCGGACTGGAAAAATAATTTTGGCTTTCAAAAGCTTATTAAGTTCCGACTTAATCTGGCTCTCCAAATTTGGGTGTATTTTTCTTAATTTTTGCTGAATTGGTTTTTTATCAGGAAGCATAGGAATGGTATGCTGGATAATAGATGTGTCATATGTCTTTAAGTCATCATATTTCCAAGCAAAAACCTGTTTGTTCTTTCTCAACAATTTAATAAATGCTTCCTTTTCATTCTGAGAGAGTCCTGTTCCTAAATTGATGTTTTGAGGAGACTCTTTAGTTCCTAGATTTATCAATTCAAACCTAAGGGTAGAACTTTGAAGCTTTGTGTTAATTACAGGTTTAAACCTGTCTTTAATATCATAAAGATCTTCTAATTTTACCACTGGTTTGGGGATCGAATTTTCTTTGAGCACTTCTTTGATCTGGGAATCATGATCATCTTCGTCAATAACTTGCTTATCATAAGAATTCTCAGAAGTTAAAAATTGCAAAATATCATCATCATGATTAAATACTCTCCAATTAGTGACATTGTCAGGAATTGAGGGTCTGAAAAGTAATTCTACAGAAAATCTATCAAGGCTGTAGTCTTCAGAAGGTAGAAGCTTTGAAGCTACATTGGCTAGTAAATCTGCGGCTGAATTTTGAGATCGAGGTATAGAAGAAATGTTGAATGCCAAAAAGTGTGAGGTAAGCTCTTGGACGAGCGATTGGTAATGTTTAAGGTGAGTCGAAAGGCAATGAATTGCATTTCTAACTTGTTTGACAATGATTTCCGAATCGCCGAATACCTTTAGATATCGCACCTCCAAGCCGATTGCTTTGTATAATCCTTGGATTAAAGCTTCGTATTCGGCAGTATTGTTAGTGCACTCAAACTCTAACCTACAAGACAACATTGTCTTTTCTCCTTGCGGACTAACCAATATACATCCAGCTCCTGAACCTTCAGTGGACTTAGAGCCATCAAAATACAGAGACCAAAATAAAGGAATATTAACAAAAGTATCTACATTTTCCTCAGCATCATTAAAACATCTGGACCTATCAGTTTGTGAAAAAATTTCTATTTGAGATGTAAAATGATTGACTGAAAAAGGAGATGGTTGGGCAACAAAGTTGCCAAAGAATGATTCTGCCGAATAATTCCCCAAAATGTTGTTGTTGAATGCCACAGGTTGGTTTTCTTGCTCGAATTCAGTAACTGTGTGGGTCATATGCTTCTCACGGTCAATCCTTATTTGATTTGGCTTTCCCTTGTAGGGAAGCCACATATGTGACCAATCTGTAGAAATATACCCGTGCAGTTTTTCGGACCAATCTCTGCTCAATATTAAGCCATAGAATTCAGGTATGTCGGCAATTAAAATGTCAATTCTCTGTACAACCCTGGGGTCGGCAGACAACCTGATGGTTACAGAATTAATTTCACCCACTACCTGCACTTTAGTCCTATCCAACTGCACAATATGAGTGGCTGACTTCTGTGGCTCAATATTCAGCTTAGAACAAACTGAAGCTGGCATTATATTAGATGAAGCCCCTGAATCAATTAAACAGTTGTGCAGGTTTCTATTATAAATCTCGTACGTCAGCAGGAAGGGTGGGGTGTGAGAATTTGATTTATCTCCAATTAGAACTGAATCGGTAGCTTCGACCATACCTGCAGGAGGCTGGCCTTGATCGTTGGCAGCTCTTGTACTGGGAAGGGGAGTAGAGGGAACAACATTCAATTCTTTGAGAAGTAACTTTTGTTGATGTTTTAATTTGCTAAGCTCAAACATAGTTATATTTGCCTTAGTTTTCTTCATGTCATCAACAATGTTATATTCCATTGAATCAGATATTACTAATGTCTTGGATGTTGAAGGAGAACTAGAAGTTGAAGGCTGATTTTGGGGAGCTACTACAGGCGATTTCTTAGGAGGAACTTTTTCTTTTGCTGTAGAAGCACCTGCACTTCTTTTCTTCGATGTTGCCTGAGCAGGTTCGGAAGTACTTTTACTTCTAGTAGTAACCGGAAAGGCTTCTTCTTCATTCTCAGTATCAGAGTTTGGGAGTATAAAATCCCACATTCCATGGCATTCAACTACTTCTTCTTCATCATCGGTTTGTAAAGTTGTTTCCTCTTCCTCTTCTTCTTGGTCTGAGTCTGCATTGGATATAACATTGGGCGGCTTTGATTCAGTTTTCTTGTAAGTTCTAAATGGTCTTTTATTTGAGGTTTCGGCCACCTGCTTCTTGATGTCAACCATTTCGTTAGACAATGTTTTAAGGACCTTTTGTAAACCTTCCATGTCATAGGGGTCCTTTGGGGTTTTCTTCTTGGAATCTTCTTTAAACGAGACTTTTTTAGCTTTTCGGTCTTCTAGAGCAGCTTTCTTCTCAAGAGCATTAATGCGCTTTTCAACAGCAAGTGCTTCTTTCATGTTTTCAGCTAGGGTAGGTTTCCCAGCCCTATCTACAAAAATAGCTATGTTGGCAGGTAGGGCGGTAATATACCATTCGCTTCGGATTTGTTCACTTGGTTTAGAATCAGTAGGGATTTTATTCAGGAGTTTATTAAATCTGGCATTAAACTCCTTTATTGGTTCCCTGTGCTCTATCCTTAGATTGGAGAGATCGTTTATTAAAGTAGCTAAGGACCTATCATCTCCATACTTGGTAAGGAACTGCTCTTGGCATGTGTTCCAACTGGTAATTGAACTAGCAGGTAAGGAAAAATACCAAGATCCTGCTGATCCTTGTAAGGTGTAGGGAAAGAGTCTTACAACAACATCTTGCTCTGTCACTCCTTTTAAGTTAACTGCCAACATAAAATTGTTAATATGTTCTTCAGCTTGGGTTCCGTTATCTGGATTAAATTTAGGCAGCCATTTTTCGGGAGCATCTGGTAGATCATGCAATGGTCCAGGCATGTTGACCGCACCCGGCCTAGTCCATGGGTCTGCCATTATGCTAGCGACAGTGGTTGACACTACTGTTGGAATTCCAGATATTTGGGGAGGTATCAAAGATGAAGAGTGAATAGGTTGAGATATTGAGGCTCCTGTTCCCTGATGAACAACAATTTGTAATGGAGGGGTGGGTGGTTGACTTTGCAGATGAGGAGATGAAATGGAGGATGTGGAAGAAAAATCCCCACTATCAGATCCTTCAGTATTTTTCTTTGGCTTTTTCCTTTTGGGTAAAGGAAACTCAGTAGGTTCAATACCAAGTTTTTCGCTCTGAAGTCTAGTAAGAGGATGATTGAGGTTGAACTGCGAAGTCGCACTGCTTTCTGATATCTCAGATTTCTGAGGTGAAATCGAGAAGCTCTGAAGTTTATGGATTAGAGACTGAACTTCAGGAGATTCAAGACTTAGTTGTTCTGGGATATGATGGGATTGAGCAGTGGTGGTAGATTCCTCTTCTTCTTGGTTATGGGCTGGTGAACCAGCGTGTAATTGAGAAGAACGAGGAGATTTGGAGGGAGAATTACTCTTAGAATGACTTGCCGATTTAGGTCTGCTTGCCATTCACAGTCAAGGCCCTCCTTCTAGCGCCAATTTTGTTGAGGCCTCGAAGATCGCTGCCACAACAAAGGGGAAACCACCCGGTCCGGACCTTAGTGCAGCTCCTTTTCCGTTTGGAATAGTGGTTCCGACTGGGGATAATGGGACCAGTTTCCCAAGAACTATAAGTGAATGGGATGGATGAATGACTTATGACATAAGATGGTAATAAGCGGACAGCTAAACTACAAACCAAAATGTAATAACTATAATTGGATCCCGGGACTTATCACTTGGTAAAGCGTAGCGTTTGATGGTCTGTGCTTTAAGGCAGGCATATAGATGACTCTAACACTTTAAGCATAGACGTTTAAACCATTTAAACATTGCTCTGCATAATTAGTTATGCAGAGCGATAAGAGCAAATTACTACACTTAATCATTCATATCATTGATACATACATGAGTGAAAGAGATAACAAATCACCAAAACATTCAATAGTGAAATGAAATGAAGATTCGTTGTTATATCGCATACATGCATTCAACAATAGCAAAGATAATAACACAGCAATTCATATAATAAGAAAGAACACAGATACAGATAATAGTACCATGTAAGCTGATCGATCAATCCAGTATATTAATCACTATGTCGCAGTTCTTCCTTCAAATCGGAAAGCATTCCAAACAACAGACAGTCGTGCGCAGTTGTATAAAACAACCTTCTAATCAAAATTAAGAACCGTTGGTCGAGTTTCACAAAAAGAATATAGACTGAAGCACAATAGTGCAAACTTCAGCCTTTAAGTCTTATTACAAAATTTTACGACCCTTTCCAAAACAATGAAAGGGTCTATAAATACTATACTAATCTAAATATCTAAACAACTGAAAAGCTATTAAATTGGCATCAATAAATGTTTGTTCCATCTTTCTTGGCAATCTGGCAGTTGGCGGCAATGCTTCATTCGGTGGGTTCTTTGCCTTTACACCTTAGCTGACATATCGCCAACATTGGCTCTACTTCTGGTGGAGTGTTGAGACGCGAAGTTAGCTGGGCATCATATGTAGCATCTTGAATGTCGGGGATCAGGCATCCGAGGGCATCTGTTAAACACTTGAGAGCAGACCTTTGAGTATGTGGTTTGACTAGAAAGAGCCAATATGTATCAGAGGTTAAAGTATTTACTCCTGTAATTAACTTCCTCTGTTCCTCCAAGTCATGGTAATTTGTTTGCTCAAGCATATCTGCTGTTGTTATGCTTCCAGGTGTGCACTTGGAAATCATGTTAGCCAAATAAAGTGTATCATTGACTAGGTCGGTCATATTGCTGGCAATTATTTTACACCTGGAAGCCGCCCTTTCTGCTTTCATTACCTGAGTGTTCCATTCCGTGAAGAGGATGTCTTTGTACGCTTCATGGATTCGGGACAAATTCGCCGCTTTCCCTTCGTTAGTGTCTTGCCACTCAATATAATCGGATATGGCTTCTTCGGCCTGATCTAGCTCATTCCTGGCCTTCTCTATTTGCTCACACACTGTTGTAGATATTTCGCATAATTGCTCAGCCTTAGTAAGTTTTTGACATAAAAGTCTGATCTGAGATATTAATGCGCCATTTATTTGAGTTGCCTCTGCTCTGAAGACTTTCACATTCTGTGTGCTCTTGATACCTTCAAGCTGTGTTGATAGTTGAGCTATTCGCTCATCTTTTGATTTCATCATCAACTCATTTGATGCTTTCAACTGTGACAATGCCTCCGACAATTCTTTTGCCTTCTGAGTTTCACTTTGGTCTATCCTTTGTCTTTCAATTTGCAGTTGCTGGGTTAACAAATTGTTTTCCTGTTGTTGAGCCAGCAACTGCTCTTCCACCTGCGCTGCTTTGTTTTTTGCTTCAATTACCTCTGCCTGTAATGCATATATTTCATGGTCCTTAGTCTTCAACAGAAGACTTACCTCCGATGCTTTGTCGATGGTTGCTGCAGAATAAGCTCCCGCGAATTGCGACAGCTTTGTCAGATCATCGGAGGGATCCAAATCCTCCTTCCAGACCATATTGCCCGTGACTGTTTGCTCAGGCAAGATAGAAGGTTGATCAAGCCTTCGTCTTTTCTTAGAGCGCTTAATAACGACTCTATGCTTTGGGCTGTAGAAAATATCCAGGGGAGGAATTTCTTCCACCTAGAGAACAATTTGATCGGAAGGGTCCTTATTGATTACCTCGACATCCTGTGAAATGGGTGGGCCGCTGGTCCCTCCTAGAACCTGAGAAGAAGTGGTATCGGGCGCATCGCTTGTTTTAGAGGAGCCTTTGTCTTTGGAGCCTTCCTTACCACTGATAATGGAATCGAATTGGTTCCATTGTTTAATCAATTCAGAATCGGTGGAGGTTTGCTTATGTTGCTCTGTAGGGGCTTTGCTCCGTTCCTTTTCTTGTTCTAACTTCTGCTGTTCTTCAAGTGCTTTCCGCTGTTGCTCCTCTAATTCCTTTTTCTGCCTATCTGCCAGTTCTTTCTTTAGTTTCTCTTCTTCCTTCTTCTTCCTCTGCTCTTCTTCCTTCTTTGCCTTTTGCTGCCTTTCTATCTGCTCCTTTTTCTGCCTCTCTGCTTGCTCTTTTCTCTGCTTCTCAGCCTGCAGCTTCTTCTGCCTTTCCTCCTGTTGTTTATCCTGTTCTTTAGTTGTAACCGGAGGTGAATGTATTTGTTGCCGACCAGGCTCGCTTGAGGAAGACGCTGGGGTTGTGGATAATAACTCTAGGGGCAGAGTTTGCAACCTCTGTTCCCTAAGTTTATTAAACTCAGTCAACGCCTCATCATTGTATTTCATTATTGCAAGCTGTTTGGCTTGGCTTATTGTCTCTATACCTACGAACAGGTCATCAAACAGATCCTCTTGATGATCAACTTTTGTCAATTTTTCTTGTTCTAGGGCAGTGTAGGCAGTTTGCTTTGGATCATAGAGTCTGCTTGGGAGAGTGGCCAAGGATAAAGATTGGATTTTTGTTGCTTCTTTTTCTGCGTGCTTGTAATTAAGCAGAGTAAAAACCCCAATTCTTAAAGGAAAAGAGGGCCAACCTTTCTTCTTCTCTTCTTTGAGAGTTTGTGTGACACTCTCGGCCATAATCTGGTAACAGATTTCCCGGGCTAACAGCTTGTCTGGGATATATAAGGGGAGGACATGCGGCCTAGCCTTACTCCCAAAAACTCTGATATAGGTGAAATACTCCTCCCCGAACCAACTTGCTACGGCTGGTAAGTCGAAAGAAGCTTCATAGGAAATTCTGGAAATGGGTCTGTCATAAATAGAATAGTAAATGGGCACCATGAAACCATTACAAATTTGGTACAAATGGTCCTTGTAAGAGGACTTCCACAATTTCTGATGGTATAGATGAATGGGTGTTGGATCTTGGGTGGTCCATCTCCAACCGAGAACAGGAAACTCAGAATTAAGACACAAAGTATCCATAATGTAAGCAGAATAATAAAATGGCGGGATTTTCCTTTCGGAGACTATAGTTTTGTTTCTGAATTCACGAACAACTACGACCAACTTATCAGAAAGAATAGTGGCCCAATCCATGATTATAGCATTGATAGCCGCTTCCATTAAGGGAACCATGTCAATATTGATATTAACAGAGTCATGTAATCCCCACAGTCTACACATCATAATCCCCGCATAGCAATAGGGAGAAGCCAAAGAAACGTTGGAGTACTTACCCGAACTTTCATGCTTGTGCTTGGATGGGTTCTGCCTCCAATCTCGGAGGGGTTCGGATGGTGATTCATTTTCACTTGCGAATTTTTCCACGAAGGTTCTGTTGTAGACTAGCTCCGGTTCAGGCAGATGATACATTCGCCTCAGGTCATCAGGCTTGAATGACCCGAAAATCCTTCCGTCCCTTGTATAGAAAGTTCTATCAGTGATGGGGATTTCTTCAATTGCCCAACGCACCACATCTGTGTAAGGGAGAACCTGCTCTCTGGCCGCTATTCTGTGTAAAAAGGAGTCGGCCAAGTCTTTGAGCATTGCATCAGATTTCCTTAGTACATCAACACTAGTTGTTCTCACTGTCACTTTTGGTTGCTCGGCCTCCAACAGATTATATGTGCCCTGCCATGTGGTCCTAGCAAGACCAGCGCACGTAGTGTCCGAGATTAAGCCTTTCTTCGAAATTGAAGCAGCTTGACCTGCAACAGGTGTTGTAGTAGAACCAGAACTCTTCTTATTTTTCTTCCCCATCACGTTTAGGCTTTTCTCAACAAACGAACTCTACACAAGCGCAAGAGAAATCATAACACGAGAAATAATGAAAACAAAGCGTAATGGGAAAGATATATATCACTTGAAGCGTGGCGCTATTAATTTTCAAAAAATGGCTGCGGATCCAATCACTGGTAAGGGATCGTATATGCATTAATGGTTATTTTAAGGCCTGCTATCCATTAAATGACCTTTACGCTGTTATTCAGTTGAATGACCTTCCAACGCGTGCAACAGATATGATATGCCTTAGACGCAAGTATTCGTTAACCGAAGGGGCAATGTTATTAAATACGCATGCCTTACCTTATCCCTGCATTTAACGGCATTTTGAAAACTGCGCTTTATCCACCGGATTTAAATAAAACTTTAAAGCTTAAAGCAATCGCTTTTTTGGAAATGCCGATTACCGATGAATAATGTCGCATCGCATGGGGGAAAGAGTTACACTATCGTTTGAAAGTAGCCCTGGCGAACGCCGATAGCGATATCGCATCGCATGGGGGAAAGAGTTACACTATCGTTTGAAAGTAGCCTTGGCGAACGCCGATAGCGATATCGCATCGCATCGGGGAAAGACCTGAGCGCCTTATGAGAGTGCATAGGATACTGCTGACGGCCGATAGCGATATCGCATCGGGTCGGGGTTTAAAACTTAAAGCGTTTTCCCATAAGAGGCCGGGCCGATAGCCGATCGCCGATATAGCGTCGCATCGGGGTGTAAGATATGTGCTCTTTATGTGTATGCATTGAATACCGCCGATCGCCGATAGTGATATCGCATCGGCAAAGACCAAAGTGTCATTTAAATGCATCTCTCTTGTCATTGCGATATGCGATCTTTCGATCGCTTTATCGCAATAACAAAGATTGTTTTATTTTGGAAACATTGTTATTCGAAAAAGGCTCCAATTCACTAACACTTTTGATTATCATACCTTTTTCGAACAAATTCATTAATACCAATTAATTTTTTTAAAAGGGACCCATTTCATATGTTAATCATTTGTAAATACATTCAGAACGAAATGGGGGGTTGTTGTAGGGCACAACAGATCCATGGTATTGGTCCAAGGTATCTGGTCCGAGGTATTGACCCTAGGTATTTGGTCCAAGGTATTGGTCCTAAGTGGTTTTGGTCCATGGTATTGAGAAAGGCCTAAAACTATAAAAGGAGGAGAAGATCATTAGGCCAAGGTGTGAAAGTATCGAATATTTGATGAAGTGTGAGATCTAGTATGCAGGTTATTGGGTTATGGTGCATTGCTAGATCTGAACCAAGGATGAACCTTAGCGAATGATGAGGAACTAGATCTAATGATGGATCAGGATCTTAAGGCATAAAATGAACTATCATTATGTGTTTTTTCTCATGAATATTCTAGATCTAAATACTGACGCATATATTATTCTGTAAATGATATGATCTGGGTATAACTGAAGTTTGGAATAGCTATAGAATTATGAACTAATGTTTGCAGATGTATATGCTGGTTGGCTTTGAGAAAAGTGCGTATACACGCAGGTTTGACACATGAAAGTAGTGTATACCTTATAAAATATGTTTTAGTTGCTGTTGTTTGCTGTTGCAGAGTTTTGGGTTCTGGTTTGGGTTCTGGTTACTGTAGTCTGGTGACAATACTCTGAATGATCAAATTGATGGGTTGTCAAAGTGATTGATTGATTTGGTTGTGGTTAGTTCAAAAGGTGATTGGTTGATGCAGATATATTTGATTGAATTACACTTATGATGTTGTTGATGGATCCAGTCTGAAAATTTATGAAACGTGGTCCCTAGAGGAAGAAAGAAGGTTGTAGCCTTCTATAGGTTGGCACCTACATACTAGTAAACATATCGGCTAGTACAAGAGCTAGGGGATTGTAGCTCCCTTCCAGTAGAAGCTGGAGAATGAGAGAAGGTTGTAGCCTTCTGCAGGTAGAAGCTTGCGTACTGGTATAAGACTGTACCAGTACAAAAATTGTAAACAGATTTTCTTATTATTACAAGAAGACAGAGACGACAGTAGTAGGTAGTTTTCACCCACATGGTTTCCACCTTATATCTTGGTGTTCATGTGTGTTGATATGTGCGATTCTTTATTATGCTTTTACTGCAATGTCTAATGAATTCCTAATATATTGGTTAAAGTTCGATGCATGATAATTTGGGTAAATCAAAAGATCTCTGCATATACACTAGTTGCCTTAAGTATAGTTGTGTATACATGCTAGTTCACTTAGCTAAAGTAGTGTCTACAAATCAGTTTTGAAAATTAAATTATTGATCTGATAATACTGATTCACCCCCCCCCCTCTTGGTATTATTTCCAACAAATGGTATCAGAGCAAGTCCTTTAGAAGAAGCTTGATCACTTGAAGGAAGATCCATCATCATCAGTAATCAATAAAGCGAGGGATCCATTAGACCACCAATATTTGATGGGAGCAACTTTGTTTATTGGAAGATAAGAACCACAACATATCTTCAATCACTTGGAACAGATGTTTGGGAATATTGGAAGGAGGATATACATTTCCATCAGCAATTCCTATAGATATGGCAAGTAAAAAGTAATATGAAACCAATGCCAAGGCTGTTAATACATTATTGGGAAGTCTGTCACAATTAGAGTTTGTCAAAGTTATGCAGCTCAAATCAGCCAAAGAAATATGGGACAAAATCATTCTAAGCTACGAGGGAGACTCTCAGGTAAAACGTGCTAAACTAAAAACTCTCAGAATTCAATATGAAATTCTTTAGATGCATAATGATGAAAGTATAGCTAGTTACCTCTTACGTATAGATGAGGTTGTTAATTGCATGAAGAATCTGGGTGAAGAGATAAAGGAAGTTACCTTAGTTGAGAAAGTTTTAAGATCCTTGTTTGCTAAATTTGAGTCAAAATTATCTGCCATAAAAGAAAAACAGGATCTACAAACTATTACTATGACACAACTTCATGCAATCTTAACTGCCTTTAAGATGAGAAAAGGAGGCCCATCAGATATGAGATAAGTCACATTTAAGCTTCAGCAAAAGGAAAAGAAGAACTCAATGAATTAATACATATTTTAGAAGAAGAAGATGAAGTAAACTTTGTCAAGAAGCTTCAATGGGGTTCGGAAGATTCAGAGGTAAACTACCTTTCAAATGTTTTGCCTGTGGTAGAGTTGGTCATTATGCTACCAAATGTCCTCATAAAAATAATATGATAAAGGGAAGGAATCTGCAAAATGGAATAGAAAACAAAATGTAAGTAAAAAGAGATACTATACTCATGAAGATAGTGATGGATTATCAAATAGTGATGAAGATGAAAATAGGAATGACTATAGACTTCTAATGGCTTATGAAGATGATAAATTTTTGGATGCTTTAGAAGAAGATGAACTTCATGAAGAAATTTCTAAACTCAAAATCTATTTAGAAGAAAAGAATATGATTATAGATACCTTGACATATCAACTTGTTGAAAGAGAAAAACAAAATGAAAAACTAGAATGTGAAATTGTGGGTCTAAGAAAGGATCTTGAGAAAACAAAATATCTCAATCTTAGATTCGCTAAAGGATCAAAAACCTTAAATGAAGTTATCAAAGTACAACGTTCTCTTCTGATAAAGACATGTCTTGGATATATTGAAGAAGCACAGAAGCTATCAACATCCACTAAAATCTATCTTGATGTAACAAAGAACAGTGAACAATATAAAAATCATCAGCAAAGGCATAAGGCATATCACCAAGTAAATCAGGCTCATTTTTCTCCAAGGATAAAAAAAAGTTACAACCAACCTCAGGTAAATCATACTCAATTTGTTTCAAAGATTAATAGAAACTACAATCACCAGATCAATAGATTCAATAATCACAGGAACTTCTTCAATGGTCAATGTTTCTCATGTCATAATTTTGGACAAAAAGCTACTCAATGTGTCGCTTACAAAACCATCATGACTAAAGAAGCACGAAATCAAAGGAATGTGATAGGGATCAAGAAAAGTTCCTATAATAACTTTTCTCTTCTTGAAAATGAAACATAATGCTCAATCTGCAACAAATTTGGCCATGAAGAATCTGAATGCAGGAGTAAATTTCGACAAATATCTCAAAAGGAGAAAACTCCATTAAATCCAAAAATATGGAGAAAGAAAGAACCACAAATAGAAAGATGTGGTATAGCCTTGTATGCAGAAGGACAAGAAAACCAGTGGTACATCGACAGTGGATGCTCAAAACACATGACAGGTGACAAAGAAAAACTACACTCATATAATGCCTTAGAAAAGGAAAAGAATGTCTCATTTGGAAACGAAACTCCTACTGTCATAAAAGGTACAGGTTCTATTTTCTTGAAAGAAAAAGTTAAAGCTGGGAATGTTATGTATGTTGATGCTTTAAAGCATAAGCTATTGAGTGTAAGTCAAATGTGTGATCAAGGAAATGAAGTTGTGTTTTGTTCAAATGGATGTGTTGTTCGTGAACTTGATACAAGAGAAACCATGATCAAATGTACAAGAACTCCAAACAACCTATACATACTCAAGGGAGGACAACAAAAATGCTATATAAGCAAAAACGATGAAAATTGGCTATGGCACGGAAGATTGGGACATATAAGCTTTTCTCAAATAAGAAAAGCATGCAGATTCCAGGCCATTCATGATCTTCTAGATATCAACATTCCTGAAAATACTATATGCATATCATGTCAAATTAGTAAGCAAACCAAATCTCACTTCATCGAAAAGGAAGGGTCAGCTAGTAAGACTCTTGAACTTGTTCATACTAATTTATGTGGACCATCAAGGAAAAAGTCACCTCGTGGAGAAGAATACTTTATATTATTCATTGATGATATTTCTAGAATATGTTGGATAGGTCTTCTTCTAAAGCATAAAGATGAAGCATTTGAAAATTTCAAAGCCTTCAAAGATTTAGTTGAAAATGAATCAGATCGCAAAATCAAATGCCTCAGATATGATCAAGGAGGATAATTTACCTCGAATGAATTCTTTGACTTCTGTGAACAACATGGAATTAAAAGGTAGTTCTCCACCACAAGGACTCTTCAACAAAATGGAGTATTAGAGAGGATGAATAGAACTGTTCAACAAATGGCTCGAGCTATGCTAGATGAATTTGGAACTCCTACATCCTTCTAGGGTGAAGTTGCATTCGCCGCCATCACTATTCTCAACCAAGCAAATGTTCAGGTAAACAACACTCAAACTCCACATGAACTTTGGTATGGTAAGACTCCTACTGTAAAATACTTCAAAGTTTTCGGAAGAAAATGTTACATCAAAAGGATTGATGAAAAACTTGGTAAGTTTGGACCCAGAGTAGATGAAGGTATTCTTCTTGGCTACTCTTCCTGAAGTAAAGGATACAAATGTTATAATAGAAGACTTGGGAAAATTATTGAAAGTATTGATGTTGTGGTTGATGAAGGATGAAAAAATCCAAAACAGATAAAACCAAAGATTATGACAATGAAGAAGATGAGGATCATTTTCCCACATCAAATCACACTGATTCTGAAGAAGAAACCAATGAAACATCAGAAGAAGAGATAACAATAGAAGAAAAGACTCCGTCCAGGTATGTTTATAAAATTCATCCAGAAACGAAAATCTTAGGGGAAAAAGGGGCAAGTGTGCAAACAAGAAGAACTATTACAGAATCCTCAAGCTATCTAGCATTACTATCTTCAACCGAACCTCAAAATGTAAATGAAGCATGTAAATATGAATGTTGGGTTAAGTCCATGAATGAAGAACTTGAGCAAATTGAAAAGAATAATACTTGGGAATTAGTTCCTAGACCTCAGATAAAAATATCATAGGAACTAAATGGATATTCAAAAACAAGTTGAACGAAAATGGAGAAGTTATTAGAAACAAGGCCAAATTTGTTTGCAAAGGATATGCTCAACAAGAAGGTATAAACTTTAAAGAAACTTTTGCAGCCATGGCTAAAGTTGAAGCCATAAGGATGTTTCTTGCTCTTTCTAGTTTTCAGAAGTTCAAAGTATACCAAATGGATGTAAAATTTGTCTTTCTTAATGGAGACTTAGAAGAAGAAGTCTATATTGAGCAACTAGAAGGATTCATTCTTGGAAATGATGCAAAACTTGTATACAGACTCAGAAAGGCTCTCTATGGTCTAAAACAAGCTCCAAGGGCCTGGTATTACTGTCTTGACAAATATCTCCACCAACAAGGATTTTCAAAGGGATCAACAGATATCAATCTATATACAAAGATTGACAATGATAAATTGCTAGTAATTGTTGTTTATGTTCATGATATAATTTTTGGTAGCAATGAAGAATCCATGAGTCAGAATTTTGCTTCAGTAATGCAACAAGAATTTGAAATGTCCTTGCTTGGTGAGCTTACCTATTTTCTTGGTCTACAAGTTCAACAAAATAAAGATGGTATTTTTCTGTCACAAACCAAATATCTCAAACAGATCTTGAAAAAGTACGGCATGGAAGATTCTAAACCAGTATGTACCCCAATGGTAACAGGATGCAGTCTCAACTCAAATGATGAATCAACAACAGTACATCAACCAACTTACAGATCCATGATTGGCAGTTTGCTTTGTCTAACAGGTGCCGACCTGACATCATGTAGGCAGTAGGAATAGTTGGAAGATTCCAAGCAAATCCAAAAGAATCACACCTTCAAGCACTCAAAAGGATTTTCAAATATCTTCAAGGAACACAGAACTTTGGTTTATGGTATCCTAGAGATACAGATCTTACACTTCATGCATATACAGATGCAGATTGGGCAGGAAGTGTCGATGACAGAAAAAGCACTAGTGGTGGTGCATTCTATATGGGTTCCATGTTAGTGTCTTGGTTCAACAAGAAACAAAGTTCAATTACACTATCTACAACTGAAGAAGAATACGTCGCTGCTACATCTTGCTACACACAACTACTTTAGATGATGCAAACATTGCAAGACATTCAGATCACATGTATTCCACCGATCTCCATTCTATGTGATAATACAAGTGCCATCAGTATTTCAAAGAATCCATTCATGCACTCCAAGGCCAAGCACATACCCATCAAATATCATTTTCTACGTGAACAAGTTCTTGAACAAAAGGTCAAATTGGAGTATGTTCCCTCCAAATAACAGGTTGCTAATATATTAACTAAACCACTGCCCAAAGAGACATTTGAATATCTCAAACAGAAGATGGGAGTAGTTGCTGCATCATCCTATTGTTAAAATCCAATTTTTTTAGAAAGGTTGTTATACGCGAGTTTCATGAAGTGTATTCACGTACATATGCTAGTTTTTGTGGGTAGTGTCGCATATATGTTGGTTTGAGGAAAAGAAGTGGGTTAGACTCAGGAGAAAGGGGTCTGATATGGTTCAGTGAATTATCTACTCTATTTGATGATGGTTACAATCTGCAGATGACATGTGGAAATATGTTGGTTCTCATAAGTTATTGATAACTTGATGTATATCTGATTGATGATGATGCCTTGATAATTCTTCTGATATATGCAATGATCAGATCTGACAGTGAACATCTGGCATAGGTTTAGGGGGAGAATATTCTTCTAATAATGCATTGTTGGCATTATCTTAGAATATCTTGGTATAGATCTGCATAGTTGTTTTGATTCAGGTGATTCTTTTTGATGGACATAAACAAGTTGATGGTCTGGATGCTGTTCACAGATGCTTATGGAGCTGGTCATACATGGTGTATGATAACTGTTGCTGACTATCATGGTCTTGTTTAGATTTTTGGTCTCTGTTATAAATATCATGTATATCGTTCAATCTAAAGGTCATATCAAGACCCATGATGTAATAATTTTTCTTTGTCTGTTGTAGTCTTTTGATGAGTCCCTTTTTGGTCATATGATGTAATTTGTACCCCCACTATGCATGGGAAGGATGATGTAATAATTGCTATAACAATTGGTATATACCCACTTGGTTGGGTCGGTGATTCAAGTTTGGTATATCCCCACTTGTTTGGGAGAATGAATGTATGTATGAGTCTTTGGTGATAGGGAGGTCAAACTCACTTAGTTGAGTTATAGAAGTCATTTGTAGACTCTACATGTGCTCAGCGGGAGCAAGGATGATACAGTACATCTCCGCATGAACAAAGGGGGAGTTCAATCAGAGAATTCAGCATGTGCCTAGGGGGAACATGATCAATATTCAGCTATTGAAAGTCATTTTGGTCAGCCCTTTGCCTTTGATGTCAAAGGGGGAGAGTGACTTGGTGTCATTGTTGCCATTAAGTCCAAAGGGGGAGATTGTTGGCATTATAATGTATGGGTTGTACTTGATGGAAACCCACTTGAAGCAGAACAACTCACTTGTATATGGTAACTAGATGAATCTACAGAAGATGTATCAGATGTGATAGAGTGTAGATGAAAGATCACAGTATAGCAGGTAAACAGAAAGAATTATAGATAAGTCTTCACAGAATGAAGAAATAGAGGTATACACAAGTTCACCATTAACCAAGCTGCGTATACATGCAGGTTCACTGTATACAAGTCGCGTATATGTACACACGAACTTCCATAAAAGGAAAAGCATGTATACCTTAGAAAACTAAGTTTTTGGTCTGAAGTATTTGGTCCATGGTATTTTGATCCATGGTATTGGTTCAAGGTATCTGGTCCGAGGTATTGACCCTAGGTATTTGGTCCAAAGTATTGGTCCTAAGTGGTTTTTGTCCATGGTATTGAGAAAGGTCTAAAACTATAAAACGAGGAGAAGATCATTAGGCCAAGGTGTGGAAGTATCGAATATCTAATGAAGTGTGAGATCTAGTATGCAGGTTATTGGGTTATGGTGCATTGCTGGATCTGAACCAAGGATGAACCTTAGCGAATGATGAGGAACTAGATCTAATGATGGATCAGGATCTTAAGGCGTAAAATGAACTATCATTATGGGTTTTTTGCTCATGAATATTCTAGATATGAATATTGATGCATATATTATTCTGTAAATGATATGATCTGGGTATAATTGAAGTCTGGAATAGCTGCAGAATTATGAACTAATGTTTGTAGATGTATACGCTAGTTGGCTTTGAGAAAAGCATGTATACACGTAGGTTTGACACATGAAAGTAGCGTATACCTTATAAAATATGTTTTAGTTGTTTTCTTTTTCTGTTGCAGAGTTCTGGGTTCTAGTTATTGTAGTCTAGTTACAGTATTCTGAATGATCAGATTGATGGGTTGTCAAAGTGATTGATTGATTCAGTTGTGGTTGGTTCAAAAGGTGATTGGTTGATGCAGATATATTTGATTGAATTACACTTATGATGTTGTTGATGGATCCAGTCTGAAAATTTATGAAACATGGTCCCTGGAGGAAGAAAGAAGGTTATAGCCTTTTGTAGGTCGGCACCTACGTAGTAGTAAACATATCGCCTAATACAAGAGCTAGGGGGTTGTAGCTCCCTTCCAGTAGAAGCTGGAGAATGAGAGAAGGTTGTAGGCTTCTGTAGGTAGAAGCATGCGTACTGGTATAAGACTGCACCAATACAAAAATGGTAAGCAAGTTTTCCTATTATTAAAAGAAGACAGAGATGACAGCAGCCAGTGGTTTTCACCCACATTGGGTTTCCACCTTATATCTTGGTGTTCATGTGTGTTGCTTATGTGTGATGTTTTATTCTACTTTTATTGCATTGTCTAATGAATTCCTGATATACTGGTTAAAGTTCAATGCATGATAATTTGGGTAAATCAAAAGATCTCTGCATATACGTTGGTTGCATTAAGTACAGCTGTGTATACACACTAGTTCACTTACCTGAAGTAGCATATACAAATCAGTTTAAAAAATTAAATTATTGATCTGATAACACTGATTCACCCCCCCCCCCCCCCCCCCCCCCCCCCCCCCCTCTCAGTGTTATTTCCAACAGAGAGTGCATTTGAAACAACATTTTGCTTCCCCTTTTTGCAGATGATTTCAAAGTCATAACCCAAAATATTTGTGACCCACTTTTTCTGTTCTTCTAAATATAATCTTTGTTCTAAAAGGTATTTAAGACTATCATGATCCTTTTTTGCCTTGAAGTGTCTTCCCATTAGGTAAGGTCGTCATTTCTTAAGTGCATGTAGTATTGCCAACATTTCCTTCTCATAAATAGCTTGCTTGAGATGTAGCCATAAATATACCCAATCACCTACATCAAAACTTAATCACTATGATGTTGATCTGCTTGTTGTTTCATTCGATTTTGCACCAAAGTGGCATTATCCTTTAAAAGTTGGAGAACTTGTTGTTGATGCTTGATGTGATATTTCCCTACTTGAATATTTCTCTTCTTGATATGTCCTTCTATCTTGAGAGTTTTAGAAGTGGTATTTTCTTCCAATGCATTACAAGATATGGTCGGATTCATTTCTTGATGCTTGATGTGATGTTTCACTTCTTGAACATTTTTATTTTTGATATGTCCTTCTATATTGATAGTTTGACGATGGTAATTCTTGCCAATGCATTACAAGATATGGTCGGATTCATTTCTTATTTTTCAATGTGATCTTTCACTTCTTGAACCTTTTTATTCTTTATATGTCCTTCTATATTGAGAGTTTGAGGAGTGGTAATTCTTTTGAATTCTTTAGAAGATATGGTCGGATTAATTTCTTATTTCTTTGGGGTTGGTTCATGGTGTATATCCTCTTCTTTTGATGTTTCTTGATCATTTTCTTCCTCCAATTCACAATCTATGTAAAATAATTTCTTCTCAGCACACTTATGACCTATAATGTATTTGTTATCACATTTGTAACAAAGCCCTTTTGCTCTTTTTTCTTCCAATTGTTGTGGTGTCAACCTTGTAGGTTGTGGAAGGCTAGGAGAAACAACACTTCCATCTCTATAGTTGCGAGGGGTATAATTCCTTGTTGCCATAATTTTTCTTTCCACTTTTCTTGTCAACTTGAATGCCTTCTCCAATGAATCAGGTTCCCAAAGATGAACCTCATGTTGAATGTTATATTTTAAAGTCCCTATGGAGACATAAATCCTCTGCTTCTCTGGAATATCATTTTCAAGTCCTCAATGTGCTTTTCCATTGAAAACTTCTATTTGAGATTTATCAATTGGATAAAGAAGGTGTTTCTCTTTGTATCCTCATAATGTGCTATCATTTCCTCCGTGAAAATTGATCATGTAACAAGTAGTTTACGAGAACAAAGCCCTTTATGCCATAAAAATTGATCCGAATCTAAATATGAAGATGCAATACGTACCTTTTGTAACAGTTGCACCTCATGTAGATCAAGATATTGCTCTATCTATAGTATCCAATTTATTGGACCCCTACCATCAAACTTCCTCATATCACCTTTTCTTGATTTTAGGAGCTTGGGCTTGAAACGACTGTAACTCTGTAATTTTAGATCTACAAGTTTTGAAATTGCATCCTGCATTAGCCCTCTGCATTCTATTTCTAATTCCACAAGTGTGATCAAGATTGGATTCTGCAAGGAAGAGTTATGTCAAATCTGCCACAATGACCTGATTATAGACTAGTTCAGTAGAGCGTACTTGTACAAAGTCCCATGTGTCACTGTTTCAACCTTAGGATCTGAAATATATATATATATATATATATATATATATATATATATATATATATATATATATATATATATATATATATATATATATATATATATATATATATATATATATAAAACTATAGTCCATCCTCTTTCTGTAAATTCTTACGAAATTTCAATCTGATGCTCAGAGAACAAGTTATGACGGTTTTCCCAAGGTCAACTGTTTAGAATGTAATTCAGGATTCTGGAAAAACCCTAACTTCCTCAGATTATATCTCTGAAAATATAGCGATAAAAGATTTGAAATTTGGACCTGAGCTTCATCAAGACTTCGGTTCAAATGGGTTTTTATTTCAGAGTTATAACCTTCTCAGAAAAATTATTATAGTGAAAACTCCATGATGACCTGTTTGAGATGAAATTCTGGAGCTTGCAAAAGCCCTAACTTCCTTAGATCATATCTCTGCAAATATAGCGAGACAAGATCTGAACTTTGGACTTGAAGTTCAGAATGATTTTGGCTCGAATAAGTTTTTTTTTAGCTTCTGAAACGTCACAAAAAAAAAAATTAGAGCGAAAATCCTATCATGGCTTGTTTGGAGCAGTGAATCCCTAGAATCCAAAGCTCTGATACCAAAATGTTATGAAACTAGCTCACAAAAAGATAGAAAAGATAGATAAACTCCTTAGAAGTTAGCCTCTTCGAGGGGGCAACCTCCTTTACATTACACAAATGAACAATTCTTGGATGATACAAATGACAAGACCTCGTTTCTATATATAGGGGTCATAATATAATCAGAGTCGACATAAAAATAATAATCTAAGGGCACAATAATAACAATAGTGGACTTCTATGGGGCACAATAATAACAATATGGAGACTACATGGGCATAACAATATAAAAAGGGGGTTGTACTAATAACAAATACAGCGAGACAATATTTGAACTTTGGACCCGAAGTTCAGAAAGATTTCGGCTCAAATGAGTTTTTCTTTTTAGCTTCTAAAATGTCAAAGAAAAAAATTTAAAGAAAAAATGCCACAATGGCTTGTTTGGAGTAGCGAATCCCTAGAATCCAAAGCTCTGATACCAATTTTATGAAACCAGCTCACAACAAGATAGAAGAGATAGATAAATGCCTTAGAAATTAGCCTCTTTGAGGGGGCAACCTTCTCTACATTACAAAAATGAACAATTCTTAGATGATACAAATGACAAGACCTCCTTTCTATATATATGAATCTAAGGGGTCATAATATAATCAGAGCCGACATAACAATAATAATTTAAGGGCACAATAATAACAATAGTGGGCTTCTATGGGCACAAGAATAACAATATGGGGACTACATGGGCATAACAATATAATAAGGGGGTTGTACTAATAACAATAAGGGGTTACACTAGTAGTATAGGGACCTAAAATAGTGCATGAAGGGTTGTGGAAGCCATTTTAAGGAACTCTTGAAGGTTATGCTTTCCTTAAGTTATCTATGGGTGTGGAATCTGTTGGAATATATCTATGGGATAATGTATGGGTGTGGAATCCATACTAACATATATATGAGCTAAGTAATTCTTCTTGTTAGAATGAACAAAAATATTTTGATGGAATCTCATAGACATGATTAAGGAGGATTGATTATGTGTAATTAAAGCTAGATGGATAAATATTCATAACATGAATTTTCTTGAGATTTAAATCCGTTATTTTATTTTTATTACAAATGAAGATACTAATATTGATATACTGAATGCCATTAGGTGTTTTAGAATGTTTGGAATAATTGATTTTGATATATCGAGTGAAGTGTGAACTAGGTATCTATCCTATAGTATTGTAATTCTTTTGTATGTGTTGGATTTAGGTAGAATTAAAATTATTTTCACATGCTTGAAATGTAGAAAAGGATTATTGTGATAAGTCGATGAAATATATTTTCTATTGGCTTAAGAAAATTAGGTCTAGGAAAGCCATAATAGTCTCTAATGATTTTGTCAGTTGAATATTGGGTGAATTCTATTTAACGAAATTAATTAGAGAAATTATGAGGATTAAACTCATGCACTGATATAAACTATTGTTAGTTAGGAGATCGAGTCAAAATTCATATTGTTTATGAACGTGATGAACTTCTTTCTTGGAATTTCATTAACTTCTAAATTGTTAGGAGAGTAACATGTTTAGAAGATAAACATTTTATGTGGTGAGAACTTTTTTTTATTTGAACTTAAAGAAAAAGGCATGTGATTAATGAAAAACTTAGTTGAGTTCTTTTTTACAAGAACATGTGCTTGTGATATTTTTGCAATCACATTTTGATGAATTGGAATTCTTGCATGATTTAGAAGCCTAAGATGATTGTATTATATGTGGAATGGAAGAGATTGATGGATTTAGGAATTTTGTGCTTGGATGTATAGTTGTATGAGTAGTTAGTAATCTTGCAAAAGGTTATAATCTTTTGAGAGGTAGTAAAAAAAAAAAAAAAAACTTATCTTTAGGCTAGAAATGCCTTTATGATAGTCTAAATCTTATTTAAAATCAACAAGATTCTTCATAGTTTGAGAAATGTATGGTTTTCATAGATTTTTTTTTTTGTATGTATTAATAGTAAGGAATAAGACATGAAATGAATTGATTAATTATTGAATATAAATCATGAGTGATTTTATATTGGGAAAACAAGTTGACTTTCAATTATCAAGATAGATTCAATAATATAGATATTGTATTTGTATAATTACGAAAGTCGTTCTTGATTACAAGTCACTTTCAAAAAGATATATTTAATTGTTTTTGGAATGAATATTTTCTAACTGAGTCATTCATAATTGATTCTCAAGTAAGAAGCGAATAATAATGAAGATTATGGGAATAAAAGGAATGGTATATAATATAAAAGTGGGTCAAATAGGACTGTATGGAACCTTAGCTTGTTAGTTATATATATATATATATATATATATATATATATATATATATATATCTCTTGAACCTCAAATTGTGATTTTTCCTAAAGAGTAAACATTTAGTAAAAATTGTAGGTAGATCTTAAAGATTTTGATTGCAAGGGTGCCTTATGGAATGAAAAAGGGAAAACTTGGATTGAGAAGACATAAATCAAGTGGGATGTAAGAGTGGGTTGTATATATGATTGTGAGATGAGATGGACCATCATTGTTGTTTATACAATTAATGTGGAAGTTGTTTTTGAGTTGGAAAGTTCATTTTTCTATAGAAACTTAAAAATGACAATGAAATATTATTGAATTCTTAATGCATTAAATAAGGAAAATACAATAACTTGCAATGTGAGGTCATTGTCAAATAATTGTATCTAGATATAATATGCTTGATGAGATGATTGTTTTTATATAGTATATATTGTAGTTTATGTTAAAATCTATCTAGTATGGCATAACTATACATGGTACTTGATTAATAATGGTATTTTTGATCTTCATGGAAAACCCAATTAGATTATATATATATATATATATATAGATATATATATATATATATATATATATATATATATATATATATATATATATATATATATATCCAACAACTATAATAAAACTTCGGGCCAAGTTTAATCCAAGAAGAGGAGTATGTAGTGTCCCACCTTGGCAAGGTTAGCTTTGTGAAACTTAGAGAGGGTGATTTTGATGTAATGATATAAGATAATGCATGTAATACTTATGTACATTATTATATGCTATAGACCTATTTTGGGTCACCTGGTTTCTATGTTCTTGTGATAATATCTATGGTTGTGTGTATAAGAACTAATTTTGGTTAAGAGCATATTATCGATGTTTTCTCTTTTGGTATCCTAGTTTGGACATAGGTGTATGACATAAATGGTGATCTAGGATTGAGACACATAGATCTATGGATGATCATGGTTATGTGGGACATATGGTTAATTATGGTTTATGGATATTATATGACTTTTATGATTATATATGCATAAAATTGTACTAAGTAAGATGTGGAAAGGGACCTAGTTATTTGCAAACAAGGATGCTCAATTTATAAATGACTATGGAAGTCATGATACATGATCTGTATAACTATATATGCTTAATCTTGTATCAAGCAAGATGTGCCAGGGGACATGGTTATTTACAAACAAGGATGTTCAAATTATAAATGACTATGGAAGTCATGATATGTGATTTTTATTATTATATATGCTGAATCTTGTATTGAGCAAGATGTGACAGGGGACGTGGTTAGTTGGAAAAAAGGATGTTCAAATTATAAATGGTTGCAAAAGTCATTTCTCTAGAACCAAAATGAATTTGGAAGTCATGTAGAATTGTCATGCTAGGAGGTAACTCCTCAGAATGAATTGTGTTTTGCATTAAGGCTGATCATAGATATATACATGAAGGGAGACACTCTTTGACTTCATCTCCCAATGTCTCTTCATATTCCATCTCTCCTTATTTTCTATTTACACTATTTACACTATTTTCCACATATTCACCCAATCCCAATGATTAGATTTCAACATTCCCCCGCATAATTTGAAGGGATGTTGGTGATTCCAAGCATCATTCTGAATCTTTCAAACTTTTCTCTTCCAAGCACTTTGGTGAATATGTCTGCAATCTACTCATTTGTGGAACAATTATGTAATGGATTGTCTTGGCCTCAAAATGATGTCAAATCAGATGGTATTTTGTATTGATGTGCTTCGTTCAATCATGGAACTTTGGGTTCTTGGCCAACTTTATTGCAGAAGTGTTGTCAATCATGAGTGAAGTTGAATGCACTTGTTTCACCTACAAATCTTCCATAATTTTCCTGAGCCACACAATTTCCTTTGCTACTTCAGGTGCTGCCACATATTCTGCATGTTTTGTGGAATCTGCTTGAACTGATTGTTTGCATGATCTCTAGGAGAAAACTCCTCATCCAAGACTTATAGCATAACCTATAATAGATACCCCGGTTTTTTAATCTCCATCAAATTCTGAATAAGAGTATTCAATCCAGTTGAAGTAACCCGCATGTGTACACTTAAGTCAAAAGTATTGAGTTCTCTTCAAGTACTTTAGAACTCTTTTTGCAGCAGACCAATGTCCCTCACAAGGCTTTTGCATAAACCTAGAGAGGATTCCAACAGGAAATGAAATGGATGGTCTGGTAGTAGTTAGGTAGTTTAGACTTCCTACAAGTTTTCTATACTTTGTTGCATCCCCAATTTCTTTTCCTTCAGTGGATGTGAGCTTTAAATTATTTTCCATTGGAGTAGTCAAAGGATTTCACTCAACCATGCCAAATTTGTTCAAAAAATATCCATTGTACTTCTTCTGAGAGAGGAATATAAAATTTGAATATTGATTTACTTCAATACAAAGATAGTAGTGAACATAACCCAATTATGTCATTTCAAAACCTTTCCTTAATTCCTTCTTTATGGATGTAATATAGCTCTCATTGTTCCCTATCATCAAAAGATCATCTACATACACCATAAGAAATGCAACTATTTTGCCAACTTTCTTGACAAACAAAATTGCATCATCAAGACCATAATGTTTGAAGTTGTGTTTTAGAAGATTCTTTGTTAACTTCTCATACCAAGCTCGCAGTGCTTTCTTGAGACCATACAAGGATTTTACAAGCTTGCATACTTTATGTTCTTGACCCTTCAAAACAAATCCTTCTAGATGAGACATAAAAACATTATCTTTCAGATCTCAATTCAAGAAAGCAGTTTTTAGATCCATTTGATGGACTTTCCAACCATTCTGAGCTTCCAAGGAAAAGAGTGTCTAGATGGTAACCTATTTTTCCATGGGGGAAAAAGTATCCTCATAGTCGACCCATTCCTTATGTACAAAACCTTTTGCCACAAGCCTTGATTTGTGCTTTTCAAGTGAGCCATCATCTTTATACTTTTTCTTGTAGACCCATTTGTAGCCTATTGGTTTGGTTCCCAATGGAGGATCAACCAGCTTCCAAGTGCCATAATTTATCAAGGCATCATACTCCTTTTACATCACTTATTTCCATTCATCATGAGAAGCAACTTCTTGTTCATGCCTTTCCAACCTCATCGGGATGAACACCTTTAAGTGTCTTTGTCAGCCATTTTGGAGGACCTTTCTAAGATGGCCTAGGCTACTCAGTTGCCTTATTTGGGACTGAATCAAGATTGAGTCTTCCAATTCTTTCATTCACATCACTCAAATTGTCATAAGTTGTAGGAGCTTCTTGTGGAGGAGAGAGTGCTTCATAGGAAGATTCCACAGATTGATCCAGTATAGGAATCCTCCCTTCAAGATGTGGAATATCATTATCAAATTCTTGGAAATAATTTACATGTCTGAATCTATTTAAGTGATCAAGTTATTGCTCAACAACATTTCCAACCTTGGAAGATTCAAGAAAGGTCACATATCTAGACACTACAAACTTCTTATCAACTTCATCATAGAGACGGTATGCTTCGAAGGCATTTGAATACCCCAAGAAGATACACTTATGACTCCTTGGACCAATTTTTTTTCTTTGTTCCTTAGGGATCAAGGCATAACAGGTGGAACCAAAGACCCTGAGATGCTTTACCAAAGGAATGTGGCCATACCACATTTCATAAGGAGTCTTGTTTCTAATAGAATTAGATGGAAACCTATTCTTTACACACACATCACATAGAACTGCATCATACCAAAACATCAATTTTACATTCTTGAAAACATCTTGGAATGCACCATATTTAAGATTTTCTTATTCATTCTTTCAACTATGCCATTCTATTGGGGAGTATAAGGCACAATTGTTTGATGTTTGATCCCATTCTAGCAAAGATAGATTTAAAATTCATTTTAAGTGTATTCTTTTCCATTATCAATGTGAATAGAGCCAATATGAGATTGTGCATCATTTTTAATCCATGCATGAAAGTTATTGAATGTTTGAAAAGAATCAAATTTGTTCCGCAATAAATAAACCCAACACATTTTGGTGTAGTCATCAATAAATGTCATCATATATTTATTTTCATTTGCAAAAGGAATAGGCATTGGGCCACATAAGTTTGAATGAATAAGTTCAATTTTTCTATGTTCTCTAGAATGTGAATCATGAACAGATTTTTTTTTGTGCTTTCCTAAGATACAAGCATGACATTTCTTAAGTTTCCTAGGAATTGTAGGAAAACCAGTAACACCACTTTTCTTCAACATACGAAGGTTTTAATCATTCAAGTTTCTAAATATAGCATTCCATAAAAGACTTGATGGAAATGTACCTTCACCATAATGACAACTGTATGAGAAGTTTTGCAGCTTCAGAAGTATTTCTTCTTCAATCCCCATAATAACAAGTGAGAGATCCGATGCTTTTTCTGAACTCAACCTTGCCATCAAACATATGAGTGGAGTGTCGTTGCTAGCAGATGTGGATCGAAGAAAACAAGTTTCACTAAACTCCAGGCAATATATAACATCATGAAGAAGAAAGTCTGGAAGACCAAGAAATTTGAGCTTAATTGTTCCAAGCCCTGATGGCTTGGGTTTTCAATTGTCTGCAAAGTATACTTCTCCATCAACATTGTCAGTAAATTCTTCGAAAAAATATTTTCTAAAATTCACGTGACAAGTTTCTCATGAATTAAGCAACCAATATTTTTTCCAAGAAGCAAGAAGCATTAAATAAGTCTTCAGTTACTATAATATTGCAATGTGGCACAACATAATGAGAGGATTTAGGTGCTTTAACTTTCCCTTTGCCATTGGTTTTACCTTTGGCTTCATTTCTTTCCTGCTCAATTCTATCCTAATGCAACATACATGTGGATGCATAATGTCCATCTCTATTGCAATGTATGAAATGAAGATCATACTTTTCTCCTTGGAACTGTCTGCCCTTCCTACCTCTTAAATTCCTTCTTCCTCTTCCTCTTCGGCCACCTTTTCCTCTAGAAGAATATTGTGCATGATTCTTCTCTTTGTGTGAAATATAGACATCATCTTCAGAAGACTGAGGAGTTGTCTTCTTCCCAAATTCCTTCTCTCTATGAGAAATTTTTTTCTCAAAGGAGTCAAAGGTAATCTCCTTGAGGTTTCCACATGCTTGAAATGACTCAAGATAGTTTGAATAAGTGGGATATAGTGGCTTGACATAAGATATGAGGGGAATGTCTATTTGAACATTAGTGGTTTTAATATCATGCATAATAGATCTTACTTTTGATGCTAAAGAAAGAGGGTCATCATTTCTCAACTCAATACTGAAAAATTTAATCATCAATTGGACAACTTCAAGTTCAGAGTGTGATTCATACAATTCCTTCAACTTTTGTAAGGCTTCAAAAGCATTTGAAAATGGTAAATATGGTGACTCACCTCTTCATTTAAAGATGCTGCAATCAAGGCATAGGCCTTGCTATTCTTATTTTCCCAAATGACAATCACATTACCTGAGGTTGGCTTTGCAGGTTCATTATCTCCTTCTACACAAATTCCTTTCCACAACTCATTGAAAATGAGAGTGTGTTTTATCTTTCGTGACCATTTAGGATAGTTCTCTTTTCCTAAGAGAACTACTCCAACAATATATATCAATGAATTCATTTTAAATGTGTACTATGTAAAAAATGTACTCTACTACCAATATACTGTAATAAATTGCACTTACGGTGGAAATATGTGTAAAAAATGCACTATGATATATCAAAACAGAGGTATATTTGGGAGAGGGAGTATTTGAAGAGGGAGTATGTGGGGGGGGGGGATTATTTGGGGTAGGAAGTATATGGGGGAGGGTATATGTATTAAGAGCGGTGATATAAATGGCACAACATTATATGTATTGTAATGTTAATTATGGGGAGGGTTCAATGAAATGGAGGGGCGAAGCAGCGTTATATATGGAGGAAGTGTTATATATGGAGGCATTAACCAAAAATGTTCAGGCCAATGTTATATATTTAAACCGCATGTATTAAAAACCAATGTATGGTGGATTCGAGTGGGAGAAAAATGGTATAGGGAGGAGGTAACCAGTGTGTATGATAGCATGGATATATTAGGAGGAAACAAACACAACCGATGACTATGTGGACAACGTAGGTATGGCAATGTTATATAAGGGGAGTGGGAGTGTAGGTATGACAACATTATATAACGGAAGTGAGAGCATTATGCCAACATTCAACATATGGCGAGGTTATATATTAAAAAATCATAATGTTAAAAAACAGGAGTGGTATTACAGCATGGGGGAGGTCACCATGTTTAACACAGAAGAAGTTATACTAACTATGTGGGAGGCAGTTGCATTGTTTAACACAGTGAGGAGGAGAGTTATATTAACACACTGAGGTGAGCATTATACATGATCTGTAGCGATGAGAGGAGGTATTAAAAACTTTAACGTAGAGTGTGTGACCAAATTTAACAAACAACGAAAAATATCATACCATATTTAAAAAATCAACGCATAAATGATTCACACCTTTATTCAAACTTCAATGTACTCAACACATTCTCCATAGTTTGATGTCTTGTACCAAACACAGAGCATACTCTGTCCACACTCACCGCACCAGCGTACATCAATCATAGATGACTTTCACTCCTTCCTTTATTCCACATAGAGGTTGCAGCAATGGAAAAGGTGGCAGTTCTAAAAAAAAAAGGCAAAACATAGGCTAGGAGGGAGTTATAATGGTAGAAAGGGAAGCCAAAAATGGAGTTGGCTCTGATACCATGTCAGGCCAAGAGGTAACTCCTCAAAATAAATTGTTTTTTGCATTAAGGTTTATCATATATATATACATAGAGGAAGAAACTCTTGGGCTTCATCTCCCAATGTCTCTTCATATTCCATCTCTCCTTATTTTCTATTTACACTATTTTACACATATTGACCCAATCCCAATGATTAGGTGTCAACAACAATATATGGTAAAATTTGAATAAGTTAATTATGAAATTCATTTGTTTCCTTTGATCTATGAGGTTGTGATGTTTTCAGGCCTTTGAACAAGGCCTTACCAATGAACCATTAGATGGGTATGAACTCACAATCAATACCTTAAGGTGAAGCAAGGAGTTTCAAAGTATAGTATATGATAAGCCATGGAAATTAGAACACGGAGTCCTAAATGCATGAAAGATAAAGGTGTGGAGTCTTGGATCTATAATAAAAGGATTAGGGTGAAATGTCCTAAATCCATAAAATATAAAGACATGGAGTCTTAGATTTATAATAAAATGATTAGGGCACGGAGCCCTAAATCCATTGAAGATAAAAACGTGCATTCTTGGATCTATAATAAAATGATTGGGATGTAGAGTCTTAAATGTTTAAAAGATCAAGGTATGGAATCCTGGATCCTTGGAGTAGATCAAGGCATGGAGTCCTCAATCTACAAAGGTGTGGATATTTATGCAATAGGGATGCGAAATCCATATTATTTGGAAGAAAAATACCACTCATGGGCAGCTCGGGGATGAATTTCCTTAATAAAAACTCATTTCTAACAATTTTGAAGAGACTTTCTAAAAATAGAAATTCATGTCTAGCATATCAAGTATGAATTTCCAAAAATACTAAATAACCTTCAATCAATGGATAAAGTATAGTTGAAGTAAATTTTGTTCTTGAGGGGGTTAGACCCAAGTTCAGAGTTAGTTTCACTAACGAACACAAGCCTTTATCAACAACCCTTTTAGCAACGATCTGCTCACGCACACCACAGTCTCACCCAAGGCGATATTGGGGGATGTTGGAATGAGGTTTCCACATCCAGAAGGATTATGGAATGTGGATCTTGACTTATTCTGACTCACTTATAGATATATTACTATGCTACACAATCTTACTTAGTATTATATCGAATCTGATCTATTCATACAAAAAGACTACTTTGCAGATCTAAAACTCTATTGATTGTGCATAAATCAATGGACCTTAACTATAATTAATTGTAACACCATTCATATATTAATTATAATATTATCTTTTACTGTGCAATAAAAAATTAAATAGTAATTGCATAAAGTAAAGTACATAATGTAAGTATGCAGGCCTGCCTTCAAAATCTTCTTTATTATCTTCAGATCTTCATAATTACAATCCTTCTTACCTTGCGCACACAGCTACAAGGGCCTACGCACAGAGTTGCAGACTTACCAAGGTCTCTATGCATGTAACTACAGGAGCCTTCCCATTCACTCTAACATAGAAAGAAATGACAATTACAGACCCAAAAACATCAAAACATATCCATCTTAATTCATTCTTATAGCACATATTTCATTAAATTTAGAAATATTTTATTACAAGGACAATGATTTGAATTGAGCCTTTTGGTTATTTTGAAATTCTAGATCCACCATTTAATTCCAAATTTAATGAAATATGTGTTTTATGACTTACTAAGACAACCCTTTAGATATCTTTTTCTCTTACAATGCCATGGTCTGCAAACCATGGGCAAAGCTCAAAACATACAAATTGACTCCATCCTTTTACAAAATAAGGGATTTGACCCACCCTAAAGCCCCTATGATGACTAAAACACTGTGTGAAGTGTGCTCCACTCCTCAAAATATAGGCTATTTACAAAAATTTGACAAAAATTTGATCTAGGGGGACCCTACCCAACAAACCCCCAACACAAAGATGTGACTTGTCCCGAGTCACTCAACTAGTATGTCCTGAATATTCACTTTGAGACCATTGTATGCTTCCTTCAAAGGTTTTGGTGTCTCTTCGCACTACGTGGCGGCCTGTCATACTTGCTATACCAGCTTCTCTATCGTAAGCCCTGTTGTCACCAGATTGATGGCTATTTGCATCTGCCTTAGGATATTGAGCTTGTTCTCCACTATCTGTGAGAGTTTAATGGCTTCATTGGCCCATGGATACGTCTATGCTGAAATGATCTACTCCTTTCATTACAGCTCATCGATTTGTCCCTGGAAAAAATTTCCCTCCTGGAGACGGGAAAACCATTTGTAGGTGCTAGGTTCTACATTGTCACTTTGATTTCATCAAAATGTTGCTACTTGTCATGGATCTCTACCTGTATATTTTATACATGTGGGTCCTCCTGCAGTGAAACCCATACCTCCATAGTTTCTTCAAATATTTGGCTACAGTCCTTGACTGTAGTAGCTATACTCTCCATAGTAGCCTTGATATCTGCTTTGCGCTGCTCGCAAACCTCTAGTGGAGTTTCAGATTGCAGCGTCATCTGCAACTCCGTGATCTGTATATCTAGCTCGAATTTGACTTTATCGACTTCTGCCTTTAACTATTTTATTGCTACTACAAGCTTCTAAAGTTTCTCTTTGGGTGTTGCCTCTATCTTGAATTCGATATCTCGTTGCAAGCATGGGTGATGGCATTTTCTAGCTATTGTGTGTGTGCAACTACCTCATCAAGATCCATGATAGCCTAATTCTTGTCCTTGAACATCTATCGGTCATTGTCTTTGACTTCTTTAATTACCAATAGAGTGAGCTTATCCGCACCTTTAGTTCATCAATGACTCCCTAATGTAACTCGTGTAATGTCTAAATGGGAGAACCACAAGATTGATACTCAGATTTTTCCAGTGCTACATGTGCTCTTGATCTTCAGTAGTCTCAAAATGTAGAGTGTCTCTTGGTAGTGGAATATCCTAGAGCTCAGATGTGATTAATGTCTATGTGATACCTACAATTGTCCTTGATGGTGTTGTGCTCACTTGAGCCATGCTCGCCTGGCCCATGCTTGCTTGAACCACGCTCGCTTAACCTGTAGTGCCTTAAGGCCTTGTTGGACCTTTGTCTAAACTGCTTTATATTGGTCTTCAATGTTCCCCCATATGTCCTATTTCATAGCTCAGGCTGTCTCTCCAATCTCGTCGATGTCCCCCTCAGTGAGGACCATCGGTTCTGTGCTAGTGTATTTGTCTAACTTGCGCTTCTTCTGCATGCTTCTAGCGCTTTATTTCCACCTTTTCACTATTAATGAGGAATCTACCTCCTCAGTGTCAACAAAATGGTCTTCACCACCCTGATTTATGCCTTTGGTGGCTTGTTCCTCTTGCTTGGCTTCGTACTATACCTCCAGCACTGTGTCCTTCTCTAGGTCAATTGTGACTTTCTTAGTCACCTTCTTTTTTCCCTTATTGGTTGGCTGCTTCTCGGCCCACACACCTTAAATATATTTCCTTGATATATTGGTTTCTGCTTATTCTATCTCTGCTCCTTCCATGGGTGGATTTAGCCAATCACTTGTCCAGTTGCTCAGCACTTGCACAATGTCTTCATCAGTGACCAAGAATTGCAGCTTGTACCATACCTCCTCTAGGTCCTTCTTGGCGCAAATGTGTAGATGGTGAAAGTCCACCTTGAAGTCTGCTATCTCTTTGTATTCTATAAATACAAATGGTGACAGCCTCAACCTCTAGCTGATCACGGTGTGCAAATCCATTTCAAAAAATACCCAGAACAATTTGTTCTCTGTAACATGGGTCGACTCCTTGGAAGCCCATAGTGAGGCATACCTCTGAGCGTCCCGGACGTTAGGGTCCATAGTGGGGAATTATGACTCCTTTGGTGTTCTCCATGTTGTCAATGCTGTAAATAGAAATAGCCACACATAATTTAATTTATTTCCCTCTTCTTGTGCCTCCCGGAAATCATCCAAAAATTCTTGGCACAAATACCCTGGCCCGTTAAACTAGACGCCCTTGTGGAACTATGTATCAAATGATACGACCAATGTGGGTACCTCATCTACCTGATACTTCCTCATTATTTTCCTATCCAAAATGTGTGTGGAAAAGCACATAGCATGATAATTAATGGATCTGATGACAAATCCCTAAGACTTCCTAACCAGATCATAATCCTTCTTCATCATCTCGGCTAGCCTTTTCTCCTGCGATTTTTTGACAAATGTATCAGTAGGGTTTGCTCCTTTGTAGGGAAGCACAGTTATTCTTCTAATCAACATATCATCAATGGGTATTTTCATCCCCAACCACAGACATCCATCATGCACCAACGCCAACAACTGTGGTACACAGATTGTGTTGATATTGCTACACCCAAAGTGCGAAATATATAGCATATTCAACATCACATCTTGTTGAATTCCTACAGCTCACTGCATCGGTTTGACCCTTGTTACTCCAGCTTCTCCGTAGTAAACTGATTGCAAGTACTTGTTGGGCTTGAACTCCAGATACTTGCTCCGATCGTTAATATCCCAATCCTCCATGCATATTTATGGAACCTTTGCCAACAACTCTCCCTAAATTGATACCTCATCTGGTAACAGTGGTGTAAAGACTTTGAATTTGATAGCATCTAGGTCCCTGGTAACCTTTGAGGTTGGATTTGTTGAAGCATATAGGGTGGCAACTTGAGGATCGATTCCACATCCTCTACATCGATATCTTATACTCCATTGACCACTTCTTCATCATCAGAATCTTGGGGCTCCATCGGCTTCATCTGTTTGTCCATCCTCTCCTTAGTTCTCTGCTCAGTGATTTTTCTTGGTGATTTCCTTACTGGAGGCTTCTTCTTGTGCACACTTGCGCCAACATTTTTCTTCCTTGGGGACCTCGGCCTGGTGACATGCGCTGGTGGTGTAGTATTCATGAGGAATACTAGCCCTCATCTAAGAAATTCTTGTTCAATATTGTCCCAATTCATGCAACAGAATGCTTGGCTCGCACTTAAGAAAAAATTCACCAATCGAAATTGTAGAAATTTCTCTATAGATCAGCTAGCTCTGATACCATGTAGAAATTATCATTGTAGATTAACCTGATAATGTAATACAACTAAAGAAAAATACTTAATCTACTTCTACAATTAAACTTGCGGAATCTTAATAGATTTGAGCAAGATCAAGTTGAACACATATAACTAGAAGAAGAATCAATGCACAAGAAACACAGAAGAATACTCAAGGGAAAGCCTCAGCTAAAGACTCCACTATCTGTATTATCATACAAGGTGGAAATACATCAAGATTACACAAAGATTTAGCTCCCACAGCTAGCCAGCTCTCAGTACAATCCTCCTGGATGCTCACAAGAAAACAAGGCTTCTCACAAACCTTCTCCTCTGCCCTCCAAGCCTCCTGTTTCCTTGCACCATTTCTGCTGGGTGATCCTACCGTTACCAAGTGTAACACTGATCATTCACACTAATCTCACACCTTGTAAAACTGTACAATCCTCAAGGAACCTTATCCCTTATGCATGGATGAGTTTCCTTTATAGGAAAACTCATGCAACTGATAGTACAATGTCCCTATCTTTAATCTCAACTTGGTCTTTCTCAGAATAGACATGCATGAGTTAATGATGAGAGAATCTCCAGTTATATGGAGTACACTAGTTAGATGCATGCATGCATTAACTGACTGAATTCACAATTAGTTCCTCAAATACTGTGAAACTAACCTAACTAGACTTAACTCAGTAAACTGAGCTAACTAATTACAACTCAAATACAACTCAACCTTATCTCCTTAATTTAAGAGATAACTGTTGCATGACTTCACAAAGACTGATAGCTTGAATTTATCCAACTAATTAACTCAAGTTTAATTAATTAATTATTTTTCAAGCAGCTAGTGAGACTAAATTCAAATTTTAATTCTAAATTTTAATTCAAGGACAAATTAAAATTGGAATATTCTGAATGCTATTTTTAGCATTTCTTGTTGCTATTCTCAACACTCCCTCTCAATAAGAAAGGAATTCAACTCGATTCTGATCCTAAACCTTTGGAATGTTCTACATGCAACACTTCTCACTAGTGTTGTTGCTCTAACAACTCTAGAAACAAAAAATATCCAACCTGAATTAGTATGATGCATTTGTCATCAAATTCTCTGACTGTTATTGCCTCTGTCGATTGAAAACTTTGCACTTCGGCTAACTCTACCTTTCTGCACTATTTTCAATCCTTCTCTGTGCTCTTTAGTATCTAACTACTCTAGACTCTGTCACTTTGATCTTTGACTGCATCAATCCCACTGATTCCTCTCGCTACTATGTACTTTGGGCTCTCGTAGCAAGGTATGATCCATGAGATAAAACTTCTCAATAAATCCTACCCAATTTTAGCCTTCTTGGGACTATCACTTCACATCATCCCACCTCACACCTGAAGGTATGGCTGCATGTGATCCCTCTGCCCACTTGGCTCAAAATTTACCCCTACTGGAGGTCTCTGCATGAGTGGATGCCTCCACTCGGTCTCCTCTCAGCATCTCCAATTGTGGCTCCTCCATAATTGTCTGAGACTTCTTCTAGGGCTGTATGTTGAGAGGTAATTTACTCTCCCTCTCAACCACCAAGTCTCTAACATTTGCCTTGCTCCTCAAGGATTTGCATGCATCTTGAACCTCAAGAGCATACAGGTTCTTGGCTAGCACACCAATTTGTTTCATATGTCCCACCGTCACAAAATTTTCGGGGAAAACAGCTGATTTTAAATCAGTGATATCTCCCTCATCCGAACTCCGATTCAGCCGATTTTTTTTCGAAATTGGTATTTTTCTGTAGGGAATCAAGATCTTCTATTTGTTTCTGAAATTTTTTCACAAAAATTTTCAGATATGCTGTGAAAACTCGTGACCCAAAACTCAAAACTTTGAAATCACCTCCAGTATATTGTTCACTTCTCCGATAAACTCAGCGCCAATAAACCTGATTTCGATACCATGTAGAAATTTCTCTATAGATTAGATAGCTCTGATACCATGTAGAAATTCTCACTATAGATTAACCTGATAATGCAATACAACTAAAGAAAAATACTTAATCTACTTCTACAATCAAACTTGTGGAAGCTTAATCGATTTGAGCAAGATCAAGCTGAACACATATAACCAGAAGAAGAATCAATGCACATGAAATATAGAAGAATACTAAGGGGAAAGCCTCAGCTAAAAACCCCATTATCTGTATTATCATACAAGGTGGAAATACATCAAGATTACACAAAGCTTTAGCTCCCACAGCTAGCCAGCTCTCAGTACAATCCTCCCGGATGCTCACAAGCAAACAAGGATTCTCACAAACCTTCTCCTCTGCACTTAAAGCCTCCTATTTCCTTGTGTTGTTTCTCCTGGGTGATCCTACTACTACCAAGTGTAACACTGATCACTCACATTGATCTCAAACCCTATAAAAATATGCAATCCTCAAGGAACCTTATTCCTTCTGCATGGATAAGTTTCCTTTATAGGAAAACTCATGCAACTGATAATACAATGTCTTGGTCTTTAACCTCAACTTGTTCTTTCTCAGAATAGATGTGCATGAGTTAATGATGAGAGAATCTTTAGTTATCTGGAGTACACTAGTTGGATGCATGCATGCATTAACTGAATGAACTCACAATTAGTTCCTCAAATAGTTTGGAACTAATCTAACTGGACTTAACTCAGTAAACTGAGCTAACTAATTACAACTCAACCTTATCTCCTTAATTTAAGGGATAACTGTTGCATGACTTCACAAAGACATCTAGCTTGAATTTCTCCAACTAATTAACTCAAGATGAATTAATTAATTATTTTTCAAGTAGCTGGTGAGACTAAATTCAAATTTTAATTCTCAATTTGAATTCAAGGAAAAATTAAAATTGGAATATTCTAAATGTTATTTTTAGCATTTCTTGTTGCTATTCTCAACAAAAATCTCAGTGAGAAAAGTGTTCAAATGTGGAGCAGATTGCCATATTTATAACTTTTTTGAATTTCAAACTCCATGATCTCCTTTAGATCCACCTCATAAATGCAAATTTGGAGGCATATTTTCCCATATATGCCCATTAATCGTCCCCTCACTCCTTCTAATGACAATTTCCCTATCAAATCAACTGTAGCAACCCCAATGGTCATATTCTAGATGAACTATGTCAGACCCTTCCCTGCAGCGCAGTTACTCCTTCTTCGTTGCAAATTCCTCCATATGCACCATCCTCCTGAATATCATACAACACTTCCTCCTCAACAAAGTCCTGCTTTGGCAAAGTAGTTTAAAGTCTTTCTTGTCCTTCCTTCCAACTTCCTGTAGCACTACGATGTTTCTCTATTCATATAGTCATTGTGAAATCCCAAGGATGAAATTGTCCCTGTAGATTTTCAACCTACTACCATTTACTCGCCCAGGAAAGAATTCTCCATTCAACTTCGCAAGTTGAATTGTGCCACCATCTGAGATATCCCTGATAATGTATGGTCCTAACCAATGCATTTTGAATTTTCCTAGGAAGCTTGCGAACTTACTATCATACAATAGAACAAAGTCTCCTTTCTTAAATGTTTTCTACTTAATATTCCAGCCTTGCCAGGCCTTTTCCTTGGCTTTCTGCACCTGTTGGTGAAATCCCGCAATAAAGCGATCTTCCTCGAGTGCGAGTATTTATTCCAATATCTCCTCCATAATGTCGTTTCCTGCCATGTCCTTGACTGTAGTGATTCTAAGTCTCGGTACTATGTATTCCAAAGCACCCAAAGCTATGCATGACACATCTACATGAACATGGAATTCCTTCCAATCTGCAAAGAGCAGGATCAGCAAAGTGACAATTTTTTCCTTTAAGATGTCGAGGCTCTTTTGACATTCATCATCTTAACAAAGTGCAGTGATCTGTGTGTAGGCATTTATGAACTTGTGATAATAACCAGTATGCCCTAGAGTCGCGCATAGCTACTTCACATTCTTTGGTGGATCTAGATTGATAATAACATCAATTTTTGTTGGGTCCGCCATCATCCCCTACTTGCAAACAACATTTCCAAATAATATTCCATATGTTACACAAAAAATACACTTTTTCAAGTTTAGAAATATTTTATATTTCCTGCAACTATCCAACATCAAGCGCAGGCTCGAAACATGCTTCTTTAACAGTCCAAAGACTGTCCATTCCTCAAAGTAAACCTCTATAAATTTGTGGATGAATTATTTAAACGTTTCAAAAACAACTCTGGAGAATATCGCAGGTGCGTTCTTCAACCTAAACAACATCATTGTATACTGAAACAATCCCCATTCAGTAGAAAAAGTGGTCTTACTCCTATCTTCCGGTGTGATCATAATCTGATGGTATCCTGAAAAACCATCTATAAAGGAGTTGGTATCCTGTCCTCCCACATTATTCAAAACTTCATTACTGAACGGTGTTGGGTAGGGTCATGTACGCATGTGTCGTTCAACTTTCTTAAATCGATACAAATCCTTATGTCACTCTTAGTCTTTTTCTCCTACACTACTATTGGGCTCACCCATTCAAATTCTTCCACAGGTCCAATTATTCCAGGTGCGACCATCTTCTCAAGCTCTCCCTTCACCTTCTCTTTGTATTTTGGGTTTAACCTATATGGTCATTGTTTTATAGGCTTCACATTTGGCTTCAAAGTGGTCCTCATTACGCCTAGAGTGCCTACAATGCCTTTTAACTCAGTGAACTTCATTGGAAACAACTCCTGGTACTCATGTAGTAATTCAATGACCTTCCCTACTGTATCATCATCCCAGTAATCTCCAATGCAAGCAAATTTGGGCTCCTACTCCAAGCCTATATGGACTTGCTTAGTCTTAATAGGTTGTGTTATGTCAGGTATCTCAACTTCTGATCCCATAACCTTGCATTGTCCTTCTGATTCAGGGATGTTAATTTTGCACAGATCTTCCTGGCCCTCTTTCACGATCATATTATATCATTCTATTGCATGTTGCAACTACACATTCAAATCAGGTTGTACCTGAGTGGTTGGTTCATTTGGTGTCCAGAAAATTCCTGCTCTAATTTCTTGAAGGGCATCATCGATACAATGAAAACCATCTTCGAAGCTAAAGGTCAATATTAAGCATTCCTTCAGATCATACCAGTTAGCAGTGCCATGGCGCGGTCCGTTTCAACATACCAATTCATCAGTATCACATCTAAGGTGTGGACAATTCATCACCCCCATGCCATAGTCTATCGGGGATCATCCTTACCATTATATTTTTCTGTGAGCCTTGTGTTTACATGACCAAACCTAATATTCATTAATTGATGACACTCCTTCCAATCTCCTATATTGTCTTGATGTGTTCCCCACCATCATGTAGGTGTAGACCTCAAAGCGATATCCAAGGCCTGGAATCATTGTTCTTCTGGTACATCCCTTTGAAAAACATTAAGAAATAAGTTGACTTCACCTATCCCATCATAGTAAGATAAATTACATACCTTTGTTGAGATGTATGAAGAGATTTTGTAAGTCCATTACAACATAGAGTAGAAACTTCATGCAACTGATTCTGCCAATTGTCCACTTCCTCATCAGAGTTTGAGAAACATGAACTATAATTTTCCTAGCTTATCCTCCCATCTGCAGTGGGGTTGATCCTATCCTCATCTCATGCAGTTATCCTACAAATATTATCAATATATTCATTGCCATATTAATCGTGGAGAGGATTTTTATACCACTTTCCTTGAGAGGGATCCAAAGGAACAATGACCATGGTACCATTATACTCGAATACCATACTTCTTCTTTTCATATTGATTATAGCATCCATATCAAAAGCCTAATCGAGTCCAAGTAAATCTGGATACATATTTCTATCATCCACAATATCATTGAATTCAAAGTCCGTTGCCATGCTTACTCCTTCAATGTCCACAACAACGCCATGCAATCAACCCATCAAGATGATTTTTTTTGTGATTGGTCATGCGTAGCTGAACCGATGACCATTGTAGATTTGGTTGCCCCATTAACACCCAGGTCTGCTTCAATAATACATTTGCATTTGATCCCAAGTCAAGAATTATTTGATCCATTTCAAATTCACATATTTGCGCAATTAATCACATCTCTTAGTCAGTTCTTTTCTTATTTCTACATACTTTGTTTAATGCACGTTGTTTAGGATGTGGATTTTCTTTACCAATGTAGTTGTCGATTATTTCATGTAATCCATACAACACCTTTTTTTCCCTTAGAAACTTCATACATGTCTGTAGAAAGGACTTTAGAAGGGTCAGATCAAGGTTCTTCATCACAGTAACCACTTCAGAATTATTTTTCCATGCTACTAGTTGCATCTGTATCTTCGATGTTGAAGTGCCTGGGTCCATAAACTCTTATTCGCTTCCATGAAGGTTTCTTTCTCCCTTTTAATATTGAACTTGTTGCACTTTTCTCTAGCCTTCCTGGCCCATGTATCCACCATAGGTTTTTTTCCGTTTGTTTTATGTTCTCCTGTAGTTGCACCACTTCATGTCACTATGTTACCACTTGGATCATCTTCACGCAGTTCAACCCTCATCATTTGCAAGTTCTGCGTAGGCTGATAATTCTTCTTTTCCTACATTTTAGCCATCAAAATAAGACAATCCTTTATTTCATAGTTGAACTATCTATAATACTTATAGGGAGGGGTAGTGGAGTTTTGACAATCCCATGCAAAATTTTCAGCTTTGCTGCAGTTGTAACATATAATCTAACCCTGACCATGTTCATCGCGACCTTTGTAGCCGCATCCTTGGCCCTAAAATCCGTTGCGGGCTGTAGGTGAACCATGATGTTCATGCGCAAGGCCTTTAGCTTGCATTTTGTATGCCATAGTTTTCTCTATCATCAAATCATAGCTGCGACAATTTCTTTCATCATGTCCTACAGACTGATAGAAGTTACAAAATAACTGCTTTGGTGACTGCACATACTTCTGTAACAAATAATAGTGGTTAGTTGGGTGTTGGCCTGCAATTCAGCAAATACTACACTAGACACTCGATCCAGTACTTGGTCTAACACTAGGTTCCAGCTTCAGAGGATTAGGACCTCCAACAGCCAAATACTCACGATAAACATGACACTGGTTCTTATAGTGACCTTCCACTTTACACTTTATGCACCAAAATTCTGAGTGCATATCAGGTCAAACTTATTTTCCCTTCTTCAAATCTTATATCTCCATATGTAAGCTCACTAACTTGGTCTTTACCTGTTGAACTCCTACGTTAGTATCCTGTACGGTGATGCTTCTAGCTTCATCGCAATTTCTAACGCCTCAGCTTGCAATGTGATCTTTTGTTGTGATAGCAGTAACCTGAGAAGTGCTAATAGCGTAACTATATACCACATTTTGTGCTTCTCATCAGAGATTTGAAAGTTGTCTTGTCCCAACAAAAATTTTAATCTCTGATCTAATTCCCAAGAAGTCTCGTTGCTTCTTGTTTAATATATTTTATCTCCATAATGAACTGCGATTGTGACTTTGGTTTCTTGAACTCTACGTTTAGTGCTTTCTTTGTATCATCTAGAAAAGTGGTTGGGTTTGTTGTATTGTAAATAATATACCATGACAATTCTCTTTCTTTGCAACATTGTGACAAGATGAGCTTTCTTCGTATCTTCATCAATGATTTGTTGCGCTTTCCATACAGCGTCCGTGACAAACCAAAATTGATCGGGATCCTTTGATTCATGACCCTTAAAAATAAGCATCTTTAATGTGTTAGCCATATTAAATGGGGGAAGTGAACGTGGAGGTAGAGGTGTAGGTTTATGAGGCGGAGGAGAAGGTGGAGGTGGAGTGGTCAGATGTGGAATCCTAGAAGTGCCTTGATTATCTTACTACAATGCAACTCTAGGTGTGCTATGGTTGCTCCTTTCTTCTTCACTTTTTGATTCACCCAATAAAAGACTATAAATCCTTTCAATGAAATTATCACGGTCTATTTTGAATCTCCTTATGCTCCACGTAGATCCAGCCTTGCTTCCTTTAAACATCAATCCGCTTACATGCATAATACGCCCTTCTCACATAACAACATCTCAATCCAGAGCTTTAATGAATTCAAATACTTACCTCGTTGCCCCTTGAAAAACTGGCGCTAAGCTTCACAGTAGGATTTCGATGTGTCAATCATGAATTCAATAATAAAGCCTTTGAAAACACTATCGATCCAGTAATCAACAACTCTTGTGATCTTATTTTCAGTCTCCTTGAGTCACTTAATCAGTTGTGTGGTCCACACAATAGGTTCATCGTGCTTCCAACAGGTCTAACTTTTAGCTAGTTTTGAAAGCCACTCATGCAGCTCATTAGTGAACGATGTGAAAAATATCTCATGTTGTTCTGTAAAGAATACCTTTGCAACCACCTTTCTATTGACAAGTGAAAATTTTTATTCTCTTGTGCTGCAAATTTATGTACCTTCCGATCAAACCAATCTTGAATCTATTTTCTGGTTGGATGCCACATCACATATCCCTTAGATAGATCCGAGTCCCAACAAAAAAACCATTTGCTAACTTGAGGGGGTTAGACCCAGGTTCAGAGTTAGCTGCGATAACCAACAAAACCATTTATCACCAGCCCTTTCAGCAATGATCTACTCGCGTAGATCGTAGTCTCACCCGAGGTGATATTGGGGGATGTTGGAACCAGGTTTCCACATCCAAAAGGATTAGCTACAAATCTATTAATGTGCTACACAATCTTACTTAATATTATACTGAATCTGATCTATTCATACAAAAAGACTACTTCGCAGATCTAAAACTCTATCTACTATGCATAAATCAATGGACCTTAATTGTAATTAACTGTAACAACATTCATATATTAATTATGATCTTATATTTTATTGCACAACACAAAAGTAAATAGTAATTGCATAAAGTAAAGTACAAAATGTAAGTACATAGGTCTGCCTTCAAAATATTCTTTATTATCTTCAGATCTTCATAATTACAATCGTTCTTACCCTATGGACATAGCTGCAGACTTACCAAGGTCTCCACTCACACATCTCCAGGAGCCTTCACATTCAGTCTAACACAGAAATATATGGAAATTAAAGACCCAAAAACATCAAAACATATCCATCTTAATTCATGCATATGACTTACTAGGACAACCTTTTACTTATCTTTTTCTCTTACAATACCATGGTTCGCAAACCATGGGTGGAGCTCAAAACATACAAATTGACTCCATCCTTTTACAAAATAAGGGTTTTCACCCACCCTAAAGCCCCTATGACTCCTAAAAACTACGTGTTAGTGCTTGAATCTGCCTTAGGCTGAAGGAAAGTGAGGTTCAAGGCAACATCAAACCAAGCTCAGCCTCGTAGCTAGCCCTACGAGGACAGGAGAGGGCTCTCTCCAAGTCACACTCAATGAATAAGTAAATGAAATGGCCTGAGATGACTTACAATGAACTATTTGTCTTAGGCTAGTAAGTGAAAATGAATATAAAGAGTGATTTTTATGAATGAATTTATTTCTGGGATGTTATGGGACCTCTAGACCTCAATGAACAGAGAACTTAACATAAAGGCATAGATTGTTTCGTGAGGCAAGGTAGGCGGAAAGCATAGCAATTTAGTTTTAAAATATGGCGGAATGGAGAGATTGATTAAGAAGGTGAAAAGGGCATAGGAGATGAATCCTTTTCAACAGAAGAATGAACACTATACATGAAGTTTTCCCCTAGGTAGAGCAATAAAATTGAATTCTACCTAATCTCATTCGAAAAACTTCACTAGAAATGAATATGAAATGGACTATGAAACATAACAAGATACATATGAAACATAAGAGACACACTTGCTACACTCACAACCACATGAATCTCATGAAATAGAGCTGCTGCCTCTCATTAATTCTCTGTAAAAATATACAATGTAAAGTTTCTTTCCCACAGTCCCCCAGAAGTTACAAGCCAAACAACCCAAATTGCCTTTGCAAATGGTTTGCATACAATATATAGAATGTGCCATGAAGAGATAGAACGCCCAAGGGTCACAAACTGAAGGTGGAGATCCAAACATCAGCTACAAGTGCAACTCCACAAATATGAAAAATGGCTTGGGTGACCCTTTGCCTTCCTTTGCCACTTGTATAACTGACCATATGAAGTGAAAATATTTATAAAACCGTCGTGCTCCTCCTCCTATGCATCGTGCTCTTTTCAAGGTGACTTTTGGAGGCCTTCCTGATGTCCACATTGAGTGCAAGATAGCTCATTGAAAATGTATTTGAGTCTAGTTTCCAACCCCACCAGTATTTTGCGATTTGGAGTTCATTTTCCTTGCCAAAAATCAAATCTCCCAAGACTGGTCGAACTGTGCCAAATGAGGCTGCCTCAAGGCAGAGTTCTGTTGCGGTCAACTTTTGAATGCCTTCCTCAACCAAAAATTAAGTTCACAATAGCTCATTGGAAATTTAGTTGAGTCTAACTTCCAACCCCACCAGAATTTTTCGATTTATAGTTCATTTGCCCTATCAAAAATCAAATCTCCCAAGACTGGTCGAACTGTGCCAAATGAGACTATCTAAAGGCAGAGTGCTGTTACAGTCAACTTTTGAATGCCTTCCTCAACTCAAAATTGAGCACATGATAGCTCATTGGAATGCTACTTGTCTCTAGTTATCGTTTGGATCATCAAGAAAGTCATTTGGCCAACCAAGCTAGTAGAAAATTTGATTTTCCTGAGGTCACTCCAGAAGTGCATCAATTTTCCCGAGACAATTGTATTTTTGGCATTCCTTCAAAACCATGACACCTGTGTAAAACATGAAGGAGGTTTTTCTTCCTTGGTCGGTTTTGGACAAAAACCTCTCTCAGTTTTCTCGAATTCATCTTTGATTGCTCAGAAACATCATTTGAGTGAAACATATCCCGATGTGTGGGACAAGGGATTTGCCGAAATGAAGCGAAATGAAGGGGATTGGGAGCTTCTAAATTCTTGAGGAAATTTTGGGAGGTATGGAGGGATGTTAGGAAGTAGGGGAAAGTGGAATCTCAGAAATTGAGTGATGGGAAGGGGTAAAAAAAAGGCAAAACACAAGCCCAACCATGGAAAATTGCCCGGTTGTAGCAAGAAACCAGGGTCTGTGCGAAAATGAGGAATTTGGGGGATATTAGTGATGGGAAGAGTTTGATAAGTTACATTATGGATAGGGAAAGGTGTATGAACATCAGGATACAAGTCTTTCTGATGATTTGACCATCCAAGAGAAATTAGCTTCAAAACCCTAGGAGAGGGAAATGAACCTTGCCTAGGCGCAACTGAAACATGAACAAGGTGTGAAATGACCCAATGGAACTTGACATGATGATGACAACCCTCTGAATGATGTTAGACTCAGCTGAATGGTGACATTAACTAACATCTGGACAACTTTGAAAGGAGCGAAAGAAAACCCTAGACCTAATGCATAGTGACCAAATTTTACTTGAAGACTCACTGAAATGATAAAATTTGACCTTAACATCTTAAAATCACTTGTGTAAGAGCATGTTTGATCACTGGAGGAAGGCTGCAAAGACTGACACTAACATTGGCTCCAATGGGGGATGGTAGCTCCTTGGAGGTGCCAAGAACTACAAATCTTTAGGTGAGCAGACAGTGCCTTTGTCCATTGGGCTATGGAGTCCATTATTCCAACATGACTCAATTTATTTACATGAAACTTGACTCAAACTGACTCAATGCAAATGACATGACTAAAAAAACTTGATTGAACTTAAGACTTAAAGCTTGGTGGTAGCACATGACCACCTTTATTTCTTACAAGACTATATATCATCAAACTATATCAAACTGCCAATGTAACCAATCAAGAAGATGGCTTCTTGACTGATTCTTCCAATCAGATCTTCTGGTCAACAATTGATCTTGGTAACTGGGCCTCCCAAAACATAATTGGCCATGATCTCCTTTATCATTGAATACTGCAATAATGACCTTCACTGCTGACTGTAACAAATTTGCCATTGGATCATGAAAAACATGAAGATTTACCTCATGTTGAAGAAACAAGATGTCTTTTTCTTTTGATTCTAATCTTCCTTTATAATGTACTTCAGAAAAAGTATGCTCCTGGTCCTCAAAAAATTCTGAACAAGCAGATGAGTGGATTTCCTCTTCAAAGAACACTTCAAAACATGAAACATATGAGGAAGAATCTGAAATGGAATCCATAATGGTCTGGTTGGCTATAGTTTGAGTATATTTCTGATCATCTTGACATGATATGATAGCCAAATTCTCATTACATTCATCACATTCATCAATCATGAGAAAAGCAACTTCGGATGATTCTTGAAACCCAACACTAACATTTTTATCATCTACCATAAATTCATCCAGAGAAAGCTTTTCACTTACTTGAACAAAGTTCTCATCTTGCTGTCCATGAGCTGACTGGATTACCTCTCCATGAAGGCTTTGTTCTGATGACATGAGAACATTTGGACCCAAAACTTTGTTCTCTTCTATGGACCAATCTGAAACGACACCTTTTCTTTCATCACTTTCAGCCATATGGAACTCTCCAACCTGATGATCTATTTCATGTAATTCATGTTGACTACCACGGCTGAGTATTTGACTCGATGGGCAGACTCACAACCTGTGAATTATTACACTGGTGTGACTACTGCGGTGTTCCTCTTTGAGTATGTACTGACACGATTTCGGTGTCCAAAGATTCTGATGAGTGATCATGGTATGCACTTTCTGAATGAGACGATCAGCGTGTCCATGGAGGAATTTTAGGTATATCACTAGAAGAACATGTATTATCACCCACAGGCTAATGGGATGGTGGAAGCATTCAGTAAGGTGATGGAGAACACGCTGACCAAGGTTTTCAATGCTCAGCGAAGTTATTGGGACCTATGGATACCCACAGTACTATGGGCCTATCAGACGACATGCAAAAAATTCACTCAACAGACACCCTTTACACTTGTACACGATGTTGAAGCAGTGATGCCCATGGAATACATTGTGCCTAGTCTACGCGTAGTGGCACTAATGGGTATGATGGATCGCGGGGTCCTGGAAGAGAGTCTCGTGTAGCTAGATGAGCTTGAGGAAGAGAGATTTCTAGCTTGATTTCACCAATAGGTCCAAAATCAGCGCAAAAAAGCATGGCATGATCGACACATTAAGTTGTGCACCTTTAAGGTAAATGATCTAGTTTTGTTATATGACAGAAAGTTTGATAAATTTCCTGGGGAAGTCTAGAATGCACTGCTTAGAGCCCTATGTCATTAAAGAAATTACTGATGGCAGAGCGGTTCATTTAGTTAAATTGAATGGAGATCCCTTCCCAGGAAAGGTGAATGGTAGCCGATTGAAGCCATACGTCGGTGGTCTGGCCATGTGACTATATGAGGGTAGCATAGTATTAGCACTCCAAGCAACTGAAAGGAGGCGCGAGACTATAAACTACACTACCCAGGTTGGGGAGTTGTGTGATTCGATGATTGTGCGAAGCAAAGAAGTGTCACATGGTTCGTGACAGTACACAGGGAGCTGCACTACCTAGGGAGAAATCGCGCAAGTTAACCAGAAAGTGACCGTTAAAGTCATTATTCATGATTTGACTGTAGAAATGCAGCCAAATGGAGTAGGCAGCCGACATTTAAGATGAAATTTATGGGTCAGGTCTGTGAAAATCTACCACCAATCTGGTATTAATGAAGCGAGTGTGGGTGGGGGAACAGTCAGATTTGAATTCAAAATGCCCTATGAATTTCAGGCAGCTACCAAGCGAAAAACAATTGGCATTTTGAGAATTGATTTGTTGAGATCTCAAGCGCACATGAACTGAAAATTCTTCAAAGCTTTGATAGAGAGTTCGGCGTTTGAACAATTACCAGAGGCGACATGAGAACTATTGAATAGCATCATGTCAACACCTGCAAAAGCTATGGACACCAAAGTAGGACACTCGATGAGGTTGTGCCAGAAGTTGTTCCAGTGGTTGCTGAAGTATTAGCGGAAGTTCCCAAATCACCATGGACACCTAGATCGAAGCCAACCCCAACCAAGGAGAGTGCAAAGGATAAAAAGGGCAAGCGGCCTGAAATACTAGTGCACACGTCACCGAGAAGAAACCCACCAAAGGACAAGCCCACCGCATAGAAAAGGGAAAATCCATCAATATGGAGCCGGAAGGAGGAAGAAATCGAAGACATCCCGATGGACGATGAGGACTTGGGGATAGACATGGAGGAAGTTGAAGTCCAGGGTGCTGACCCTATCATCCGGTTTCCTGAGAATGTCCCTCCGGGCAAGGGCAAGACCAAGGTGCCAAAGGACATTAACAAGAGAAAGGTCCACTTGCAAACCCCTCTACTGTTGAATGAGATTGTCTTTGAAGGACCGTGCTTGGGGCGGGTTCCTCTATTAAAGATCAAATACTGGGACTTAGTTGACCATGAGAAGTTCCCACACTTGGCGACCAAGCAACTAATGCACCACATTATTGATACAACCACTGGGATGACTGCATTGGAGCTATGGAAGTGGCTCAGGGGAGTAGACAAGGCAGGTCTTCTCAACCTGCTATGGGTGTCACACTACAACTGCACCCCCATTACAGTGTTGGTCATCAAGCAGCTACTATGCTTGGTGCACGATGGGTGTTTGTGGCTAGAGGGGTCAATACCCAACACTAACAGATTGATCCATAGGATTACATGGATGCCCTACACAAAAGTAAATCTAGCCATGATGTTTGGTAGAAAAGGTGGCGAGTAGGCCCTCATGAAGGCAATGAAGGAGAAATTTAAGCTTATGAAGAAGCCACACGAATATGTCATCTCAGGTATTAGTGACCCTGCCATAAAGGTGGCCATGCAGATTTTCATAGGAAAGGTGATGAGGAAGTGTCATGAAGATGAGGTGCCCGCACCTGGCGTCACGCTAGGATCCCAATGCGCCAAACGAGTCCAGTTCATTTGGGCGCACTATCTCTGCAGTGAGTTCCTTGCGAACTGTCGCGAGGCACATGAGCTCAGTAAGACTTTCCACTACACATGGCTCTTGTTGTCTATTGTTCTAATAGCATGGGAGCTTCCAGAAAATACTCAATTCCCCTTGGTTGCGCCAAACCTACCAAAAGCCGCAAAGTACACTTTGCTATGGAAGACAAAGGATATGCAGTGCATCAAAGATAGAAAGATCTTCTGGATCTTGATGGAGATGAACATCTGCATGGCTATCAATCGAAAACTATGGTTATCACCTATCATGTTTGCCAACCTACAAGGGTATGCAAATTTGAAGGCAGATTTTCACCATGTGTCAATCATGGTGCAGAAGGACCCTGCACAGACATGGTATGACTTGCCTTACTTAGCAACGGATGACACAATTGATGCTGTTCTTGATCATTGGCAGACAGAGTGGTGCACTACATTAGACTTGGTAGTGGGAGTGAGAAAGTCTATCGCACAACTCAAGAAGGAGGAGGCCAAGCTCAAGATGGTGCAGATAGCCGAGAAGATGAAGAAGGAGGTCGCTGACAAGGCTAAGCAGAGCACGATGCTACCCATCAGACAGATGGAACAAAGTGGGGCTCTGAAAAAGGTGGGAGGTCGCCTTCACCCGAGATAGAAGAAGATATGGACTAGCAAATAGAGCATCACGACGGGGACCCACAGGCAACATTCACCTACATCAAGTGTCCAAGGTAGTAAGATAAAGGAGGGTCGAGGAAGGAATCCAAGTCCACTAAGACGTCATTGGACCCAATCACCCTCACAGAGCATGATTTGCATGACATTAGAGACATGGTGTGAGATGTCACTACAAAGGCCCTATGGAAGTTTAAGCAGCAGCAACAACTAATATTGGGGCCATCCAGATAGGTCTACAGTAGCTGCAGACTCATGCATCACAGGCTGGCATGGTGTCCACCAGCCTCGCTATCGGCACTTCAAAAGTTGTCGATATGCTACGTGCGAAGGTCTCTAGCATGATAGTGTTGCCCAATGGAGCACTGACCAGAGAGAAGGAAGCTGACAGGCCCACTGTCAGCACCCTCAAGGGAGTGGGGTTGAATTTGGTAGCACTCCCTAGCGAGGCACTCCACTTATTGTAGGATGGAGTGATTACAGAGCTGAGGACTCGTGAGCACCACGCTCTATAGGTGATCAGAGAGCAAAGGATTAGCAATGAGTAGATGAACCTACAGCAAGACTCTGCCATTGTCGCCATGACTGAGGTAACCGACCAAAACAAGTGTATAATTCAGGTCATGGAGGAGGCATGCTGAATGGTCTCGGAGTTGGCCATTCCTGAGGAAGAACTGGTTGAGGTGTGCGTCTGCAAGCTTGCTATAGGGGTACGCGATGCTCACACAGAGATGGCTAGGATTCAGCTAGAGTTGAAACTACATATTACGAAATTGTAGTTGAAGGCCTGGCCTTTAACTCCACCAGAAGTAAAGGAGCAGCATGCAACTGCTGTCACAGAGCCAATAGCAGCGGTTGATAGTGCAGTAGCAAACTGCACACAACTTTTTGAATAGTCGTTCGAGGTCCTTACGAGCTTGCAAGAGGACCCTAATGTATAGGGGTTGGAGATAGAATTGTGAGAGCTGCAGCAACACTATGATGAAGTAAAAGGCACAGAGTGAACCATCGTGCTCAAGCAGAGACTGGAAAAGCTGCAGGAGGCCAAGCAGTTGAAAGAACAGGAAGATGCAGTGCAGGACAAGGAGGTAGCGTTGAAGGCACGATTGAAGCCCTGGTTGGATGAGGCTTATGTGGTCACAACCTATATTGAAGGAAATATTACGAATCTGCAAGCAACTCAGCAAAAGCTTCAGGCTGACAGTTCAGGAGCAGTGATCGAGAAGATGGTTGAAGAAGCGAAGCAAGTGGCTACACAGTGCATTGCCGAGGTTGCGGTCATACAGTTTGAGCTGGGAATTCTTCGCACAAAGATCTCAGTGACTAGAGGGTGAGTCATGATGTTTGTGTTGGGGGCTCATTGGGAATGAGATCCCCCAAGGATAGTTTTGGGGCTAAAATCCCATGTTTTGGAACAAGTTTTGTAATAAAGTTGTGAAGTCTCTGCATTTTGTGGTCACGGAGCATGAAGGTGTCATGAGTCATAAAGGGTTGTCTGCCCTGATATTGTAAAGTTTAAAGTCATCTGTAAAGATCTACCCATGGTCCGCGAACCATGGGATTGTATAGAAAGAGATAAGTAAGTAAGCTCTAAGTAGTCTTAAGTTTTGGTAGAAGGAGACAAGTCTTGGAGTCTTGGTAGAGAAGTCTAAGTTTTAGGTCTTATCGTAGGTAGAGGCTCTGCAACTGAGTGCACAGAGGCATAGGGTGGAAGTCCACAGCTTTGTGCATGGACCCTTGCAACTATGTGTGCAGGGAAAATAGATACTATAATAATCTGAAGATATCAATAAAGGAAAGTATTTTACAAATTATGTGTATTTATTTCATGTTAACGCATTTGGTTATATTTCGTTTTGGGTTTAATTTACAATGTTTATGTAATGCACGAACATATTATGTGATTATATTGGGTAAATGAATACAAGTAAGAAGACCAGATTACGCAGCACTAACTATGATTGTTTAGTAAGATAAGTAAAACACTTAAGATAACTTGGGAACATGTACACTACACTGTCATAGCAGCACGAAAGTACTTTGATCGCAGGCTAAGGCTGCACAAAGTTCGATCGTACTGCTTCGCGAAGGTACTGAAGGCTAGAATAAAGGGCTAGACTGATAGAGCTCTAGAACTTAACGACCTACATGAAAGCAGGAACCAAGGGTATAAACTGACATCAGGACCATCTCAGGCTGTGGAAACTTGGTTCCGGCATCCCCCCATACTGCTTCACGTGAGACTTCGGTTTGCTCTCTGTGGCCTGATGCTGAAAGGGCCAGTTGTGTAGGGATTTGTTTGGCTAACTAATGTTGAACTTGGGTCAGGCCCCACGTAGCCAACAACATGCTTTAAGTTCGCTTGTTTTTTCTTTTCATTGGTTGTTTGAGAAAATTGTTTGCAATTCTTGAGTAAAGAGGAGATTTCAGTTCTCTAAGATCTTTCTGATTTCTAGAATTTCTTGTATCTTCCTGACCAAATCACTCAAGTTGTTTCTGTCTCTAATTCACATTCGTCTTTTAATTTTTGGGATTATTAATGACTAGTGAGTTTGAATCTATTTCTTGTTGTTGGTCTTGAATTTGATACTTTTTTTCGGTTTCTAAAACTTGTAGTCTTTAAATATTTTGAAGAAAAAGAAAAACATTTGTTTTGTGTTTCTTTTGTTTAGTTTTTTACTTTTGAGTCTTTGACAAATTTTTGAATTATTTATTTAGGGATAAGATTATTTTTGCATTAGAAGTATTTATTTCTTGGGATTTGCTTCTTGTTTCTTGATAAATTTGCTTTTTCTTTTGAGTTCACATTTGCTTGTTTGTCAGCTTTACTTGAATCTTGCATTTACATTTTAGTGTGCATTAGGGTAAGTGGCATTCTAGACATAATTTATTTTTTCATTAGGTGTTGAATGTGTGAGGGCCTGAAAAGAAAAGGAAAAGAGTTCTGATTTCTTAGTTTTCTCGTAGAACCCGTGTAGAAATCACTTTCATTAAAGAAAAATAAGTGTTCCATTTTCATTTAGCCTAGGTTTTCTATTGATTTCTTTTGTGTCATAGCATCATAAGTTTCACTTCCGCTACCCTTTTCCTAAATAGCAACAAACTAAAATAAGTGCTTAATTAAAATGAACTAGACTTTTTATTTTTTTCATAGTAACATCGACTAATATACGGCATTAGGGCTCTGGAATAGGTGTGTGGAGAGTAAAATCTCTAAGGCCACTTGAAATGAAAGTATATAAGTTTACTAAAGAGTGGAAATTTAGTCTCGTTAAGCTATCCAAGAAATCTCTTCTAACACATGAGTTAAGCACGAGGGCGTGTGAAGATAAGGAAAGAGAGATACCCCCTCTCCTACTTGTTAAATCATGCAGCCACAACTGTTCCGCTCAACTGCTAATCATGAAATGGTGACCATAGTTTCCTTTCCTACAGACCACACAGGTGACTGTGGGGGGTAATGTTCGTGGTACCTGAGGCAGATGTTGCATCAGTTTCATAGTACTTCTGGAGGGTTCCCTTGTGAAGCTTGGGTACCTTCATTGGAAAATCCTATTATTTGGAGGTTATTGTAACTACTTATGATATCTTCTCTAGTAGGTTTGGGCCCTCCTAATCCCAAACTACCTTCAAGAGTCTGGTCGTAATCACCTAGAGTGGAAATACCTAGAAGTTGTTTGCTTGGTTGTATCTTTAGGATATTTTTAGTGCTATGTGATCCTAGCTTGCCATAGGTGTTTTGAGTCTTTAAAATCTCTTGATATATAAAATTGGCTAACCAACCAGCTAGTCAGTCTAGAAGGCTTTCTGGGCTTTCACCTGAAAGTGTTGAGCCTTAACCTAGAAGATGTAGGAGTAATTTTTCTAGTGCTTTTGAACCTATGTTAGCTAACACAACGAAGATAGATCCTTCTTCGAGGGCTCTCATTTCACTAGGTGAACCTAGTCTAGTCCATAATTTGAACGACAAATATCTTATGCTTGCTAGAGTACTCTTCTAGTCAGAAGACAAAGTAGAAATTTGAGATGTTTCAGAGCCTCCTAAGACTCCTACGAGACCTCTTCCTTATCATCTTCCTTATGTTATTTCATACATGGGTACTCTGACTCATAGATCGGCTAGCCCTATTCACTTTCCTTATTTCTTCTCAATGGCCAATATTAGTGGCTCTATCGATACTACTGGTGTACATACTCCTTCCTCAATTGCAGGAGGAGGTTCTATTCCTATATAAATTATTGCATCTAGTACGGTAGCTATGGCTCGACCTCCATCTCGATTCTGAGTGGGGGAACCCAACCTTTAGCTCCTTTCACAGGATATTATCCTTTTGGGATGTCGTCTACTAGGATTGTTTCTGTATATTCTACTTTACCCTCTCTTGCTTCTACAACTATGACTTCGATGTATACTGGTTCAATGCCTTTAAAAAATTTTCAATTTGGAAGTGGACACGTTTCTCCTTCCAATCCATCATTGAACTTAGGATTAATCCCTTTCTCTAGTCATGCTCAAAACATTAATCCTTTTCAAGGGAACCAAGGCTTGGAAAATCCTTCTGTGAGTGGTTTTAGGGCTTGAAATTTTTCCCGTTTATTTGGTCAAAAGGGAGTATGCCCTTCCCTACTTCTGCTACTTCACAAGTTTTTCCTCCTTTATCTAGTGCATGTAATCCATATTAGGGGCTTTCCCCTTAATATAATGTTCCTCTAGGAGGAAGTCTTCCTTTGGCAAGTAACCCTGCAATACGGAGTGGATACCCTCAGTAACGCCTTGGGCTACAAGGTTTTCCTTATGGTTCAAGTATTTCAATGAGTAAACTGTGGCAACCTAGTGCCACTCAAAATATAGGATACTCTTTTTTGAACATTAGAAATTCCACTTGGAATCCTCATGTTCCTCAAAACTTGCCATCCTCGCAATGCTTAATTTTTCCAACTCTTTCAAAGTTAACAAACGATCCAATCCATTATAGCTTGGTTTGGCCTCCAGTTTCTACTAAAATTCTGTCCGATATTCCTATATTTGAAGGGAATTCTAGTGAGGATTTGGTCGACCATATAACCACTTTCCATTTGTGGTGCTCCTCTAACTCCTTGATTGATGATTCAAATAGGTTGGGATTATTCCATCGCGCTTTAACTGGGAATGTGGCTAAATGGTACATTACATTAGGTGGGGGTACGTTTTATACTTTTGGTGATTTAGCCACAATGTTTCCAAACCATTTTTAGTTGCATGTCCGTTATGACTCCAAAACTGAGCTTCTGGACAATGTTGAGCAAGACAAGGCTACTCATATTTCTGACCACATTCAAGAGTGGTGTAGAAGGAAGAGAATTTTCAAGGCCTATATCCTTGATGAATTCCTTCTGGAATGGTTTTCGAAATAATTGCAACCAAAGATTTCTAAGGATGTGTCACTTTTTGGGTGTTCACCAAATAACAGACTATCATTAGAGCCCAACAATTAGATCTCATATACTCCTAGTCAAGGGTTCTTTATAACATTTTCTTGATGCTCCTAGGTCAAAAATTGACCTCACCAAATTGAAAGTTGTTCCCCATGCTGACGGTTTTATAAGGTCAATTGATAGCAATGCAGCTAATTTTATTAATCAATTACAACAGTTGTCTCTAAAATCTAATTTTGTAACACAAACAATTGCATATGTGTCTACTCCTTCTCAAATCCCAATGGAAATAAATAATCTGATGGGAAGAAGAAGGGATGTGGAAAGACAAAATATAAGGGAGGGAAAATAAATGTTAATAAACCAAGTGATGAAACTAATGAGGGAAAAAATGAATCTAAGAATAAGGTTAATTTCTCATGTAAGCTATGCAGTGGGGATCACCTTACCCATCATTGCCCCAAGATTCAGGACATTCAACACTTTTTAGATTAGCAAGGTTCTTCTAGTTCTTGGGAGTTTCTTACCAAACCCTCCCCCAAGGTCATAAATTATTTGCTGACATGAATACTAGTACTAGAACCCCTGTAGGGGGGAAATAGGACATGGGATCTAAATCAAATGTTTATATGGTTAAGTCTCATGTTGATATTTCATTGAGAGATCATGATTATGGAGAGGCCGAAATGTCTAAAGCTAAAACTATTTCTGATACCCCAAAACCTCTACATATTGAGAGGTATGCAGTAGAACCTATACCTCGGATGTCGAAACGCTCCTAAAAATGTTCAACCTATAATCCCAATGTGAGGGTTGCTCAGAACTACTCTATTGTTGAATATTTATCTCAAATCCCCTATGAGATGTCCACATTAGAGGTACTCTAATCGCGTCCTGCATAAAGGAGTGTTTTTATCACTGCGATTGGAGCAGTAGACCCAAATAATTCTATGGTAGTCACATTTGATATGTCAAATGTTAATACTAGACTCCCTCATCACATGAATTTCCAGATTAAATCTACATATCGGAAGAAGATTATCTTTCGACTTTAGTTGATGAAGGAGCTTCCACATGCGTCATGTCTATGTAATGTTGGAAGGCTATTGGGTCACCTGAATTTTTTCCCTCTCCCACTCTCTTAACCACATTCGATGGCCATTCTCATAGGCCTCATGGGATTATACCTTCCTTCCCTATTTTTGTAGGGAGAAAGGTCGCTAATGTGGAAGTAGATATAGTAGATGCTAATCTCAATTACAATGTTCTATTGGGTCGCAATTAGGTTTATGAAATGCATTCCGTTGTCTCATATTTATTTCACATCCTATGCCTCCCCCATGAAGGGAGAATTGTCATGCTTGATCAGTTAGCTTATTATCATAATGATCCCAATGCATCTGTTGACTCTACTTCTCCCTTGGTAAAGAATACCAAGCAGCCTATTATGAATCTAGGAGTTGGAATGTATTATTCTTTGATGGGAACTTTTGATCTTCCATCTTTATTATTCATGTCAATGCCATTTCACCTTCCACGATCGTTCCTTAACATGGTTCTTTTAGAAATCATTATTTTTATGATGCTTGGCCTTTGCACCCTCCTACTTCCACATTAGAAGAGGGGTAATTAGGTGGAATGGATTATCCAATATGTACAACCGAAATTGCGTATCAATCTATTATGAATTCTATAGGTTTTGATCCCAACCCTCTCCCATCGGAGGATGAATATGGGGATGTGGCTCTAGTCTAGATAGTTGATTATTCTTTGACTATGGATTTCCTTGATATTGTTTTACCATCTGAGGAGGCAATTCTAGAAGCAATGACTAGTGTAGAAAGACCATGGGATGACTTGCATCATCAGTCATATTTTCTCCCTAACTTGCATGAGGTTGAATCAAACTTGTCTAGTCCTTCCTCTAGTGGAAATGTTCATAACCCTTTGGCTCCATCACATATTTATGCCGAAGGTAACATGTCTAGTATTCCGGAAACTGTTCTGGTGAACATTACTAGGAATCCTAATGTTATCTTCATTGGAGCAGATTGTTACCCAGAAGAATATCTCAAGAAATATTATGCCTAAGCTCTTACCTAGCATTTCCTTTTTTTATAAATATTGTACATAGTCTTTTATTTCTGTTTATAGGTCTGGTGGTGATGATGATATTTTTGGTCTCCTTTGCTAGGTTTCGATGAGTGATTTGGTGTATCTAAGATTCGTTGATGGCGTTAGTAGACATAGAATTTAGCTTCCACCGCTTGGGTAATATATTATCCATTTGGTCATTTGTTAGTCTCAAGAGGCATATGTATTAGTCCTTCTTCTAATAATATGGTTGAATACAATGTCGTCATTAATTTACTATCTAAAGTAATATTTTATGGTATTGAATCATTAGTGGTTTATTTGGATTCAAAACTAGTTGTGCCTCAACTAAATAACATTTATCACATGACGGATCCTTGATTACATCTCTAATTTCTAAGAGTGATATTATTGCAAAGGTCATTTACTTTTATTACTGTCATTCATATTGCACGACCAGATAATGCATTTGCTGATTTTATATCTAAGCAAGCATTGGATTGGCATATTAATTATTCATCACATTAAAATAAAAAATATGACAAAATCATTTGTATATATTATCAAATCATCACGAAGTCTCTGTATATAGATAAATAGAGTATGTCAAAATATTACAAAATGTGGGAAAAAGTCCTACAAAGTTAGGGCTTAAGCCTGATCATGTCCATATATCAAAAAGTCAGTCATCTAAAAATCTAAGTTTATGGGCCCTACCTTAGATGAGCATCTTAGAAGAAGACGATGCAATTTTCCACTCGCCGAAAGAGCCAAATGCACTCTCATGGTACTCCAACCACTCGTCTTTGTAAAACCTCAGGGAGATCCTTTACTTCTTCCATGGGAACCTAATGAGTCAGACTCTACAAGTTCCTCTGAACAATGTGAAGAACTCTCTCAAAGTAAGTTGTTGCTCTCTCAGTGTTTCTATTATGATGCTTGTTCCTTGGTAGAACCTCAGCTCTCACTGGTCCAACATTTGTGTCATGATAATTTAATCTTGTAAGATTTTTTTTTCACGGAAAAATATTTTGAATTTCTTGAGATTACATTTTAAAAATCCAAAAAAAATTGAATAAGTTAAAATATTTTTTTTACCAATGTTGCCCCATGCAGCTCCAAGTGGAAGTGCTAGCTTTGGGTCCTCTCAAAATTCCATGCTTGCATAGGGGTAATAATTTATCATGATGACTTTTTTCTCCCACCAGTGGAATAACTTGTCATCAAAGGCCGCCTAAGTGATTTCACCTCCACCAAGTCGCTTCATCAGATCTACCCAATAGCCATCCTGGTATCACTAGGACTGTTGATGGCAGTGGCTACTTTGGGTCATAATGCCAGAATCCGATCAAAGAAGAATGTACAAAGGATGCTACCGTATCCAAAGTTATTCTTCTTACCATGTCTAACAGAAGTCAATTTTTTCTTCTTTCTTCTCAAGAGTGTTGTACACCGATCATAGACAATCAATCTTAGGCATTCTACTGCCAAGATGATGAAGCCTAGTGCAGTGAGGCTAAACCTGCAAATCTAGAAATAGTAAAGAGGATGATTGATTTGTAAATTTTTTATTACCTTGGTTGGAACCTGTGATCCAACCTTTCTAGCAAATGGTGCACGGTATATGAAAATATATAATCTTCAATGTTAAGGTCTCCACGGGCCCTTCATTTCATATCAATTGCTTCACCCCTTCGGGAAATCCCTGTTATGAAGTAAATGTCCTCTACTTCAATCTATAAAGGAATATGATCTATCGTGAACATTCCCTGCTCTGCATCCCAATAATGAACTAACATCTCTAGCAATCGATTTTGTGTCATCATGTTGGGAATCATGGAGAATTTATGAAACCTGCAATTTTTTAATGCATCCAGTGATTCTTGATCCTATATAATTGCATTATCAACATTTGTATGCTCTCTTTCTCTCCAAATGATTGAAGCAAAATTGAAAGATTTTATCCATTAGAAATTAAGATTTTCATTTTTCTCTGCATGTACTTGACTTTTTTAAAGAACAGTTGCATATGTACACATCATTTCCTCTAAAAACTCAGGTATATGGATTTCTATACACGGTTTTCAAGATATCTACCTCCATACACATCGATGATCATATAAAATTAAAAATCTCTTCATAAAATATGTTTAAAATCTTGAAATTTTGGATCAATTGAATGAGTTTAAGGATTAGAATGAACTGGAGACTGTAGATGCTCAAGTCGTTGGTGGATTTGATCAGTTTGGTTTGCCCAAATTTTCTCCAAGATCCCTCTCCTCAAAACTTGAATGGTAAAAATGAGTTTGGGTAGGTTTAAAAAGTCCTTTTATAGCCAAATTTTTGACAAACCACTCTTCTAAATTTCTAAATTTTTATTTTTATAATTTTATAAAATTTTGGAATTTTTCCTGAAGTGTTGGGAAAGGTTATTTTTCAGGGTAATGAATATTTAGTGATGTTTTTCGACTAATTCAACTCCACGATATCTGATCTATGATGGCAGGTATCATTTTTTTAAATGGCATATAGGTTAATATTTTTAACCACTTTAACTTGTCATCTTATAAAGTCGTAACATATTGGTAGGGTGTTTCCTTCCATGGACTTCCTAGTTATATCCTTGCTGGCATATGTTACCCATGATGCAAGTATTGTTTAGGCTCAAGAGTCCTCTTTATTCTCGCCATGACTTTACGTTGAAACCACATTCTTCTTCTTCTTCTTCGGTATTTTCTGGTTTTATATCCTAGAGGCTCCCACGTGTTAACTTGTACTATTGCATTGCATTTTGACTACTTGTACCTCTTTTGGCCTTAATCTGACTTCATTTGGACTCATGTATAAGACACTTTTGACCATGAACTTTTGTAAGTTCAAACCATGCATTCATTAGACTTTATGACTTGACACCTACTTTTCTTTGGAAAGAACATTCCCCTGAGTGTCGATGACCAATGTCTTCCACCTTGCATTGAGCATAGGATTATTCCAGTCCTAGGAACTAATGCACTTTCCCTTGACACTCGTTCTCTCCATTGTACTATAGGCATTCTTTTATTCCTTTTCAGGCTTTAAATATGAAAAAGACAAAAAAATCAAATATTCCAAAAATGTAGGAACGAGATAGTTTCTTCATCATTTGACAACAACTAGAGTCAGTCATGTCGCCTTGAAAAAAGTGCTTAAAATAAGTCTCTCCTCCATTTGGATGGGACTTAGCCTAGATTTAGGGAAGTCGTAACCTTGTTAGTGAGTCATTCCTCCTCTATTTGGTTATCTCTTCCAATCAGATGGAGAGTTTGTTAATGCCTCTTGCATTGCAAACTTATACAAATTTATTTGATGTTGCCATAAAGTCACATTGATTTGTGCTTTTGTTAAAGAGAAGTAAACCTATTTTCAGTCATTCCACAGTGTCTCTTTACTCATTTATGTTGGCCAAACCCAGTCTATCAAGTTATTTTCAGTATCACATCAGGTATTTGGTCCTTCACTCGTGCTAGTTAAGGAGGTCCCTATTGACTTCTTAATGGTGGGTTTTCTCTTATCGACTTCAACAAATTTATCTAAGAGTAGACCTAGAGTCGTATCCTAGCCCTATTTACATCATTGATACGTGACCTTGTGCTCAACATCGATCAATATCATGGGTTTTTGACTGAGTGGTTTCCCTTGTCTTTGATGGCAGCTTACATTATCACACATTGGGATTTGTGTAGTACCCTAGTTTCCATTTGACCCTATTGGTGGATTCCTCGCCTTTGTGTCAATTTTCGTTATTGGTTAGTTTAGAGGATTTCTATCATGTTCTATCCACATATTTTGTACACTAGAAATGTACTTGAGAAAAGTTACTTCATCTCTCTTCATTTGAGTTCTTCCAAATTATTGGCTTGTAGGTTAGACTCACACTAATTTATGTGGGATGCCTTAATGCCTTCCTTCCAATAGATCTTTTCCCATAGACTCCAACTCATTTCTCTGGAAATAAGGTCCTGGGTCCCTTTGTCAGTGCCTTAGGGTTTGCAATCATTATTGGCAGACTCCTTCACTATCGACAATGAGAATACGTCAGCATCTCCTGATAGATAGATTCTTTCAAGTGTTTGACTTCAATACATTTATTCTCACTTGTTAGATTATACTAGGGTACCTTGACACTCATTATCATTATTGGTGAGTTTCCTTGCATTTTTTAATGGTATACATCAACGACCAGTAATCAAATGATTTCTCACATGATTGACTTCATCTCATTTATTACCATAGTGTAGAAATGTACCATTTGTGGTCAGTGAATACCTCAGGTTGTGTCAACATTTTGGTTCACTTAACAACTCCTTCATTTTTCTACCAATGACACCTTCCACCCTTATATGTTGCAATCCTTCACAGCAACATCCTATATGCTAGCATTCAAGTTTATGCAGTACCATTATTCCACCTTTATGAATTGCTACTTTTATGAGGACCAGTTATGTAGCATCATTGACCAGATATTCTTCTATATGTGATATTGAGAGATATCTCTGCTACGTTATTTTGCGGCTATGATTTGATGATGCACTATGTACTATACAACTCCTTATGTTCACTTATGTATACATTACATATCCACTTTACAGTTGATTAGTGAACATAATTTATTACTTCTGAGCATGGGTATGCCCACCTCAGACATGAGTTTTCTTTTTGACTTCTTCCACAGGTATTTGATCAACTAGAATCTAGTAATCTCCTCCTAAGTTTTCGGATCACTCCTCTCTCTATACTTAATATATTTTGGCCATCATGTACTCCTTCTGACTTCATATATTAAAGGGTATCTGTTATAGCATCATTTAGCACTCCTGTAAACTTGATGCTCTTGTATGGCCTTGTGCAACCTTTTCCCACACTGACTTGATATTATATTAAAAAAATATTTTAAATTCCATATGTGACTCTGACCATTCAAAATCACGTACATACATGGGTTCTATAACTTCATACCTATGTATATCCTTTAAAATATGAAAAAATAAAATCATATGTTATTTTTCAGGTAGGTTCATAGGTTTTACTGAGAGCCCACCTACAGGAGCCCATAACACAGCTGAATTAACTAATTTTTAGTGGTATGTATTAACACCTTTGGTAGGCCTAAGAGACAAAAGAGAAGGCTATCGAAATTATGCCCATTTTTGTCCTAGATCAAGTTTGATTTTCCCATGCCTCCTACACTCTCAGTCTCTATGGAAACCTTGGTTTCCATTGCAAAGATGTTCATCATCTTTATAACATCTCCTTGCATATGTTAGAGAGGTTGTCTTTGTGGCTCAGGCTAGATGGATATAGAGGAAGGATTTTTCTATTCTTTGGCTTGGATCAAGTTGTACCTTTCCTATACCTATTTATTATTATCAATAAAGAAGCTCATGTCTTGTTCTTGATATGTTATTTTATCATGAATAGAAATTTGTATGTTTATGTATGATGATATAACATATCGTTTATGTATTCACATTGAATTATATATCATGTATATGTTTCTCTAAATTGATTTTCATGGCTGCTTGACTCTGGAGGAAGCAAAGGGTTTGGACCCTATGAGAACTTCATCAAATGTACCTTCTAGTATGTTTCCAAGTCCACATTTAATAAGTCACATGTTTGGCATGTTTTCTTGACTAATTCTTGTTGATTATATTGTTTTTCTCTATTGAGGTTGTCAACCCTTACCTTAGGGAACTTTTCCCGCCAACAAGGAGTTTTGAGACCAACTATCATTTGTTGGGGCAATGCCTCAACCCATGGATCTACTGTGATTGGAACTCAATAGTGTATCAGACAATTGGTAGGTATTTGTCCAAAGCATATTGGGAAGAGATAGGCTACCAGAGTGGGATAGGATGTGGGCTGATTTGTAGTAGGAGGAGTTGATGAAAGCTCTGTTAAAGAGCCCCATTAGTGGAAACAACAACAATGGATCGAAGGTGGTGAAGGAGGAGGAGAATGTGACCCTCACATCAAAGGGTCCCAGTCAGGGGCAGGGGGAGTAGAGAAAGAAGAAGAATGACTTGTCAAAGGTCAAATGCTTCAGGTGTGGTGATATTGGTCACTATAATACCTAGTGTCCTCTCAGGAAGAAGGACAAGGAGGAGAAGCAGGACCAACAGGGATCTTTAGTAGAGATTGACATGTTTTCCTCCAAGTTGGAGGAAGACTTTGCCATGTTTGCAGATATACTCCCAGGAGTAAGGTGGGAAGATTTAGTACTATATTCCTAGATAAATATAGATATTTGGTAGGGTCCTTGAGGAGTCCATGTCATGGATCAATACCTTGCTATAGGGGCCCACAGTGTTCAGTAGCAGGATGGATCAGTGGAAAGTGATGCAGTCAGTACCAGAGTGACAATTGTAGATACTAGTAGAAGTTAGATGTTGTGGAGCGTAGTTTAGAATTAATAGAAATGTAAGTTCTTCAATGGAGAGTATAGTAGCTAGTAGCAGTCAAAGACTCGGGTGATAGATGCACCATTACGAACATATTTGATTCAGTAGTTTGGATGCTTCTTAGCTGCAGTAGTTGTAGTTGCAGCGACAACAAATGGGAGGAAGTTGTAGTGCAGATGCAGAGTTGGTGATAGTATGGAAGTGTAAGCAATAAGAGAGATGTAGTACTTTGGTTCAACTATAATCAGTTGCAGATGAATTAGAGTTAACACTGTGGGTGATGGGAAGTGACTAAGGAAATAAGGAAATGATTAAGGGAATAATGCAGTGTGTGAGGAAAAATCACAATGACTAAGGGAACAACATTGTGACTGAGGAAGAAGTGCAATCGTTTCCAATAGAGTTCCAGCTAGACATCAACATCGTGACATGAGATAATACAATGACAAAGTGTTGTGGTAGGGTGTGCAACACTAGAATACATTCCTTGCTAAGAGGGAGTGTTAGTTTTTGTAGCATCAGATGTGTTATAGGCATGGAATTTGGTGGAGAGGCTAGAATACATGAGATCTGCAAAACCCAGAAATATTTTATGGAAATTCTACCTAGAAGTGTCTCAATTAGATTATTAATCAATTTTTAAATATTTCCTAGGCATAAACTTAGGGAATATGATTAATTAATCAATATTAATTTAGATAAGGCGAGAATCATCTAGAAATTCACATGGATCGATCCATAAATTATCCTAGCCATTGATTAGGTTTTAATCTTAGCAATTGGTGCTTCAATAATGGATTATAAGAATAGATCGATGTGGTGATGGAGAAGACACTTGAGTAGTTTGATTTGCTTGGTAGATCGATTTCTTGAGTAGCAACAATCAGTTGTTGGAGAGTGAGCCAAAAATAAAAGTAGTGAGTGAGGAGTAGGAACATTGATCAAGAGGAAATTTTTCCATATCTGAAGAGGCAACAACAAGAGCACTGAGTTATTCCCAGTGAGGTAGAGCAAAGGATTTTGTGGTAGCTTCAATGAGGGTAGTTCAATTTGCTGGGGAGAAAATTCATTCTTAATTCCAGTGGCCTGGTAGAGGTTCAAGAGGGTCGAAGAGACAATTTTCTCAGTAGCAGGAGGCAGAACGACTTCATTAAAAATTAGTCATAAGCTTGACATCATAAAGACTACGTAGTGCAATGTAGAAGCTGATGTAAAGGCTTTAGGTGACTGAGTTCTCTGTAATAAGGTTGTGTCAGGATTACTTGAAAAGGAAGGGTAATTCCCTTCAAAAAAATTTCCCAATTTGTCTTGCTATGAATTTCTAGTTTCAGGAATCTAGATTGTATTTAGATTTTCATTGTTGCATAATAATAAAAAACCTCACTACTACACTGGTTTTCCCAAATTGGGTTTTTTCAGGAACATTTGTCCAAAAATAATTATCTCATATTATATATGTGTGTGCTAGCATTTCTTATTTTCCTTCACATTATTTTTCTACAGTATTTTATTTGTGAAGGTTGCAGTGTGTTTATTTCGATATTTGTTGCAACAGATAAATTGTTAAATTAATTAACAATTAGGAGAAATAATACCAGTTGCTGCAATAGGATTCTATATTGTAATTTTCATAGAATTCACATAGTACTATATATCTAGGAGTTATAGAGACCCTCAGGTTCTTCTCCAAACTCGTCAAGCTACACAATGGGTAATTATACCTAATTGATTTCCATACAAGCTCTAGCATTACTCAACACAAGCAAGGAGAATTGAGCCAAAAAATTCCACTAAGGAATTCACAAAAATTTACTAAACCACATGGGTCAATAAATATCCAAACTCACTTACGCTTAATTATATAGCATAAGCCAACAATGCATTAGCAATAGCCCAACAATGAACCATGGATGAACCAACAGTGAACTAGAGGTGAACCATTAATGAAGCAGGGGTGAAACAATAGGGCACTAGAAAATAATGATGGTAAAATGAGCATGGAATGATAGTAAGAATGATTGGAAACATGTATGCATGAGTTATTTTCTCCAAGTGTCACATCAATAACTCACCCCACCACTTTGAAACTCACATAGACTGATTTCCCCTTACTTTTTAGACTTATGCTTATGTCATGTCTTCATAAATTTTGGACATGTTCATAAAGTCACTTTTGTAATATAATTTTTTTTTAAGTCTCAAGAACCATGTCATGGTTCCACCCCTTCACCTTTCCCTCTTGTGTAGTCCTAAATCCCCATCTCTTGTGTTTTAATGGTTTGTGGTAGTGGTGTGTTTTATTAACTTGGGCGTGCCTTACATATTACATCACTAGGATTGATATCAGTAATTGCATAGGAATTATATCCACCAAAGGTAAAAACATAGAGTTGTAAGCCCCTAAACAAGTATATACACATGGACACATAGAACCAACTCAAACTAGCTCAATATCCTAATATGAATATGCATAAATACAAAATAAGTGTCATTCTAGGGGTGCTTTATAAGTGTTAAATATGCTAATGAGGTCATGTATTTTAGTTAAGTTATGGCGACTCAAGGTAAAACAATTCAACACAAAATTAACCTTCATATGAAAAGAAAGATGTATTAATGCCAATAATGGGCAAGTTGAGCATGATGATATCATTAAAGTAGGTCACATCATGATACCTCCAAGAGGGTAGGCATATGAAATTACTAAAGTGTGAAATACATGAACTATATATTGTTGATTAAGTTGTTATTCTTTGCATTTAATCCATATCTAATTTTAGGACCTACTTTTAACATTTTTCTTAGCAAAAGAAATAGGAATATCTGTATTCATATGCTAAGATTAAAATATATACTTTAGGAGTTTCTTTTTCATATGCTAACATTAATTTTAAAAAGGAATAAACAAATATGTTTTTCCACTCTTGCCTTTGTTATGATTTTACTGGTTAATGAAATGTTCAAACTGTGATTTCTCACACAAGTTCTATAGGATTCTACATTATTGGATTTCTTCTTCCTTATCCAATGCTAATAAAATTCTAATGAAGTATTTAAATATTTCAGTGGAAATGTGATTGGGAAGAAGAATATGAGGAATTTTTTTTATAATTATCTGGCCTTTGGTGAAAACATTGAGATGGTATAGATTCCAAAATATAACATACCACATAGATACAAATTCCATGCCATCTTATAAATTTGTATGGTTAAATGGAGCCACATGTGACAAATGTGAAGGTTCAACAATCATGATATTGAAGTAATAACCTATGTGAAAACTTAGAAACCATGCACAATAAGCCAAGTAACTCATACATGATATCTAAGAGAAATAATTAATAAAAAAATACATATGGAAACATTAAGTTGATGGGTTACCTATCCATGAGTGCACAACGGGTTAATCAAATTTGTGCATTGTTAAGCCAAACCATTAAATTCCCTTCAAATACCAAATGTGCTAGAAGGAAATCTTCGAACAAAAGATGATTATTCCAAATAGGAATAAAAATATGCATCATCTAACCCAAAAGCATCAGTGTTTGTATCATGTAATTTTCCATTATAAATGACAAGCCAAATTATATAAACTAAAACTTACCCATATGTAAGCAATATAAGGCTAAAAGCCATAAAAATCCAAGTGAAACATGCCTAGTATGGTCATTAAGTGGATTAAAAACCTTATGCAATAAGAGTGGCAACAATATTTTTAGTTTAAAGGTAGACATCGAGCAAGAAATAGTGTCTTTTCCCTAAGATACATAGTCCAGGTGGTGAATAGAACTTGAAATTTAGATGAAAAATATGTGATAAACTCTTCAAATAACATGTATTATGAGCCATAAATATATTTTCTATTTAAGTAATATGCATGTGAAATGCTCAAGAGAGACACAATAACACATCCAATAACTTATTGCAACCATATGATTTGTTTAAAAGAATATAATCAATAGGAACAAACTTTGATGGAATGAACAACTCCTTATTACATCAAGATCCATATATGATATAAAAGAAGTGAAATATGGTTTTTATAAACACACATTAACCTTTATTTTAGACCAAGAAATAAGGACATGGGAAACAAATGCTTGACCTAGTGAACCCCATGTTAAGCATGTCCAAATGAATTTACGTCATTGATGGCTCGAAATGAAGTACTCCAATTAAATGTGGGTTATGTAAAACGAACAAAGCATAAAACATATACCAATTAGTAGGAGATCATCCCAACTTGTTGCCTTAAATGATTTAACAAAATGAAATCATTGGAGAAACGTTAGATTCAAGAGAGGAGGCAATGTAGGACCCTACTTAAGTGGTAGATATGCCAAGGATAGCATGCATTTTGGTTAACATAGGGTGACTCAATGGAAATTAATTCAACACATAATTGTTCTCTATACCAATTTCTATTGCATCTAAGGTAGATAGTATTATCATTAATATGTTGTAAAACAGAGTACATACAACAGTACATGCCATCAATCACCTAGGAAATTGTGACCACATCAATGAAAAAAGACATTTTTTTTTGCTTCACAAAAAAATGGAACCAAGTCTATGAAGATGGTGATGAATATGGAACTTCTCAATTGTTTTTACATAGCTTTTCACCTAATTTAAAATGAAAATTGTTTAACTAAATTCAAGGTGATAATACATTGATGCACTACTTCGTAAATTGCCACTTAAATAACTATGAGATTGAAATCATTACTACAAGGTAATTAAATCTCATTTTTCTTTAAAATATTTTTCTCCAATGATTGTGGTCGAGAGATTATATATTTAAGAAGTCCAAAACATTCATATCAACCATGGTTTAACATTTTCTATAGGAATTCCTTCTATTATCTCATACAAATATCTAACTTTCATGTTGGAAAAGAGTAAGGAAGCACATGTGTCTTCTTTTTTCTTTTTCTTATTTTTTTTTAAATCAAAAGAGGGAAATATTTTATTGAAAAAAATTTGTATCTAAATAAAAAAGTACAAATATTGTCATCTTATGAGTTTAAATAATAGAATAGCTTATAAAGTAATCATTTTTTCAATAAAATGGATGAAAGGTAGTGACCTAAGCATTTTCCTACAATAATTAATTCAAATTACATCCTAAGTATAAGAATAAATTATAACAAGTTTCTTGCATAAAATACTAGTAAAAAAAAAACATAATTATCACTTTTGGAGAACTCTCCCCCCCCCTAAACATGGTATACTCTATAGTTCACTATTAACCCAATAAAATGTTTACCTTTTCCTCTTTCTCTCTTCATTCTCAACTCCGTTTCCTTCCTCTTTTTAGTGGAAAAGAAGGAAAAAAGTCTTTCTTTAAAACTTTTGTAAAGGAAGAGTAATTAAATGCTTCAAGGTCATGATTTTCATTCATATTATCATCTTCCTTTACTCCTCTTTCTCCTTTTCTACTTTTACCTCCTCATCTTCTACATAAAGTTTCTTTCCTTAGGAAATTGTCATTATCACCTAAGATGGGGTACCTTCTATGGTATTTGAGACTATTTCCTTTGTTTCCATGTGAATTTCAACAAATTATCTAGTATTAATAATTGAGGTGATGTTTAGAGGATATAGATCAAAATCTTTCCTCTCCCACTCCTCTGGATCTTCAAGAATTACAAATCTATCACTATAGAGGTTGGATAGGCCAAACCAATTTATTTTTGTAGGTAATGGCCCTTGGGATGCTACCTATGGCACCTTTTGGATACTTTTGGAATCACCCATGTTCATTATTGTTCTAAGAAATTTTATTGTACTTTGAAAAGGGTTGAGTTTCTTGAATTATTGGGAAATTATTTACAATCTATCCATACTCATGGTATTTGTTACACTTGAAAGTGATATAGTTGTAGTAAAGGGATTGAGAACGAATCCAACCCTTGATATTGAGTAATATCACCTTCAAAAGGCCCTTCTATAATTTCACTTCCACACATATTCTAGTGTAAGAATAAATATCCCTTTTGGCTCAACTAGGTCAGCGTAATGACCCAACTTAACTCTATTAATTTCAACAAAGGATTCATCCCATAATATTACAAGGAGGTGTGACAACTTGACCCATAAAGGGGAAATCAGTATTTCCATCTCTATACCAAAATATAGGTTTTAATCGGAGAGGAAAATTCCCTTGAAACCAATGAATTAGGGACCTGATCTAAAAAGAAAGCCTCTCTCCTCCTTGCTTCTAAATGAAAATAGAAAATAAATTCCACCAAAATTAAAACTAAAGATATGAACTTGAACATCCTAATTCTTTTCAATCCATATTTAGATTGCTCGTGAGTTGGGAAAAAATGATTGTGAACATTCCAGATAGGGAATGCTCATGCAATAGAATGGATTTCCTTTCTGGTTTTGGAGATAAACTATCCAACTTGGAAATGGATTCTACCTTTTTAGAAAACATGATCTTCATTTGGAATTTCTTACCAGTAGCCTTGGAAAATATTATCAAAGAAATAAAATCTTCCTCCTTAGAATGTTAGGTATGTTCATGTTAGTGGAGAATCACATCTTATAACATAACCAAAGATCCCTCAACCTAGCAAAGAGCTTTGCTAGTCTTATTGTAGGAGTATTGGTGATTATTTCAACTAATATTCGATATAACAAATTAGACTCCAAGATAATATCATATGTTGTGGTCGTGCAAAGTTATAACGTTAGTGAAAAAAAATGATGTGATGAGATCAACATATTTCTTAATCATTGGAGCTATTGGTGGAGCCAATACGTTGTACAAAGGCTAGTTCAAAATGACGATGATTAAAGACCATGCCTTGGGTAAACTTTGGATCCCATGGGATGTGCATCTCTAATCCATATCATCTTAGATGAGTAATTTAATATACTTTTGACCATAATATTACAGGTATTTAGGATTAAAAATGTCTAAATATATTTATTTTATCATTTTGTGTAACAAGTTATGAATTAGAAGTGAGAATGGTATAGGAAGGTTAAATGATTTCAATAGTACAATTTATTATCTTTAGTTTTTTTCAAAATTAATGTTAGGAGAAAGTAATACATCATGACTAAGAAAGGGATAATTTCAAAATGTATATATGTTTCATGTGTCAATAAGCACAAAAGTAAAATAATTGATAAAGAAAAGTACTTTGAAACAAAATTATTCTATTTTTATCGTTATAATAATTTAACCAATATACTCAAACCATTAAAAAAAATAGTAATCATACAAGTATGTTAAACATGATCAAAATCCCCCCGCTCCCCAAAAAAAATCTAAAATAGAAGTGGTACTTGAATGACTTATTTCCTTTCAATTACTATTCATGGGAAAAGCTCAAGAACAAAAAACTAACAATCACAAGTAGTAAAATAAGAGGTTGGTGGTCTCTTCTAAATGTTTTTCATAAATAATTTTATTTCATCCTTAAAAAAAAATCACACACTTTCACAACAGAGAAGATTCTGATTTCAAATAAATTCTTAAAAGAAAAGGTGTAATTTAGAAATGAAGAGAAAAAGAAAGCACAAGCTCCAACATGTGAATGGCTTGTCACATGCCTTTAGGCAAAGACAAAGTTCATAACTCCCTACTAAGAGTATGCCGTTACTCTTCCTAAAAGTAGATTGGTTCTTAAATTATTCCCCTCATTATATCATGTGTAACTTTCTTATGCCAACTTTGTTTTTCATTTCAAGTATATTATTGGAAAGCTCTTTATAATATCTTTCATTTGAGATAGATGGAACTCTAAGTGCTACAATAAAATACAATCCTTGAAAATTTTTATGTATAAAAAAATTATTAGGGGCCTCGAAAATTCGCCAAAATTTCACTTGAAAATCATAAAATGATTTATAGCAAAAACCATTGATTTTAGCTATTGTGGTAACTTTTGAGGTACTAAATCAATTTATAAACCTTTAGAAATATTTTATATTGAACCAATTCACTTAAATTTATTCCTATAAGTGGGTGTTAGTTGACTAGTCATATAGACTATGCTATCAACTAAACCAATCAATCAATAAATGTAGTATGTTGGTCAACTGCAAAGGCCTATTAACTAAATAGTTGATTTGGTCAACCTGTGAGTTTGGTTGACAAAGGTATAATATAGTCAACCACCAATATGAGTTGAACAAAAGGTTAAGTCCATAGATCATTAGGATAACTCAACCACTGTTATATCCTAGTCAATTTTTTATCAAGTTAACAAACCAATCAACCATTGATCAAGTTGACTAACAAATAAACCATTAGTTAGGTCAACTAAATAGTTGACCATCGCTCAAGCTTAATAACTAGTTGACCAACGTTTAGGAAAAATAATTAGTCAAGTATAGGTTGTTTCCAAATAACCATTCAATAATCATTCAAGTCAAATACAAAGGAGAATAAAATAAATAATTGATTGAGTTCATCACTAAGTCAGATTGACCAATGATTTCCTTGGTGACTACACAATTGATTTAATCAACCATAAAATTAAGTTGAATAATCATTTGACTTGATAAAAATTTTAGTTGAATCAAAAAATAAAATATGCTACTTCAATACATAAATAATTCATATGGGTATTCAAATCAATTTCTTATTGTAATATGTACATCAACTAAGTAGTGGATTTAGTTGACTAGGTATTTGATTCAATTGACCATATTTTCCAAATTTATTTGAGGTCAACTCTGCAATTTCTATTCTTCAACCAAATGTAGGTCCATTGCTTGAATCATTGAGCTCTAATACCACTTTATAACTCCCCCGTCCACCCAACTTAGGGATATTACCACTCAACTTGGTTGCCACCATTGTCTAAGAAGTTGACTATCATTGCAATTGATGAATGTAACATGTCAGTCAACTTAATACATAGGTTTATTGACCTTTGATTTCCACATCGATTGATGGTGGAATGCACTTTTCATTGATGACTAGACAATATCATAAGTAGGACTATCTCCCATAAATGATATGCACTATTTATTTCCATTAACTATGTATTCATTTCTAATGTTTTTTATAGCATATGTGGAAATACTATTCGTTAGTTGTACATAAAAATTATGCATGTATAGCATCAATTCCAAATTATAACATCTAATTCATCAGATACAAAATCTATATAACATTTTAATTTCCTTACCAAATCCAATTTAGCTACCTAGTACCTCTGGTACCCCATTAACATTGCTCACACATGTCTAATGCAGTTACATGATATGTGACACTAAATATGAGCAAAACATGAATATAATCATGCATAAAACAAAATTTACACTTCAAAGTAACACAAAACTAAATAAATATAATGTATAAATTGCACATTTATCTTATGTAATTCCTTGAGTGGTTGTAGACTTCAAACATTCCACCTAGCCAAACTTCATTCCTCCAAATATCTCAACAGTGGGTCACCACTAATATGGGGATATAAATCCACATGGGGAAAAACACTACCAAATAAGTAGTAGGCCAAGTATGAACTCTAGTAGCTTCCTTAACTATAGTCACACATCCCACAACCTACATAACCCAACATAATGCACCCCTTCTCTACCTCTGTAGTCCATTGGGTTGTGCCATTACTCTCCTTGGGACTCTAGCACAAACCAAATAGAAAGTCTCAATTACTATAGCTCTAAGAGTTCCAATTTCCCTTAGGAGTCTTCCAAGAACCCCTCAAGCCTCATTTTGGGCAGCTTTGTCGAACCAATTACCCTTGATGCTCTAATATTACCCGAGAAAAGCAAGGAGAATTAGGCCAACATAATTACACCAAGGAATTCAAAATAGTTTACTATTTCATAGCACTTTGTAGGTATTCATGCTCACTTAAACTCAGTTATATTGTATAAACCAACAAAAAACTAGAAATGGACCACACATGAACCGGGCATGAACTATAGTAATGAACTAGAAATGATCCAACAAAGTACCAATGAATAATATTATCACTTTTAGAATATAATATTATTTTAATATCTTAGGAACCATTTCATGGTTCCCCCAACTCTTATGTTCGACTCAATCTATAGAAGTGGTGTCTTTTATTAGCATGGCTGTGATTTACATATTACATAATTAGGATTTCTGACCTCAATCACATAGGAATTACAGCCCTAAAGCATATACACATAGGCATGTAGGAACCAAAACAAGTATATACACATGGATACATAGACCCATATCAACTTGGTTCACTAGGATAATAGAAACATGTAGAAATACAACATAGGTGTCATTCTAAGGGTGTCACATAAGTGTTATATTTTCGAAGCGGGCCATGCATTTTAGTTAAGGTAAGGTGACTCGAGGAAAAAGTAATTAAACGTAAAATAACCTTCATGTGAAAAGCAAGATGTATCAATGCCAACAATGGGTAGGTTAAGCATATTTAAGTCAATAAAATAGGTCATATCACAATACCTTCAAGTGGGTTGGTACATCCAAGTACTAAAGTGTGAAATCCATAAACTATATATTTCTAATTAATTTGTTATTCTTTACATTTAATCAATATGGAAATTTAAGATTTACCTTTAACATTATGTTTACCAAATGAAATAGACATGTATATCTTCATATGATAAGATTAAAACATATAAATTAGTCATTTCAATTCATATTCTAACATTACTTGTAAAAAGGTATAAACAAATTTGTTTTGTCACACCTTCCTTTGTATTTATTTTATTTATTAATGAAATGTTCAAATTTTGATTTCTCATACAAGTTCTATATGATTTCATTGCTTCTTGAAATGAAAAACAAGAGCCATTGATTCAATCAATACGCCAGTCATGCATGGTGAAAGCATTAAAATGACATCATAATACCTCCAAATGGATAGGTATATGTGAATACTAAAGTGTGAAACCCAGAAACTATATATTGTTGATTATATTATTATTCTTTATATTTAATAAATATGTAATTCATGATTAACCTTTAACATTTTTTTAGTGAATGAAATAGGTATATCTATATTCATATGGTAAAAATATATAAATTAGTTTTTTCGTTTTTTCTTTCTTGTAAGCTGGAAACATTTATATCAATATAATTTTTTTTTACATCATAGATACCCAAATGACCAAAATTATCAGACTTATCATGAGGATCCAGAAGATGGGATTCTTGTTTAACTAACACCAAAAAACCCTAGCTTTACAACATATATACCACGTGTTCAACAATACAGGATAAGGACTAAAAGACACAGGAATAGACATAAGACATGACATAAAGACTCAAGCCAGTTGATAGCCAAATACACATAAATTACATAGGTTATAAACGATTTCTAGAACGCGTCCCACACAATTGTAGTCTTATCGAGCTTAACAGTCGAGCTAACCCATATGCAATGAAACCCCAGGTGTCCAAAAATATGATTACATAGTGTCCCTTCACTGCAAAGAGCCTGGAGGAAGAAATAGGTGTGCCACCCACTAGAAACTACCATCATAACCTGATGGAAAACAAATATCCTTGCAAAACCATAGTTAAATCATAATCAAAGGAGCACCCACGTGGAATATAGAGTGCCACAACACCAAAGAGAGCCTCGAGGGAAAATAAGGTGTGACACCCACTGTTAATAGCCCAAATAACATGATACCTATCAAATCAACCTACAACAACATATTGAAGACATAATCAATGAAGTACGTACATGGCCAACATAAGGTAAGTCTAATATAAGACATTCAAATAATAACATAAATTTGAGATGAAGTAAATTCGCTGAGTAATGCACCCCAAAGACCCTTACTCTCCAAAAAAAGTAGTAGAACCAACATTATACGATTCACATAATAAAACCTTATCATAGAGCACAATGAAACAAATATGCACTGAAACATCCAAAAAATAGAATCTTAAGACAAGAAACTTCAACTTGGATCTTACGACTCAATAGTGCCATCAAGGTTGGTATTTTCCGCAAGAAGAGACAGATCCATAGGAGTATCTATTAAATCCCTAGAAGTAAAGTTTGAAATCAAACAACCTTCCACACAGCCCAACCAAGCATCAATGTTGTTAAGACTAAAATGATGATTGTGCAAGATGTGTTTAATATCTTCAATACCAGGAAAAATAATTCTAACTATTTTTATGCTTATCCTTAAACACCAATTGAAGAAATGTATCAAGTTGTTGATGTAGAGATAACGAAAAAGGAAAACCAAGTTTCCACTTATGAAAGTGACCCAAATTAGGGAGCCATTTGTGACCAGTCCCATAATTTCTAAGTCAAAATAATACCATTTATCCACATATTTTTGAGCTTCCATTTAAAAAATTTCTTGACAAACCTCCAAAGGAATTGAATCGAAAAGGGTAGCTACAAAATCATAGGTGAAATACTGTGATCTTGTGACACCCACATAACCTAAACCACCACAATGTGGGCCCATTCTTTGTCTAGGAGTTTTAATGATCGTAGCTAGCCGACATAACAGATAATCATAGCCTAACCCACAAAAAAATAACAAGAAATATGTTTAAAAATCGCTCCCTCAATACCAGATCGTAATACCAACAAATCATCCCCCAAACTCTAGCTCAAAGGTTCAACTTCAAGAAGAGTATCAAGCTCAGAGCAATGAAGGGACATGCGAGACTAGAAAAGAGACCTCCCTCCCAACGCACGTTCAACCCAAAACTCATATAACTCTAAATTATGTGGCCATATAAAATCCCATGGTGATAAGACCTCCTCAAAACACCATCATATAAAATGACTAGAGACCGGAAAAGAGCCCAACTATCAATTGAAATGTGCAACAAGAACCAAAACAAGGAACTATAATAAATATTCCACTACCAAAACCAAGGCAATATAAAGAATACCTCCACCCCCAACAAACTAGAACCAAACCAAAAAAATACCCCATATACAAACACTTGAAAACCAAAACTGGACAAGGATAAAAATACATTGGAATTGGTTTTCTGGCAAAAGTAGCTCTGAAAAAACAACTACCAATTCAAACTCCAACCATGAGAATTATGGATATAAAATAAAAATAATACTAACCCAAAAATGTTTCTTCAACCATAAGTAGGATTGATCAGGTTTGTCATTTTCATATGTCAAAATTAATTTAAGAAAATCATAAACTCAATTGCTTTTCCACTCTCGACTTTGTTATTATTTTACTCATTAATGAAAGTTTTAAATTTTGATTTCTTGTATAAGAACTATAGTATTCTAGAGGATTATAATTCTTCTTCCTTATGCAACACTAAGTAAATGGTAATGAATTACACTAAGTAAATGGTAATGAATTATTTATTTAAAATTGTTAGTGGAAAAGTGATCGGGAAGAAGACTTTGAAGAGACACTTTAAAAGTCTTTGACCTTGGGTGAAAACACAACAATGATATAGATTCCGAACAACAATGTATCACATAGCTCCAAATGTTGTGTCATATTTCACATGTATATATTCCAAAGGAGCCACATGCGACACATGTCAAGGCTCACTAATCATGATAGTGAAGTAATGATCTAGGTGAAGCCTTAGGAACCATGCACAATAAATTGTGTAACTCATATACCATATCCCAAAGCAATAATTTATCAAAAATACCCATCAAACCTTCATTTGATGGGTTCCCTATCCATATGGATACTTAAATACTTAATCCAATGTCTCTAATGTTAATCCAAACCCTTAGATGCCCCTCAAATACCAAATGTGCAAAAGCAAATCTCCAAAGAAAAGATGAGCATGCCCAATAGGAAGATTATGCATAATTTAACCATGAATCATCAATTCCCTTTTGCATATAATTTTCAAGTGTAAACAACATGCTAACTAATTGATTAAAGCTTATCCATTTTTAAATAAGATATGACTCAAAGCCATAACGTTCCAAGTGTAACCTACCTAGTTTGGTCTTCAAGTGGATTAAATATCTTATGCAATATCAAGGTAATAATATTTTCAATATGGTGGGAGAAGCCCAAAAATACGTAGTGCCTTTTCCATAGGCTACCGAGTCTAGATGGTAAATGGAACTTGAAATTTAGATGAAAAATATGTGATAAACCCACCAATAACAACTATTATGCACCATAAGTAGATTTAATATGTTATTAACATGCACGTGAAACATTCGACAGGGACACGATGACACATCCAACAATTTATTGCAACCATATAATGCGTCAAAGGGAAAATATTAGTAGGGTTGAACATTCGATGGAGCAACATACTCCTTACTACATTAATATTCAGATATGATATAAAAGAGGTGAAATATGATTTTACAATCATACTTCAAACTTTCTTTTGGACGAAGAAATAGGGAAAGGGGAAAGGAAGGTTTGACCTAGTGGAATCCATGTTAAGTATGCCCAAGTTGATTTAGGTCATTAAGGGCTTCAAATGAAGTACTCCAATGAAGTGTAGGATATATAAAAAGCACAGTATAATATATATATCAATTATAGCATTTCAATTGGATGTCTCAAATTATCTATCGAAATGAATTTGTTGGCCAAATGTTAGAAGCAGAAGAGGAGGTAGTATGAGACCTTACCTAAATGTTAGCTATGATAAGAAAGTCATACACTTTGGTTAAGGTAGGGTGACTCAAGGGAAAGTAATTCAACACAAAGCAACCTTCAGATGAAACAAACAAAATGTATCATTGTCATCAATAGATGGGTCAAGCTTAATGAAAGTGTAAAACTTACATCATGGTATCTAAAATTGGGTAGGTATATGTGGGTACTAGAGTATGTAATCCATAAATTATAGATAGTTGATTTATTGTTTTTTATACTCTATGTCTATGTATGCATGTGTATAAGATAGACAGTATTTGTATTAATATGTCACAAAGTAGAGTACACAACACTACATGTGGCTTTCCACCTAAGAAGCTATGACCATATCAATGCAAAAAGAAATGTTTTTGCTTCACAAAAAAATGGAACCAAGCCTACAAAGATGGTCATGGACATGGCACTTCACCTTTTTTTCCTTCTAACATAAATGCTCACCTAATTTAGACTGAAAAGTTTATAACCAAAGTGAGGGTGATAATATGATAGTTTGTTAATGCTTTACTTTAGAATTTATCACTTAATTGATTATGAGATTGCAATCATATTACAAGGTAATTAAATCTCATTGTGCATAAAACATTTTTTTTCCCAATGTTGGTGGTCTAGGGATTCTATATTTAAGGAATTCCAAAACATTCATATAAAACATGGTTAATTTTTTTTTAGAGAAATTCCTCCTATCATCTCATATAATTGTCTAAATTTCTTGTGGGAAATGAGTAAGGATGCACGTGTTTCTTGTATCTTTTTGAATTTAATCAAAATAAGGAAATATTGTATTGAAATAATTTGTAACTAAATAGCAAGAGTACAAATATTGTAATATTATAAGTTCAAACAATAAACCAGCAAAGTAAGAAATCACTTTCCAGTGAAAAGGATGAAAGGGAGTGATCTAGCAATTTCTTAGAGTAACTAATTCTTACTACTTCCTAAATACAAGTATTATTCTAACAAATTGTTTACATAAAATAATGAAAAAATAAAACATATTTATCACTTTTGGAGAACTCTCCTTCCACTAACTAACCATTTTAAAGCCTAGAGATCACTATTAACCGAATAAAATAATTAAGTTTTATTCTTTCTCTCTTTGTTCTCAACTTCGTTTCCATCCCTGGGTTAGTGGGGAAGAGGAATGCAAGTATCTTTTAATATTTTTTGTAAAGGAAGACTAACCAAAAGCCTCACGATCATGTTTTATGTTCATATTTGCATCTTCATCCTCTTCCTCCTTATCGTCTTCTAACTCCTCCTATTCTACTTATAGTTCCTTTACTTAGACGATTGTCATTCTCCTTCTAGATGGGGTCCCTTCTATGATATTTGGAACTATTTTCTTTCTTTCCACGTGAATTTCAATAATGATCTAGTATTAATATCTAAGTTAGTCTTTAGAGGATATGTCTCTACCATTTCCTCTTCCACTCCTTTAGATGTTCAAGAAATTCAAATCTATTGCTAGAGGGGTTGGATACAATGCATTTATGTTGGTTATGACCCATGGGATGCTACCTCTTGCACCTTTTGGATAATTTTTTGGATGATTCCTACTCATTATTGTTCTAAGAAGTTGGGCCCCACTTTGAAAAGGGTTGTGTTTCTTGAATTCCTGGGAAGCTATTTATAAAGTATCCATACTCATGGTCGGTGTTACACTTGAAAGAGATCTACTTCTAGTCAATAGATTGAAGACAACTCCAACCCTCCATATTCAGTAATATCATATTCAAAAGGCCCTTCTCTAAATCCATTTCCACATATATTCTAGTGCAAGAATAAGTATTCCCTTTTGTCTCAACTAAGTCAATATAATGACCTAACTTAATTAGAATAGTTTCAAGTGATAATTGGTCCCATAAGGCGATAATGAAGTGTAGCAACTTAACCATATAATAACAACAAAGATTTCCATCTCTATATCAAAATCTAAGGTCTAATTGGAAAAAAGCATTCCTTTAGAACCCATGAAGTAGGGACTTGATTTAAAAAACAATTATTTCTCCTCATTGCAACTAAATAAAAATAAAAAATAACGTCTTCCACATTAAGAACCAAATATATGACCTTGAACATCCTAGGGATACTTAGAGTGGTCAGGCCAAAGGGTTATGAACTTTCCAATTAAGGCTTGTTCATGCAATAGAACTTTTTAGTTTTGGAGACTTTAGTTTGCTTGTTCATGCAATAGAACTTTTTAGTTTTGGAGACTTTAGTTTTGTTGCAACGAAGCACGAAAATTAAACAAAAACACAAGTGAATGACCAATTTCACACATGGTTGTGATGGGAACGAGTTCATATGTAAGTTTAGCATTAAGGAGATTTTCAATGAGGATTTTCAATAGTTTTTTTTTTAATTTTCAATAGGTAATCCATTTATGTGTAATTAATTAATTAGTTAAAGTTTGTAAGTGATAAGTTATTGCTAAGATGGATGTTTCATGTTTAAAGGGAGGTGTTACATGAATTTAATAGTTGTAGAGGTTTATGATCTGATTTTAAATATAATTAAATGTTTTACAAAACAATTATGATTTTATTAGGGGATTTTATTTTTTAAATAAATAAATATTTAAAGAATTTGAAAAGATAACGCTATTAAATTATTATTTAAGATTTGAATAAAGATTTTATTTTAATTATAAAATTTGAAAAAGGTTTATATTTAAAGAGTTTTGATATCTCTAGGTACATAGAAGGTTTAGGATTAGGATAGATCTATATTGACTCTTAATATTATTATTTATATTTACATAAATTTTATATTTGTATATAGAAATATTTGTATTTTAAATTTTATTAAAATTTGATAATGATTTTTTATTAAATTTTATATGTTTATTAATCACATAATATTAGTTTAGAAATACAAATTATTATTATTTAAATTTATTTTATTGTGATATGTATTTATGATTTAAAAAACAATATATTATTTATATTTTATTAATTAAAAAATTACACTATAAAAATTCAATTGATTTATTATTTTTATTATTTTATATTTTTCTTATTTTCTTAATTACGTAAACATTATATTATTATTATTATTAGTTGATATAATGTTTCATTTTAATTTTAATGAGGCTACAAGTCAACTATATATTTTTATTAATTTTTCTATATAATATTTTATTTTAAGGACACTACAACATCTATTTTATATTGGGTTGACTTTTAATTTTAACACTTATTTACAACCACAACACCTCTCCATATTAAACATATAGTGATATTAAATAATTGTGTATTGTGTATGAATACCTAATTACAAAGTAATAAATAACATTATAAAATGTCTAAAAATCATTAAATCTAAAGATATTCTAGATTTAATCATTTGTATGCAATTTGTTAAATATTTATGAATTTGATTTAATAATTTCTATGTATGTGTTACAACGCTTATAAATTTTTCTATAAAGTACTTAAACATATTTTCATTAAATTAATAATGACATTAAATATTTAGTAAATTGTACCAATGGGCTAAAACAAAAAATTAAAAAAATTAAAGGCAAAAAAAATACATTTATCCATGCTTTAAAGTTCCAATAAAAAACAAGGCATCTTGTAGACATTACCCCATTAGTCAAATAAATTTCAATCTTCCTTACTATTAATTCACCCCCATTAATTTAATTCTTTACTATTAATTCACCCCCATTAATTTAATTGGGAAACTTTAAATTGGCTTCGTATAACTATTCTGCGTTTTAAAGTTTTTGGTTATCCAAACAATTTTTTAGTTATTTTATTTTTTTTGTTTTTTAAAAATTGTTTTTATTGCATATATCGATTTAGTGTGTTAAAAAACCTTTACAAATATTCTTATGGTATAGAATTCATAAATCAAAATTGTGATTCATACAAATTTCTATTAGAATTTGGATAAATTTAACCAAAATATATTTTAAAAACCTCCAAAAACATAAAAATGTTAGACTACATATTTACATTAAATTATACATTCAAGTTAATCATTATTGTTTAATAAATTTTCATTATATTAATACTTTTTATTTTATTTGATTTATAAAAATAATTAATTTAAAAAAATATTATTAAAATTACATTTAATATTAATATATAAATATCTTAGTTTTTTATATAAATATTATTAGTTTATTAATACAAAAATAACTAAACTAATTATTAATAAAGAGATTCACTCTTTAAAAATTCATAAGAAATTCATAAAATTTTATTTAAATGGATAGAATGGTTTTTTCCTTATGGTGATACAATTTTAGGTGAGGTTGTGATTTTGTTGTTGTTTAAATACATTTTGAATGCATAAGTAAATTTAATGCTCTGTTAATCCCCAAAGCATTTGAATGTTACAAATTAAATATCTTAAAATTATAATTTTTAAAAATCTCTACCAAATTTTAGCAAAATTGATTGAGACAAAGATTTGGAAAAAAAAGAAGAAGATAATTTCATCTATTAATTAAACTACACTTTATGTGCCCACGGGGCATAGAATAGGCGATGATGGGGTGTACTGTTAAGCCACTCTGTGATGTAAAGGTCATCGGTTCGAAATTCCGTGGGAAAAAATCCAGTCATGTTAAGGGCTAGTGTGGCCCAGACCTGGTGCGATCCCTGGGTGATTTCAACAGCCTAGATTCCCTTGGGTTGTCATTTCGCAAGCCACAAGTCAAACCTAATGTAATCTCTAATGAACTCAAACCACTTGACAATAAATAAAAACTACACTTTATATAGCTAATAAAATATCAAACTTTACTTAAAAACACTTTTAACACCTAAATCAAATCCTCAATAAATGGGTGCTTGGAAAGTTACTTATATCTCTTAAAATGTTTTCATTTTCTTTATAATATATTTGAAATAATGTTATGACACAAAAATTTATTTATTTTATTTATTTTTTTTAAAGGATGTTTTAAAAGAAATGATTTTAAGAATATTTTATTTTTAACTAATTTTTTATTGTTAAATCTTTTTTTAAGTCATATTTTTCCATTCATGTGAAAATATTATATCAATGTCTATAGTTTTTCAAAATTCTATCAGTCTCACTCTTACCAAATTTGTTGGCTAGTAGATAGTTTCCAAAAATGATTACACTATAAAAAAAAAGGAGTTTGTAGTCTAGAACCATAAAGGAACACAAAACCAAAACACCAGTAGTATGAAGATACAACATAGAGCCATTAAGATGCAAAATAAGTTACGAGAGAAGGATTCTTAGAGTGTGAAATAGGGGGCAAAGGCCAGAACTCAGATCGCACATGCTTAAATTCCATATGGGCTAGTCAGTCATACATTCATTTCAGGCTTTCTTGCATGTGCCATTACTTCTGCTGAAGGAGAGCTAAATTGTCCTACATATTCCACTCATTCCTTTGAAGGTTATTCATGAATGAGATGATAAAATTTAAGTCATCATGCATGTCTCTAAGTAGATGTTCCATAAGAGTTTTGAATTGTTTATGTTGGCAGCAAGTGTTTTCAAAGCAACAAGTGCTCTACTAAGGCTAAGAGAATTAGTTGGTTGAGAATTTGCTACCTCGTCCTAGGCCAAAGTCCCTGAGCGATGACAACTAGTCTAAACACCCCCCCTTATCCCTCGATGGGCTTGGCCATGTTGATGTGGCACGATGTAACTTTCCAGGGACCATGTAGACCAAAGTATCGAGAGTGCACTACTAATCCATAGGGGTAAAACCTCCCACAATATCAAAGAAGAAAACCTCCACAAGAAGAAAAGGGCACTCGTGAAACCACTGGCCTGCCATGTTATCAAGGGAAGCAAGGGTGATGAAATTCCTTGGCCTATAAATCAATGTGACGCAATCTAGATAATAATGCCCCAGTAAGGTTAGAGTCAGGCCACTAAGGGAGATAAAGATGAGGCTGAGAGCCTACATCCTACACTTTATCTATATAACCATGTGGGCATAACTAAGGTTAGAAGAAAATTCACATAATCAAGTCCAATGGACTATAAATTCCATAAAGGCCAATATATAGGAGACAACAAGAGGATAGCCAAGACCCAAAATTAAACTTACGAAACTCGAACACTAGAATTAAAAACTAGTCCAACCAAAAATGTCAAATTACCTGATAAACGCGCTGCGAGAAAGGAGGTGGGTTCAACTGCAGGTTCACTTTGGAGAAATGAACCACCTTCCATGCCTCTGCCACTCTAACCTACTTCTAAGTGTTCAGGGTCATAGATTTCTCTATCAGTCGTTTGATTGATCCAGATCTTGGGGGGAGGCCCCCAAGATCTGAAAAATTGAAATTCCAGAAGAAAAAGAGGAGAATGTGTTATGAAACCAGCTCAAGAAAAGATAGAAAAGATAGATCAACGCCTTAGAATTCAGCCTCTTCAAGGGGGCAACCTCCTTTACATTACATAAATGAACAATTCTTGGATGATTCAAATGACAAAACCTCCTTTCTATATATAGGAGTCTAAGGAGTCACAATATAACCCAGCCGACCTAACAATAATAATATAAAGCCACAAAAATAAAAATAGAGGGATTCTATGGGGCACAGTAATACCAATGCGGGTATAATAGGGGCACAACAATATTAATAAGGGATGCAACTACAATAGTAATGGGGTAATCACTAGTATTATAGGGACCCAACATGCCCCTCCTTCAAAAAGTGTTGTCCTCAACACTTGAGTAGTTCTGGATGCTTCTGTATAAAATTCTCATCCTCCCATGTGGAATCTTCAGCGGAAAAGTTCTTCCACTTGATAAGATACACTGAAATTGATCGATTTCATAGCTGTCGAGTTCTTATTTCTGTGACTGCTTCCGGTTCCAATATAATTTTTCCTTCCTCGTCAACTTCTGGCAATATTGTGTTAGGCCCCTATACTACTAGTGTAATCCCTTATTGTTATTAGTAAAACCCACTTATTATATTGATGTACCCATGTAGTGCCCATATTGTTACTAATGTACCCCATAGAAGCCCACTATTGTTATTATTGTGCCCTTACATTATTATTGTTATGTCGGCTCTTATTATATTATGACCCCTTAGACTCCTATATATAGAAAGGAGTTCTTTTCATTTGTATCATCCAAGAATTGTTCATTTATGTAATGTAAAGGAGGTTGCCCCCTCGAAGATGCTAAATTCTAAGGCGTTGATCTATCTTTTCTATCTTTTCTTGAGCTAGTTTCATAACATTTGGTATCAGAGCTTTGGATTCTAGGGTTTCGCTGCTCCAAACAGGTCATCGTGGAATTTTCACTATAACTTGTTTTCTGCGATGTTTCAGAAGTTGAAAAAAAAACCCATTTGAGAAGAAATCGCTCTGAACTTCAGGTCCGAATTTCAGATCTTTTCGCTCTATATTTGCGGAGATATGATCTGAGGAAGATGGTCTTTTTACAGACTCCTGAATTACATTCCAAATAGGTGACCTGGGGAAAATAGTTATAACTTTCTCTCTGAGCATTGGATTGAAATTTCGTAAGAAGGTACAGAAAAAGGACGGACTGTAGTTTCTTGTATATCGTTTTCAGAGCCAAAGGTCGAAAAATTGACACGTGGAACTTCATACAAGTTTTCTCTTCTGGAAAGGTCTATAATCCGGTCATCTTGGGAGATTGTGCATAACTCTTTTTTGGAGAATCCAATTTGGATCAGACTGGTGGCATTGGAAAGAGGACACAGAGGGCTACTACAGGTAGAAATTTTAGAACTTAAATGTCCGCAAGTACAGAGTTACAGTCGTTTCAAGATCGAGGCCCTAAAATCAAGAAAAAGCAAGATGAGGAAGTTTGATGGCAAGGATCCGGTAAATTGGATACTTCAGATGGAGCAATATTTTGATCTACATGGTGTACCACTGTTACAAAAGGTATGTATTGCATCTTCATATTTAGAACCGGATCAATTTTTATGGTATAAAGGGATTTGTTCTTGTAAACAACTTGTTACATGGTCAATTCTCACGGAGGAAATGATAGCACATTATGAGGATACAAAGAGCAACACCTTCTTTACAGCAACACCACAACAATTGGAAAGAGTAAAAGGGCTTTGTGACATATTTGAAAGTAAAATTATGGCAACAAGGAATTCTACCCCTCACAAATTTAAAGATGGACGTGTTGTTTCTCCTAGCCTTCCACAGCCTACAAGGGTTACACCACAACAATTGGAAGAAAAAAGAGAAAAAGGACTTTGTTACAATTGTGACAGCAAATGCACTAAAGGTCATAAGTGTGCTAAGAAGAAATTATTTTACATAGAGTATGAAGAGGAGGAACAAAAGGATCAAGAAACATCAAAAGAAGAGGATATATGCCAGGACCCGACCCCAGAGAAAGAAGAAATGAATCAGAACATATCTTGTAAACTATTGGCAAGAATGACCACTCCTCAAACTCTCAAGATAGAAGGACATATCAAGAAGAAAAAGGTGCAAGAAGTGAAAGATAACATCAAGAAAGAAGAAATGAATCCAGCCATATCTTGTAATTCACTGGTTGGAATTACCACTCCTCAAACTATTAAGATAGAAGGACATCAAAAAGAAAAATGTTCAAGAAGTGAAAGATCACATCGAGCGTCAAGAAATGAATCCGACCATATCTTGTAAACGATTGGAAGAAATTACCACTCCTCAAACTCTAAAGATAAAAGGACATATCAAGAAGAAAAAGGTTCAAGCAGTGAAAGACCACATCGAGCATCAACAACAAGTTCTCCAACTTTTAAAGGATAACGCCACTTTGGTGCAAAATCAAATGAAACAACAGGTAGATCAACATCATAGTGAAAAATGTTTTGATGTAGGCGACCAGGTATTTTTACTGCTACATCTAAAGCAAGCTATTTATGAGAAGGAAATGTTGGCAATACTACATGCACTTAAAAAATGGCGACCTTACCGAATGGGAAGACTCTTCAAGGATGAGGATGTGGAAGAATTGTTTTGTGCTATTTCTATTATCCAACCAAATTGGATAAACGAAGAAAGGGATCAATGGAAGAAGGACAAAGAAGTATGGCCACTTATTCAAAAGTTGCAAAAGATCCCAATTCAAACAATATTGCCAGATATTGAAAAGGAAGGAAAAATCATATTGGAACCTGGAGCAGTCACAGAAATAAGAACTCGACAGCTACGAAATCGATCAATTTCAAAGTATCTCATTAAGTGGAAGAACTTACCCACTGAAGATTCCACATGGGAGGACAGAAATTTTATACATAAGCATCAAGAACTACTCAAGCGTTGAGGACAACGCTTTTTGAAGGAGAGGGGCATGTTAGGCCCCTATACTACTAGTGTAATCCCTTATTGTTATTAGTAAAACCCACTTATTATATTGATGTACCCATGTAGTGCCCATATTGTTACTAATGTACCTCATAGAAGCCCACTATTGTTATTATTGTGCCCTTAAATTATTGTTGTTATGTCGGCTCTGATTATATTATGACCCCTTAGACTCCTATATATAGAAAGGAGTTCTTTTCATTTGTATCATCCAAGAATTGTTCATTTATGTAATGTAAAGGAGGTTGCCCCCTCGAAGAGGCTGAATTCTAAGGCGTTGATCTATCTTTTCTATCTTTTCTTGAGTTGGTTTCATAACATATTGTTTGAACTGGGAGCTTGTCACCTATAACCTTCTTTAAACATGAAACATGGAAAACTGGGTGCAATTGAGAAGCTGTAGGAGGCTCCAATTTGTATGCCATAGTACCAATCTTTTGCAACACCTTGTACGGACCATAATACTTTGGTGATAATTTATTATCCTTCTTATCTTTCTTGAGGGACATTTGCTTATATGGTTGTAGCCATAGGAATACCCAGTCACCTACATCAAGACTTCTTTCACTGCGATGTTGATTTGCCTGTTGTTTCATTCTATTCTCTGCCAACACGAGGTTATCCTTTAAGAGTTGGAGGACTTGTTGTTGATGTTCGATGTGATTTTCCACTGCTTGAAACTTAGAATTTTCTCTTAAATATGATGTGATGGATGGTGGTTGATATCCATAAAGTGCCATAAATGGGGTCATTTTTGTTGTTGTATGGAAGGAAGTGTTATATGACCATTTAGCCAGAGGCAACCATTTGACCCATTGTGTCTGTTTATTAGATACATAGCAACAAAGATATCCTTCCAAACATTTGTTTACTATCTTAGTTTTCCCATCATATTGAGGATGATAAGATGAGCTGTGAGCTAACTGAGTACCAAGATAAGAAAATAATTTTGTCCAAAAATTTCCAGTGAAAATGGGATCTCTGTCACTTACAATAATCTTTGGGTTTCCATGTAGCTTTTGAATTGTTTCCATAAATGCAGTAGAAATTGTACTGGCTTTAAATGGATGTGATAATGCACAAAAGTGTGCATACTTGGTAAGTCTGTCAACTACCACCATGATGACACTCTTTCCCTTAGACTTGGGTAAACCTGTGATAAAATCCATTGAAACTTCCTCCCCGTTGGCTTGGAATGGATAAAGGTTGTAATAGATCTGGTGTCTTAATTGTTTCAACTTTATTTTGTTGGCAAACCAAACATTTCGCCACAAATTTTTGAATATCTGATTTAAGTCCATCCCAAAAAAATTCCTTCTTAACCTTGTGGTAAGTTTTTAAAAATCCTAAGTGCCCTCCTAGGGGAGAAGTGTGCAATTCCATAAGAATATTTTGTTTTAGTTGGGAATTCTTATAGAGGTATAAGCGATCTTTGTACCATAAGGAATCATTTTTCCAGCTAAATGTATCAGACATACTGGAATCTTATTGTAACTTTCGAATAAGTGCCCACACTTCTTCTTCATTCTTCCATTCCTCCCTTGCTTCGTTTATCCAATCTGGTTGGATAATAGAAATGGCACACAACAATGCTTCCACATCTTCGTCCTTTCTTGAGAGTGCATCTGCCACCACATTTTGCTTCCCTTTTTTGTAGATGATTTAAAAGTCATAACCCAACATCTTTGTGACCCACTTTTGTTGCTCTTCAAAGGATAATATTTTTTCTAAAAAGTATTTAAGGCTATCATGATTCGTTTTTACCTTGAAGTGTCTTCCCATTAGGTAGGGTTGCCATTTATTAAGTGCATGGAGTATTGCCAACATTTCCTTCTCATAAATAGCTTTGTGTAAAAACTTTCTCTTGATTGGATGACTTTCAAAAGCAATGGGTCTTTCATCTTGCATTAAAACAACACCAATTCCATTTCCTGAAGCATCACATTCCACAATAAAGGTTTTTGTGAAGTCCGGTGTAGCTAAGACTGGTGCTTGGCACATTGCCTCTTTAAGATGTTCGAAGGTCGTTGTTGCTTCTGGAGTCCATGAAAATGCATCTTTCTTTAATAATGTTGTTAGAGGTGCTTCTATTCTCCCATAATTCTTAACAAACTTGCGATAATACCCTGTCAACCCGAGAAATCCTCGCAGATGCTTTATGGATGTGGGGATTTTCCATTCCTTAATGGCTTTAATTTTGCTAGGGTCTACCTTAACTCCTTCATGAGATACAATATGACCCAGATATTCCACCTCTTGTACTCCAAAGAAACATTTGGATATTTTTGCATATAATTGTTTCTCCTCCAATAGTTGTAGCACCCTGTCAACATGTTCAACATGATCCTTCCAAGACTTGTTGTAGATTAGTATATCATCAAAAAATACTAACACAAATTTTCTAAGGAATGGTTTGAAAATGGAATTCATCAAACCTTGAAATGTTGAAGGTGCATTAGTAAGGCCAAAAGGCATGACCAAAAATTCATAATGACCCTCATGAGTTCTAAATGTTGTTTTCGAAATGTCTTTAGTCTTCATTCTGATTTGATGATATCCTGAATGAAGATCCAACTTGGTGAAGTACATTGATCCATGCAGTTCATCTAGTAATTCATCAATGACAAGAATGGGAAACTTATCTTTAATAGTGAGCTTGTTGAGCTCCCTATAATCCGGACACATGCACCATGATCCATCCTTCTTGTGCACTAATACTATGGGAGCAGAGGAAGAACTTTGACTCGGTTGAATTATACTAGCCTCTAGCATTTCTGCAACCATACGTTCAATTTCCCTCTTTTGGGCATAGGGATATCTGTACGGCCTGATGTTTGGAGGAACACTTCTTGGAATTAGATGAATAGCATGATCATGATCACGAATAGGTGGGAGACCTTTGGGAGTCTCAAATACCTTGGAATGATTGTCCAAGACTTTTTGGAGATCTGGAGAAATAGATGATTCCAATGTGGAAACATCTAGCGAACATAATTGTGTAATTACACCCCTTTGTTTCTTTTTTAGAAGATTTGTCATACTGTTAGAGCTGATTATCTTTCCAAGTTTCCCTGCAATACCCCTTAATTCAACTTCATTTCATTCCATAGAAAATTTCATGAAAAGTTCTTGAAAGTTAAAAGCTATTGTACCCAAGGATTGTAGCCATTGGACTCCTTGTACAACATCAGCACCTCCCATTGGAATGGAAAGCATTGGGCTAGTCAATACATATTCTCCCATTGATAGCTTGATATTATGGCACTTTCCAGAGCAATTTATTGTTTCTCCATTTTCAACCATAACTTGACACTTTGGTGCTGGATATAAGAAGTAATTCAATTCTTTTGCTACCTTACAATGAATAAAATTGTGGGTACTTCCTGAATCAATCAACACTATTACCTTTTTCTTCTTGATTTATCCTTCTATCTTGATGGTTTGAGGAGTGTCAATTCCTGCCAATGCATTACAAGATATGGTCAGATTCATTTCTTATTTATCTAGGCTTTATTCTTGGAGTATATCCTCTTCTTTTGACCTGTCTTGCTCCTTTTCTTCTTCCTCTTCACAATCTATGTAGAATAATTTCTTCTCAGCACACTTATGACCTTTAGTGTATTTGCTATCACAACTGTAACAAAGCCCTTTTGCTCTTTTTTCTTCCAATTGTTGTGGTGTCAACCTTATAGGTTGTGGAAGACTAGGGGCAACAACACTTCCATATTTATAGTTGTGAGTGGTATGCTTCTTGGTTTCCATAATTTTTCTTTCCATTTTTCTTGCTAACCTAAATGCCTTTCTAATGAATCAGGTTCCCAAAGGTGAACATCATGTTGGATATTATCCTTTAAAAATTCCCTATGAACACATCAATCCTATGCTCCTCTGGAATATTTTTTACCCTTATGTTCAATTTTTGTAACTCCTCGATGTGCTCCATTATTGAACCCTTTTGTTTGAGACTTATCTATTGGCTAAAAAAAGTGTTGATTTTTGTATCCTCATAATGTGCTGTCAATTCTTCTGTAAAAATTGCCCAAGTGATAATTTGTTTACGAGAGCAAAGCCATTTATACCATACAAACTGATTTGGTTCCAAATATAAAGTTGCAATACGTACCTTTTGTGTGTTTTTCACATTATTGAGATCGAAAAATTGCTCCATCTATAATATCCATGTTGTGGGATCCTTGCCATCAAACTTCATATCGATTTTTGGAATATGGTGGGTCTTTGATCCCACATTAGAGTCTAGGAAATCATGATTACAATTTCTTTTATTCGCATCATGAGTTTCCTTTACTACCTTTTCACCATTAGTAAGTATTTCTTGTAGAAAATTTGTCAAATCTGTCTTCAAATCTGTCTTCAAATCGTCCATCTTAGCTTCTGCGCCCTTTATCTTAGATTCCGTGCCATTTATCTTAGCTTTTGTTAGCTTTTGTGAGAGTGACATTTCTTGCACTTGTTCTTGTAATTTTGATATATCATGTAGCATTTCTTCCTCTTCTTCATGAGTCATGCTAGAGCTTTCAAGTTGCTTACTAGGTGTTTGCATTTTCTTTCCTCGGGGCATCAGTTACCGATAATAATGCTCTACTATGCCCTTTGAATTCCTTAAAAATAAATTTTCAAACCAATCTTAAGCAAAAATTTAAAAGAATCTACACACCTTTTTTCACTTTGTAGTAACTCGATATTGCCTTTGATGTACCTCTATATTTTCAGATCATCCAGTTGTGAAATTGTGACCTGCAATAGCCCTCTATGTCCTCTTTCCAATGCCACCAGTCTTATCCAAATTAGATTCTCCAAGGAAGAGTTAGGCGAAATATCCCACAGTGACCTGATTATAGACTAGTTTAGTAGAGCAAACTTGTATGACGTGCCACGAGTCACTGTTTTGAACTTTGGCTCTGAAAAATATGTACAAGAAACTATAGTCTGTCCTCTTTCTGTACCTTCTTATGAAATTTCAACCTGATGCTCATAGAGAAAGTTATGACGATTTTTCCTAGGTCACCTGTTTGGAATGTAATTCAAGAGTCTGCAAAAAGACCAACTTCCTCATATCATATCTCCAGAAATATAGCGTGAAAAGCTCTGAAATTCGGAACCAAGGTTAAGCACGATTTCTTCTCAAATGGGTTTTTTTTAGTTTCTGAAACATTGCAAAAAAGAAGTTATAGTGAAAATTCCAAGATGACCTATTTGGAGCAACGAAACCCTAGAATCCAAAGCTCTGATACCAAATGTTATGAAACCAACTCAAGAAAAGATAGAAAAGATAGATCAACGCCTTAGAATTCAGCCTCTTCGAGGGGGAAACCTCCTTTACATTACATAAATGAATAATTCTTAGATGATTCAAATGAAAAAACCTCCTTTCTATATATAGGAGTCTAAGGAGTCACAATATAACCTAGCCGACCTAACAATAATAATATAAAGTCACAAAAATAACAATAGAGGGATTCTATGGGGCACAGTAGTAACAATACAGGGATAACAGGGGCACAAAAATATTAATAAGGGATGCAACTACAATAGTAATGGGGTAATCACTAGTATTATAGGGACCCAACAGAATGCCCAATAAACAAAACCACAAATATTTTTTTTAATTAAAAATGAGAATAACTGTAAAAACTCCATTGTGACAGACAAACTGTCCTTTTACAAAATGTGACTTGTTACTTATAGTATTTTTTAGTTACAATACCACGGGTCAATTCCATGGGTGAATGAATACCATGGGTGAATGTCACAATGTCACAGGTTAATTCCATGGGTGAATGAATACCATGGGTGGATATCACAATACCATGGAGAAATACCATGGGTGAATGAATACCATGGGTGGATGTCACTTACAATACCATGGGTGGATGCCACTTACAATACCATGGGTAAATTCCATGGGTGGATGAATAACATGGGTTGATGAATACCATGGGTTGATGCCATTTTCTATTCAGATCATTCCTCCCTCCTTAAGAAAAAATGGTCTCCATTGTGTGAAGTTCCCTCCTGCGAAGCCTTTTTGGAATATGAAGAGCCACTGAAGAGAAGGGTTTTATGTGGTTAACCCACAACCATGATGAACGAAGATCTAAGTATAGAGATACCCTGTAATTCTTGTGACGAACTGTGATACTAACAATGTGCGGCTTAGCAAATGGACTTCAATGAAGTGTGGGTTTGTGGATGACCCATAACCATGATGAACGAAGATTCGAGGATAGAGATACCCTGTAATGCTTGTGACCAATTGTGATACTAATAGTGTGTGACCTAGCAAATGGACTTCGATGAAGTGTGGGTTTTTGAATGAACAATAACCATGACAAACAAAGATCCGAGGATAGAGATACCCTGTAATGCTTGTGAACAACTGTGACTCTAACAGTGTGCGGCCTAGCAAATGGACTTCGGTGACAAGGATTTTGTGCGGTTGACCCATAACCATGATGTTGATTGTTGATGAAGTAGCAGGTGCCTACATAGCCTGGGGTGGGAGGGCACATCTCCAAAGAACCAAAGTTGAATGCTGCTATGTTGAAATTGATGAATGTGAAGCAGGTGCCTACTCAAGCGAGGTGGGAGGGCACGTCTCCAAAGGGAACCCACTCCGAATGTTACTCTAGAATTAAAATGGGCATAAATCGGTCAATATAACTTAATTTCTTTATTATAACCTGTTTTTGGAAATAGAATGACCATTCTACATCTTCCCATGTGTTTGAAATCCTTATCTAGACAATCTGGTATCTCAAATTCGCGCCACAATTTTTCCATCGTCACATAAGTTCTGAAAAATAGCTGATTTTAAATCAGCAATATCTCTCACATTCGAACTCCAATTTTGAGATTATGCACCAAAATTTAAAAAAATATATAGGAGATTTGTCGTCCACGATTTGTCGTCAAAAACATTTATGCAACATAGCTGATTTTAAATCAGCTATATCTCCCTCATCCGGACTCTGATTCGGCCGATTGTTTTTTTGAATTTGGGTATTTTTTCGCAAGGAATCCAAATCTGTAATTTTTTTTGTAAATTTTGTACCAAATGTTTCAGATCTTATCTACAAACTCGTCACCCAAAAAAATTCTTGCAAAAAAATGAAAAAAGAAAAATTCTTCCTGCTCGGCCTAAGAAAGTGCTCTATGGAGGTCGCAGCACGTGCCTAAAGTTTGTTGAATATTGCTGCAAAAATTTGAAACTGAAAAATGCATTAAACCCTCATTCCCATGGAATCATAACCTGCTCTGATACCACTGATCCAGATCTTGGGGGGAGGTCCCCAAGATCTGAAAAATTGAAATTCCAGAAGAAAAAGAGGAGAATGCCCAATAAACAAAACCACAAAGATTTTTTTATTAAAAACGAGAATAACTGTAAAAGCTACATTGTGGTGGACAAGCTGTTCTTTTACAAAATGCGACCTATTACTTATAGTATTTTTTAGTTACAATACCATGGGTCAATTCCATGGGTGAATGAATACTACGGGTGGATGTCACAATACCATGGGTCAATTCCATGGGTGAATGAATACCATGGGTGGATATTACAATACCATGGGAAAATACCATGGGTGAATGAATACCATGGGTAGATGTCACTTACAATACCATGGGTAGATAAATACCATGGGTAAATTCCATGGGTGGATGAATACCATGGGTTGATGCCATTTTCTATTCGGATCATTAAATGGCATCATTGACATATACTGATTTTAGAGGGGAACCAAAGATACAAGAGCATGTCTTCAGAGCAATTGAGACCTGGTATATAGGGGCATCAAGTAGCCAACCCTGCAACCCCTTGAAACTCCAAACCTCTTGCATCAATGACCAGCTACAAAGAAGGATAATCCAACTCCACTCAACACATGCCATACTTTATAGATTAATAGCACATGAATACTACATGGGGGTGGGGGGAGGTCTGCCACACCACCCCTCCCTGAGACACACTAATTCTTTATTCCTCCACCCCCATCAAGTATCACTATCCTCTGCCAAGATAGCAAGCAATTGATCAATACCATCAAAGGGATTTGGGGGAGGCCATGGGGAGTTGAATTCCAAGTCACCTACACAACTTCATCAGTTAACCAACATGTCTATTTCCTTATTTCTAGTCCTGCGAGAGTGGGAGGTGATTGCATAGGGAAAGCATAGAATCATTCTGCGTATGTGTGAGAAAAGTAGTTTCAACCTTTAGTTCTTTATTAATTTGGTTATAGGGGCTCCATAAATAATCTTATGGAGAGTGGAAATAACTAATTGTGAATCCCCATCCACCTAAATATTCATATAACCATATTTTATCGCTAACTATAGGCCCCTATCAAGAGCTAAAACTTATGCTTCATTATTTTTGGTCATGCCATAGTTGCCTACATACACCCTCAATATCTTACCCCCCCAATCTCAGAATATCCCTCTGAAATATGTTAGGCCTAGGTTTCCCTTAAATGCACCATCAAAATTTAGTTTGATAAAACCTCAAGGAGGGAAAGTGAAGAATGATGGAGAAGAGGTGTGAGGGTTTGGAGGTTGGATTCTTCCTAGCGCAAGCATACATTGATAAATTTCCAAGAGATTTAAAATTAAAGCTTCCTATTGCAATCGTTTCTAATCCTTTGGCAACCAAGGATGAGCTAATATTATTTCCTTGATATGTCACTGGAAATTTTCTTATCTAGAAATATCCTTTGATTTCATTCCTTCCAAATTTCCCATAAAGAAAATCCTAAGGACAAGAACCATTATGTACTTACAATAGGGTTGTTGAAGATGAACAATTACCAAGTATACAAGGTTTCCTACAAGCTAATAGGAGATCAATCCAATTTCCTAAATAGCTATAGAAGGGTGTTCCAAATTTATTCTATAAAAGGACAAGCATTCAAAATGTGTTCTATTGTCTCCTCTTTCTTTCTGCACAAGAAGAAAAGAGATCGTCCCTGGAAGCCCTTCTTGCAAATATTCACCCATGTGAGGAGATTTCTTCTGCTTATAAGACATAATAAGTGGGCCACTTTTGGCCACAAATTTAGTGTCCATATTTTGTGCCATCTTGGGAGGTTTTGATAGTATGTTATAATATATTAAGCTTCCTTAAAATTAAACATATCTTAATATTTGTAACCCCAACATAGTTTGTTTGGGTACTATGCCATGTAGATCTTTCTTTCTTTTAGCTCTTGGGTAAGGAGTTTCCTAGAGTTAAGTTCTTAATGAATGGGTCATTCCTCTTGGGATTTCCATACCCACCATGAAGAAGGAGGGTTCCTTTTATTTTCAATTATATCTCTACATTATGGCTCTATGTTTCATAGCATAATCCTTCAATTCATGCAAGTCAACCCTTGTTCCTAAGAGTTTCTACCATGCTTCATCCCTAAAGAGGGAAATTCTACCATTTCTTATCTCCCAGAAAGCATGGTTTTGAATCAATTTCTTATTTTCTTGTGTTATCTTCAATATGATGGACCCTGTCGCTAAAATATTTTCTGCTTGTGAACCCTATTGATGATAATTTTTTCCCATATTTTTGGACCCCCTTATAACCATCTCCACCATAGATTTGCATCCAACGGCTTGTTTAGCATATTTGTATTCCATACTCCTAGAGCCCCTACAAATTTGGGCAATTAGACCTTATCCCACACCACCAAGGCCTATTTCTTGGCATGCTTGGATCCTTGCCATAATAAGTTTCTGAATTTTGATGTAATATCATTATGGATAACTTTAGGAGTTGGGAGAACTAGTAGTCAATGTACCGGTAGAGCTTGCAAGATTGATTTGACTAGGACCACCCTTCTTTCAATTTTCAATGAGTGAAACACCCAATTCTCTAATTTATCAATGATCTTCTAGAGGATTTTTTTCCAACAGGAGGTTTATAGTGAGTTAGCTACCAATGGGATACCCAAATAACAATGCGGCAAATTTTTGATGTGAAAATTAAGGACATGTGAAATGCATTTAGGTTGGCTTGCTAGTATTGAAGAAGCAATGGTTGTATTTTTCTTCATTGATCAAAGTTCCTAATGCTTCCATGAATTTTACCAAGATGGATTTGAGGGCTCTTACTTCACAAAGGGATGGGAATCTAAATAACATGATATCATCAACAAATTGTTGGTGAGTTATTTCCATGTTTGAATCGAATAAACAAATTCCTTTTAGGGAGCCTTAGTTTAGGGAAACTTTGATATAGTGACCGAGACCTATAACAACTAGGATGAAAAGAAAGGGAGAAATGGGACGTCCTTGACTTAGGCCCCTATAAGGATGAAACATTTGAAATGGTGACCCATTGATAAGGATGGAGAAGAAAAGGGTGGAAACAAGGGATTTGAACCAGGCTATCTAGAGAGGGGAAAACCCATAGGCTGAGAAAACCCAGAGGACGTACTCCCAATTTAATCTAGCATACACCTTGGAGATTTCCAATTTGATCAGCATCCATGATTTTTTAAACTTCTTGAGAGAGTGGATGACTTTGTGAGTAGTGACTATCCCATCTAGGATTTGACAGACGTCTACAAAGCTAGCTTGCTATAGGGAAATAAGTGGGTTGATAAGGGGTTTAAGGTATTTAACAATCACAGTGGATATGATTTTATAAGTCATGTTACATAGAGATGTCATTCTAAAGCCACTTGGGTCGTATAATTTTCCATTCTTAGGAATAAGTGTCATAAATTTGCATTTAGACCACACCATACTTAATTTAGTTATCAAGATTATTATACCTGAGTGTGAACCTCCACCCCAATAAATGGCCAACAAGCTTTAAAAAATTCAACTTGAATCCTTGTAATCATAGCACCTTATTACTGGGCATTGCAATCATTATCTCCTCAACCTCTAAGAATGAAATCTCATGTGCTAGAGCCTCATTTTTATCAGATTTTATGAGTCTCGGGATATGGGCTGTAATTCAATGGATAACTTGGCCCCTATCATGTTTGGTCTTTGTGAGAATTCCCTGATAGAACAAGATCAACTCTTCATCTATTTATTCCTATTGGAGGAGGTGTTGGCCCCCTCTTATTGCTAAAGATATGAATGTGAATAAAATGCTTAATAATTTCCTTATGAAAAAAATTGAGCTTCATTATCCCTCCCTAAGTCATTGGGCAAGAAATGTTTGTCTCCATAATGTTTCTTCCTGCTTATGTTTATTCCCATTTATGTATCATCTATCCTTCTTCCAGGATCAAATATCTTGAATGACCTTCCCATATAATTATTTGTTGAATCTTTTGAATTTGATGTTGGAAATATTGGCATTGATGTCAAATGGTCATTGTTATTAATCATGTTGATGATTTATTTTAATGTTAAGGTTGCTTGATGTTGCAAGATTTATTTTTATTTTTGGTTGCATAAAGTGCAGAGGTTGATCAAAGTGATGTGAAGCGCAAAGGCTGATTAAGTGATTTGATGTGTTAAGGTGATGTTTTTCCATTGATATTTTCTTCAACAAAAAAAAAGATATGGCACATAAGAACTAGAGAATAAAGACTGAAGAACTGAAGAACCAAAGAACTAGAGAACAAATTCTAAAGAACATGTTACTTTTATCAAACAGAATCAACTGTAAAAAACCATTTATATTTTTGGCCTTTTTACAATTGTAATGCACTTGTTACTCTTAAGTACAAATTTATAACACAGGTCATCTATTATGTAGATCAGGGAAAAAATTTAGGGGGTAATATTTGCAAGTGGGTTAATTTTCCATGTTTTTTTCCAAAAAAAAGATTCGCCAATTACCATTTTTTCTAAAAATGATTCGCCCAAATTTTATAGTATAAAATTATTTTACCTTAAAAATTGCCAAAATTTTATATCGACTACTACAAAATCATTAGAAATCTAAATATTTTTACAAAAATATTGCCAAAAAAATTACAATTTTCATATTAGGGACTAGTAAGATTCGCCAAGGTTTCTAAACTTTAATATAAACATCCATCCTTAAAATATTCCTTGAGATTGTGTTACCCTAAATAGTAATGCACCCTCACTTCAACCAGCATGTGTTACAGATTGTTTGATCATTAGAGCCTTATCTTATGCAATATTTAGTTCTTGACTATGATTCTTCAATTGTACCAAAAATACAAAGCAATTTTTTCTTAATTTGAGACTCAACTGAAAAATAAGAGGTGAGAAGAAAAAACAAAGGAGACGAAAAATAGAAGATTCGATGTCGCGGGCGAACAACTAGGGTTTCCAGGCTTCTGCAGGTGTTGATCTCCATGGAAGGGCGCAAAGGAGGGAGCTCCACTCCCTCCTACAAGCAGGCTGTGGCCAGCAGAGGTAAGAAACCAATAGAAAATGACAGAGGTCCTTCAGAAGAAGGGAAAAGGAACATTGAAGAGGAGCAAGATTGTACCAAATCAAGGGAGAATAATAGCACAAAAGAAAATGAGGAAGAAGACAAGGAACAGGGAACAAAAGACAAAGCACAAAAGGGACCATGTAAACCCAAAGTTGAGATCACACCCAGAGTAGTTTTAAATGATCCTACTCTGCAGGCGCACAGGGACCACATGCGGACATATGCAATCATTTGTAAATTCATGGGATTATGGCCCACTAAAAAAGCTTTACAGACATGGATTAAATACCACTAGAAACCAAAAGGAAGCATAGACCTACATCTTGGGTCAAAGGGATTCTTCACTGTGGTCTTTACAAATATTGAAGATAAAGATAGAGTGTTTGAAGGAGGGCCCTACTTCTATGCAACAACAGGCCTCTATATGCAGCCATGGATTATGAATTTTGTCCCGAAGCATGATAATTTTACTTTGGTCCCGGTCTGGGTAAGACTATACTCTCTATCTCTTGATTACTAGCAAACGGAATCATTATCTGCCATAGGAAATAAATTAGGGCGTTTTGTCAAATCTTCTGAGGCCACTAGAAGGGGAAAATACACTTCCTTTGCAAGAATATGTGTGGAGATGGATCTCGGATTTCAGAGATCTGTGGTTTGTGCTTTTTGAATTTTTGACCGGAGAATCCACAGTTGTAGAATTTATACACCAACGTTTCGAATCCCAAATGGGATCCATCATCAGGGAACAGAGAAAGATGATAAGAGAAAGATGATAAAAAGAAGAGCCACATGAAGGAAATAAATACACGTGAGGGATGAAAGTTTAAAGGAACAGCACAGGTCGGCCAGAGAGATTAATAATGAAAACCTAATTTTATTTTAAATTAATATTATTTAATTAATATCTCTAAAAATAAAATAAAAACTTTAAGTAATCTACCGGATGAAGTAATCTTGAAATTTTTTGATGAAGAATGGGTGCAAACGGTAGATTATGAACATATTCCATTCAGATGCCGCAGATGCCACGAGCATGGGAACCTATTCAGAGACTGCCCTCTCAGTAAAATAGAGAACAAGAGTAAAGTTAACACAATGAAAGATACTGAAAGCTTTCACAAAGTGGTACATAAAGGAAAAGGGGTCAAAAGCAGGCCAAAGCAGCGTCAATCAGAAGGGCAACAGGCCAGTCAGAACAGGTTCCAAGTACTTGAAGAAGAAGAAGCGATAACAAAAGTAGATTAGGCAATGGGAGGATGTCCAGTGGAGAAGGAGAAAGAAGAAGACCATGAACAAATACAGGATATTAATAAACAGAAAGAGACTATGATGAGCAATGCAGAACTAGAGATGGACCAGGAAATGACCTAGAGTGAGATGGAAATGGAGGACGACGAACTACAGGAGATTCTTGATAGAGAACACCTAGATCTGGAAGGGTTCTTGAAACAGGGAACCATGGGAGGGGTAGACTCGTTACCTCAGGAAGAGTTCAATAGAGTACATCAGTTCTTCATATGGAAAATGCAGGCTAAATGGCTGGAAAGTCAAAGAAACAATGAAAGGCAGGGTAATGAAGGTGTGAAAACTATGAAAACCACACTAGGATTAGCACCTAGAAACCCAGGAAAGAAAAGAGGCAGGAAAAAGCAATTGAGATATTGATGGAATGTGGAAAGCTAATGATAGATTTAGGTAAGATGAAAGACCTAACCAACTACTCCCTTACAAATCTTTAATAATGAAGTTCACATATCGGAATATCAGGGGTCTAGGTAGTAAAATAATACAAATATTACTTAGTAATAGAATGAAACAAGCAGCTTCGGATATGATCTTCATCTAGGAAACTAAATGTTCCATTCAAAAAATAAAAGAAATACATAGAAAATGGCTCAATCGATTTGAGTTTCTAGAAGTCAAAGCAGAGAATACAGCAGGAGGCATACTCACTCTTTGGAACCCCCAAAATATTGGCATAATAGATGCTGAGGCATCTAGGAATTATTTATCAGTGGTTATTTAGCCTGTGGGAGATAGGGAGACCTATCTGGTCACGAATGTTTATGGCCCTCAAAGAATGGATGATAAACTCAGGTTTCTAGATTCTCTTGTGGATCTTAGAGACAGACATGCAAGAATACCATGGATCATGGGGGGGGGACTTCAACATGATCAAATCACTTTCAGAGAAAAAGGGGGAACCAGAACTCTAAGCAAAGACTCTTTAGCATTTCAAACTTTTATAGATAATATGAAGCTAGTTGACACTGATACGAGTAATGGTCTCTTTACTTGGAACAATAAAAGAGGAGGAGAGTCTCAAGTAGCCTCAAAGTTAGACAGATTCATAATCTTAGAGGACCTTATGCTCATTGACAAGGAAATGATAGCGAGAGTTCTCCCCTTTGGAGGCTCAGATCACTAGTCAGTTCACCTGGAGGTTTAGGGCATTGCTACCCCCAGGAATATACCTTTTAGATTTGAGAATATCTAGCTCACCCACCTAGATTTCATCAGCAACATTGCAAATTGGTGGTTAGAAGATTTGCATATTCAGGGTACAAGAATGTTCCTTCTACACAAAAGACTAAAGCACATCAAGCTCAGGCTCAAAGAATGGAACAAGAATGAATTTGGCAATATTTTTGAAGCAAAAAAATATGTTGAAGATAAAATGCAAGAACTCAACCAAGCCCTTATCACAGATGGCTTTGATAAAGTCAAAAATGATCAAGTCACCAAACATCATCAAGACTGGGAGAATTTATGTAAACAAGAGGAAATATTTTGGAGACAAAAATCTAGAGTTCAATGGCTAAAAGAAGGAGAGTGAAACACTAGATTTTTCCATAGATCCACCATGGAGAACAGAGCTCATAATAGGATCTCTTTGATCAAGGACGAGGGAGGGAATATTCTTAATTCCCATGAAGAAATAGAAGTTGTGTTAGTTCAGCACTTTTGAGGTATAGCAAAGGAAACCATTTCAGATAGAGATCATTTCATCAGGGACTTAACAAGACATATACCTAGGCTAGTGTCTAGAGAGGATAATTTCAACCTTAATAGGCTAGTGACTGAAGAGGAGGTTAGTGAGGTCCTCAAACAAATGCAGAATGGTAAAGTGCCAGGCCCTGATGGTTTCAATGTGGATTTCTTTAAAGCTTGCTGGAATATTGTTGAACATGATATTCTGAATGTAGTGGAAGATTCCATGTTGAATAGAACTATTTTGAAAGTTCTCAATACCTCCTTCATCTCCCTGATCCCTAAACAGGACAATGCTCAAACTCTAGACAGGTTTAGACCCATAGCTTTGTGCAATGTGGTATACAAGATAATATCCAAGGTTGTGGCTAATAGACTCAAACCTCTTCTTCCTACACTAGTTTCTGTGGTACAATTTGGTTATGTGGAAGGCAGACAAATTCTCAATAACACCATTCAAGTGCATGAGGCGGTGCACTCATTGACTAGCAATAGGAAGGCTGGAATGATCATGCAATTGGACCTAGCCAAAGCCTATGATAAGTTGAATTGGACCTATATCAAGAAAGTTCTTATTGCTTTTGGGTTTGATCATAACTGGGTTAGATGGGTCATGGCCCTGGTAACCTCTTCCAGCTTTTCAATATTGGTTAACGGTTCGCCCTTTGAGACTTATATTCCTTCAAGAGGCCTTAGTCAGGGAGACTCGCTCTCTCCCTTTCTCTTCATCCTCATGATGGAAGGACTTGGTCGGTCTATCAGGCATGCAAATGAAGTTGGTAAGATTAAGGGTCTCCAAATTTCTGTGAATGGATGGGCCTTGACTCATCAACAATTTGTTGATGATACCATGTTGCAGGGAATCCCCACGGTCAAAGAATTTCTTGCGTATAAACAAATCTTGAGTGACTTTGCCATGGCTACAGGTATGGAAGTTAATCTCTCCAAATCTAAGATTTTTTTCTTTAATACCAATATTGCTATTCAGAGGAATATCTCCAGAATTCTGGGCTTTCAAAGGGATGTCCTCCCTTCAAAATATTTTGGAGTTCCTCTAACTACCAAACCTTTGCACAAGAGCATTTGGGAGCTGTTGATTAATAAGATGCAGGATAAAATCAAGAAATGGACTATTAGATCTTTAAACTTGGCTAGTAGGTTAGTGCTTACAAAGGTTGTTCTTCAATCAATCCCAGTTTTCATGTTATTAGCACTCCCAGCACCAAAAGGAGTCTTGCAACAATTCAAAACCATCCAAAGAGACATTCTTTGGGGTAAGGGGGAGGAAAGAAAGAAATGGGCCTTGGTAGCCTCGAAAAAAATTTGCAAACCTAAAAACCATGGGGGTCTTGGATTGGAGGATCCAGAAATTCTAAGCATGGTTTTAGGGGCAAAATTATGGTGGCGTTGGGTAAAAGACCCAAAGGCTTAGTGGGCTAGTATCTAGAAATAAAAATATACCAGCACTTGGAAAAATAATGATCACATAAGGATGTCTGGAAGTATAAAGGGCTCACACATCTGGAATAAGGCCTGGGAGAACAGAGGCTTAGTACAAAAAAACAGCTTTTGGGAAATCAGAGAGGGAGATCTAGCTTTATTTTGGGAGGATAAATGGCAACAAGAACCTATACTGTTAAAAGAGGACTTTTTGGACCTCAAGAAAGAGACAGACACCAAAGGGTTATCTAAGGTAAAAGATTTTTGGGATCAAACCAACAGTGCAGGAAAATGGAGAACCTGGAGGAACATTGATTATAGGGATGACAACCCCTTGAAAGCAAAAGTAGAGGCACTTATGAAAATGTTGGAACAAAGGAAGATTTTAGTGATAGGGGGGCATGACCAACTTAGATGGGGCAATAATAATGAGGGTACCTTTAATCTTAAGGAGGCAAAACACATACTCCTTGAGCTAGATTCCCATGTTCCGGATAGGATTTGGCAGAACCTATGGAGGCATCAAGGTTGGATGAATATTAAACTCTTCATGTGGCTGGTTCATCATAAGAAAATTTTGACTTGGGATAACATTCGAAAGAGGGGTGTTCTGGGGCCTTCCATATGCCAACTCTATGAAGCCCAAGAGGAAACAATGGAGCACGTTCTCAAAAATTGAATTTTCACCTCCAGGTTGTGGGATACGTTTTCCACCATTTTCCAACAGATTGACAGGGACAAAGGGAGTATTATCAATACCCTAAACAATTGGAGACGAAACTTTTCTGATTATGAATTTCTTGGCTCAGCTTGGGCTCTTACGCCAAGCTTCATTATATGGAATGTCTGGAAAGAAAGGAACAATAGAATCTTCAAAAATGAAAAGAGTCCCTCCCAACACCTTTTTTAGCAAATATTAAAATAGCTTAAGGAGACGATTGGCACTACAGTGAAAAATCCCCCTAAGAATCCACCTTCAGAAGCTAAAATGCAGATTCTCCATCAGTTGGGTATACAGGGGCTTATTTCTCAAGGCCTGGATAGGAAGGTAATGAAAATGGATACTGAGCAAGATTTCTGGCATCCTCCCCCTCAGGGTTTTTTGAAATTCAACATTGATGGGGCTTCAAAAGGAAACCCGGGTACTGCTGGCTTTGGAGGGGCGTTAAGGGATGAAAACGGAAGTATTCTTTTCATCTTCCATTGCCATTTAGGAAGAGCCACTAACAATATGGCGGAATTAATGGCTTTGGAGCAATGTTTAGATTTCCTAGAGCAGGATAACCACCAAAATGTGATTGTCGAAGCTGATTTTGAGTTAATCATTAAATCGGTCAAGAGAGTCAGTTGTGGCACGAAGCCTGAAAAAGTCTCAAAACACTGGAGGCTGATCCATGTTTTTCAACGGATTTAGCTTCACCTCCAGTGCCTTTGTATAGTAAGTTTTAACCATGTGCAAATAACGACCAATAAATTGGTAGATATTCTGGCCAATTAAGGAGTGATCTGTACCGAAAGCAGGGTCACGATGGGTTGGCAAGAGATGCCTCAGAATAGACTAAAGGTGCATTGTCATGACCAGGTGGATGAAGACAGGATGGTGTTTCGAAACAAAGCCATGGAGGTGGGGTCTAGATAACTTGGATTCATTATGAATTGCTGTTTTTTTCACAGTTTGGTCTTTTGTGGGATGAAGGTCACTATCGGCCTCCGCAACCCTGGTAAGTACAAACATAGAGACTCTAGAGGGAAGCTGCTCGGCAGACTCTACTTTTCGGATGGTTGACCAGAAAGATGGAGTATCATCTTACATTAGTTCATGTACTGGCGTAGAGGGGATGGTGCGAGGAGCCGGAATCCGGGCTCTCTTGGTGGCCTTAATACCCTAGGTTTTCTTTCTATGGATGCAATACCACTCTTGGGGTGGTATATGGTTTATCGCAGGCCTTTCAAGCGGGAAGCGGTTTTTCCGAAATGGGAGTGATTCCACTCACCAAGCTACACGTGGCCAAGGGGAGGGAATGATTACCACTCTCATCATGTGGTAATGTTCAATGCTTTAGACCCGTGCGATATGATCCTCAGCCATTGGATTAAGCAAGGCAGATCTACGGTCAGGAACAAACAAGCATGTAGGTGGGTCCAGGTGGTTAAGCATCATGCTTCTAAGTACTACGAAATCTTCCACTGCCATTGGATCGGGCGAGGAGATTTGATGGTTGAGATTAAGGATGCAAGTCCGGATGAGGAATATATTTTGTGCTTGTTTCGTTTCACAGTGGGAATCGATGATTTTCGCACGTTCTACATGTTCGTGGGTTATTCCCCCATTCGGACCCGAAATCCTTTTAGATTGGTACCTTTTTTTCTCTTCGGGTCTAATTCTAAATTTAAAGCGTGTGCTTGTTGCTGGCTCGAACTGAATCTCATCTGACAAATTTCTATGGGAAGATCGTACAGCCTCAGCATTGTCTGTCTTTTGAGGGTATTGAGGTTTTGTTTGTAGGGTTCAGGGTTTTTTCCTTTAGCTCGATGCCCTTGGCAGTAAGAGAATAGTTTTTCCTTGGTCCACAGTTCCTCACAGACTGTTGTATTTTATGTAATTTATTTTCTGATTTAATGAAATAGAAGGTGTTATCACTTAGAACTATAAACATATGTATATAATCCTTTGTCCAAGTTAAATGTCAAAAGTTGGTGTCAAATGGTTTTTGTCCTATGTTTCTTACTTAGGGTTGAAGTTTTAAAGGTGTTTGATGTAAATCGTTCTCTAATCCTATTGGTCATCCTCCATCATGATTGCTAAAGCCATGTCTTGTCTAATTTATGTCAAAGATCCTTTTCGTAATTTCGCAGCGCAGTCTCATTGGTTAGTTTTGCAGCGTAATCATTGTTTAGCCATTTCGCAGTGCGTCAGCATCAAGCCGTTTCGCAGCGCATTATGCCAATTCATAACTAACTGCGCTACGAAATCGCAGATTCGTGCGTTTTGCAGCGTATATTCCTCAAAGGGTCAAGTCTGTTGATGAGTCACCACTTCCGTCCGTTCATGTCAGTGGGCGTACCTCCCAAACACTCATTAACCATCACTCCACCAATAGATTTGTAGGCATGCACATAAATATTATTCAAATGGGTTTTACCGTGCAAGGATTTTTTATGATGATCGTAGATGATGCATAAATGACCAACCTGTGTGATGAGATATTTGAGTTTGCAAGCGAGCCCGAGTTTTTCAAGTGAGCCTGATTACAAGCGAGCCCGCGTTAAAAAGAATTGAATTACCATTTGAGTTGAAGCTGTTGGCCATTCTCTGTGTGAAAATTTCAAAAGCGAAATGGAGAGGAAAGAACATAGGTCTGGAAAATGTCAGAGAACAGAGCCTGAAGGTTTGGACCTTGCATTAAGAGATGAAGGCGTGAAGAAAGCCTTCAAGGATGCCGGCTGTTGGAATTTCTGTAAGAAGCTGCAGGGTGGCCATGCTCAGGTAACAAAGGATTTTGCTTTAAACTTCACGGGTTTGAATTCTAAAATAGCTATGTTAGAAGTTCAAGTGTCTCCGGAGGCAATTGCTGCTGTAACTGAGATTCCAAGAGGGGGGCAAGAATGGTTTAAGAACTTTAAATTTGATATGAACCCCTGCAAAGAGTTTTTAAAAGAGGCATATGTGAATGAAGACCTAACAAAAGCAGTGCCTAGAAACTATGTTAAGGAGCACTATGCCATTCTTCTCACCTGTATTCAGAAGTACTTAACCTGTGAGGGAAGATACAATAAGGTCTACTCCTATCACTTCAAGTTGCTGTTACATTTTACTGGTAAAGCATCCATAGATATTCCCTTTTACTTGTTTCGCAGTCTAAGCAAAATGTGTGACAAAGTGCAATTAAGGAAGGATGACTGTGAAACATCGTTATTTCACCATGGTTTGGTTAAATTGTTGGTTTTGGATGGTCTTCAGAAAATAGGTAGGGATTGGAACTCCTTCATCTTCATGGCTGGTTTCCAGAGTAAAACAGGTCTTACTCCACAGCCGGTTAGAGAAAAAGAAAAATCAGTTGAAGAACCCACGATAGCTGAGCTTCGAAAGGAGGCAAAAGATAAAAAGAAGGCCAAGTCACAGTTGAGAAAATCAGTGAAGCCACTGATCATTAAAGAGCAACCTCAGCCATCATCAAAGGAAGAAGCTAAGCATAAGAAAGTTGTACCTGGACCAAGTGGATCTGAAGCAGTGTCAAGAGTTAGGACAAGGAGTCAAATAAGCAAAGAAAAAGGCAAAACATTAACTGTTGAGGAAAGCCCGATATCTAAGGCCAGCTTGAGTGATTTGCTTGAGGCCATTGAGTTTGAGCAGGTTGAACCGGTGCATATTGAACCAATGCACATTGATTTGACTCAATCATCACCAGAAAGCACTAAGAAATCTAAAGCTTCAAAAAGACTGAGGTTTGATGAACCAGGTGATGAATTTATCTTCAAACCAAGAAGACCTGTTACAAGAAAACAAGTAAGGGAAGCTGAGAAACTGCCAAGAGCAGAGGAAGTTGAAAAATTGCCCAGAACAGAGGTAGCAGAGGAATTGTCCAGAACAGAGGAGGCAGAGAAAATTAAAAAAAAAGACAAGAATAGAACAGTCATTATTTCCCAAGGAGGTAACATTATAGCTATAAAGAACCAGTTGGAGGCAGCAAAAAATGTAATTTCCAAGGTGAAGAGTGTCACTAGGGAGTCTGCAGTCAGGTATGCAAATTATCGAAAAGCTGTTTTGAGAGGAAGTAAAAACCTAGTAAGCCAGGTGGATTCAGTAGCTGATGTTTACACATGGACTGTTCCAGCTCTCAAACAGGCCAAATCCATTAGAAAAATAAACATGCATTTAAGAGCTGAAAACAAAACCTTGAGGAAGGAGGTTGCAGACTTAAAGGCACAGCTAGGTCAAATAGCTGCTAACTGATGTTGAGAAAGGTGTTGTTCTAAGTTTTGTAAAGTTTTTCTTAGTTTCATTATTTTGAGGACATATAGATCTCTGCCACATGTAAAGGAGGTTTAAAAAATTAAAGGTCCAAGCAGTCAATACCTCAGGGCAAATACACACTGTTTTAGCAAATTCAGGAGTTTCGTAGCGCGCTACGAAACTGCTGTAGGTGTTGTTTTTTAACGCAAACAAACAGTTTGATGGGATGATCAGAAGTTTTCAAAGGAAACATCTGAGGGACATTTAGGAGACCAAATGAAGATAGCATAGCCATTCAAATGATGACAGGTGTACCTTTGTAAAAGTGAAATGTTTTGGCTCAAGTTAAAGTTTTGATTATAAATGCACTTTATTACCGGTCATTAGGGTTTGGAAGGAGTTGCATACGAGGAGACTTGGCTTGCACACCTGTCCATCAACGAAGCCTCCAACACATCTAGAAACATGGTGGTGCTCTACATTTTTGGGATATTAAAGAGCTGGAGACATGCTGTTGCATTTTCGAATAAGTGGTGGAAGACTGGAACCGGAAAAACAGGGGTTTTCTCCTAACGTCACTGAACCATCAAAGCATTCAGCATCCAAAGCTAGTATGGGACATTGAATCCTTTTCTCAGCCATCTCGGCCAAACTAAAAGGAGACAGGTGTCAAAGAACAAGAAAGAATCATTCTACGAGGAGGATAGAATTAGAGTTATAATTAAATTAGAACTCTTTAGAACTTCAGTTAGTGGTTATTGTATTAAATAGTTTGTTGCAAAGCAGATAGGTGTCATTAGTGGCAGTCATCGAGCTCCCCTCATGCTGGAGGAGGAAGCTCAAAGTAGTTAAAGTTATGTTTCTATATATAGATGAAACTTTTATGTAATGGAGGTTGGATATTTGAGAAAACAGAGTGTTATTTTGGCTTGTGTACAAACTCATTTTCAGTAATACAAGTGACTACTTTTCTTCTCAGGATTCATACAGTGTTTCAAATGCTCAAGATATGTGCTTTTGTTTTATCCTTTATGTTTTTACAGTTGTATAGATACACAATCACTCAGAATTCACTTTGCTGCTCTGATTTCCTGTGTGTATTTGTAAGCTGAAGTTTCTATGATATGTGTTTTGAGTATTTAAACATTACATGCCCTGACTTCTATGTATGAGTAGTGTTATAGTTTACTGAAGGATGATTAACTCCATAAGCCCAATGGAAGTCTTTGTAATGTCTATCCAGCCAACATATTTGTTAAATTTACTTTGCAAGAGTTAGCCATCTCATCAATAGTCAAAATCAATAACCTTTTGAGAGAGCCCTCTCAGGCTAAGGAGGCTAAGCCTTAGTCAAAAGTTTGGTTTGAAATAGTTGCACAGAGTCTACCTGATCAGCAGCCTTTCAGTGCTTGATTTTGTGATAACAGAAGGTACGACTCTTGCTTCAGTAAAAAAAAGAAAAATAAGAGGTGAGATGCAAATAGTCTTAGAATGCTAAGAGACAACTCCTCATTTCAAATTCTTGCATAAAAGGAAAAGAATGAGAGAGAAATCCTTATAAAAGATGCATTGTTGAAAGAGAATTAAGTTTTTTTGTGAATTAAACATTTGTATGAGAGAGTTATTGAACAAACTCGTAAGGAGAAAAGAGAAAGAGAAAGAGATGCAAAATTTGAGCAAACTTGAAGAAAAGAGGTAGAGAGGATAAGCAACAGAAAATAGGGCACATTAATTTCACAATAAAGAAAAATACCAAGTAATCAACAAATATGATTTGTAATTTAAATAGGGGATTGTATTCTTATTTTAATTTGTAGCTTGGCAATGAATGGGTTGGAGCTTGTTGAGGTAGAAGCCTCCTATGGGTTGTTGCCTGAAAAACAATTGTGGGAGTTTGAGCTTCCTTTCAAGTTGAATCTTGCATATGAATTGAGTTAGAAACCTCTTGTATGTTGGATCCTAAAAAAATTATGATGTAATAAGGGACTAGGAGTTTCCTTTCACATCACTTCAGCCAAAAGTTTGTGGTTTTCTCACTTTATGGATTTCCACTTATATATGTTGTCTTCATGTGTTTCATGTTCAATGTCTCACTTGTGTGAATGCTTTTGAATATATGTGTGTGTGTGTGTGTGTGTGTGTGTGTGTACTAGTTACAAAAGAAATAATTAAAAGCTAAACATATACATAAGCCATTAGTTGAAAAATAAAATATTTGAAAAAAGGAAAATTAAGTTGAATTGATTAATTGAAAAGACACAATTACAAATTCACCCCTAGTAATTGTCAAGTATTTATCAATTGGTATCATAGAAGGTTCCTTTTCTCTCAGGTTAATTGTTGGATGCAATATCTAGTGCATAAGAATGGCCAATCAATCAGTTAACACAGGAGCTTCACTCAATGAACCTCTGACCTATCACGTGCATTCATGGCAGGAAAAATTTTAAGGATGGAAATTTATCTTAAAGTTTAGAAACCTTGGAGAATCTTACTAGTCCCTAATATGCAAACTATAAAATATTTGGAGATATATTTATAAAAATATTGAAATTTATATTGATTTTATATACAGTTTTTACAAAATTTAAGCGATATATAAGGTAAAATAATTTTATACTAGAAAATTTGGGCTAATTATTTTTAGAAAAAAATGAAAATTGGCGAATCTTTTTTTGGAAAAAACAAGGAAAATTAGCCTACTTGAAAATATTAGCCCCTAAAATTTTCCATGGTTCATGGCATATTAAACAAACCCCTAATTTGACTACATATTGAAAAATACCCCTAAAAATCACATTATTTAACCCCCTACCAATACCAACCCAATACACCTTCCCAATTTAAGAAACCCCTACTTCCACTAGACATTGTAGGTATCTATTTTTTCATTAACATTTTCTATACCCCTTTAATTTTTTTTCATTAACATTGAGCTCCATTTTTTATACCTAGGCATATAAAAACCGTTTTTCCCTATATATCTCCAATATATTATGCCATTTTTCTCAATATATCTCCCCCAGTATGAACCCATGTGGCATGGTATTACTCCCCTAGTGAAGCCCCCGTTTAGTCAATAAATACATTCAACAAATAAAGCACCGTTCTTCAATGGTATAAATTATGCTTTATAGAAAAGAAGGATGAAGACACACCTAATTTCACTTGGTGGAGATGTTTGGGATAAAATGGAGAATTACTATGAAGAGCCACATATAATAGGTACAAAAAGTCACAAAATTAAATTTAGATTTAATGCTAAAGCTATGAATGGAATTATAAATGGACTAGTTGAATCAGAGTTTATTAAAGTAATGCACTGTAAGACAACAAAAGAAATGTGTGGTAAAATACAAAACATGTATGAAGGAGATAACAAAGTGAAAGAGGTTAAATTACAAGTGTATATAATATAGTTTGAATCATTGAAAATGGATGATTATGAAGACATTGTCAAGTTTTTCCTCAGATTAGTTGAAATAGTTAATGTCATGTTGGGACTAGGTGATTAGAGGCTACAGTGATTCACAATATATTGAAATCTCTACCTACCAGGTTTAATCCCAAGGTATCAACAATTGAAGAAACAAAACAATTTGAGACACTAATAGGGGATCAACTACTTGTGTCTTTAACTACATATGAAATGAGGATAAAGGAAAGACACGTGTATGAGATTCAACTTTCAAAATAGACAAGAATTCCACATAAGACAATAAATGTTCATGCTTAGACTCTGATGAAGAGGAAGCTAAATTTCTCAGAATATTGAAGGAAGGTATAGGTGAGTACAAAGGGAAACTTCCATTTAGATCTCTTAATTGTGGAAGAGTGGGGTATTATGCCTCAAAATGTCCATACAAGAAAGAAGACAATAAGTTTAAAGGGAAAGAAAATAATAGGTTTGACAAAAAGAAAAAAGAGAAAAAAATTAAAAGGAAGAGCTTCTATGCATAAGACGAAAGTAGTACATCTTAAGATTCTAGTGAATCCTCTAATGAGGATGAAACTAGAGAATTTATTATCATGGCCCTAGAAAACCTAGAAGAAGAACATAATGAATATGAACAAGAAGAATAAGGTGAGATATACCTTGAGGGGGAGTTGATCAATGTCATAGAGGAAATATATAGATTCAAATAGAAGAATAAGAAATATAAAGTTATTTTGTTAAAATATGTAAATGAATAGTCTAATTCATAGGAGATTATCATGTTGAAAGTTGAAATAGAAGAATCCAAGAAGGTGGATGACATTTTCCTACAAAAAAATAAAATTCAAAAGAAAGGAGATTTTTCTCTTTGTCGACAAAGCGATCTCTAACAATTAGGTGAATTGTGTTCGATGGCTTGGAGCTCATAAGCATTAAAATTCCACCCTACATATTCATTTACGTGAAAATTTAGTTTCATGGGTTGGATACTTAAGTTTCAAATGCAATTGGTTTTTTAAATGGTGGTTGCTCCATACAAAGTGTTGAAGATAATTGTTTTTGTATACACTTAATATTATTGGGATATTTAAAATCCAGGAATAATTCATTTGATGGTTGTACCCCTTCAGTACCAGCTAGAGCACTTGGGGAGTGTATAGGTTATGGAGGCAAAAAATTCTCTGGGAAATTAATTTTAAACAAAATGAAGGGAAAGTTGATAGTCATATACACAATCAAACTTAAGAGTTTCTTGTATGAAATGAATATTTTGGAATGGAGTCAAATCAAACATATCTTATGAAACAATAAAATGTGTAAGTGCATCCTTTGGTATAAGTGCAATTAATATTTTTCATGTAAATGTTTTAGTTGTTCCTCATAAAGGCTAAGAAGCAATTTGCGGCATTTCTCAACTTTCTCATGAAGGTGGGAGAAGAATGGTGATAAACGTAGAGCTTAACCAACTAGACTCTTTACTTTGATCCACTAGACAGAAGGATGAAGTTGTTAATGATGAGGCAAAATACTCACCATATGCCAAAATATCAATCAGCTAATACTAAGACTTGGGACATGCATAGAGGAGATTTCAAGAAAAAATGGAGCTAAGATTCTTTACAAAGCCAATAGAATGCCATTATTATGAAGTATCAAAGGATTGTTAGAAATATCGTTGCTGAAAAAAATGAACCTCCTATGAATTTGTTTGTGGTATATATAAAATTTGATTTCTCATAATGCAAAAAACTATACAAACAAGACCCCCTTGCCATTGATGCCAAAGAGGCAGTAAGTAGAGGTAAGTAATATGATTTGCAAGACAAAATGGAGAGGATCATAGTGTTTCCATAAATTCTAAAGGGGGAGAATGTTGGAAATATTGGCATTGATGTCATATGGTCATGGTCATTAATAATGTTGATGATTTATGTTAACTTTAAAGTTGCTTGGTGTTGCAAAATTTATTGCAAGGTTGAATCGTATTGTTGATTTCTTAAAGTGAAAAGGATGATCAAAGTGATGTGAAGTGCAAAGACTAATTATGTGATCTAATGTGAAAAGGGGATACTTGTCCATTGATGTTTACTTCAAAAAAAATGATGATATGGAACATAAGGACTAGATGACAAAGCCCAAAGAACCTGAGAACCAAAGAACAAAGTCTAAAGAACATGTTACATTTATTAAACAAAATTAGTTGTACAAAATCATTTATATTTTTGGCCTTGTTCCAACTGTAATGCACCTTTTGGTCTTAGGAGCAAAGTTATAGAGTAGGTCATCTACTATGTAGACTATGTTACCCTAGATATTAACACACCCTATCTCCAACCAACCTGCATTATAGAATGTTTGATCATCATAGCCTTGTCTTATGTAATAATTAGTGTTTGACTATGATTCTTTGAATGTGCAAACAACACAGAATTTTTTTCTTAATTTGAGAGATAACTAGAAAAGAAGAGGTGAGATGCAAATAGTCCTGTACTACCAAGAGACAACTGCTCATTTAAAATTCCTGCATAAAATGAAAACAATGAGACAACAATCCTTATAAAAGATGCATTGTTGAATGAGAATGAAGTATTTAGTGAATTGAACATTTGTATGAGAGAGTTATTGAAGAACCTAGAAAATAAAAAAGAGCAAGAGCAAGAGAAGAAAAAGTTGGGCAAACTTGAAGAAGAGAGGCAGAGAGGAAAAGTAGTAGAAATGAGGACAAAAACTAATTTCACAATAGAGACAAAGACCATGTAACCAATAAATCTTATTTGCAATTTGATTGGGGGATTGTAGTCTCCTTTCAAGTTTTAGTCTGATAAAGAATTGGTTGGTGCCTATTCAAAGGTAAGAGCATGTTTTTGTTTGTAGACTGCAAGTTTAAGGTTGCAAAAGAATTGAGGAAAAAGCATGCGATAGGTTGGAGCCTAAAAAAAATATAATGTAATAAGGGAGTAGGAGCTTTCCTTCACATAAATTTGGCAAAAATTTGTTTTTTTCTCCCTTTTTGTGTTTCCACTTATATCAAGAGTCTTCATGTGTTGCATGTTGAATGTCTCACTTGTGTGAATGCTCCTGAATTATGTTTATATATATGAAAATGTATCTCTGGTAACTGCAAAAGAAATAATTAAAATACGAAGATATACATAAGCCATTAGCTGCAAAAGAAAATATTTGAAAAAAAAAAAAAGTTGAATTGATTAATTGAGAAAACACAATTATTGATTCACCCCCCCCCCCCCCCCCTTCTCAGTAATTGTCAAGTATTTATCACTTTCCAATGCCTATTTTTCTGAGCGGATGTTCCCAAATTCTCTTTGATTCTAGGTGTGCATTTTGTTTCGTCCCTGAATGGAGATGTATTTCCACCAACTATATACTTTGGTGAGGAGATCGAGATCTTGGAGCCAAAAAATTTCAAATCAAAAAGGTCGATTTTTTGGGGCTATTTTGATATTCACCTCTAGGCGAATAGGCTAATGATTAGATCCTTGAAATGGAAGAATAGATTCATTGAAAACAATATCCATTTCTAGCAACAATTTGGAAACTAAAAACCAATTCAAATGGTTGGAAATTTGATGGCACCCTCCTCTATGATTGTTCGAAGTGAAAATACCATTAATAGTATCCACATTAGTAACCCTCAAGTCTTTAATAACTTCACTGAAGACATCAACCTTTAGGTCTAGTTGGCGGATTCCACCCTTCTTCTCCTCCAATCTCTTAATAAGGTTAAAGTCTCCCCATACAATATAGCTTTCCTCACCATGGATTGCTTTTATGGATTGAAGGTTAGAATCAAATGTCACGTTTTTTGGTCAAGATTAACGGTTAGTATATTGTTGTAAGGAAAATAGCCTCTCTTATTCTCACATAGTTAAATATACAACGAAAGATACATAGGCTTGTTATCTAGTCATTGAACAATATTTATTTATGGTTCAACACTACTGCTAACCCACCTATGCTTCCTTTGGCCTCCAACACACACCCTTTCCAGTAGCAATTCATAATTTCTTGGACTTTCTCATAAGACACTTTAGTTTCCTAAAAAATAAAAATCTCAAGCTTTTATCTTTCCATTCTATCTTGAAGGTTCCTCTTCTTACCTTTGTTTTTTAGGCCCTTAAAGGTGCCTCTTCTTACCTTTGTTTTTTTAGGCCATTCTATCTTGAAGGTGCCTCTTCTTACGTTTGTTTTTTAGGCCCTTAATGTTCCAGGTGGTTATTTTCATTGAGGGAAGAGTTAGGAAGGGGGGAAATTCCCTCAAGTAGAATCACTTTCCCTAAATTGATAAGATTTTTTCCCACATTTTGGATTACTTCATTCGTTGTATTCCTCCCTTTCTTTGCACATTCCCCTTTTATATTTCGTTTTCCTTTTGTCGTTAGATATGTCCCTTTTGGTTCTAGGTTATGTTGTGTACCCTCACTTTATTGTTCCTACTTATGCTTCCTCCGTTGAAGGTATAGCTCGTAGTACCTATTCGTTTTCTCCATCGATATGGTGGAAATATCCCTATGAGCCCATGTCTTAATAATCTCAAGTAGTGTGCACTCATCCTCACCGGGGTTCTCCAGAGAATCTCCCATTATTAGATCTATTTACATAATTAAGTCTTTTATCTCTGGAATCTTTGATTAATCCTCTGGGTTTTTTTGCTTAAATGAGGTATTCTCCTTGGACCAGCCTTTCGGTTGTTAAATGTCCATGGGTTTCTTTGATGTATCCTTATTCTCCTCGGTATCCTCAATTACTATGAATATTTTCACCACTAAGGCTTTTGATGCATTTGTTTGAGTTAGCTAGGGCTGTGAATATGTAGACGCTTTAGAATTCTTACCTTGATAGGAACTTGTTGAAAATCCTCCTAAACTTCCCATGCATTATTCTCTTACACCTCTTGTGCCTCATAGTTTACTATTGGGAAATCCCAAATGAGATGTCCATATTCATGACACCTCTAACAATTGAAAGGCACATGTTCATAATCTAGGGGTTGCGTCCAAATTTCATCATGATACTCAATCTCATTTGATCTAGGAAGGTGTTTGTTGATGTTCATATATGCATATTTTGTGACTTCGAAAATCTTCAAGGAAGTTTCGAAATGTTGGGAATAGGTCCCCCGAGGGTCAATTTTGGGGTTACAAACCCAAGTTTTGGGGCAGAAGGCCTAACTTTTGTATAAAGAATGTAAAGTCTCTGCATTTTGTGGTCGCGAAATGTGAAGATATATAAAATCAAAATGGGTTTTCTGCCCTTAGTCTAGATAGGTTGTGTCGGTTTTAGAGATCCGCCCTTGGTCCATAGACCATGGGATTGTATAAAAAGGAGAGTCTTAGAGAATATAAGGCAGTTCAGTAGTCATGATTTATTGATGTAATAGGTTTGTGAGAGCTAAGAGTGAGAGTCTTAGTGGAGGAAGAGGCTCTGCAGTTGAGTGCACAAAGGCCTAGGGTAGAAGTCCACAGCTGAGTGTGCAAACCCCTACAACTGTGTGCACAGGGCGGTTAGAGTTTGTATTGAAAATCTAAATCATCAATAAAGAGACGTGTTCTGAACTTACTGTGTACTTTCCATCTATGTAAGCGTTATTTTACTGTTGTTATAAATGTTGCGATTATGCTATGTTGAATGTTGAGTTTCAAATATAATGTTAAGTTGATGCATGAAAATATATGTTTCCATCTGTTACATGAACGCAAGTAATAATATATGTTTACATGAGGATAATCTTAATTGTATGGTAAAGTTGGATAATACCTAAGAAAATTTGGGGAACAAGTCAGTAACCTAGTTATAGAGGTGCGTAAGTGCCTGAATCATCGTCTAGGGTTACACGAGGGGCAATCAGATACCTTTGCAAAGGTTCTAAAAGGCGAAAGAAAAAGTACATTGATCTGCGTTATGGGGAACAAGTCAATAACCTAGTTATAGAGGTGCATAAGTGCCTGAATCATCGTCTAGGGTTACACGAGGGGCAATCAGATACCTTTGCAAAGGTTCTAAAAGGCGAAAGAAGAAGTACATTGATCTGCGTGAAGACATGATCTGCGTGAAGACATGAGTGAGGGTATAAGATCGACATCACGACTGTCTCACAGTGTGGAAACTTTGTTCCTGCATTCCCCCATATTGCTTCAGGTGAGAATTCAGCCCGTGCTTCGTAGATTGATGCTGAAAGGGACAGTAGTGTAGGGATTTGCTTAGCTGCTTCACGCTGAACCTGGGTTAGGGTCCTTCAAGCCAACAAATGGTTTCGTTGTCGGGACTGGGATCTGCATAATGAGATGTGTGATGTTGTATCATTAGAATCCAACTAAGAAAGAGATCAAGAACTGGTTGGATAGAAAGATCCATGAATTCGCGGCGCAAGAAAATAAGAATCTGTGATTGACAAAAGAACAGTGGTTGGACAGATATCTGTACACAAAAATACACGAAATATTCTTATGTTCCTTCCCAGTTGAGTTATACGAGTGGATCGCAAAGTTGGCAGATGACCAAGGAAGGTGGAGGCTTGCCAATTTGATTTTTTGGACGCCGGAGTTAGTAAAGAGATTGGAAGCCTCTAAAGATAAGATTGTTGGGTGTGGAGCCTGATTATCTTCTGTATTCAAAGGTATCGCCACGTTGGACCCCAGTTGGTAATGGGGCGGCAACACTGCCCTTAAAATATTCGCTGCAGGGGGGGTCCACAAGGGGTGGCTGCAACCTTTGGGAGCTCCCCCCCAGTGAGGGGATCGGGGGCAGTGCCCCCGAAGCTAAGAATAGATGTAAATTTGCCTTGTAAAATGTTGTAATTTTGTAGTCCATCTGGTCTCATTAGGCAGAGATCTGACGATAGAAGTTATGTTTAATTTAGGGTTTTTTGCCCTAGAAGGCAACCGCTCGCTATATATGAGGGACTTGTATTGTGTCTATATATATTTGTATTCTGAGTGAGGAAGAGAGAGGAGATTGAGAGCGAAGAGGGAATTACAGTGGATCTGATGTAGGTTGTATCTCTCCAGTTTGCTAGATAATATAAAAGGAAGGACTGGCTGTTTCTTCGTGGACGTAGCCCAAACTGGGTGAACCACGTATATCTATGTCTCTCTTGTTTTATGCGTTTTCTATGTTTATATTTCTACAATATTTTATGTGTTCCATTGCTCTGTAATATATAATTCTCTAACAAATAGTAACAGAGCCGAAGGTCTATTTGGTTGATAAACTCGCAGGAGAGAAGGGTTCCTAGTTCGAGTGGGAGCAATGGTGGAAGATGGTAGGTTTAGGGTCGAAAAATTTAACGGCCAAAACTACCAACTATGGAAGATGTAGATGAAAGATTATCTGTACCAGAGAGATCTGTACCAACCATTGAGCAGAAAGACAAAGAAGTTGATGAGTATGATAGACACGGAATGAGATATTCTCGACAGAAAAGCACTTGGAACTATACAGTTGTTCCTAGTGGCATCGGTAGCGTTTAATATTTCAAAGGAAACGACAACAGAGGGTTTAATGTTGACATTGGCCAAACTATATGAAAAACACGGCCTCAAATAAGGTATTTATTACAAAGCGTTTATTTAATATGAAGATGTCAGAAGGTTGATCTGCGTTATGGGGAAGAATCACAAATTAACATTGTCTCAAAGTGAGCACATAGAAAAGGTGTTAAAAAGGTTTAATATGAAGAATGCAAAACCAGTTAGTATACCTTTGGCTAGCCATTTCAAATTAATTAAGGAGGAGTGTCCTAAGACTCAGGAAGAAATGGCTCATATGTCTAAAGTTCCATATGCTTCAACAATTGGAATCTTAATGTATGCAATGGTCTGCACAAGTCCTGATATTGCACATGCAGTGCGAGTTGTAAGTAGGAACATGAACAATCTAGGAAAAGAACATTGGATGGCAGTGAAGTGGATTATCAGGTATTTGAGAGGTACCAAAAATCAAGAATTATGCTTTGGTGGTTCAAACATTGCTCTACAGGGATATGTTGATGCAGATATGGCAGGTGATAGACATGGAAAATTTTAGGGGTGAATGTTCACCCTTTGGCGAAATTAAGGGGTTTTAAATTTTTGGTGGGCAAATATTTTGTATCATAGTACATTTTTACAAATCACCTCAAATAGCCCACCTTATTTTAAGGGAGAGGGTAAAAAAGGTAAATTTAGCCCTTGAAATTAGGAGTTACAACCTTCCATTTGCCCTAATTTTCAAGAATAGGTTTTATTTAAGTGAATCCTATGGGCCAAATACCATATTTATAAAAGAGGTATGGTAAATTAATAAAAATATAAATAAATAATAGATATGGTAAATAAATAAAACATTTTTTATATTTACTCCATAAGTCACCTTATATATATCCAAGGGCGTAAACAAATAAAAATATAAGTAAAGTGGAGGTATGGTAAATAAATAAAACGTCTTTTTATACTTACTCAAAAGGTATGGTAAATAAATAAAAATATAAATAAACTAGACGTATGGTAAATAAATAAAACCTCTTTTTATATTTAGTCCATAACCCTCGTTCTATTTATGAAGGCTCAAAAAAGAGGTTTTATTTAAGTGAATCCTATGGGCCAAATACCATATTTGTAAAAGAGGTATGGTAAATTAATAAAAATATAAATAAACGAGAGGTATGGTAAACAAATAAAACATTTTTTTATATTTACTCCATAAGTCACCTTATATTTAAGAGCACTCAAAAAATGAGTTATATTTAGGTGAAACCTATGGGCAAAATACTATGGGACAAATACCATGGGCTATATTATTATTAATACCATGCAAAAAAACATTATTTACCCTAATATTAGTATTAATAAAAATAAAAATGGCACATGGTATTGACCCATGGTATTCACCAAAATGGCACATGGTATTGACCCATGGTATTCACCTGGAATGTAGCCTATTTAAATGGGGGAATTAAACCAGCATAGATCCATCTTTACTCTGGATCTACTAACCCCCGAGAGGTATCAAATATCATGATATGCGAACTAGCATAGAGTGAAAAATATTTGAGCATAGATCCATCTTTACTCTGGATCTACTAACTCCTGAGAGGTATCAAATATCATGATATGCGAACTAGCATAGAGTGAAAAATATTTGATCCCTCTCGGGACTTGGTGGATCAAGAGTAAAAACGGATGTTGTAATTTAATGTATGTTAAACATTTTAGCTTGGTTAAAATAAAAAATAAAATAAAAATCAACTATTAATTTTTATAAATTACTAATAGTAATTTTTAAGCTCTAGGTTTATGATAATCCATAGTATTGACCCATGGTAATACCATGGTATTCATGTGAGCATAGACTATTTAAAGGGGAAATTCTATCATCTTAGATCCATCTTAATTCTGGGTCTACCAAGTGCTTAGAGGGATAAATAGATTTCATCCCCCTAAGAGTGGTAGATGTGGAGTTAAGATGGATATAGGTTGGTTTTTATGATAATGAAGATATTAAATAGACTTAGGAAATTATATTGTAAAAACATCTTAAGGTGAATGGTTAAAGCATAGACATTGGACAAGTATATTTGTATACTTTTGTTTTAAACTGAAACAAATCCAGGGCTAAAAGGAATGGATTTATTGCACTATTCATCCTTCTCTAACTTTCCAACATAGGCTGGAGTATACAGATTGTAATTTGGGTAATTTTTCTAACTGCAAATAGGGACATACTTGTGTATTGGTAGGGTGGTTACAAGGTCCCTAGAAGTGATGAATTTGAATTTTTCTTGGTTTTATATATAGTATTAGGTTTTTTCTCATGCTTTTTGTGAATGACACGGTTGAAATTTATCCTACACCCACTAGGCTATCGATATGTAATTTCGGTAATTTTGATTTCAAAAGATATTTTAAAGAAATGCAATGATTTCATTTGTGTATTCAATAAACAAAATATTCCAATGGAATTCTACATTTGTGGTTTACCTATACAGATTCCATGGAGAAGTATTAGTGGTGTGACATCAATTGTCCTCAAGCAGAGGCTTTAGTTTTATTCTTTTCTAGAAGCAAATACTTTCTTCCAACTTTTTTGAGTTCCATGAAAAATTTGAAAGTCCCAATAGTATTCAATTATGGGTTCAAGAGAGACATAGTATTCAATTATGGGTTAAAGAGATCCACACTGAATGATCTATTGGCCTTATCTTCACTTAGTTTAAGACTATTCATTTGGAGAGGCTGCATGTGCCCCCACTTCAAGGGCATAGTAAAGTCATGTAGAACTTAGAGAAGCTATCTTTAAGCTTTTAGTGAAGATTGAAAAAATGTATGGGTTCAATAACACCCAGTCAAGCATTAAGCTTCCAATAATGCTAGATTTTAACCTGGAGCACTTTTGTGATTTGGAGGAGATGCCCCCTCATATTTGTGACACATTTTCAGTTGTGCATTGGACTATTACTAACTGTCATTTCCTTCGAAAGTTACCTGATGACTTGGGGAACCTCAACTCTTTAAGAATGTTAAGGAAGGAAAGAAAGTACATTATGCTAAGTTCTCTTATGCTTTTCAAATTTTTCTTGGATATCTACAATGTTACAACGTTTCAAGTAGGAAAGTACATTTTGTTAATGAAAAATTTTCTTGATAGAAAGGCCTATTTTCAAATTCTAATGCTTTCAAAAAACATTGTATAACTGTAATGTTTCTAAAAGGAAAGAATATTTTTTCAATTTAAGTATCGTGATCCCATATTCCAACTTATTTTTCAGTAACCCATTAGGCTTTGTAGCTTTGAATAAATCCATGTCTTTTGATAAGATCCTCTTCCAAATTAGAACGCAGTTTCCTTTTGGCAATAACCACATACAATGTCTTGATTTTGTTGTTGAGAAAATAGAGGTTGTGAAACAAGCCTGTGCCATACAAGGACTTGATTCGTTGATTATGTATCAGTTATGGCTCTTGATGTAACAATGTCTTGATTTTGTTGCTTGAAAATAGAGGTTATGCTTTACTATTTCACAGAATTTCTTACAATCTTTCCATAAGTATTGATTTGTAATCTCAGTCACTGAGGGATGACAGTAATGACAAAGGTAATATTCGATGGTTTGAAGTTTCCCTCTTACTAAATATTTAAATATATCACCACAATTTAACTGTTAGCTAGAGGAATTGTATTTGATTTGTAAACAATTCATTGCTTGATTTATAGATATTGATTTTTTCCCTTTTTTATTTTTTTCTCAGATTTGGTATGAGATATCTTCCAAGATTTGGGTTCCCTAGTTTCCCCACCATAGCTACGAGGTTCAGATGCTATCATTAAATATTCCCGGAACGTTACAACTTTTCCATTAAGTGTGCTTTGAAACATTGTTGTTGTTTTTCCATGGTGTTAATGCAAATAAGCACTGCAACTAGTGCCATTATTTAGATTAAGTGCCGAAATCTAGGTGGTCCTGTAATGATGGAGTGATTGTTTTCTAGCTACTAAGGCCATGTGCAATTTTATCTCTTATGTTGTCATAAGATATTCAAATTCAAAATAAGAATTGAGGTCTCGTTTACATTGTAGGTTGCAGTCAGTTTCTTGAACATAATATATAGTAGATTATCTTTTACTAATCAACTGTGGATGTGATCCCTTGCAGGAAAGGAAATTCAAAGTGACTTTGATTTCACATTGATTTGTCAAAACATCCACGCAGGAAAGGAGATTCAAAGTCACACTAATTTCACACTGATTTGCCAAAATGGAGGCAAGAGAAAAGGAAACTTTGTATTCAACAATGCTCTTAATTTCATATGTACATGCACAGACATATTAGTAGAAAATTTTGAAGGGTTGCCTAAGTAATATTTTCCATTCCACTACATTCTTTACAGCTTTGTAAATAAATAATTCGGAACAATTCATTACACTACTTGTTATTCTTTATTAGTCAGTGGTTAAGATTTTGATATTGAATTGGCTAAGATTTTTCTTCCTTCTGTGAAATTTTGTGTTCTATAATGCTTCTTTTCCATTCACTATGTATAGCATATAAAGTGTGTCTAATGGAGTAGGAAGATTGGAAATTCTTGTGATCCTTGAACTATGTTACAAGGTAGAAACCCAATCGGGCAGGGTAGGTGCATCCCCACAAAGGGGTCACAAATACCAAAGTTGGTATTGGCTAGTGCCTTGAGCTAGAAAACTTCATTTGGACCTTTACCCTTGTATTAACAGTGAATCTCGAGAGGATTCTAATATTATCTTTATAAGATTTATATCAATTAAGATTGATGAATAAAATTCATAAGACATCAGCTAGGATGTCCTTGCAAGGTGGTTGTTGATTATTGGAAGCTATGATGGCCATTATGTCAAGCCAGGTGGTCACACTCCCTTGATCGTGAGCACGATTGTGATCAAGATGGAAGACTTCATAGTCTAGATTGTTTGTTTAGCAGTGATAGTTAGTGGGCTCATTCACAAAAGCTTCTATTTCACTAATCCTTTTTATAGAGTTGTCAGATTCAATTTCCAAAGGTTTTAATTACACTATAGAGTTGAGTTCTGAGAGAGTTGTGATTCACAGTGTTAAGTATAGCAGCTATGACACTTGAATGAAGACAAGCATAGTAGAGGTATCAGACTCTGTTATAAGCTTACCTACATATTATAAGGGACTTGGTTGGCTTTTTTATAATTTTGTAAACAAGTTACATGTCATGGAAACGTGAAAAGAAAATAGTGATATTGCCACCATGTGGCTCTTGTCATATATGGTTTTATACTTTTTCAAAAAATTCTCTAAGAGTTCACAATGCTAAGATTCACTAGGAGTTCACAAAGTTTTATTATTTAGTGAAAGACTCACCAAGATCTTACAAGATTTTATAATTGAGTAAAATATTCACCATGCCTGGTGAGAGATTCGCCAAAAAATTATATATACATATTATATTATTGATAAAATTGCCTTCCATTTTTCCTATATAGCATGGAGATTCACCCATTTATTATACATATAAATTTAGGGGGGGTTCTTAAAATTTTCCCTGGTGATAGAGATAACAGGAGAAGCACAACAGGGTATGTGTTTACTATAGGTGGAATAACTGTCAGTTGGGTCTCAAAACTAGAAAGTGTTGTTGCACTCTCAACAACAGAAGTAGAGTATGTTGCTGGTACAGAGGCTAGTAAAGAAATGATTTGGTTACAAAGGTTTCTAGATGAATTGGGTAAGAAGCAGGAGTTGGGCAAGTTATACAGTGACAGCCAGAGTGCCATACATCTTGCAAAGAACTCTGCATTTCATTCCAACACTAAACATATACAGCTCAAGTACCATTTCATACGGTCAACATTGGATGATGGACAGTTAAAGCTGGAAAAGATACACACTAGCCAGAATCCTGCAGATATGTTAACAAAAGTTGTAACCAGGGAGAAACTGAGATTTTCTCAATTTCAATTTGTTTTCAAGTATGATGAAGAAGATGAGAAATAGCCAGGTCCAAAGTGGAGTCATTGTCCAGCAAATGAAGCAATGACGGAGTTGCTATAATTAGTCTCCAAGTGGGAGATTGTTGGGTGTGGAGCCTAATTATCTTCTGTATTCAAAGGTATCACCGCATTGGGCCCCAGTTGGTAATGGGGCGACAACACCACCCGTAAAATATTTGCTGTAGGGGAGGTCTAGGGGGGGTAGCTGTGACCTTTGGTAGCCCCCCTTGGTGGGGGGATCAGGGGCAGTGCCCTCGAAGCTAAGAATATATGTAAATTTGCCTTGTAAAATGTTGTAATTTCATAGTCAATCTGGGTCGTTCATTAGTTGGAGATCTGATGGTAGAATTTATGTTTAATTTAGGGTTTTTTGCCTTAGAAGGTAACCCCTCACTATATATGAGGGAATTGTATTATGTCTATATATATCTGTATTCTGAGTGAGGAAGAGAGAGGAGATTGAGAGCAAAGAGGGAATTACAACGGATCTGCTGTAGGTTGTATCTCTTCAGTTTGTTGGATAATATAAAAGGAAGGACTAGTTGTTTCTCTGTGGACGTAGCCCAAACTAGGTGAACTATGTATATCTATGTCTCTCTTGTTTTATGTGTTTTCTGTGTTTATATTTCTACAATATTTTATGTGTTCCATTGCTCTGTAATATATAATTCTCTAACAAAGATCGCACACGCTATTGACCATTAGCTCGATCGCATCATAGGAGGATTTGCGACAGAATTCACGGTCAATACCTCTATCAGTTACAACGAAATAGAGCGTCACTTCTTTACAGGACCGCGAGGTAAGTATTTGAAGTCACTAAATACTTGGATTAATATGCTCTTGTGTGAAAAGAGGGTCATGCAGCTACCTTGATGTTTGGAGCTACGTGAAGCGGAAAGTCTTTCAGGGACGGAGGAAGAAAAGGTCTTGAGTATAGCCCGCTGATCGAGCCTCGTTTCAGTGATGACGAAGGAGTGGCATAGTCTTCTCCATTAATTGTTGTTTAGCTGATAAGACAAGGGTTCCTGTGAATTCCTACACCGCCCCCATCCTTATCCCATCCATCCACACTGCCTCCATCCTCACCTCCACCGCTCACCCCATAACCCACACCACCACCACCTCCACCACTGTTCAACATGGTGAACTTTGTAAAGCTACCTATATCCAAGGGCATAGGAAATGAAGATCCGGACTAGTTTTAGTTCATCGCGAAGGTTGTATGGGAAGCTCAGGGTATCACGGATGACCAAATGAAGAAAGCCACGTTGGTTAGTGCTTTGCAGGACCGTACACTAACATGGTACATTAAGTACAATATTGATAACCTAACGTCTAGTTGGCAGATATCTAGGCTATGTTGAAGAGAGAATTCAATAGACCTAAGTCTCAAGTGCAGTTGATTGTGGGATTCAAGGAGATCATGATGAAGCCTAGGGATACGCCCTAGGATTTGGACCAAAGATTGAACTGTATGATCCGTGAAGCCAACATGAACCTAACTGATGGGCAACACCATGAATGGTTTGTGGCTTCACTCTTGCCCCACCTAAGGATTGCGCTATCACAACAAAAAATTGGGACCCAAGAAGAAGCTTTGGAAATTGCGATGAGGCTGCATGAGACACCAATGCAGGATGCTAATCTGGGGGTTCACCAAATTCATGTGTAGTTGCAAAACCTTTGTCTCGAAATGCAAAGTCTAAAAAAGGACAGCACAACTCGGCCAAAGGTGTACGAAGAAGTTTGGTGCCTAAAATGAAAGGTTCAGGGGCATGACAAGGATCAATATCCAATATTTACAAACTATGTTGCAGCAGGGGGACCAATGCCTCTATGACCAGAGGCTGTGGCAGGGCCAAGTGCAGGAACCGCTCTATGGTGTGCTATATTCCAGGTGGCTGTAAAACATACGAACAACAATTTCCATTTGCTACAGAAATTCGTGCAGATACCACAATAGCTCTTCTGTAATTTCTGTCAATCAGTAGGTCATGATGAACGCAATTTCCGTAGTTACGAATTAATGATGGACATGACACCTTCATATAGGGTGCAAGCAGAAATGCAGCCTCCATACCAAGGGGTTGGGGGAATGCGAGGTGACTATCAGGCGCGCGGTCGAGGCCAAGGTGGAGGAGGGCTTGGTAGAGGTCGAGGGCAACTTATTTGTTACAATTGTGGAGGACCGAGACATTACGCAAGGGACTGTCTGAATCCTACATGATTGTCATGCCGCTACTGTACTCAGTTTGACCATTGCACAACCTTCGCAGAACCTCCATATGATGATTGCTGAGCCTCGTGAGGAATACCCTAAGGTAAAAATTATGTTGCGAAGCGAAACTACAATATGGGATGATAAAGGCAAGCAACCTACAGAAGGCAAATGGATCCGCAAAGCACCAGAAAAGGAGACTGGGTTTGATTTGGAGCGTGAAAAAGAAACATTTATGGAAGCAAAGAAAATCTTCGTTGAGGCCTCTACCTCAAGAAGTTAGGAGAAACCAGTTGAAGAAATGGACCCAACCATGATTACCACATTCTTGGAGACCTGCATGAAACTACTCCATATAGTAAGGTTGTGAAGGGCCTGTAGGAATTGATCAATAGGTGTGATGGGAAGGATGGTGCTACTGACGAACCATGTGTAGTCAGAAAGCTTGGAAAACATAAGGCAAGGACTGGGCGTGAGATGAACTCACCATGAACATAAGGCAAGGACTGGGCATGAGATGAGCTCACCGTGCAAATAGGAGAATACAAAATGGACCAAGTTATCCTGGATTTGGGGTCCCACGCGAATGTTTTGCCAATGCAGACATGGGAAAGAATGGGGAGACCTGTGCTTTAGTGGTGTCCGATCTAGTTAAGGATGGTGAATCAACAGAAAATTATCTCGATGGGGAGGTTGCAAAGGGTAACATTCGACACCGAGGGCACGAGCACACTGGCGGGTTTTGAAGTAATAAAGATTATGGATGATAACAATCCCTACCCTACACTCCTTGGAATCGATTGGGCCACTGGCATGAATGGGGTAATCAACCTGAAGAAGTGAAAGATGATATTTGAAAAGAAGTCGATTTGTGTAGTGGTGCCATTGGATCGTGTAGAAGGACTGTGATATACAGAACCAATCTGTGATTATGAAAGTGATGAAGATTTGGACCAGATTTACAAGATAACAGCATGAGACCAGGATTGGGTAAATCTAACAGTGTATAGACATATTGCATGGGACTGCGAGAGCTCCCGCACATCAGATTCAGATGAAGAATTAGAGCACTGGAAAAAATGGTTGCATGAAGTATCTACACTACGTTGTAATATGATGACCAAGTCATTGCATTGCGTATCATCAGAAGTCAGACATCTGCCTCACTATGATGGGCTAACTAATTTTGATCACTTTTTGGATGCATTTGAGAGAGAATTGTTGGAGAAACATTACTTCTAGGCCTTAAACTAGGTACTACGCACTACACCCACAAGATGGTGGCGTACACATAAGGATAATTTCGATGATTGGCACAGCTATAGGAGGATGATGAGAATACATTTTGGGTAGCCAAAAGTGCGGGTGATAGATAAGTATGATGGAAGGGATGATCTGCGTGATAAATTGGCCAAATGGACTAAGTCTCATGGAGTGGAGCCCCAGCTTGAATGGGTGCATCTGTTTTGTCATACCCTGGATGCCATACCAATGAATTGGTACTTGGAAATAGAGCTCCACCATGGCACTGAAGAATGGGACATCTTGCGCTAGGGGTTTATAATGACATTCAGCTTTGAGGATGGGTTTGACTGCATTGATGCGGTGCTACAGGAGGTTGAAGCAATGATCTTTAGGATACCGCAAGATCCTTTGGACCCGGTTCAACCTAATTGGAATACTTAGCTCAATCACACACTAGAATACTATAACGTGACCACTAAAGAAGAAGATGAGGATCCCAGAAAGATTAATATTCTGAAAATTGAGGGTCACCGCAAGAGGATCTGGACATAACCACACTGCTAAAAACTATGCAGGTCAACATTGGCATAGAGGCGGAACCAAAATTTGCAAAGATTTGGGACTATTGGGACGATGCGACAGTAGACAAGGTCGCTGAGCTCCTCTGTGAATATCAGGATTTTTTCCCCATGAAGTTTTCTAATTTAAAAGGGATAATAGGAGACATGGGTGTCATGAAGATCACCTTGAAACCCGACGCAAAACCTGTAAGACAAAGATCTTACCACTTTAATCCGAATTATAAGGAAAAGGTCCATGTTAAGTTAGATATGATGCTTGCGGAAGGAATTATTGAACTAGTGGAAGAATCTGATTGGGTAAGCCCGATAGTGGTTCAGGAAAAGAAACAAAAAGAAGAAATAAGGATATGTGTGGATCTCCAGAAGTTGAATGACGCTTGCGTGCATGATCCCTTCCCGACCTCATTCACTAATGAGGTCCTGGATAATGTAGGCGGCCAAGAAGCATACTCTTTCACTGATGGGTTCTCTGGGTACCATCAAATCAAAATTGTGCTTGAGGATAGAAGAAAGACAACCTTCATGACTGAATGGGGATGTTTTCAGTACACCATAATGCCTTTTGGGCTGAAGAATGCACCAACAATCTTTTCGCGTGTAGTCATTGCACATTCAAAGACTTCATTCATAAGTTTATGGAGGTATACTTTGACGATTGGATAGTGTTTGGATTGGTCAAGCGCCATGTGGCAAGTCTGCACTTGATGCTAGATATATGTTGGAGATACTAGATCATGCTCAATCTAAAGAAGTGTTTGTTTTGTGTCCCTTTCAGGATCCTACTGGATCATGTGATATGTAGACAAGGATTGATGGTACACCCCACGAAGATCACGATGATAATCAACCTGGAGGCACCAAGGAATGTGAAACAGCTGCATGCAACTCTAGGGCATACCAGATACTATAGGAAGCTCATCAAGAGATATACCTAGATCACCGCACCTATCGAGAAATTTTTGAAAAAGGATGCTACGTTCTGTTGGAACGATGAATGCCAGAAGAGATTGGATGTGCTAAAAGAGAAAATGGTTACCACGCCAATCCTAGTCTTCCTAGACTAGAAGAAGGAATTTCATGTGCACGTGGATGCATCATGTATTGTGCTTGGGGTCGTGCTAACACAGGCTGGTGAGGGAGAATTGGAAAATCCTATAGCATTCGCAAGCAGGAAGTTGTCCAAGGCTAAGAAGAACTATTCCACCACAAAGCGCAAAGGACTAGCCATGGTGTATGCACTCCAAAAGTTCAGGAACTATTTGTTGGCTGGACATTTTAAGATGTATATGGATCATTCTGTGTTGAAATACCTAGTCAATAAGCCTGTGTTGGGGGAAGATCTGTAGATGGTTGTTGTTGTTCCAGGAGTACGACTTTGAAGTTATTGTGAAGCTAGGACGACTGAACGCAGGACATGATCATTTGTCGCGTATTGAAACAAGAGACGAACTTACTAATTTGAAGGAGGGGTTTCTTGATGCACAACTCTTTGCAATGCATGTCGCGGATAGACACTTTGAATATATCATACATTTCCTGACGACGGGAACTACTCCAGAAGGGTATACAATCCAGCAGAAGAAGGAGTTAGTGGTGCACGCGGCAGACTTCTTTGTCATTGCAGGGCACTTGTACAAAATGGGGTCAGATGAAATATTGTGACATTATGTACCTGACTTTGAATGAAGCATCATTCTTGCAAAGGCTCATGGAGGAGTTGCAAGAGGACATTATGCAGGGAAAGCAACAATGTAGAAGGTTCTACGTGTTGGGTTGTGGTGGCCAACCCTGCATAAGGATGCGAAAGCATATTGTAGGGCATGTGACACATGTCAAAGGACTGGCAGGCCATCACAGAGGGATGAACTACCTTTGATGTCGCAGGTGACGTTACAACCATTCGAGAAATGGGTGATTGACTTTGTGGGTCCAATTCAGCCTCAAGGAAAGAAGACAGGTGCACAGTACATCATCACCATGACTGAGTACTTGACCAGGTGGGTGGAGGTGTAGCCTGTGAAGGACTGTATAGGTGCAACAACAGCAAAGTTTATTTTTGAATACGTGTTGACAAGATTTGGTTATCCAAAGATCTTGATGAGTGATCGCAGTACGCACTTTCTTAACAAAACAATTAGCGCGTTGACAGAAGAATTTCAGGTGTATCATCATAAAAGTACGCCTTATCATCCACAAGCCAATGTGATGATGGAAGAATTCAATAAGATACTGGAGAGCGCATTAATGAAGGTCTGTAATGCTTAGAGAAACGACTGGGATGTGCACGTACTCGGGGTGCTATGGGCCTACAGAATGACTTACAAGAAGCTGACTCGGAAAAATCCTTTCAGATTCATGTATGGCATCGAAGCTTTGATTCCAATGGAATACATTGTACCTAGTCTGCGCATAGCGGCACTCATAGGAATGGCAGATCGTGGAGCCCTAGAAGAGAGGCTCCCACGGCTAGTAGAGCTTTGGGAGGACCGATTTCTAACTGGATTTCATCAACAAGTTCAAAAGGAGCGCGAAAAGGCATGGCACGATTGGCACATCAAACTGCGCACCTTCAAGGTAAATGATCTGGTCTTGTTATATGACAGTAAATTTGATAAATTTTTAGGGAAATTTCGGATGCACTGGCTAGGGCCATATGTCATCAAGGAGATTACCGATGGTGGAGCAGTTCAGCTAGTTAAATTGAATGGAGAACCCTTCCCAGGGAAGGTGAATGGCAGCTGATTGAAGCCATACACTGGTGATCCAGCTAGGTGACTATATGAGGGAAGCATAGTCTTAGCACTCCAGGCAGTTGAAAGGAGGCACGGGACTATAAACTACACTTCCCGAGTTGGAGAGCTACGTGAGAGAACTACACAGATTGAGGGAATTCACATAGTCCACAAAAGCACGCAAAGAGCTGCACTACCAGGGGAGCAACTGCGCAGAGCAGTCGGAAAGTGACTGTTAAAGTCACTATCGATTATTTGACGATGAAAAATGGCCAAATGGAGTGGGGGGTGACATTTAAGTCGGAATTAAAAATGGCCTATAAATTACATACGACCACCCAGCGGAAAACACTTTGCATATTTAGACATTGTGAGTTGTGTTGTGTGTTGTGCATGAATCGCGCATTTTTCGAAGAGCTACTTGATTGCCCAGTGTTCGATCGATTTCCGGAAGTTGTCCGAAAAATTATCTGTGACATTATTCTAAGAGCAAAAGCTATGGATGTTAAAGAAATGACAACCGAGGGAGTTGTTCTAGAGGTCATTATGGAAGCAGAAGGAGTTTCCCCGGAGGTTGTGCTTGCAAAGATCATTAAGTACTAGAGGGAAGTACTTGGTTCCCTCATTTAGCAACAAACCAACTTATGCACCAGGTCATTAAGTACTAGAGGGAAGTACTTGGTTCCTTCATTTAGCAACAAACCAACTTATGCACCAGGTCCTCCACAAAAATACTAGAGTGACCGCGTTGGAACTACAAAAGTGGCTGAGAGGCATGGATAAGGCAAGACTACTCAACTTGCTATGGGTGCCACATTACAACCGCGTGCCCATCACAGTGGTGTTAATCAAGCAGCTACTGTTCTTGGTACATAATGGGTGTTTGTGGTTGGAGGAGCCAATGCCCATCACTAATATACTGATCCATAGGATCACGCGACTGTCGTACATAGGGGAAAATCCAGCCATGGCCTTCGACGGAAAGGTTGGCGAGCATGTCCTCATGGAGGCCATGAAGGAAAATTTCAAGTTAGTAAATAAGTCATGCGGCTATGCCATTTCGAGCATCGATGACCCTATGGTTAAAGTGGCAACACAACTCTTGGTAGGGAAGGTCATGCAGAAGTGTCGTGTAGATGAAGTGTTGGCACCCATCATAGCTTTGGCGGCCCAATACGTGGAGGGAGTTCAATTTAATTGGGCGCACTACCTCTACAAAGAGTTCCTCATGAACTGCTGCAAGGCATAGGATCTCAGCAATTCGTTCCACTATGCATGGCTTTTGCTGTCCATAGTGCTGGTAGCATGGGAGCTACCCAAAGACAGTCAATTTCCTCTGGTCATGCCAGACCTACCAGAGGCAGCAAAGTACGCTTCATTGTGGGTGACTAAGGACCCTCAGAGGATAAAAGACAGCAAGATCTTTTGGATCTTGATGGAGATGAATGTGCATATGGCCATCAACTGCAAGCCGCGGTTGTCGCCTACCAATTTTGATAGATTGCAGGAGTATGTGGAATTCAAGGCTGACTTCCACCATGTCTCAATACAGGCATGAAAGGACCCTGAGAAAAAGTGGCATGACTTGCCCTATTTGGCAACATATGATGTAATCGACGTGGTCCTTGACCGCTGGCCAGTAGAGTGGCGCACTGCCTCGGACTTGGTTGTGGGATTGAGAAAATCCACCGCACAACGCAAGAAGGAAGAGGCCAAGCTGAAGATGGAACAACTGGTTGTGAAAAGGAAAAAGGAGGCCGATGACAAGGCTAAGGCAGAGTGCGCTGTCACGCAGTAGTTGGGTGGGCAGGCAGGAGAAGAGGAGTGAAGTCACCTTCACCAAAGATAGATGAAGAAGAGGATGAACACATGAAACAGGGAGGAATGGACCTAGAGACAACCCCATTCTGTATCAAGCATACCAGAGGACCAGAAAAAGTAGGGCCGCAAAAGAAGTCCAAGGCTAGAAAGACATCTCTGGATATGGTCACCCTGATAGAGGGGGATCTGAATGATATAGGGGATGTAGTGAGGGATGCCATAGCAAAACTACTGCAACAGTTTGAGCAGCAACAATAGCAAGCATTGGGGGCTATAAAAACGGGTATGCATGAGCTACAGATCCATGCGTCATAGACTTAGACTAGTGCAGCTTCCACCGATTTGGCTTTGGCACATCAGAAGCCACTAGGACACTACGTTTAAGGGACCCCCAATCCATAGTGCTGCCAGATGGAGCATTAAAGACAGCGACTGAAGCTGACAGGCCCGCTGTCAGTGCCCTCAAGGGAGTGGGACTTAACTTGGCCACGCTTTTGAGCGAGGTGCTTCACCTTCTACAAGATGGTGTGATTACAGAACTTCGAGCTCGTGAACAACGCACTTTACAGGTGATCAATGAGAAAAAGGTCAACAACGATCAGTTGGTTGTGCAAAGAGACTCTGTTGTTCAACTTGTGATAGACCTAACAAACAAGAATCAGTGAATAATCAAGGTTGTGGATGAGGCATGCTGAACTGTCCCAGAGCTGGCCATTCCTGAGGCTGAGCTAGTAGATGTGTGGGTTTAGAAACTTGTTGTAGGAGTGTGCGACACATGCACAGAGTTAGCAAAGGTTCAGCTAGAGCTGAACCTCAAAATTACAGAATTGCAGTTGAAGGCCCAACCTTCGACTCCGCCGGAAGTCAGGGAGCAGCACGCGACTGTCGTGACAGATGCGATCGCAGTAGTAGCGAGTGCAGTGATAGACTGCATGACCTTTTTTGAGCAGTCACTCGAGGTACTCACCAGCCTGCAAGAAGACCCTAATGTGCAGAGACTAGAGACAGAAGTGCGGGAACTACAATAGTGCTACGACGAGGTTAAACCAACAGCACACATTGTCGCCATCAAGCAGAGACTAGCGAAGCTACAGGAGGCCAAGACATTGAAAGAATAGTAGACGTAGCTCACCACAAGGAAGCCGTACTGAAGGCTTTCTTGAAGCCTTGGTTGGACGAGGCCTACGTGATCACAACCACCATTGAGGGCAAGTTGGCTAGTCTATAGGAGACTTAGCAGAAGCTACAGGTTGATAGCGCAGGGCCATCGACAGAGCAGTTGGTTGAACAGATGAAGCAGGTGGCAACACAATGCGTCGTCGAAGTAGCAGTTGTCCAAGTCAAGCTGGGAGATCTTTACGACAATATCTCTGCGACAGTCGAGTGACTTGAGGGCAAGTCACCATGTTTTTGTTGGGGGCCTGTTGGGAACAGGTCCCCTCGAGGTCAATTTTGGGGTTACGAACACAATTTTTTGGGTAGAAAGCCCGAATTTTGTATAAATAATGTAAAGTCTCCACATTTTGTGGTTGCGGAGCTCGATGATATCTAAAATCAAAAAGGGTTTTAGGCCCTTAGTCTAGATAGGTTGTGTCAGTTTTGGAGATATGCCCTTGGTCCATGGTCCATGGGATTGTATAAAAAGGAGAGTCTTAGAGAGTCTAAGGCAGTTCAGTAGTCATGAGTCATTGATGTAATAGGTTTATGAGAGCTAAGAGCGAGAGTCTTAGTGGAGGAAGAGGCTTTGCAACTGAGTGCACAGAGGCCTAGGGTAGAAGTCCGCAACTATGTGCGCGAACCCTTGCAGCTGTGTGTGCAGGGCGGTTAGAGTTTGTATTGAAAATATGAATCATCAATAAAGAGACGTGTTCTGAACTTACTGTGTACTTTCCATATATGTAAGCGTTATTTTACTGTTGTTATAAATGTTGCAATTATTCTATGTTGAATGCTAAGTTTCATATATAATGTTAAGTTGATGCACAAAAATATATGTTTCCATCTGTTACATGAACGCAAGTAATAATATATGTTTACACGAGGACAATATTAATTGTATGATAAAGTTGGCTAATACCTAAGACAATTTGGGGAACAAGTCAGTAACCTAGTTACAGAAGTGCGTAAGTGCCTGAATGATCATCTAGGGTTGCGCGAGGGGCAATCGGATACCTTCGCAAAGGTTCTGAAAGGCTGAAGAAGAAATACATCGATAAGCCCTAAAGTCTTATCAATCTACATGAAGATAGTAATGAGGGTATAAGATTGACATCATGACTATCTCAGGGTGTGGAAACTTGGTTCCTGCATCCCCCCATACTGCTTCGGGTGAGACTTCAGTTCGTGCTCTGCGGATTGATGTTGAAAGGGCCAGGAGTGTAGGGATTTTCTTGGCTGCTTGACATTGAACTTGGGTCAAGGCCCATTAAGCCAACACGATAGAATTTCCAATTCCCTCAAGGATGTTTTGTTCCCAAAAATCTTTTTCCAGTGAAAACAAGTGTACCCAAACAAGGGCTACCAGAAATTGTTCCTTCTTCAGGTTGTGGCATGCCTCCCAACAGAACATGAATAAGCCAACATTGTTAAGGAAATATGGTCCATTTTCAAAGACTCTCGTCCTATCTTCCAGGTTGGAGAAAATAACCATGAAAATCCATTTGGCTCTTAGAGGAAGATCTATTTGTCCCTTAGGATGTGATTTTTCTTGAATCCTTCTAACCAAATTTCGCTCCCTTGGCCAAACTCCCATACACTTGCAAACAATATGTGATCCTTCATAAATTAGATTGATTCCTCTAATATACTATTTGGCACCATGAACTTAGGGTTTGTTGTTGCCTTTAACAAACAATTCCCCTTTAAGTTGAGATTTCCATTGAACTCGAAGTACCATATTTTCATATTTGTTGTCGTTTTCCACAGAGGTCCCAACTCCCCCTACTGTTTGTTGGTGAGTACCAGCCACCCCTCCTCACCTCCACTCATGCGGTCGATCCCATTCTACCTAAACAATGATTACCTAGATCAAAGTATCAAAGATATGTGCATGAGTGGCTAACACAAAGTATTCATTTTTTTTCTTCAAAAAAAGCATAACCCTAGCAGAACTTCTCTTCCTTAGTAGCTTAAAAAAAATACTGTTAAAATTAAAAAATAAAAATCAATAAATTAATGTTAACGTAGGTTGTAAGTTAATTATCTCATTTTCTCTTTATTTAAGTGGATATTTGATCTCTCCTAATTTATGATTTCAAAACTTTTAAAGATACCTTAAGAATCATTGCATTTATATTACCCTTCCAATCTAATAAGTGAAATAACTTTGAACAAATAATCCATAAATATAATTTAATTAGAAATAACCATAATAATAATGTGCTCTATTCCTTGAGATTCTAAGTTCAAACCTCCCTTAAGTAAACTAACCAAATAAACTTAAAACAAATTAAAAATATAAAAAAACTTTTCAACTAAATTACATTTAATAAAAAAATCATAAATTTCAACACCATTTATGAGAATGTAGCAAGATAAATACTATACAAAGCAAGCTTAAAGTTGCCATAGATTTATAGCAAATTTGTTACATGATTGAAATTCCCTTGTGGTGGCCTCCTCACATATATTTCAAGTCGAGAAGTTTGGAACATCACATAAAACTCAATTATATGGCCCACCATGTATCAACATATTTTAAAATAATTTTTTTAACTTATGTGAAATTCTACCTCGGAAGAGATTCACTACGCACTACCGTTGTTGACTTTATGTTGTACCTTTTTTACCAAGGCCAAATACATAAAAGTTGATTGCCAATTAGGTAGGGTGTAACAATTGAAGACATCTACATCTAGACCTAGACCTAGTATTTTTCCCAAAGACATTTCATATTTTTGTGGCATTGAAAAGTCCTTGACATTTGGGGTTATGCACTTTTCTAGATTTTTTTAATGAGCTTTATACTTATGGATCCTTTTCCTAAATCATCTCTCTAGTTATAAGGATGAAATCCCCATTATAAAAATGGATCTAGAAATATATTTATTATCTTTTAATTTTTTTCTTCATCATGATAAGGGTAAGTTTTATTATGAATATTTAGGATAATATGATGTGTATTCAACCCATTATTTCAAAAAAAACATCATATGAACCAAGTGGTATTATACTTCCTTTACAATGGTGCAAACACCATTCATATTTACTGGGAAACCTTTGAACAATCTCATTAATTTTTCTTTTTATTCAAAAATCAATTGAACCAAACACAATTTCTTATAATCTCTTATTTTCAAATGAAATTTGTCAACCAATCAAGTGTAATGTAACTATGGATTTTTCTTGAATTGATTAAATTTGCAATTAAATTGATTGGTCATCTTACCTTCAACCTCAATCATGTTCGACTAATGATTTTCCTATTGATTTGTTAGGGTGTCATATATTCTTAAGATGTTTCTACCCACATCTTGCACTGTAGTTTCCTCTTATATGTTCTACACATTCCTCATTATACCTTCCTTTTTAGGGAAATCTCGATACAAATGGTCTCTCACATTCCCAAAATTTTATTGGTTTCCTTTTTATTTTGCCCAAGGATTCTTCCATTTTAGATCTACTTTGAGCTAGTTGGTCTTGTTAATATGTATTAGAACAATTCTTGAAAGGTTGAAATCCATTTTTCTTTTGAAACTTTACTTTGTATTTCTCTAGCCATACAAGTATTTAACCTTAACAATTCTCTCCTCAAGAATTTTAGGTTCATTAAAATGAATTTCATCTTTGTAGAATTTAAGAAACCCACTTAGGAAACTCTTTATATTTGTTTTCTCACCTTTAATATCACTAACATACCTAAATAGCTCCAAAATCTTCTCATATTCTTTCATTATCTTATTTCCCAACTCGAGCTCAAAATATTCTTGTATTTTATTATCATATTAGTGTTTAGAAAGATACAACTATTAGAAATAATTCTTTAATTTCTTCTAAGAAATCCTCCTCTCATCAATATCATTAACGTGCTTCAACTAGTTGGACTAAATATAATCTCTCCTTGTAGGTTATATATGGTTACTCTAGCTCCTAGATTGGTTGAATAATTATGTAGTTGAAACCACTTTTTTATTCCTAGCAAACAAGTTTCTGCATCCTTTCCCATGTTGTTTTCAGCATCAAAGGTTGGTGTCTTTATCTTCCTAAGCTTTGCTTGCAACCAGTTTTTATGATACCTTCTCCTTTGATGTCTAAATGGGACACCTTTGGGCTACTCTATGATTCTTTGGATGCTTACAACTACCTCATTAAAAGTGTTGGTGAGTGATGATGTGTTTAACATCTAGTATTATGTATTGAGTGTCTGAATCTTCCATGTTTTTATCTTCTTTAATTGACACTGCCTCACTCCTTGTACATTGAGCTTAATCCATTCTTCGTCTGATTTTGTAAATGATTGAATCTTTGGAGTAGATAAGTGTTTAGTTAATTTTCCTTATCTAAATATTTCAACATCTTATCTTTATGAAATTTATAGTTATGCATATCCATCTTCAAGCTCTTTATATTTTCTATTCACTCTAACAACTCTATTCTCTTTATATGCTCATTAGAGTCTATCTCTTCTATGTTGATATTTAGTCCTTTAACTTCTTCTTTGTGGATGTAAGTTCTTTGTCCACCTTCCATGTCTAATTTTCAATAACATTTTTCAATTATACTCTTTATATGTACTTGTTGTAATTCTAACTCCAAAATATGTGTGCACAGTACGAAAATTGTTAGATACATCTCAATTCTAGGTTTATAGCATTTTTATTCAATTGTTTGTAATTATGAACTTCATCAATTTCATAAAATCAAGGTTATTTCCTTATTTTGTATCAAGTTCTAAAGAATTCTAAATTGATTCTTGAATATATAAGGCATGAAAATTATTCTCCTCTACACCATTTCCCTATAAAACAAAGGCCACCCCTGAGTTGATGCTATGAATCCACAAAGGTAAACTTTTTCTATGACTAGCTCTAATTCTCTTCCCACAAGCCAATTAATAGGTTTATTGTCAATATTTACACCTACAATAGCCTTAATCCACAACATTCTTGCACCATCAGCTTGCATAACCCAAGGAATGGGAATCCCTGCTCTACTTAGTAGTCCTTTCGGCTATCCCACTTCCCTATGCGAATCCAACATAGGCTGGCCAGGAAATATAACTATCGATGTTCTAGATAATTTTAGCTATAACAAAAGTCCACAATGATAGTGATTGTAATTCCATACAATCAAATTTCTCTCATAATTCATGGTTGTATATTTTCATAACCCATTTATTATGTCTATGGTAATTCTAGATTAGGGAATAACTCTCTCTAATTTCCCTAATAAAATGGGAAATTGAGCTCTCCTAAATATGATAACTCGAACTCTACCACTAAATGATAACTCAAATGACATGGAAATTCAAAACAGAATGGTATTTTAAGAAAATTGGTCACTTAAACCCCTAGTACTTGGTAATTCAAACTCTTGATTAACTCGAATTGCACCCTAAAACATTCAGCCTCTCCCCCAAAACCTTCAAACTCTCTCTTCGCTACATTACAAAAAGAGGAATGAGTAAAATGGCATGTAAGTGGGAAACTACATGTTTTCATGGAGACTATATTTTTTTCTCTCTCATCACTAACCCAAAGAATTGAGGAATAATAATTAAGCAAGGTTAAGGACTTGGGCTTATCAATAAAAAAATTATCTTTCTTCAACCTAGCAGGGTGACTTTCTTCACATTGAACTTGGTATATCATAGACCTAAGGATATAATTTTTTTTTTATATACCACATGGTGAATTGATAACTGCCTGGCCTAATCTAGGAGAGACCCAGGATCAAACCTGAACGCTGCCACTATAACACCAAGAGCATAACCAACCACCTGCAAATCAGTTATACTAAGTTCCTATGATTTTAGCAAGAGCAGACTCAACGGGAAAGGGGAATCCGCCCCTCTATCCGCCACCACAGCAGGTCAATGTACTCAATGAGATTTGAACTTCGGTCCGCCCGAGCTTCGCCCATGTGACTTACCGTCAAACCACACATCACTGTATAGACCTAAGGATATAATTAAGCAATAGAAATATATTTAGGTTGAGACAAATCTAACATGTGATGGAAGATTGAAATAATTCCTTCACAGGGAACCCTTAATTTAGGTTAGTTTCATTTATCTTAAAGTAATATATCAGAAAAAAGGATACCAAGTGGGATCAATTGGTCCAAATATTTCACACAAATAGTATTTACCTAATATAAATTGGATCATTATATTATTTTTCATCCATATCAATGCATTTGCAATGGAAAAAGCAAAGGAATCAACTCATATCACCATTTTTACCAGTAGGACCTAGTTAGAGAAAGAGGGTTTGAAACCTTCCGAGAGCATTTTGAGGCATCAAACGACATTTTTTGGGCTTAAAACTTTGCCACTTTAGTGTTGCACTTTTTCATGTTATTATACACATAGATACCTTTCCAATGATGCAAGAAGTGCATCAATCAGAGTATGTATCCAAAAGTTATGCCACTTAGAAGTTGACCTTGTTGTTTTCACACCTATAGTTTGGTTATTCATGGAAAACAGGTTAGCCACATTTTTGTGATGTAAAATACTCTAGAATAGTCTATTTTGTAACTCTAGTTAAGAGTTGATGTAGTCAAAATTAACCACTAGTAGGCTATCTGGTTGTGTTATAATCGGGTCACTAGGAGGAAGAGGCATTACATTCTTTCAAGAGCATTTTGTTCCATAGCTGAGAAAAGATAGCTACGAGAGATAGGAGGTAGGCTACATCGAGAGGCTATGTGCACTGTATTAGCCCATGGGCCACATGCATTACTTCTTTGTACAGAGAAAGAGAGCAAAGCGGTGTCACCTTCCAACTAGGTTTTCTCCCAAAAGGGTTTCCTAGAGAGCATATATTGTGTCTTATGTGTGTTTGAGCTTATTTTTTCATTCTCTACTTTTATGCATAATTTCTATTCGCATGCATGCACTAATTATAGTAAAATCTATAAATCTAGAATTTAGATAAAGCTGTAATAGTGTAAAAATATGTATTTTAATATATTATTGTTAGATATTTTGTGACGAATTGTCCAGTGGAATATCCCTAATAGTTTACGGATCATTTGGTATCAGAGCAGGTTTCTTTGGGTATTTGTGGATATTTGGAGGGGATCTAGGTTGGTGGGGCAAAAACTGTAAAGCCCTAATCATGGTTGATGAATCTATAAACTAACCTCATGATCTTGCAAAGGTGAGGTTTTCACAACTCGAACAACAATTCGTGGATATAAATTGCAATGTAAACCTCCTCATGGTGGCCCTAAGCAATAAGATGGAGATATTTGGAGAAGATGAGGGTTTGAATCTAGAGGACAAATCAAAAGGGGGATCAGGAGATAAGGAAGACACAGAGAACTAGCCAAAGAAAGAACCCAGGAAAGAACAACCCAGTTTGAGTGTAGTGAATCAATCCCCATTCAAAATGGAAGCAAAAGTCGATATCGAGTTATACCATGGCGAGATCGATGCTATGAATTTGAACCACTGGTTTTAGCAACTGGAATTTTATTTCAGCATCCATTAGATCGAGGAAGGGAAAAATATCTCATTTGTGAAGCTAAAAGTAGAGGGCCATGCACTAACTTAGTAGGAGAGCCACACAGAAACCCTAATATTAGAGGGAGAGCCTTCAATGAAGAAGTGGGACAATTTCAAAACCCTCATTAATTCACAGTTTTATCCCATTGGGTACTTGGAGAACCCATGGATCCGATGGCATTACTTCAGGAAAAAGTCAGGCCAAAGCGTGTAAGAGTACACCATAGAATTCAAAGGTTTGGCTATAATGTTGGGTGTCTCTCCAAAGAACCTAGATGTACTCCTCAAGTATTTTGGGGGTCTGTACTGCCATGTTTGTGAGAAAGTGATTTTGTTCAAGCCCAAATTCGTGTATGAGGCTTGTGTACAAGCATAGTACCTAGAGAACATAGGCATGAAAAGATCCCAATCAAGTGGATCAGAGCAGAAGGAGAAATGAGAAGCTTCTAAGGAGGGGAAGAAGAAGTAAAAGGGGGAAAAGATAAAAATACGACAACCATAGCACACTAGTGCAAAGATCCTAGCAACCACTACAACATTGATGGCCATACATAGGATAAGTGTTGGAAGTTGCATCCAAAGCTAAACTCGAAGAACAAGAAGAAAGATAATAAGAAGAAGAATATCATGGCCACTGATTCGAGCAACCAAGTTTAAAGTAGCTCGGACATGGATGAGAATATCATATGTACATCAATGAAAAAGGAGGTGAATATGAGTAGCCTTCAACAATGGGAAGAGAAATAAATGACCAAACTCTTCCACATAAAGATACAAGTCAAGAAGACAAAGATTGATGCTCTATTTGACTCAGGATCATAGGTGAATCTTATTACACCAGAGCTGGTCAACAAATTGGGGCTCGAAGTTCGTGATCATCCAAATCCATATCCATTGGGTTGGGTAAATAATGATGCAATGTTGAAGATAACAAAACAATGTAAAATTAGATTTGCTATTAGTGCTACTTTTATTGATGAAGTATATCTAGATGTGGTTCCCCTTGATGTATGTGGAGTCGTGCTTGGGAGTCCATACATGTACATGCATGTTGCAATATTCATGAGGAGCAATAACCATCACCAAATCATCAAGTATGGAAAAATTTTCATCATCAACGCACATAAAGGCAAGTCAAAATTTTCATTGCTAAGTGCCAATCAAGCCAAGAAATTGACTGGTTCCAACAAGAAGTATGTTTTATTGTTTTTAAGAGAAATTCAGTCTGAATAGGAGTCAATAAGAGGCAAGGCATCCCTGGAGGGGTGTACTAAGAAATAAAAACAAAAATTGGAGGGTTTCTTATAGGCATACAAGGATGTGTTCTGGAAACCTAAAGGGTTACCACCTAAGAGAGAGGTGGGGCAAAAGATCTAGATATTGCTAGACTCCCCATTGCCAAATATTGGGTTGTACAGATAGTGTGCTATTGAAGCAAGTGAGGTAAAGAAACAGTTGCAGCAGCCGTTGGAACAGGGTGTCATTTGACCCAGTACATCACCATGTCGGTCACCCATCATCATTGTGTTCAAGAAGGATGGAAATCCGAGTATGCGCATAGGGCATTGAATAAAATAATGATCAAGAAAAGATACCCCTTGCCCAAGATAGATGATATGCTAGTTCAATTGCAGGAAGAAAATAATTTCACCAAGTTTAATTTGAAGTCTAGATATCACTGGGTCAGAGTTAAAGAAAAAGATATATTGAAGACTACCTTCAAAACCAGGAAAGGTTTGTATGAGTGGTTAGTTATGCCATTTGGCCTATGTAACGCACCAACTATGTTTATGATGTTAAAGAATGATATATTGTGCCTTTTTATAGATTCTTTTTTTATTTTCTATCTGTATGATATACTAGTATATAGTGCTACCTAGGAGGAGCATATTTCACATTTGACACAGGTGTTAGAAACATTTAAGAAGCACTAGCTCCTAGCAAATCTCAAGAAGTGTAAGTTTGTGAAATAGTCTTTGGTGTATCTGGGGTATGTGATCGGTGGAGGAGAGCTGAAGATAGATCCTTCGAAGATGGAGGCCATCATGAAATGGTTGTTGCCTACTAACGTTTTTTAGGTCAGGAGTTTCATTGGAGTAGCACAATACCTGAGTAAGTTCATAGCCTCATTTTTAGTGGTAGGAGCATAGTACCCGAGGAAATTCATAGCCTCATTTTTAATGGTAGCAGCACTGCTCCATGCCATAGCAATAAGTGGCAAGAGTTTTTAGTGGGGAGAAGGTTGGAAGAAGGATTTCTAGGAGCTAAATAAGAATATCATTCAAGCACCAGTTATGTCATTACCTAACCTACAGTAGCCCTTTGAAGTGGAGACAAACTCGAGTGGGTATGTTATGGGAGATATCTTGATATAAGGAGGAAGGCGTGTTTTCTACCATTATGAATTATTTCATGGGTTAGTTCTTAAATATGCTACCTACGATAAGGAGATCTATGTCATGGTGAAATCTATGAAGAAGAGGAAGTGATATATGATGGGAAAGGAACCAATAATCCACACAGATCTCCAGCCGCTACAATACTTGCAGGCGTAGATTAAGCTATAACAGACTAGGCATTACAAGCGAATGAGGTGTTTACAACAATTTCGTTTGGTAATCAAGTATAAGAAGTCCAACACAAACAAGTTGGTCAATATGCTTTCCAGGCTACCCACATCAAATATTATAGCTGCACATGGAGCCATTCACCCATGATACATACAGAGGGGCATATTCAAAAGATGAGGACTTCAAGGAGGTGTATCAAAAGTTGCAATTTCAGAGTCATGTGCATGATTATGACAATGTCATTGACTACCATCTCTAGGATGGGTTACTTACGGGCTATATAAATTATGTGTTCCTAAAGGTGAGTGTTTGCAGTTAATTAGAGAGGCTCACACCTCCAAGGTTGCAGGGAACTTTGATGTAGGGAATACCATAGATAATTTGCAAAGGTATGTGTATTGGCCCAAGATGCAAGAGAAGGTAGCTAGGTTCATAAGAGGATGCATGCTTTGTTGTACTAGTAAGCCTAGCAATAGGAAACAATTTTTATATCATCCCTTACCTATACCTACTTGTCCTTGGGAAAGAATTTCCATGGAATTTGTGGGAGGTTTACCGACAAACCGTAAGGTACATGACTACCTATTCATGGTAGTTGATAGGTTTAGAAAGATGTATTTTCTTATGCCCTGTAAAAACACCATCAACAGACAAGAAGCAGTAAATCTTTTCTCTAGACAAGTCTGGGTGAACTTTGGGATACCAAGGAGCATCATTTAATACAGGGACACAAGATTTCTTAGTGCATTCTGGACTACATTGTGGGATAAGATGGACAAAAAGTTGAAGATATCTACAACATTCCATCCATAGACAGATGGGAAGACAAAAGTAGTCAAAAAGACTTTGGTGTAGCTTCTAAGTGGATACAACCAAAAGAACCCGAAGACCTAGGATGAAAACCTAGTATATATACAACATTCTTATAATAGAGCAGTCCACACTTCTACAGGAAAGTCCCCATTTGAGACTTGTTTTGGATATTTTCCACCTTCAACTTTGGATATTGCATATGGGTAACAAGGAGGAGTGAGGGAAGATCTTAAAGGAGATGCTTCGAGGGCTGAAAAATTTAAGGAGAATATTAGGCAGATCCATCTACAAGTACAGGAAAAACTGCAGAAGTCGCAGGAGAAGTATAAGTTCAGGCGTGATCAGCACAAAATAGAGATATCATTCCAGGTGGGAGATAGAGTATGGCTCCAATTGAACAAGGAGATTCTGCAAGGTCCTAGTAAGAAAATAAAGGCTCTAAGGTATGGTCCCTTTGAGATACTGGAAAAGGTGGGTGCTAATGCCTATCGAATCAGTTTACCACCATATATGTGCATTTACGTAGTTGTGAAGGTAGATAACTTAAAACTGTGTGATCCTTCCATGCTAGATTAGGAAGAGCAACATATCCTACCTTTTGTGGATGATTTGGTACCAGAAACTCAAGTAGAGTTGACAGAAGATACAGTTTTGCAGAATAGCTCAAGAACTACAAGACAGGGGTAGCATGACCTTTGGCAGATTGGGTTGAAGGGACAACTTCCAGGAAAAGCTAAATGGTATACCAAAGACAAGGTGGAGGAAACATTTCCTCGCCTCATTTAGTAAAATCTTTTAAGAACCACAAGCCTCCCAAAATGGGGAGGTGTGATCCGAATTGGATCATTATATTGTTTTTCATCCATCTTGATTCATTTGGAGTGGAAAAAGCAGAGGAATCGGCTCACGGAATCGTTTTTACTAGCAAGACCCAGTTTGGTGAAATGAGGTTTGAAACCTTCCAAGAGTATTTTGAGGCATCAAATGACATTTTATGGGGGTAAAACTTTGTTTCTTTAATGCAACACCTTTTCATGCTACTCGACACATAGAGACCTTTCCAATGATGCAAGAAGTGTGGCAATTGAAGTCCATATGCAAATGTTATGCCACTCAGAAGTTGACCTTCCTTTTTTCACACCTATAGTTCAGGAGGATGCCACGTCAACCCCAATTATTCATGGAAAAGGGGCTAGACACGTTTTTGTGATGTAAAAGATTCTAGAATAGTCTATTATGTAACTCTAGTTAAGAGTTGATGTGTAACAGCCTTGGTTAAAAAACTCATGTAAAATACATAAATACCATGGATGATGGGACACATATTCCAAGTTGAATGGTAGGGGAAACATCCTAATGGGTGTTTATTCGGTTTATTATGGCTAAGGAAATTGTCAAGGGAAATGGCTAAGGCTTTGGAAAGGCATAAGGCATTAATTGGCATTTTATTTATGAAAATAATGGAAATTAGGAGAAAAAGGAGGCGAAAGGTCATAGGTTTCATGTGAGGAGAAAAATGAAGCAAAATAATGGAAAATGAATAAAATAAAAGCCTCATTAACAAGAATGCTTCTGAGGATCAGTTGGCAAGCTCTTGGCTCAGGCTTGGTCAGTGTAACCTTTTGCTAGTTCAATTTTGGAGCTCTCTCAATACTCTCTCTTTATATCATACTCTTGGAGACTTACTGTTTTATTGGAGCACTCTTGGTGGGTGTCGCATACTTGGATTCAGTTGTAGCGGCTAAAACCACCCTCCAAAATTTTTCCTTAGCCTCATTTTGGAGCCTCACTTCCAACTTTCATAGCAGCTTGCCTTGCTTCGTCAAGTTCACAGGCTTCAGTGTCTTTCATACATAAAGGATGTATGTTGGTCACAGCTTGATCCATTATCCTCACAGGCTGTTCAACCGGACTTGGTCCACCTATAGGCTGAGCAGATTCCCCTTTAAAATTGCGCATTTCTAGAGGGCAACCATCCTTCCCTCCAGAAATTGCGCAATCCTCTCTAGCAGCTTGTTGGGCTCCAGGATTGCGCAATCGTGCCTGCCAACACTCCCAGTAGGATTTGTGCAAATTTCCCCTGTAAGGCTACTTCGCCGAGCATTTGCACAAATCTAGGAAGTAATCAGTTGCTCTGCCTAGAAATTGAGCAAATCTCCTAGGTAGCCAACCCAGCTCCTAGAAAGAAATGCTCATTTTTCTCCAGCAATTTAGCAGTCCCTTGCATGTGTAGCTGAGTTGACAAGTTCCCTCTGGGATTGAGCAAAACAAACTTGCATGCATGGGCTACTTCTCCCAAGGCAGCATGAAAACGAATCCCTTGTTTCAAGGATCTATGTTTAGCAGTTGGAGGTTACATGCAAGGAGCATTCTTAAACCTCCCACCAAGTGTCGCTTCCCCTAGATTCGTGGCATGCACGTCACAAAATCAATGCTATCAAAACTCATCAACCGGACGTTGCAGAGCTCATTCCTCACATCAACCCTGTAGCTTTGACATCCCACATCACATCTAGGAGCAGTTGGCACATTTAGCTCAGTTATTTTGGGGTAAGCCCACTTTCCATGCCTTCTGTTGCATTTCCCTCGCTTTTGGTGTTTTTTCCTGTGGGAGTATTGTTTTCTTGATTCAATTGAGCACATGATCTTGTTTACATGTATACTAGCTTGTCCTAGCTTTGTTTCAGTTTTCATTGCTATCACATGCATGAAACTATTTTGCATGGACGTTCGCCCAACTGATGAACTACCTCACCCACATGCATGTTGATATGTTTATTGACTCTTTCATTCATATTTTGCATTCATTGTCAATCACTTCTGTTATCACTTAGTTTCACTATGCATTTATTGTCTTAGTTACTTTTAGTTTCCTGCCGGTGATTCGGGCCAACCTTGGCCCGTACTCTGCCTTCACCAAGGCTGCATTGCGCAATCTGGGGAAAGAAGGCTCACCTTCCTCTCTAGATTTGTACATTCCTACACAGAACTAGCCTCCAGGACTATTTTGTGCATTTCTGGAGGATAGTGGCTGCATTTCCTAAGAAATTGTGCAAATCTGTCCATAGGTTAGCAGTCCTTCCTAGTTGGAATTGTGCATTGTGCAATCCTAGCAGTCAGTAGCCATACTGGACTGTGCATTGCATAGTTCTAGTAGTCAGTCAATCTCCTAGTAGTCCACACTATGCCTTGTGGAGTCTTGGCAGTCGGTCTCCTGACCTCCCGTTCGAAATTGTGCAACATTCATGATCACACACCGAGGTTGTTGCAAGTCAGTTCTCCTATTTGTTTTGGTTTTCGAATCATAAATTACTTGCCATGAGTGTTTCCATGTCTCCAAGTATCCCAAGTGTTCATCCGCCTCTTAGTAGTACAGGCACAATGGTTTCCAACAGAGCGAAGATGAAGACACCATTTAGAGCACACTTTGGGATGCATTCAATCAAGTGTCCATGGACTTGCCTACCCACAAAGACATCAAGTTGTTCGTAGACAAGGACATCAAGATATGACAGCAGCAACATCTTAGCGAGTAACATCATGAGCAGTAGATGAAGATGGAATACCAAATGCAATGAATGCAAGAGGAGGTTTTTTGACAACACGGAGGCAGAACGAGGTTGCAAGCTCAAGCAGGTCCATTAATGATGAAATCAACTTTGGAGACTCCAGCTATGAAGTGATGGTGCGACATGAAGATCGTGTGAAGGTAGAAGATGGAACAAATAAGGAGTTGTACGTGTTGAAGTAACAACTCAGGAAGAACGTGAACCTGCACAAATAGAGGAATGAGTTGCAACATGAACATGAACAATAGTGGGTGCAATATGCACTAACTGATGAAACTGCACCTGCACAAGTTAAGGATCAATCCCAGCAGCTGAAAAAGAGTAGACATGGTGAGCAGTGTTGTTGATCGCTTGCAATGGATTCAGAAACATGCATGTCGTTGAGTGCACACATGCAATCCAACCCATTCAACACACTCACCAAGGCGAAGATAAGAAGCAAGTCCAACTGGGGTTGAACATGTACTTCGGCAAGTTGATGCACATGACCACCAACACACACTTGAAGATCAGCACAGACACTATGCATCAGTGTGTTTCCATTTCAACCATACCCAAGAAGGCTATGTGCATGTTAGAAAACGAGTTGGATAAAGGGGCCAAACCAATGCTCCAGTTGCAACGGAGGCGAGAGTTCGCTTCAGCAAGATGTCACCATGAGGTGCATGCACACCATCACGGATGAACAAGCTTGGCATTATTTGACCACCTTCACCATCACAAGTATGTAAAATAATTGGTCTCATCAAAGCCGATCGAGTGTCAGTGATGTCTTACAAGGCTTTCTCAACCCATGTTGTCCCAGATGAGTACATGTGCATTGTAATGTTGAGTCATGTCAAGTGTAAGTCAAGTGTCAATGGTTGGATGTAACAGTCATAGAGTAGGTGAAGAGTCATGAGGGTAGTTGAACTATCACAAAGGAGAATGTCAAGGGTCACCCCACCCTTTGCTATAAATAGTCCCTCATAACTCATTGTACAGGCTTTTGGTCAGCCAAGCTTCTACTAAGACTACCTTGAAAAAGGCTTGGAAAATATTGTAACATGCCTTGGATTCTCCACTGCACAGAGCTAATACATCTCTTTAGAGGAGCAGGCGGATGTGGTTGTAACATTCCACTGTTGGGGATAGCAGGTTTACATGGATGTATTGTATGATTGAGACTTACACTTCCTTATATGATAAGAGCCAACGCATTTTCATGCATATGTTGTTATTGTAGTCGGATTGCTTTGGTTGCCTTAATGATATATGTTTTTTAACTTACATACTTGTGTATGAACTGATTCACATGCAATTATATGAATCTTGTTGTTAATGTGTTTTATATGTTGTTGATGGTGTCACCATCTATGTCGACTACTCTCCCAAACACCAGACAGACCTTTCACATGAACCTTGCTGTAACAACCATCACACTTGTCTCGGACTAATATGTGAGTGTTGTACATGTTATCTTACCTTGTATGATGTGACTGCCACATCCGAGTGGACTACTCTGTTGGAAGATGTACATGTCCTTTTATGTTGCGTGTTCCTATTCGAGTTGGGATTGATCCCTTTCAACCTGGAACTCACCTTCACCCTCTTCTCCCTTCTCCCTTGACTCACTACATTAGTCACACCCTTGCTACTGACAGAGTTATTGTACTTGCCTCTATGCGACATCACGGTCAAGGCATTAACTTACGACCCACTGTTGGGACTCCTACACCAAACGGTCTAAGGCCTAATTGGGACCTCTTACCGGGGAGATCCTCTTGTGATCCAGGTGGATGTTGGTGGCCACCCACCTATCCCATTTGGACCCCCACAACTGTCTCTTTCAGTTTTTCAGTTTCCTTAATTATAGCACAGTTTACTATTTTTAGCAGTTTTTCCGGTCCTAAACTTCCGGAGCCGTTTTGAGGCCCTAAACGACGTTTTTTGGGAAATCCATCGCCAACGATTTTTCTGATAAAAATCATCTTTTCCGTCATAGTCCTCGGAGAGATCTTTCCAACGGGCTATCATGTGCATCAAACGGAGATAATACGACCAATTCGCGACCCCGAGAAGTTGGCTGTCCAACTCACCCCAAAACGGGGCCCACAATTTGGCGTTTCATCTTCTAGGGTTAGGTTTTGGAATGTGAAGGGTTTTTCATTGTTTCTCAATAATAAATAGGCCTTCGAGCCTCATTGTAAACAGAGTTTGAAACAGTTCAGAGGCATGTAGCCGACACATCTCTTCTCAGAGATAAGCTACCATCGCCCTAGCTGGGTTATTTCTATTTGTAAGCATATTTCAGTATTCTCCATTAATGAAATGAAGTATTATTTCTGCTGCATCTATGTTTTTATGGTTATCGCATCTCTGTATTTATGGTTATCTCTGTAATCTATTGCGTTCCTGCTTAAATCCGGATCATCTTGACATGTTGGCTAGCCTGGCACCATAAACATTTCTGGTGCTAGAAGGAGGGATTGATGACAAGTTGTGTCTTGTCATCCAGTTTTGAACCTTTGCATATATTTCATGGAGTCTTACACTTTTCTTCCCCTGAGGCTTTTTTTGAATCGTGAAGATGTCTCCATCTCGAGGAAGCATTTTGATCTCTTGTCCACTCACACGTATGATGGTGAAGGCGAAGTGGCCTGGCCTTAGCACTTACGTAACTTTCTTTCCATGATTCATGAGGAAGATGAGTTTTCTGACGAACAAGCCAGTTTTCTGCTTGCATACAACTTCGTGAATCTCCATTTTGTTGGGTGCTTAGCCCACCGGCTGACACTGTGCACTCATTTGAGAACTTTTGTGATATTATTGAAGATGCATTCTATCATTTTGATTCAAACCATCTTGACCAGAAACTATTACAGCAACGGAGGAGTTTCAAGCTCTGAGGAGTGAGATGAAATTTGTTTATCTTTGGGACCAGTTCAAGTACTACCTTAAGAAATCTGCCTGTCCCAAGAGAAGGTTTGAGATCAAGCCTTGCTCAACATTCTTCGTAGACAGAGCTGCGCAATCTCATGTGGAAGCAAGCACTGTCTCAACTAACTGTCTCCCTTCCTCTTATTCAACTACTCCACCACTGCCTTGTGATGTTGAGGATCATGCTCATGCACTTGTTCATCCTTCACACCCTCCCAACATCACTTCACTCAATTTTCATGCAGATTTGGTTGTGATTCCTTCGATTCCTCATATGCATTCCTTTCTACGACCTCTGTCTTTGCACCTAGGTGTTCCTCTGGATGATGTTGTCTTGTGTTCATCCATTTCAGACTCTTCACTTGTTGTGAACGAGGAACAACCCACTGACGGAGTTGGTGTTTCACAACCAACATGCGCTGTCATTCATGAAGAGTATGAGTGGGAGTTTGAGCATCAACACTCAGCGAAGGATGACTCCCTTCCGTCTGAGCCCCCTTTGTTCTTTCCTAACATCGTTGGTGAACTTGCCATCCATGATTTATCATGTGTGTCTTCATCCACAGATGCACCCATTATTGATCTTTCGCAGGACACATTGTATGTTAACCTGTCATCCAACAATTGAGAGGACCGATCATTCATTTGAAACCCACTTGATCTTTCATATTCCTTTTCTAGAAATGCAGAGCGTGAACATCCTTCCTCCTCATCTACCCCTCTGTGTGATTCATCAAACCATGAGGATGCCAACCAACATCCTAAATTTTCTGATCTTAGTTGTCGTGATCTCTTCACCTCATCATCTGATCATGATGTTAATTCACTCGTTGTTAATCCATCTACGCCATTGGTTTACGAAGATCCATCTTTCAATGAAGTCAAAACCCCACAAACCATAGAGGCTCTTCAGCCCGAGCTGATGGTTATGTCAGGCCCTTGGTGTACTGAGGTTAGTTTCGCTTCCAATTAGGAAATTGTTCAAACACTCAAGGCTCCTCATCACTCATCTGTACGCACTCAAGATCAATCTAATAATCATATTTTACTTAATATACTCAAACTACACGATGCCATTGCTCCCTCATGCATTGGATGAGTATTACATTGCAAGAACTCGTGCGCGACGCAAGTTATCTTTGTTTCTTTCGTCTGCTTCCATGTGACAGTCAAGAGTGTGCTTATGCTTCAAAGTTACACATAGTGTCACACGACACCATGGTAAGTCCACAGACTGCTCGTCATGCACATGCACTCACTTATGTCCTATGGGAACTTTGAATCACGAAGTGTGGTTATATTCATTGTTATATATTTCTTGCTTGCTGGTTTGCACAAATGGGTTGCTCGCAGACCAAGACTTCACCAACATGGGTCTACCAATGCGCCGGTGGCTGCATTGGAAGTATCACTTCACGTGATCAGGCCCACGTACCTTTAGTGTAGGAGTAAGATTAGTGTTTTATTTCATTTGTTTTCTTGTTTGTTTGCTTGCTTGCTTGTTTATTTGCTTTGCTTTAATTTTTTCTTTTGCTCTTGCTTTGCTTTGTTGATTGTTAGCTTGTTCGCTTGTTTCGTTCATAGGTTAGTTTTGCATGAAACCATGTATGACTCTTGAAGCAAGTTGGCTTGTACAACTATCACTACTGGGTTATCTGTCATCTTGCCTTTGTATGATGAGCTTGTTACTTTTAGTCCATTATACTTCGAAGGAAAATACGTACTATTCAAAGTAAACCTTGGTGTAAGCACAAATCTTGTGCACTAACTAGTGTCACCTTCTCTAGTCGATTTTTTTTGGGTTAACCCTTGTTAGCTCAGTCAAGTAGAGTAAGGTAATGGGGAAAACCTTGACAGGCACGTCAAAGATACAATAAAAAACTTTTGTGCTGGAACAACCTCTTCTACTCTTAATAACTCGGGATCCCTCTTCTGCCTCTGAAATGAATAAGTGCTATGCATAGTGACAAATGAAAAAATGAAAAGTCAAAAATTCAAAATGAAAAATGAATAAGGTGAAAGAAGAGAAAGGCTTCTTGACAAGGAAGTGATGCAATTAACTCCGTCGGGATACTGTCCAGGCTCTCTGGCAGTGGAGCCATGCTTGTGTTCCTATGTGACTCCACCGAGGTACTATGCATGCCTGCTAGCAGTGGAGCAACACCATAGCTGAAACTAAGACTCTGATGACTATACTGCTTGTGCACATATATGCCCCTCAACCCAATTTAAAACAACTGTGTTTCCAAGGGTTTGGCAGATGCTACATCTTACAATCAAGTTAGTGTGAAGCCAAGATGAGCTTAAAATTGAACAATACTTTCGGAGGTGTTAGACTTGCCTTTCATGAACAAGGCCCATTCAGAGAGCTGGAGTTCTACCAGTGTGTCGCCAAGTGTTGCAGCGGCTACAACCACCCTCCAAAATTTTTCCTTAGCCTCGTTTTGGAGCCTCCCTTCCAACCTTCACAGCAGCTTTCCTTGCTTCATAAAGTTCACAAGCTTCAGTGTCTTTCTTGCAAAAAGGCAACCTTTCAGTCACAGCTTGATCCATTCCCCTCACAGGCTATTCACCTAGGCTTGGGCCACCTGCAGGTTAAGCAGCTTCGCCTTGAAAAATGTGCATTTCTAGAGGGCAACCAACCTTCCCTCCAGAAATTGTGCAATCCTCTTTGGCAACCTGCTGGGATCCAAGATTGCACAATCATACCTACCAACACTCCCAGCAGGATTTGCGCAAATATCCCCAGCAAGGCTGCTTAGCCCAGGATTTGTGCAAATCTGGGCCACAGTCAGCTGCTTTGCCCAGAAATTGCACAAATATCTTGGGCAACCAGCCTAACTCCCAACTAGAAATGCGCATTTTCTATAGCAGTCAAGCAGTCTCTTGCATGTGCATCTGAGTTTACTGGTTCCCTTCAGGACTGAGCAAAACAGAATTGCATGCATGGGATGCTTCTCCCAAGGAAGCATACAAAGTCATCCCTTGTTTCAGGGATCTATGTTTAGCAGTTGGAGGTTAAATGCAAGGAGCATTCTGAAACCTCCCACCAAGTGTTGCTTCACTTAGATTTGTGGCATGCACGTCACAACCTCAATGTTATCGAAATTCATCAACCAGATGTTGCAGAGCTCATTCCTCACATCAACCCTGCAGCTCTAAAATCCCACATCACGTCTAGGAGCAGTCGGCACATTCAGCTCAGTTCTTTTGGGGTAAGCCTGCTTCCCATGCCTTGTGCTGCATTTTCATGACTTTTTCTATTTTCACTTGTGGGAGTATTGTTTGCTTGATTTATTTGAGTTCTTGTTGTCATTTACATGTATACTAGCTATTCCTATTTCAGTTTCAGTTTTCGTTGCTATCTCACTATTGTTGCATGCATGAAATTGTTTTTCACGGACGTTCGCCCAACCGGCAAACTGCCTCACCCACATGCATGTTGATCTGTTTGTTGAATATTTCATTCATATTTTTCATGCACTATCAATCACCTCTACTATCACTTAGTTTCACCATGCATTTACTGTCTTAGTTACTTTCAGTTGCCCGTTGGTGAGTCGAGCCAACCTTGGCCTGAACTTTGCCTTCACTAAGGCTGCATTGCACAATCTAGGGAAGGAAGGTTCACCTTCCTCTCCAAATTTGCACATTCCTACCCAGCACTAGCCTACAGGACTATCTTGTGCATTTTTGGAGGATAGTGGCTGCTTGGCCCAAGAAACTGCGCAAATCTGTCCCTAGGCCAACAGTCCTTCTCAGCTGGAAATGCGCATTGTGCAATCCCAGCATTCAATAGCCAGACTGGACTATTCATTGCATAGTTCTAGTAGCCAGTCAGTCTCCTAGTAGACCAGGTTGTGCCTTGTGCAATCTTGGTATTCGGTCTCCTGACTTCCCAGTTGAAATTGCACAACCTTCATGATCACACACCCAGGTATGTTGCAAGTCATTTCTCATGTTCATTTTGGTTTGCGACTAATAGATTTCTTACCATGTCTCCAAGTATGCCAGGTCTTCATTCGCATCTCAGCAGTACAGGTACAATGGTTTCCAGGAGAGCAAAGACGAAGACAATGTTCAAAGCACACTTGGGGATGCAATTAATCAAGTGTTCATGGAATTGCCTACCCACGAAGACATCAAGTTATTCATAGAGGAGGACATCAATATATGATAGCAGTAGCATCACAACGAGCAACATAATGAACAATAGCTTAATACAACATACCAAATGCAACGAATGCAAGAGCAGGGTTGTTGACAACACGGAGACGGAAGAAGGTTGCAAGCTCAAGCAGGTCCATTGATGATCAAAGAAACTTTGGAGACTCCGGCTATGAAGTGACGGCAAGACATGAAGATTACGTGAAGGAAGAAGATGGAACAAAGAAGGAGTTGCATGTGCTGAAGAAGCAACTTAGGAAGAACATGAAGCTGCATAGACAAACGAATGAGTTGCAACAAGAACATGAACAACAATGGGTGCAACATGCACTCACAGATGAAACTGCACCCGTACAAGTTAAGGATCCATCCTAGTAGCTAACACAGAGCAGACATGGTGAGCAGTGTTGTTAATTGCATGCAAGGCATTTAGCAGCATGCATATCCTTGAGCGCACACATGTAATCCAACCCATTCAACACACTCACCAAGGCAAAGATAAGAAGTAAGTCAAATTGGGGCTGAACATGTACTTCAGCAATTTGATGCACATGACCACCAACACACATTTGAAGATCAGCACGGACGCTATGCATCAGTTTGTTGCTGGTTCAACCGTACCCAAGAAGACCATGCACATGTTAGCAGACGAGTTGGATGAAGGGGTCAAACCAATGTGTCGGTTGCAATGGAGGTAAGAGTTCGCTTCGGCAAGATGTTACCATGAGGTGCATGCACACCATCATGGATGACTAAGCTTGGCATCAGCTCACCACCTTCACCAACACAATCATGTCAAATACTTGGTCTCATCACAGCGGACCAAGTGTCAGTGATGTCTTGCAAGGCTTGCTCAAGTCATGTTGTCTTACATGAGTACATGTTCATTGTAATGTTGAGTCATGTCAAGTGTAAGTCAAGTGTCAATGGTTGGATGTAACAGTCATAGAGTAGGTGAAGAGTCATGAGGGTAGTTGAACTATCACAAAGGGGAATGTCAAGGGTCACCCCACCCTTTACTATAAATAGTCCCTCATAACTCATTGTATAGGCTCTTGGTCATCCAAGCTTCTACTAAGACTATCTTGAAGATGGCTTGGACAGTATTGTAATGCACCTTGGCTTCTCCAGTGCATAGAGCTAATACATATCTTTGGAGGAGCAGGCAAATGTGGCTGTAATGTTCCACTGTTGGGGCTAGCAGGTTTACATGGATGTATTGTATGATTGAGACTTACACTTCCTTATATAATAAGAGCCAACACATTTTCATGCATATGTTGTTATTGTAGTTGGACTACCCCGGTTGCCTTGATGACATATGTTGTTTAACTTACGTACTTGTGTATGAACTGATTCACATGAAATTATATGAATCTTGTTGTTAATGTGTTGTATATGTTGTTAATGATGTCACCATCTGTGTCGACTGATCTGTCAGACTCCAGACAAACCTTTCACATGAACCTTGTTGTAACAACCATTGCACTCATCTCAGACTGATTTGTGAGTTTTGTACGTGTTATCTTACCTTGTATGATGTGATTGTCGCATCCGAGTGGATTTCTCCACTGGAAGCTGTGCATGTCCTTTTGTGTTGTGTGTTCCTAGTCGAGTTGGGACTGATCCCTTTCAACCCAGAACACACCTTCGCCTTCTTCTCCCTTCAAAGTGCTAGAACCTCTCATAAACCTTCCTTGACTCACTGCATCAGTCGCACCCTTGCTACTGACAAAGTTATCTTACTTGCCTCTATGCGACATCGCAGTCAAGGCATTACCTTACGACCCACTGCTGGGACTCCTACACCAAATTGTATGAGGTCTAATTGGGACTTCTTGCTGGGGAGATCCCCTTGACATGTTGGCGGGTCCAGCACTATCAACAGATTCTTGGAGTAAGGAGGCAAAGGAAGACAGGAAAGCATAAGAGGTCATCAGGATCAACAACTACATCATATTTTCTTATAGGTACCGAGTTGCATGTAAGTTTCCTTCACTAGTTTTGGCATGCATGGCATATGCATGTGTTTCATTGGTTGTGATTTTTCATTGGCATGGAGGATGGGCGAGATTGATAGTGGATTTCCTAGCCTTTCCATTTCATGGATAACCATGGTGATTTTGGGTTTATTTTCATTGTTCTTTTTTTGGTTGGTTCTCATGTTTCCTTAGCTTGGGGTTGAGTTATTAGTCCCATAGCCTTGGTTGGCCAAATGCTCTAGAGCCCTTGGTGGGTTGAGTTACTAGTCCTGGAGCCTTAATTGGACAAATGCTCTGGAGCCCGGTAAAAGTTGTGGGTTGAGTTAGTAGTCCTGAAGCCTTGGTTGGAAAAACTCTCTGGAGCCCTAGAAGGCTTGTATAAAGACCAATATGATGATGGTTTTGTGATGTCCGACCATGAGGTTGAATCACTGTTTGATGGGTTGAGGTGGATGGCATATGGAAGCCCTGGATGAGTTTTGATTGATGTGTTCGATGATATCCCACATTCATGCTTGGAATATGGCACGGGGGTGAATGGCTGAAGAGCGATTTAGATCAAACATTCTACAGTTGGGTGGAACGTACAAGTCCCATCTCAGATTTGGATGTTGCAGCATCAATATGAGGTTATTTCTCCTTGTATTTCTATTAGTATTATATTGGATTATATGTGGTTTATATGCTTGTGATTTCATTGGTATTTTTGTCCCGATTATGTTGGTTATGTATATGTTTTATGACAACAACTATGTATGGATCTCATCATGTTTCTACTTGTATATGAATGAAAAATGTATCTATGGTCTAATGGATGGAATGGTAGTTAATGTGTTGAGGCATCAATGCTTCATGGCGAATCTCAGATAAGTATGAGACCCCTATGCTCAAATTTGTTATTTACACCTGTAGTTTACATATTCATGATATATTTGATGAAATTCCTATCATGGCTAGTAGGGGTCCAGTCAAGGTCTTAAACAAGTATTTTCTTTAGTATTGTCATTTCCATGTTATTTTATTGTTCTGAAGAGATGGTTCAATTATGGGCAGTGACCTGGGCTCTAGGCTTGAAAAAGTGGCTCAAATCTCAGGGACGCTGGCATAGCACTGACTAAATGAGTCTTTGGACACTAGAAAGCAATCCTGTGAGAGCGACTCTGGGATTCTGGATGCCTTCATGCCTAGAGAATGAGAGAAACTGAGGCTTAAGTTGTCCAAAAGCTCAGTGGGACCCAAGGGCAAGTTTTCTAAAGTGTTGGAATGGTTCCTGATGGTCCTGTAGCTAATGATGAATGTCTATATGGTGTGTTTACATCGGTTCCACTTCCTTAATGTGACTTAGGAGGTGGAATCATATCATAGTGGCCTCTCATCGCATGTTTACTTCGACTGGTTGATTCCTTGGGTAGATGGGGGAGGAGGGTGTTACATGACATAGCAAAATTAACCACTAGTAGGTTATCGAGCTATGTTATAACTAGGCCACTAGGAGGAAGAGGCATTCCATTCTTTTTAGAGCATTTTGTTCCATAGCTAAGCAAAGATAACCAAGAGAGATAGGAGGTAGGGAACAAAGAGAGGATATGTGAATTGTTGAAACCCACGGGCCACAAGCATTACTTCTTTGTACTTGCAACCATATTTATAGACAGAGAAAGAGAGTGAAGTGGCCTCACCATCCAACTGGGTTTTCTCCGGAAAGGGTTTCCCAGAGAGGATATTTTGTGTCTTGTGTGTGTGTGTGAACTTATTTTTTCGTTCTCTAATTTCCTACATAATTTCCATTTGCATGCATGCACTAATTACAGTAAAATATATAGATCTAGAATTTAAATAAAGTTGTAATAGTGTAAAAATACGATATTTTAATATATTATTATTAGATCTGTTGTGATGAACTGTCCAATGGAATATCCATAGTAGTTTACAGATCATTATTTGGTATTATGTGAGTCCATATAGGATCTATAACATGAGATTCATGGGGTCTCCACAAATATCAATTTAGGGTCCTCTAACATTTGTATCTATGGAGGATTAGAGTTAGGAGAAATATGGAAGATTGTATGGATTGATTCAATGAATCCTTTTGGAGCCAAGGAAAAGGGATGGGAATCATATTGAATGGAAAAGTTATTCCTTGCATGAAGGAAGAGAAGCTCGCAATAGAAGGTGGAAATGGTGAAAGTATGGATTCTAACCATGCATGGCTTACAAAGAGGTTGTAATTCAAGTCATGGTTAAGTAAAATCATAATGGATTGGACCTTCTTATATTAAAGATTGAGGTTGATAATTAGATATCTAGTTTGATTTCCATGTATTCACATTAAACCAAGATATTTTGGGAGAGTTTGGTTAACCTTGGGTTGGTATGTTTAGAGGGGCATGATATTAACATTAGAGATAGGATTAATCAAATTAATCATTATACTAAAATGGATTTGGATAAATAAAAGAGGAGAAAGATTCTGATCATATTTATATAGATTTAGGAGAATCAAATATCATGGTGGATATCAGTGGCCACCCACCTATTCCACCTAGACCTCGAGTCGGTTTCATCAATTTCCTTGATTGTAGTAGCATTTACTATTTTTAGAAGTTTTCAATCCAAAACCCTCTTTCCACATTAGCCCACACAACCCTATGAATGGGAACCCCTTCTTTTCTCATTGATCCATTAAGATATCACACCTTACTTTGGGGATATAGAATAAGCTATCTAGAAAACCCCACTACTAGGATTCTAGGGACTTTTAGCTATATCAAAATTCGTCAATAATATATGATTCCATACAATCACAATTATCTCAGAATTCATGGTTGTAGATTTCTATAACCTGATTATACTATGCCTATGTTCATTCTAAATTGGGGAATACACTAGGAGAAAATAAAAAAATAGTGACTAAGTGACTAAAAAAGTTAGTCACCACAACTTTTCCAAGTGAAATACTACAAAAAATGAGCAATGTTAAGTGACCCAACTAAAAAAAACTAACATAAACAACTAATTTAGTCTAAGTTTAAAATATACGACTAGCTAATATGTAATACAACCAAAAATTACTAACATAAATGACTAATTTCGTATAGGAACAAAAATGACTACCTAACAAGTACCACAATAATACGAATCAATGATTTATGTTAGCCATTTTAGTTGTGTCACTTCAACAATCTGAACTTAAAAGTGATAGGGGATTCAAACACTACTTCAAAAAAGGCCTCCATTGAGCATTTAAAGAATTGATGTGTAGATTATGTTTTACACTAGACTTGCACCCCTTCATCTACATCAACCCTTTCAAATCCAAGTTAACATATCAAAGTGTGTACTCATAACTATTCTCTTGAGACATAAACAACTAGCTGCACCAATTTGAATACTTCAATGATGCCATAAAGAAACATGTAACATATGGCCAAAAAAATTATTTCCACACATTTAAATAATGACAACATTATATCTTGGTTAAGGAGATAGATATACATTTTGATCTTAAAAATATTGTGGTTTGTGTGGACACAAAGCAAGTTATAGAGTATGTGCTAGTTAAATTTAGTGAAATAACTACAACAACTCCATTTGGTGATTAAAAAAACAGAGTTAATTTCCAATTCTATACCATATTACTTCCATTTATGTTAGGCCCATATACTACTAGTGTAACCCCTTACTGTTATTAGTACAACCCCCTTATTATATTGATGTACCTATGCAGTGCCCATATTGTTACTATTGCGCCCCATAGAAACCCACTATTGTTATTATTGTGCCCTTACATTATTATTGTTATGTCGGCTCTGATTATATTATCACCCCTTAGACTCATATATATAGAAAAGAGGTATTTTCATTTGTATGATCAAAGAATCATTTATTTGTGTAATGTAAGGGATGTTGCCCCATCGAAGAGGTTGAATTCTAAGGCGTTGATATACCTTTTCTATCTTTTTGTGAGCTGGTTTCATAACATTTGGTATCAAAGCTTTCAATTCTAGGGTTTCGCTGCTCCAAACAAGTCATCATGGCATTTGCGCTATAACTTTTTTCTGTGACATTTCAGACACTAAAAAAAAACCATTTGGGCCGAAATCGTTCTGAACCGCAGGTTCGAATTTCAGAGCTCTTCGCACTATATTTGCGGAGATATGATCTGAGGAAGTTGGCATTGTTGCAGACTCCCGAATTACATTCCAAACAGGTGACCTAGGGAAAATAGTCATAACTTTTGTTTTGAGCATCAGATTGACATTTCGGAAGAAGTTACAGAAAGAGGATGGAATGTAGTTTCTTGTATATATTTTTCAGATCCTAAGGTCGAAATAGTGACACATGGCACTTCCTACAAGTTTGCTCTTCTTAAAAGGTATATAATCAAGTCATCTTGGGATATTGTGCATAACTCTTTCTTGGAGAATCTAAATTCGATCAGAATGGTGGCATTGGAAAGAGGACACAAAGGGCTACTGCAGGTCACAATTTCAGAACTGGAAGAGCCGAAATTATAGAGTTATAGTCATTTCAATATCGAGCTCCTAAAATCAAGAAAAGGTGATATGAGGAAGTTTGATGGCAAGGATCTGGTAAATTGGATACTTCAGATGGAGCAATATTTTGATCTACATGGTGTACCACTGTTACAAAAGGTATGTATTACATCTTCATATTTAGAACTGGATCAATTTTTATGGTATAAAGGGCTTTGTTCTCGTAAACAACTTGTTACGTGGTCAATTTTCACAGAGGAAATGATAGCACATTATGAGGATACAAAGAGAAACACCTTCTTTAGAGCAACACCACAACAATTGGAAAGAGTAAAATAGCTTTGTTACATAGTGGAAAGTAAAATTATGGCAACAAGGAAGTCTACCCCTAACAACTATAAAGATGGAAGTGTTGTTTCTCCTAGCCTTCCACAACCTACAAGGGTTACGCCACAACAATTGGAAGAAAAAAGAGAAAAAGGGCTTTGTTACAATTGTGATAGAAAATGCACTAAAGGTCATAAGTGTGCTAAGAAGAAATTATTTTACATAGAGTATGAAGAGGAGGAAGAAAAGGATCAAGAAATATCAAAAGAAGAGGATATACACCAGGACCTAACCCCAGAGAAAGAAGAAATGAATCAGAACATATCTTGTAAAGCATTGGCAAGAATTACCACTCCTCAAACTCTCAAGATAGAAGGACATATCAAGAAGAAAAAGGTGCAAGAAGTGAAAGATCACATCAAGAAAGAAGAAATGAATCCAACCATATCTTGTAATTCATTAGTTGGAATTACCACTCCTCAAACTATCAAGATAGAAGGACATATCAAGAAGAAAAATGTTCAAGAAGTGAAATATCACATCGAGCATCAAGAAATGAATCCAACTATATCTTGTAAAGGATTGGAAGAAATTACCATGCCTCAAACTCTAAAGATAGAAGGACATATCAAGAAGAAAAAGGTTCAAGCAGTGAAAGATCACATCGAGCATCAACAACAAGTTCTCCAACTTTTAAAGGATAATGCCACTTTGGTGCAAAATCGAATGAAACAACAAGTAGATCAACATCGTAGTGAAATTTTTTTTGATGTAGGTGATTGGGTATTTTTACTACTACATCTCAAGCAAGCTATTTAGGAGAAGGAAATGTTGGCAATACTACATGCACTTAAGAAATGGCGACCTTACCGAATGGGAAGACACTTCAAGGTAAAAATGGATCATGATAGTCTTAAATACTATTTAGAACAAATATTATATTTAGAAGAACTGAAAAAATGGGCAACAAATATGTTGGGTTATGACTTTGACACTATCTACAGAAAAGGGAAGAAAAATTTTGTTGCAGATGCACTCTCAAGAAAGGATGAGGATGTGGAAGCATTGTTTTGTGCTATTTCTATTATTCAACCAGATTGGATAAATGAAGCAAGGGATGAATGGAAGAAGGACAAAGAAGTGTGGCTACTCATTCAAAAGTTGCAGAACATCCTAATTCAAACAATATTTCCAGAACTTGAAGAGGAAGGAAAAATCATATTGGAACCTGGAGCAGTTGCAGAAACAAGAACCCAACAACTATGAAATCAATCAATTTCAGAGTATCTCATCAAGTGGAAGAACTTACCCGCTAAAGATTCCACATGGGAGGACAAGAATTTTATACAGAAGCATAAAGAACTACTCAAGCATTGAGGACAACACTTTTTGAAGGAGAGGGGCATGTTAGGCCCCTATACTACTAGTGTAACCCCTTATTGTTATTAGTATAACCCCCTTATTATATTGATGTACCCATGTAGTGCCCATATTGTTACTATTGTGCCCCATAGAAACCCACTATTGTTATTATTGTGCCATTACATTATTATTGTTATGTCGACTCTGATTATATTATGACCCCTTAGAGTCCTATATATAGAAAGGAGGTCTTTTAATTTGTATCATCAAAGAATCATTCATTTGTGTAATGTAAAGGAGGTTTCCCCCTCGAAGAGGCTAAATTCTAAGGCGTTGATATACCTTTTCTATCTTTTTGTGAGCTGGTTTCATAAAAATTTACCATTAATTTATGCTTTATTAACTATATTGGTCACTCATGGACATTAACAATGAGATTGACAATACCATCTTGATACAAATCTAGCCTTTGTAATATATTTACTCATATCTCCTCCAAGGCACCATGTGACTAGATTTTTATTTACATGATAACTTGTTGTTTTAGCTTAGAAAACCGCATGTTCTAAGAAACAAGGATGAAAAAATTATTTGGAAGGCATATTAATCCAATTTGGTAGGTCACTTAGATGTTCACAAGGCACTAACTATCTTGTAGAAATAGTTGTATTCATTTCACTCCACTCCTACACCAACTTATAGAAATATATAATGGTTGTGTTGCCTATGCCACAACCAACAAACTAGTGGGAAGAAAGGGTCCATTCCAGTCAGTTTCGAATTAAATTTAGCTACTTTGTTTTTAATACCAACGTAGATTCATCTTAAGTACGGGTCTAACATGAGCCGAGAGGGATAAAATTTCTTCACATGCAAACTTTTTTAGAGTGAAAAATACAATGTGTTATTTTTTATTGTTTAAATTGTATTTTTGAATGCTAAATAAAATATATATATATATAGGACCAAATAAACATTTTATATACATTTTTTTTAATGATATATAATATATACTTAATTTACATTAAAATATTTTACATCACATGTACATTGAGACACTTTATCACACAAATTAAAATGGTTTTTTATTATTAATATATTTTTAAGTATATGTCAATATTAATTATTATTAAAATATTTTATTAATAACCCACATTGAATACTTTTTTATATACAACATTAAAATAATTTTTTTTAATATTTTTTTTCTCTATATATATATATATGAATCTGATATAGACATAAATTAGTTAACATAGATCTTCAAATAGTTTATCTAAATCTCTTGTTGAAATATTTTTTGAAAAGTATAAGATTTAAACATCTTATTTATACATTTTTTTTATTTCTATTCATTTTTTATTATAGTTCACATTATTTTTCTATTTAGAACATAATTTTTATTTTTAAATGGGAACAAACAGATGGACAAACTTACACATCCCTGTTGGAAATAATACTGAGAGGGGGGGTGAATCAGTATTATCAAGTTCTTTTAACAAATCTTCCTTATTTACACTTTGAATTATTTTTGCATATCAGTACCATAAAATAATGAGCATGAACAAGAAAGACAGATAGTCACACCAAAGAACACCAGATATAAGGTGGAAACCCAATGTGGGTGAAAACCACCTGCTGCAATATGTCTCTATCTTCTTTCAAATTAGAAACTCTTTTTACAATGATTTTGTACTGGTGCAGTCCTTTACCAGTACACAGGCTGCAACTTGCAGAGAGCTACAATTCTCTCTCGTTTTCCAGTCTCTCCTGGAAGGGAGCTACAACCCCCTACTTCGTTTCTTACAAGGATCACTTTTCATAATTTTCAAACTGGATCCATAAACATCAAATGATCATCAAGTACATGTAAATTACACAGTCAACTGCAGTAACCAGATCAATAGTAACAGAACTAAACCCAGAACACCTTATCAACAGAAAATTCAGTTAACAGAAGATCTTAAGACAAATACGCAGGTTTTCTTTCTCTGGCCAGCGTCACTACGCACTTCACCTTCTGCTTCCCTGCGTATACCCGCAGAGGGCCTTCTGCTGCACCGCGTACCCACGCACTGCTTATTCAATCGCGTTGCATACTGTTACTGCAGGTACGCACTTAGAGACACTATCACGCCGCGTACTGCTACTGAAACCACGCACTCATAGATACTATCGCGCCGCGTACTTTTACTGTGTGTACGCACCTGAGCCTCTGTCGCGCTGCGTACCCACGCAGTTCTCCTTCTTCTGATCTGCGTACCCACGTAGTTCCCCTTCTTCTGCTCTGCATACACACGCGGATCTCTTGTTTCTGCTCTGCGTAACCACGCACTTGCACCGTTAACCACCTGCGTACTTCTGATTAGTGCCGAATTGGCAGTTCACCAGTGTGCTACAGTTAGTCGGATGCCCAGATCTGGTCATGCGCTCGAGAGATCACCCTTCACAGATTCGCTTTTAACTTCACTTTGATATAGATCAAGCTTTTAAAACAATAACCCAATATTTCAGATCTTAAGATATTCAATTTGCAAAAGATACCTAGCCAAGTGATCTCCTTTGCTTTATATAGCCAAGCTCCTCCTAAAATCATGGATCAATACCATAAATAACCAATACCAGGGGCCCAAAAACATGGGGCTCAATAATAATAATAATATAAAACAATACCACGGGCCAAAACCATAGAATCAAGAGCGGCGGGCTAAATACCACGGGTCAAACATAGGAAACCCCACGTGAACGCGCTTCTCTGCCTTGAAGTAAGTGAAACTGGGGGTACGCACTTTCTGAATGGGTGACCTGCGTGTTTGGCCGCGGTCCCTTCACGGTGTACCTGCGTGTACACATCTTTTGAACTGTTCTCCTATGTACTTCTTAAATTTTCAACATTTTGAGAGCCTGATCAGAGCATTGCCACTTGGGGGTGTTGCCATCAAGTACAACATCTGTAACATAGAGCCATACTAGAATCATAATGCTAACAATCTCCCCCTTTGGACTTGATGGCAACCTCAAAATCTTCAGCTTCATTCTCCCCCTTTGACATCAAGGGCAAAGGGTTATGCTCCCCCTAAGAACATGCTCCCCCTGAATATGAACCAGATCTGCAAAGAAGAACCATAATCTACCAAACACCATAAATGACCATGAAAGAGATAGAGACATATTGCAGCTATAATTAGACCAACATCCATGTTCTCTTTCTGTACATCCTCCATAATGCCAACAATGCATTATATGCTCCCCCTGAACCTGTGCCATTCAATCTTCAACCAATCCGCAACCCAGCACATGTACGCATATACCCCAGATGAACCATGCGTACAACCATCAATCAGAAGAGTTTCAACAATAAGATGATGCATCAACAACCCCCAGCTTTTGCCTGAGGTATTCAAAAGTCTCCCTGGGCAATGGTTTGGTGAGTATATCAGCCACTTGTTCCTTAGAAGGAACATACTCCAACTTGACCTTCTGTTCAAGCACTTGTTCCCGGAGAAAATGATACTTGATTGGTATGTGCTTGGTTTTTGAATGCATGACTGGGTTCTTTGAGATGCTGATTGCACTTGTGTTATCACATAAGATGGGAATAGGTGGAGTACAAATTTGAAAATCCTGCAAGGTCTGCATCATCCAAAGGAGTTGAGTGCAGCAAGATGCAGCAGCAACATATTCCGCTTCAGCTGTAGACAAGGCAATCGAACTCTGTTTCTTGCTGAACCAAGATACTAGTCTGGAACCCATAAAGAATGCACCACCACTTGTGCTCTTTCTGTCATCCACGCTTCCGGCCCAATCTGCATCTGTATAAGCATGAAGTGTGAGATCTGTATCTCTAGGATACCATAAGCCATAATTTTGAGTCCCTTGAAGATATTTGAAAATTCTCTTCACTGCCTGAAGATGAGTCTCCTTCGGATTTGCCTGAAATCTTCCAACTATTCCAACTGCATGCATGATGTCCGGTCGGGTACCTGTCAAATAAAGTAAACTTCCAATCATAGATCTGTAGGTTGGTTGATGCACTGCTGCAGATTCATCATTTGCACTGAGGCTACATCCTGTGACCATGGGTGTACATACTGGTTTTGCATCTTCCATGCCATATTTCTTCAAAATCTGTTTGAGATACTTGGTTTGAGACAAAAAGATCCCTCCTTCTTTTTGTTGGATTTGCAAACCAAGAAAATATGTCAGTTCTCCCAGCAAGGACATTTCGAATTCTTTCTGCATCACCAAGGCAAAGCTTTGACTCATAGCTTCTTCATTGCTGCCAAAGATAATGTCATCTACATACACAACAAGTATTAGCAATTTGTCATTTTCAACTTTTATATAAAGATTGCTATCTGCTGATCCTTTTGAAAAACCTTGTTGATGAAGATATTTGTCCAAACGATAGTACCAAGCCCTTGGAGCTTGTTTGAGACCATAGAGAGCCTTTTTCAATCTGCATACAAGATTTGGATCATTTCCAAGAATGAACCCATCTGGCTGCTCAATGTATACTTCTTCTTCCAAGTCTCCATTCAGAAAGGCTGATTTCACGTCCATTTGAAATACTTTGAAGTTTTGAAAGCTTGAGAGAGCAAGGAACATTCGGATGGCCTCAAGTCTTGCAACAGGAGCAAAGGTTTCTTCAAAGTCTATTCCTTCTTGCTGCGCATACCCTTTACAAACAAGTCTGGCCTTGTTTCTAATTACTTCTCCATTTTCATTCAATTTATTTTTGAAGACCCATTTTGTTCCGATAACATTCTTATCCTTTGGTCTAGGAACCAGCTCCCAAGTGTTGTTCTTTTCGATCTGCTCAAGTTCTTCATCCATTGCTTTCACCCAACATTCATCTTTGCATGCCTCTTTCACATTTTGTGGTTCAGTGGAGGAGAGTAATGCCAAATAGCTTGAAGCTTCTGCAACTGTTCTTCTTGTTTGTACACCTGCTTCTTTCTGCCCCACAATCTGAGATTCTGGATGATTCTTCTGAACATATCTGGATGGAGTCTTCTCTTCTATTCTTGTCTGCTCCTCTGGTTCTTCTTGAGGTTCTTCTTCTTCATCATTCTGTCTTTGAGGGTAGCCTTCATCTTCTTCGATGTCTTCATGATGTACTTGCCTAGGAATGTATCCCTTCTCATCAACCACTACATCAATGCTGTCAACAATTCTGCCAAGTCTTTTATTGTAGCATTTGTATGCTTTGCTATGTGGAGAATAACCAAGAAGAATGCCTTCATCTGCTCTAGGTTCAAGTTTGCCAAGTTGCTCATCAGTATTCTTAATATAACATTTGCTCCCAAAGATTTTGAAGTGCTTTACCGAAGGAGTCTCACCACACCAGAGCTCATGAGGGGTTTGAGTGTTGTTCACCCGGACATTTGTTTTGTTGAGAATAACAACCGCAGCATGTGCAGCTTCACCCCAGAAAGTTGCGGGAGTTCCCGACTCATCAAGCATAGCACGAGCCATTTGTTGGACTGTTCTGTTCATTCTTTCCACAACTCCATTTTGCTGAGGAGTTCTAGCTGTAGAGAATTCTCTTCTTATCCCATGTTCTTCACAGAAATCGAAAAATTCATTTGAGGTAAACTCCCCACCTCTGTCGGATCTGAGGCACTTAATTTTGTGTCCTGATTCATTTTCAACCAAGGCTTTGAAGGATTTGAATTTTTCGAATGCTTCATCTTTGTGCTTCATAAGTCCTAACCAGACAAACCTGGAGAAATCGTCAATGAATAATATCAAGTATTCTTCTCCTCGAGGTGTTCTTTTCCTGAATGGACCACATGTATCTGTATGTACTAGCTCAAGAGGCATGCTAGCTGATCCTTCCTTCTCTGGAAAGTTAGTTCTGGTTTGCTTTCCAAACTGACATGATTTGCATATGGTGTTGTCTGGAATTTTGATATCTGGAAGATCGCGAACTGCCTGATATTTGCATGCTTTCCTTATTTGTGAAAAGCTTAGATGCCCCAACCTCCGATGCCATAACCAGTGCTCATCATCCTTGCTCAGATAGCATTGTTGTTGTCCTTCTTCAAATATGTATAGATTATTTGGAGTTCTTTTACCTTTGATCACTGTTTTACCTGTATCAAGATCACGAACAAGACATCCATTTGATCTGAATATCACCTCGGTTCTTTGATCACACATCTGGCTGACACTTAGAAGATTATGCTTCAATCCATCAACATACAAAACATTTCCAGCCTTGACCTTTTCTTTTAACTGAGCAATGCCTTTTCCTTTTATAGTTGCAGGAGTATCATTTCCAAAAGAAACTTTCTTTCCTTTTTCTAGAGCAGAATATGACTCAAGTTTTTCTTTATCACCTGTCATATGCTTCGAACATCCACTGTCAATGTACCATAGATTTTCCTGTCCCTCTGCATAAAATGCTATCCCACATCTTTCTGTTTGTGGTTCCTTTATTCTCCATGTTTTGGTGCTTGAGGCTTGTTCCTTTGTCTGCTGAAACCTGCTCCTGCATTCAGAATCTTTATGACCAAAGTTATTGCAAATAGAACATTCAACTTCATTTTCAAGAGCCGAAAAGTTGTTATAGGTCCTTTTTGTAATCCCGGTCATACTTCTTTGTTTTTGAGCTTCTCTAGTCATGATTGTTTTATATGCAACACATTGAGCTGCTTTGTGACCAAAGTTATGGCAAGAGAAACATTGTCCATTGAAGAAACTTCTGCGGTTATCAAATCTACCGGCCAAATGATTGTAATTTCTATTGTCATCCATTCTTGAACCAAATTGAGAAGATTTTACCTGTGGCTGGTTGTAGCTTTTGTTCACCCTTAAGACGGATTGCCCTTGATAGTCTCTGTTTGCAATTTGTCCCTGCTTTACCTGATGGTCTCCATTGTGCTTTTGCTCATTCCTTCTTGCTGCATCAAGATAACTTTTTGAGGTGGATGCTTGAGAAGTTTCTCCATTATAGCCCAGACCTGTCTTGTTTAGTGGAGAACGCTGTACATTGATAATCTCATCCAAAGTTTCAGATCCTTTGACAAACTTAAGATTAATAGCTTTTGTTTTCTCAATCTCTTTTCTAAGACCAACAATTTCACCTTCTAATTTTTCAAGATGTTTTTCCTTTTCATCAATTTGAAATTGTAGAGTATCAATGATCATATTCTTTTCTTCTATACATCTCTTGAGTCTAGTAATTTCTTCATAAAGGCTATCCACATCTATAGCATCCATATAATCATCATCTTCAAATGCCATTAACAGTTTATAGTCATTACCTCGTTCATCTTCATCACTATTTGATAGACCATCACTATCTTCATGAGTGTAGTAGCTTTTCTTATTTGCACTCTGTTTCTTGTTCCATCTAGCAGGTTCCTTTCCTTTATCCTTATAAGGACATTTTGCAGCATAATGACCTACTCTTCCACAAGCAAAGCATTTAAAAGGTAACTTACCTCTGAACCTTCCAGAACCCCTTTGAAGATTTCTGACAAAATTTGATTCTTCTTCTTCTTCTTCTGGCACGTGACTTGCTTCATAATAATCTCCTTTGCCTGAAGCCTTGAAAGCAGCTTCTCTTCTGTCTGATGGACCTCCCTTTCTCATTTCATAAGCAGTTAGAATTCTGTGTAGCTGAGACATAGTAAGAATTCGTAGATTTTCCTTTTCTTCTATTGCAGACACTTTAGATTCAAACTTGGGGGACAATGATCTTAGAACTTTTTCAACCACAATAGCCTCTTTTATTTCTTCACCCAAGTTTTTCATGCAATTAACAATCTCATCTACCCGAAGAAAATAGTTAGCCACACTTTCATCATTATACATCCTGAGATTCTCATACTGAATCCTGAGAGTTTGAAGTTTAGCACGCTTTACCTGTTCATCTCCTTCGTAGCTCAAGACAATCTTGTCCCATATTTCTTTTGCGGATTTATATTGCATAACCTTTACGAATTCTGTTTGAGATAAGCATCCCAGCAAAGTATTGACTGCTTTAGCATTTGTTTCATATTTCTTCTTTTCGGCCGCATCTGTAGGAGTAGCTGAAGGAAAAGTGTAGCCTGTATCTATGATATCCCAAACTTCTGTACCAAGAGATTGAAGATAGGCAGTAACTCTTACCTTCCAATAATTGAAGTTTGTCCCATCAAAAATTGGTGGCCTGATTGATGCTTCCCTCTCGTAGTTGCTCATGATGAATGATCTTCCTTCAAGCGATCAAGCTTCTCTGAAGGACCTGCTCTGATACCAATTGTTGGAAATAATACTGAGAGGGGGGGTGAATCAGTATTATCAAGTTCTTTTAACAAATCTTCCTTATTTATACTTTGAATTATTTTTGCATATCAGTACCATAAAATAATGAGCATGAACAAGAAAGACAGATAGTCACACCAAAGAACACTAGATATAAGGTGGAAACCCAATGTGGGTGAAAACCACCTGCTGCAATATGTCTCTATCTTCTTTCAAATTAGAAACTCCTTTTACAATGATTTTGTATTGGTGCAGTCCTTTACCAGTACACAGGCTGCAACCTGCAGAGAGCTACAACTCTCTCTCATTTTCCAGTCTCTCCTGGAAGGGAGCTACAACCCCCTACTTCTTTTCTTACAAGGATCACTTTTCATAATTTTCAAACTGGATCCATAAACATCAAATGATCATCAAGTACATGTAAATTACACAGTCAACTGCAATAACCAGATCAACAGTAACAGAACTAAACCTAGAACACCTTATCAATAGAAAATTCAGTCAACAGAAGATCTTAAGACAGATACGCAGGTTTTCTTTCTCTGGCCAGCGTCGCTACGCACTTCACCTTCTGCTTCCCTGCGTATACCCGCAGAGGGCCTTCTGCTGCACCGCGTACACACGCACTGCTTATTCAATCGCGCTGTGTACTGTTACTGTAGGTACGCACTCAGAGACACTATCGCGCCGCGTACTGCTACTGAGACCACGCACTCATAGATACTATCGTGCCACGTACTTTTACTGTGCGTACGCACCTGAGCCTCTGTCGCGTTGCGTACCCACGCAGTTCTCCTTCTTCTGATCTGCGTACCCACACAGTTCCCCTTCTTCTGCTCTGCGTACACACGCGGATCTCTTGTTTTTGCTCTGCGTACCCACGCACTTGCACCGTTAACCACCTGCGTACTTCTGATTAGGGCCGAATTGGCAGTTCACCAGTGTGCTACAGTTAGTCGGATGCCCAGATCTGATCATGCGCTCGAGAGATCACCCTTCACAGATTCGCTTTTAACTTCACTTTCATATAGATCAAGCTTTTAAAACAATAACCCAATATTTCAGATCTTAAGATATTCAATTTGCAAAAGATACCTAGCCAAGTGATCTCCTTTGCTTTATATAGCCAAGCTCCTCCTAAAATCATGGATCAATACCATAGATAACCAATACCAGGGGCCCAAAAACATGGGGCTCAATAATAATAATAATATAAAACAATACCACGGGCCAAAACCATAGAATCAAGAGCGGCGGGCTAAATACCACGGGCCAAACATAGGAAACCCCACGTGAACGCGCTTCTCTGCCTTGAAGTAAGTGAAACTGGGGGTACGCACCTTCTGAACGGGTGACCTGCGTGTCTAGCCGCGGTCCCTTCACGGTGTACCTGCGTGTACGCATCTTCTGAACTGTTCTCCTGCGTACTTCTTAAATTTTCAACATTTTGAGAACCTGATCAGAGCATTGCCACTTGGGGGTGTTGCCATCAAGTACAACATCTGTAACATAGAGCCATACAAGAATCATAATGCCAACAATCCCCTCATACTGGGTTGTAGAATGAGCTTCTCAGCGCAGTGATATCGTTTTTATTTTTATAAGATTATTTTTTTATTAATTAATTTATTATTTTGATAGAATTAAACATATCCATATGAATTCTAGATCTACGAAGGGATCAAATCTCTTTTCATTCCAAAAAAAGTTTGCATGTGAGCGTATGGTAGAACTGAAGTAAAAGTGGATCTAGAATGGGCAACCAAACTTATACATCACATCCCCTCATACTGGGCTATAGAATGAGACTCTTGGCTGAATAATATCATTTTTTTAATTAATTAATTTATTATTTTGACCTAATTAAACATATCCATATGAATTCTTGATCTACCAAGGGATAAAATCCCTTTTCATTCCAAAAAGAGGTTTTCATTTTTATTTTAAAGGAGAACAAATGGATGGACAAACTTACACATCCCTCATATTGGGTTGTAGAATGAACCTCTCATCTCAACAAATTTACAATCCCCTCATATTGGGTTGTAGAATGAGCCTCTTAGCTCAAAAATATTATATCACTCATTCTGGTTAGTCGAAGAATTAATATCAAAAAAATCCTATAGAAACACAATTTTATGGCCAACAAAGAACACCATAGCAGGATCCAGAGATTTCATCACTCTGTAAACATATTTTCTTCATTGGGCACTCAAACCAGAACTTCCCACAAAAGATTTGGGGACAAATTTGGTCAAAATAAGTCCAAAATTTCCAGACTTAGTGGGGGCTTTAGAATGGACTTGTGGCATTGCAGGTTGTGGAGCCCCAAAAAAATTCCCATTTCCATGTGAAATTGATAGAGGAACCAGGTAAATGAGTTCATCTTAACACAAATTCTTTTTGGTAATAATGTAAATTCTCATTGTTCAGATTAGGAAGAAAATAAATAAATAGAACACAAGCTATCATGGAAAATAGTTCCTAAGATTTGAATCTCGTGCCTTCTCCCAGAACAACCATGCCTTCATTTGAGAGGCATGCCACCCATCGCACATTTTCTTCCCTTCTTGCAAATAGATTCTCCACTCAATTGACCTCAACAACAAAAAGAACATTAACGAACAATTTTCGTCATGTCAGTATCAGTTCACCAACGCCCCTACTGCCTTCATCATTGTCACCATCATCATCATCATTAACATCATTAACTTCAACATTAGTGTTACTGATATTAGATGGGAAAAATGAAATAGGAATCCCATACGAGATCCTCAATGGATATATAGAGGCTAGTAATAGCGCCACTTCTCTACATAGATCATAGTCTCATGACATCACCGGTGTCCCCATGCGCTACAACCAGAACAACAATAGAACCAATAACTCAACACAATTCAATACGATGTCTGGTCCTCTAGTTTTTTACTACCTCCTCAGGTGCTCTATTGCTCCATTCAGTCCCATGTCCACTACACTATAGCCTGGTGGGACTGTCGACTACTCAGAAATCCCATTCACATCCCTGAATTGACCTGGAGTTTTGTTTCCCACATCGTTGTTAACAACAATTTATTCAAGCTGAACATCTGAGGTACAATTTGATATTGTTGACAACCTGGACAAAGCAGGATCAGCTATAGTGCCATCGTATGTTCTTTTCTCCGCACATAATATATGTTTGTTATAGTGAATACAATTATGTTCTTAGTTTTGGTTCAACATTGTTTGTAGAAATTTGTGTATTTTGATAGTCATTTTGTGTTTTTCGCATTCCATTTGCACCTGTCAAGATCCATAGTTATGCATGATATTTCTTCATATGGATCCCTTGTTTTATTTGTTGATTTGGTTAGAATTTTAAGATCTATTTATTCCTAAGTCTCCACCACAACATGTGCTACCAACTATAACAGTGCATAATGAAGCTCCATGCAAAAATAACATTAAAAGAGAAACAAGCTTAATTCTAGATATAAATAAGTAACAATGAAGTGTGTCTAATAAAAGGGTAGAACATAGAAGATAAGCCTCCCCACAAAGTAAATATGGAGGTAGTTGATCTCATCATTTTCGCCTGTAATAGTGATGTCAACACCAAGACCCTACCAAATAGAGTTCGAAATTGTTGTCATGTTATTTTTGTATAAAACCCACTATGCAGTAATGCTACATGTTTTAATTCCATTTTCCTATAAATTTGATTTAGCACCATGAATTCTAATTTAATTGTAGGTGCAAGTTTGGATTGATTGTACATGATTTCTTTGTTTTTTTTAACTACACATATGAATGATGAAAATAATTTAATAATTTAATAAATTAACATTTAATACATCAAATTGTTTTGAAATTTGGGCACTCACCATGGTAGGCCATAAGAAATGCAAGTGATGAATTTGGTTGCAGGGTTTTTTCGAGAATACTAAACAAAACAGAACCTTTTTGCTGACATCGTCTGACAAATTATCATGATAGTGTTCTCTACATTTTTTAGTTAATATTTTTTATCACTTCCATATTTAATGTGTTTGTTGGTATTGATGTTTACGTTTTGACCTTTTGATTTTGTCAATATAGCAGGTATAAGATCTTTGTTTGTTCTGTTTTCCACCAATTGTCATTAGGTCTTCTATTAGTCAAAGTAGCAAGCCCTGCATGACCACCTGCATGTGTTTAAAATCTTGAACTCCTATCTATCCTTGCTTGATGGTGTTACTTTTTCATATTTTGGTTAACTTATTTTGCAAAATCATTGCAATGCAAAATGACATTATTTTAGGAAAATCGATTTTTGTGCATCTTTGTACTCTCCCCTAATGCATGTGATGCAATATATACTAATATTTTTTTCTTCCAACATTTCAGTTGTCTTATAAATCATGTTTTATCATTTCCATTTCTAGTCATCTCTGTCATTAGGTCTTGGAAATATTTTTCTCATATTTGTAGTGTTAATGGTGCTCTATATTTCATTTATATTGTTGTTTCGGTTTGTACAATTCTAAGGATCTCTATGTAAGTACATCCTTGTTGGCTCTTTCATTTTTTTTGGTTTTTTTATAAAGTATAGGTAATGAAGAAAAATAAGTTGGGTGTCATTCCAACCATTGGATTTGGTGCATTGGTTTCTTCTATAAGTAACATAGCATTAGGTCCCCAAACAGTGCAACACAATCCATACCATTGCCATAATTGTGGAGCATATGTTAATATATATTGCAACAATGTTCCAAGCTTAGGAGATATGGGTGATATGAAAGGAGCTAAGTAACAAAAAGAGTGATTACTGAGCAGCAAACAGAGATGACCTTCCAAATTGGCCAAAGCTCTAACCAACTATTATGGATTATTTTGAAACTAACATGTGTTGTCTTGGGTTGATCCCTGTCTCTGACTTGAGAATGTTAGCGCAAGTTATACTTGTTATTGATGAGTTCCTGGATGGGCCTCATCTCCAACATTTGTAGAGTTCTCTTCATTCCTTGGTTAATTCTCTTCCTCCAACTACAAGGATTGTAAATTTTAAATATGGTCGCACAATTTTTGTATATGATTTTCAAAAATTGGATTAACATCTACAGAGATAATTCCAGGTACTAAATATCCATCACAAGATTATTTGAAAACAATGATATATGGAAAAAATGTTTATCTTTCCCCTCTTCATGTATCGGTTAATATTGCACACATTATGTTCTTTGTATTAAGATCTTATAATGGAGAGCAGCTAGAGGAAACAAGAGACCGATGCTTTGGCACAACTGTTGAGATTTCCCTCTCACTTATTTAGGGGTCGTCTGCATAGATGCCTCAAGGCATAGTAAAAATATCTAGAGGCAGTATTCGAATTATGGTTTTTGCAGGGGGCCTAACACCTTTGGGCCTAGATTTTTTCCTTACTCATTAAGTCATATAAATTATGCTTACATGGAAGGAATACCATGAATTGGTTGGATAATTTCGGCTATGAGGATAGTCATCATGAAACTAGTGTGGATATCTTTTGCGCTGGGATATGTCCTGCGAGAATTCCAATTTTGTAGCCTCTTGTAAAAACTTTAGGAGGTGTTTTAATTCTTCTTGATAACTTTGGAGAGGTGTTTAGAGTTAACTTTCAATGGGTTGCAAAAAAAGGTGTTGGATCTTAGGGAATATTTGAGATTAGTTGTTCTGATGGAATTGATGTGAGTCGAGTCATAGGACCAGGTGAATGGGCTTGCTTTGATTCTCACGAGATGTTCAAAAATGATAATTTAATTTCTATTCAGATGCTTAGTGTGGATGAAACTCAGATCCTTGTTGTCTCCATGGAACAAAAGAGGGACATCCAGGAAAATCATATCTTCTTTTAGTTTGTATCTCATTATAAAAAAATTTATAAGCAAATATCTCAAGCATTATCACAATCATATTACCAACTACATATAATGTATTGGCCTATATTGAAAGTATTGAAGGTGAGGTTACAACTGCTCTTATTGCCAAAATAGTTGTTTTACAAGCAAACAATCCTTCTGATGCATCAATTTATGTCTTGTAATTGATGAAAGGATTAAATATATTACTTAAAAGTTTGGAATATAAATGCCTAAAGTAAAAATTCAATGCTTTCCAAAGGAGCTCTCTTTACTTCCTGAATATTTTTTCCGTTTGAGGTGGGGTCCTCTTTTTGGAAGTATTATTGGTCATCAAGATGAAAGATTAGTTCTTAGAAACCTTTTCTTACAAGATTCCTTTGATTTATCCCTCTGTGTGTTAGCCCCCTATTTTAATGCACCAAGAAGGAGGAAATTTTGAGGGGCTTCCTACATATGATCTTGCTATGCATTCTGATGCAATTGTTGTCCCTGATCATGGAGTCGATGTATTTATATGGCTAGTATGTAGGATTAATCATATTGTGTTGTTTTCTTTCTAATGTTCCTGCCATGTGGGATGAAATTAAAGGTTGTGGATTACATGTTATATTTCATCATGAGAAGCAAGGTGTTTCTTACACCTTGGAGTGGGAGAGATATATGATTATGTACATGCTTAATGCTAATAAAATAAAATGTGGAAAACATTGTTGTCTAACATCAACTGTGAGAAAATAGTAGAGAATATCTAACATTAAAAAATATAAATAAAAACATGTTGTGGTCACCAACAACCCCCCTCTTTGTTTTGTATTAGCAATAACATCAAGCAAAGGGGGACCCTTAACAAAAAATCCCAAAAATATTTTTCTCAAAATTTTTGTATTTAACTCCCTAAAAGCTATATCGCATCGCAAAGAGAGAGTGAAGCGTTTTCCTATACGCATAAATAAGCTGCAAATAAGCGATGCGAAATTCATCGCATCGCATATTTTGAAAGTGCCCTTAAAAGAAAACCTAAGGAATCGCCGATGGCCGATATGCGACGTCGCATATCGCAACGTCGCATAAGCAGTGCACAGTGATCAAATGAAAAATGCGATCTTGCGATTTGCGATCTGCAATCTTACAAACTGCGATCTTGCGATCTGCGATCTGCAATGAATGAGACTATTAATTGCTGCGATGCGAATCGCAGAAACCACTCATCGCAAAGTTTCCTCGGCATGACCTGTTAACCCAAAATTTGAGCGCGCACCTTAAGGGAAATTAATGATTGCACGCCTGAGTATCCAAAGATGATCGTGTTGCGTTTTTCGAAGAGTCAAGTCATTATGAGTGTCATGATTATGCATTCATTAGAACTTAAAGCTTTCATGTCAATCTTTTCGTCATTTCTCTTTTCCTTTGCGTAAACTATAAGGCAGCAACTAATATAAATCTATATGCAGGAAACATCTAAGGAAAAGGGGAAAGCGTCAATACTTGAAGAACAGAGAGGAGATGCCTTCGCAAATGGATGCTGCATGCAGCAGAGCCGCGGATTCCAGAGTATCACTCAACAAACACTGATGAAAATAGACTATCCAAGACTCAGATTCAAAGGCGCACAAAAGCAGCATGTTTGCAAAAGATCCTGAAGCTCAGACTGGGTAAAGCAAAAAGAAAAACGCTAAAGAGGGAGGACGCTCCAGAAAAGCCTGGAACAAAGAACGGAAGCAATTTTCAATATGAAAGATTGTTCAGGCAACGAAATCCCTAACTCATTGAGTCATTCGCACGGCCGGAAACCGAAATAGCAATAGCGCAATCAGTTTGAAAGAAATCTGGGTTATACTAAGTATACACACAGCAAATACACCCAGCCAGAGGAAGATTTTCAAAAATATCTTCTAGTTTGTTAGAAAGAGGTGCCAGCTTTTGTTATTTCTACTTTTATCGCTCGAGCAAAAGAAAAAGACAACCAGACGACTCTTTCCAGGCGAACCTTGCATTGCTTACAGCACTAAGGAGCAGATACAGAAATGGTTAGAAATTAGATTCAATTTTTAGAAATAAATTTGTTTTAGTAAAAGGGCGGTCATTTGAAGCCGTTTCCTAAATTTGTGTAATTAAGATTAGTTAGTTAGTAGTATTTAACCCTTCTCATGGCATTTGGAGAAGGGTCCGGAAATTTGTCAAAAAACTTGTCCTCAGAACATGCACTTTTGCACCCTCGGAGGGGGTTTTTGATGAATGGATGGATCGAGATTTATTTATGTTTGCATTTTAATGTCTGCTACTGATGTTGCACTTCTATACTCTTAGTAGATGTTAGAAGTAAGTAGAGATAAATCGTTATTGCTTGAAGTTTGTGAGTGAAATCAGTCATAAATGGTACTTTTATCTCTTGATTAATTTCTGCTCATATTCTTAGAGTGATATACAGCTGAGTTGTTTATATGTTAATGTATGAATGTGTGGGTTACCATTTGGCACTTTTGTACGGTGGAGGCATTTATTTGTGCTTGACATATGAATAACTTATCATGTGATATGTTGTTCACAACTGTTTTGCCTAACTTCTTATGCAAAATGGTTTATCTTAATTGATTTATATTCTTATGATAGCTGAATGATCTTTATTACCAGTTATTGTATGAAATCTTTTTAGATCGCATGACGAAAGAATTCTACCCCGGGTTAGTATAGATTAGATGTGCTGTTTTTGTTAGATTACAGTAGCATAGAGTCAGTTTAGAGTTTAGAATTAAATTAGCTTAAAATTACCTCTAGATTAGCATCATCAAAATCTACACACATACACACATCCTTTAAATTGGGAAGCTGGTCCCATTATCCCCAGTCAGACCCGCTACACCAAACGGGCAAGGAACCGCCAACCAGGTTCCGGACCGGGTGGGTATCCCCCTTGTTGTTGACCCGATTTTAGGGCCCTCAACATATTTGGCGCTAGAAGGAGGGCACGAACTATGAATGGCAACTAAGTCAAAATCCAAATACCATTCTGAGAGTAAATCACCCTCATCAACTCCCCCGACTTCTCCAATACGGTTAAACCCGGAGTTAGAAGTCGCTCGAGTATCCACCGCTGCTACGTACCCTAATATATCAGACCAACTTATCATTGAACCCCCTGAAATTCAAACTTTGATTCGTAAACTCTAGGGATTCTCTATTTTTTCTCAGAGGTCTTATAAATCTCACAGCAGCGTGACTTCACAGTACAATCATGCTCATCCCCTGACCAGATTGAAGAGTGAAAAATTTGGTATTCAACCAAGTGAAATCCCTCTCCCTACTAGGAAAAGAGCAAGAAAAACACCACCAGAGTCTGACCGTGAGACTCTTTCATCTACTTCGTCCATTTCAACCCCCTCACCGCGAAGTCAACCACCCACATCCTCATCCCAAATCACTCATCCATCTTCCACAACCCTTCCTCTTCAATCATCAAAGATCACAATATCTTCATCTTCTCAGCATCAGGGACCATTTTCTGCACTTTCATTAACTAGCGGCTCAACGATGGCCCAGTCTCCATGGAACAATCCTGGGGTGGTTTTAATGCCTCCACCCCTGAGCCCAATACCGGCCCATCCTGAGAAATGGCTACCTAAATTCAATCCAGAAACAGGCATGCTAGCTGAAGAGCATATCAATAATTTCATGCTTTCTGTTAATCTCAACGGAGTTACCAACGAGGATGCTGTCGTCCGGCTTTTTCCTTATACAATGCAAGGAACAGCCGGGTCATGGTACTTTTCGTTACCTTCCGGGTCCATCACAAGTTGGGACATTTTTCAAAGTCAATTCCTCACCAAGTTTGGCGATGACAGATCAACAGTGACATTGATCAATGACCTATCTAATCTTAAAGCTAAGGCTAGAGAACCCATTAAAGATTTCAATTTACGGTTCAATAAGATCCTCAACAAAATTCCCGCTGCTTCTCAACCCAGCGAGGAAGTAAGATGTGAATGGTACATCACGGCCTTACCATCAAACTTGGCTATCTTCGTAGATAGGGAAAACAAGACAACCTTAGTTGAAAACTTGACTGAGGCATTAGCAGTAGAAAAACGCGTAGTTGCCCTAGAAAAGAGATCTGCAATAGAAGAACGCAAATCTAAGAAAATCTCTTTCAAAGAAGACACCAAGAAGAAGCAAACGAAAGATCCTTTCGATATGGAAGGATTACAAAAAGTGTTAAAGGCCATGTCCAATGAGATGATTGACATAAGAAAACAAGTAGCAGAAACTTCTTCAAAAAAGCCCTACAGATCTTTTAAAAGAAATCCTCCCATGGAGGTGAAACCACCCAATGCTGTCTCAAACGTTGAATCTGAAGAAGAAGAAGAAGAAGAAGAAGAGAATACCACTGAAGGGCAGACCAATGATGAAGAAGTTGTGGAACTACAAGGAATGTGGGATTTCATCCTCCCACAAGAAGAAGATCAAGAAGCATTTCCGGTTAGCACACGAAGCAAAAATCAACTTGATCCTCTTCAAACTACCCCTAAATAGAAGGGCGCAAGCCCTGCAACAAAAGATAAGGTCGCAACAAAGAAAACAACTGCTAGAGCGACCCAATTTAGCCCATTCCAATCAGATCAAGCACCTCCATCAAGAACACTGATAGTGTCGGATGAAATGGAGTATAACATTATCGATGACATGAAAAAGACTAGGGCTAATATCACTCTTTACGAATTGAGCAAATTGAAACATCAACAGAAAATAATGATGAAAGAATTACATGTCATGCCTACTACATCTTTACCTACAGTTGTAGCTTCCCACAACATGGGAAGACCTCCAACCAACATGATCAATAAGATTGATCCAAATGACATTGCCTTGATTGGAGGAAGATCAAGATCTCATACTCCTCCTTTTCTTCTCACTTATGAAATTTTCAATAAAAATGTGCACAATTGCTTGGTCGATTCTGGTGCTTCAACGAATATTTTACCCAGATCAATATGTGCCAAATTGAATGTTCAGCCACAAAAATCCGCAGTGCGCATAGTTCAACTTGATCGATCTCAAGTCGAAGTGATTGGTGAACTTAACCAGGTGACCATAAGATTGTCGTCTAACCCGAAAGTATGCCAGGTTATCGACATTCTAGTAGCTGATATCCCTGAATTCTATGGTTTAATTCTTAGCAGGGATTGGTCCAAAAAACTCCACGGATATTTCTCAACCGACTGGTCGCACATGTGGTTACCCTACAACGGTAAACCCAATCAAATAAAGGTTGAACGAGAATTGCACCAAAAGTACATAGTAACTGAATTGGAAGGAGAGAATGAAGCAATAGCATACAACAGCAGTATCATAGGCAATTACTCGGTAGATTCTTTCCTCGGCAATTTCAATGCTCACACCTCACCTTACTTAGAAAATTCAGTTTTGTCCCAAGTTGAAAATTTTTCCCAAACTGATGATTCAAAGTGTTTTAATTTTTTAGATAACTCTGTAAATACAACTTTATTTTGGAAATTATATTTTGATGGCTCTAAATCTAACGAGGGAGCAGGAGCAGGATGCGTTCGGATTAGCCCAGATGGAAACAAGATCATGCTTACATGCAGACTTGAGTTCGATTGCACAAATAATACAGCGGAGTACGAAGCCTTGGTGCAAGGCCTATACAAAGCAATCGGGTTGAATGTTAAGTATCTTCAAGTCTTTGGAGATTCTGAAATTGTCGTCAAACAGGTACGTAACACTATACATTGCCTGTCAAGTCATTTAAAGCACTATCAATCTTTAGTACAAGATCTGACTTCACATTTCATAGCATTCAATATTTCGTCAATCCCAAGACTCCAAAATGCGAGCGCAGACCTGTTAGCTAATGTAGCCTCTAGACTTATTCCCTCCGAAGATTTTAGTCCCGATAGGTTCTCAATAGAATTAATCTTTAGACCATCCATCCTTGACAACATCACCAACTGGAGAGTATTCAACGACGATCCTGACATTGTAAATTTCCTCACTTCTGAAGGATCCTACTCAAATCAAATAATTGACGAAGACCATCATGATCACCAAATTCAACAAAATAGCACTGATAATGCTATACCTAAATCGGTGGTTAAGTTAGAAGATTTATATGATTTGAAAAGTCGGTTTAAAAGGTCTGCCAATTCTAAACTCTACAGTTCAACCCTGAATTATGAATTAGTGAACCTGGGAACCGATCAGAAGCTGCAAAACATTAATCTGGGCCACGGCCTAGCCCTTGAAGAAAAATCAGCATATATCCGTCTTCTGAGACAATACAAAAACGTTTTTGCATGGAATTACGATGAGCTGAAGACATACAACACTTCTATCATTCAACACACTATCCCTATGATTGACAATGAAAAACCTGTCCAGCAGAAGCTCAGAAAAATCCACCCCAAATTAGAAAATCAGATAAAGACTGAGCTAGATAAGTTGTTGAGAGCCAGAATAATTTTCCCCGTCAGACATTCCAAATGGGTATCCAATATGGTGCCCATTAGAAAGAAAAACGGAGATATTAGAATCTGTATTGATTTCCGGAATCTCAACAAAGCCTGTCAGAAAGACAATTTTCCCCTCCCACCTATGGAGCAAATACTACAATCAGTAGCGGGCTCAGAATTAATGTCTTTCCTGGATGGATTTTCAGGATACAATCAAGTGCTGGTACATCCCGATGATCAGTTGAAAACCACATTCCGAACCAAATGGGGCACATACGCATATCGGAAGATGCCATTTGGTCTGATCAATGTCGGCGCTACCTTTCAGAGAGCCATGGACATCGCGTTTAAAGGTCTAGTCAATAAATCGGTAGTGATTTACCTGGATGATATAACAGTGTACTCCAAGAAGCGAAGCGACCATCTCAAAGATTTGAAACAAATATTTCAAAGATGTTTAAGGTATGGGATTTCACTTAACCCAAAGAAATCTTTTTTCGCATTAAGTGAAGGGAAATTGCTAGGATTCATAGTGTCGAAATCTGGTATTCACATTGAACCTGATAGAATCAAAGAAATTTCCGAAATATCCATGCCCCATAACAAAAAGGCCATGCAATCTTTCCTTGGACAAATCAATTTTGTAAAAAGGTTTGTCCTGGACTTTTCACGTATCATTTCTCCTTTACAAAATATGATAAAAAAGAATTCAAATTTTAAATGGGGTCAAGATGAGCACGAAGCATTCAACTTGATCAAACAAGCTATCATCAACGCTCCATCTTTAGCTACCCCAAATTTTTCAGAATATTTTATCTTATACACTTTTTCCTCAGAGAAATCTTATGCCGCGATTTTAACTCAAATAAATCAAGAAAAGGCGGAAGCTCCAATCGCATTCCTTAGCTCGAACTTACAAGGTGCTGAACTCAATTACTCAGATGTGGAGAAACAGGCATATGCTGTTTTCAAAGCGATCAAATATTTCAGACCTTTCTTACTTAAAGCCCATACCAAAGTCGTAGTACCGTTTCCAGCGGTAAGAAACCTGTTGGTACAGAAGGATGTGGGCGAAAAGAGAGCAAATTGGATTACCGCTTTACAAGAATACGATCTTGAGATCAAACCAGCAAACATCGTAAGAGGTCAAGGCTTCTGCAAGATGTTAGCTGGAGCATCGCAAATTCCTAAGAACTCATCTAAAGAGGTACATACATATGAGGTAAGCCTAAACGACGCAGAATCATTATATGCGGACACCATTTATTATCTTAAGAACGGGTATGCTCCATCACACCTGGATCACACCAAGAAAAGAGCTCTGAGATTGAAAGCTAAACAATACCGGCTCATAAATGATGTTCTGTTTAAAAGGAATTACGATTCTGTACTTCTTAGGTGTCTTGAGAAAACTGAAGCCGAAAAGGTTTTGCAGGAACTCCACGATGGACCAACAGGTGGACATTATGCTGGAGAAGCTATTGCACATAAGATCTTACGTGCAGGATATTATTGGCCCACGCTGTTCAAAGACTCATACAATTACGTAAGGAAATGCCAAATCTGCCAGACTGCTGCAGGGAAACAAAAGAAATCGTCCATGCCACTACAGCCAGTTAACATCGAGCAACCATTCAGCCAATGGGGCTTGGACATAATAGGTGAGATCGTTCCTCACTCTTCTAAACAGCATAGGTATATCCTCACGGCAACAGATTATTTTACTAAATGGGTAGAAGCAGTTCCTCTCAAGACAGTTAATTATGAAAACATTATTGAATTCATAGATCAATTTATCATCACTAGGTTTGGATTTCCAACGGCCTTAATGTTTGATAATGCATCATACTTTTCTGGAAATACAATGACTGAGTTTGCACTTAAAAGAGGGTTCAAACTGAAGTATTCCGCCAACTACTATCCGCAAGGTAATGGGTTGGCTGAATCAACAAACAAAAACCTAATCAGGATTATTAAAAGAATAGTCAACCAAAACCAAAAGAATTGGCACAAAGCGCTGGTAAATGCTTTATGGGCAGATAGAATTACGAAGAAAGCTTCAATCGGCACTTCTCCCTTTAATTTAGTTTATGGGAAAGAAGTGGTTCTTCCAACTCACTTAGTCATTCCCTCTTTGTCTTTAGTACAACACATCGATGAAGTATCTACTTCCTCTTTACAATTGAGACAAATGGAGATAATCAAACTAGAAGAACGACGAGAAAAAGCTGAGAAAACTCATGCTCACCACCAAGCGCTAATAAAATCCTCTTTTGACTCAAGCATAATAACCAGAAAAAGCTTTCAAATGGGAGATTTAGTTTTGAAATGGGATAAGGCTCATGAAGAAAAGGGCAAGCATATGAAATTTCAGAAGCTGTGGCTTGGTCCTTTTCAGATTGTAGAAGTCATAGGCCCATCGACGTTTGTGTTGCAGGATTTGGCAGGTAGAAGTGATTCTTTGCCTGTGAATGGACAAATTCTTAAAATGTATTTTCCATAGAAGATCATTCTTCTATTTTTGTAGGATAGTTTTAGTTTGTTTTTTTTTATTTTGTTGTTTTTCTCTTTCTTATAAATAAAACCGGTTGTAAATGATCATTGAAAAGGATTCATGAAAGAGCACACCAACTCTCTATCAGATTTTGATTTCACTTGTACAAATAGCAAAACTTTTCGAAAAATCCGATTTTTATTATTGACAAATAGAGTTAACTTTAAACTGAATTTGATATTATTTTCAACCCCTCAACTTTGATGAAAGCAACCTTTGGTAAAAAATTGTTTTATGTCAGCACAATGAAAGGTATCATCAATAATAAAATAAATATTCTCTGTAAAGCTGTTGTTTTCAAACTCTATTATTGTCGTCCAGAGCTTTCTTAAGGAAAAACAATGACTTCCTCCCTGCAAAAGGAAACCGCAGCATTCAGAGAAACAATCCGAGAAAACACTATATCTCAAAGAATAAGAGGTCTCATGACGAGCCGGCTTATCATGATCACAGATATTATAACTTGCTGACTTTGCCAATACTGTCTATCAAAACAGGGAAACAACTCAAGATTGTTGCAATCAAAAGACAAGGGGTCTCATCACGAGCCAGATTGTTCAGCAAAAGTGTAAATCAAGTGAATGACTGTGTCATAATTTGGCCACCAAACCAAGACATTGTTCTTTAGAGAATAAAAAAGGAAAAAGTGTCAAAAAGGATTTTTCTCTGAAATGTTGTAAATAACCTCAAGCAGGAAAAAGGATCGTTGCTGGATAACATGGTAACCTTGTCGATGCTATGGACGCTTGTGGGCAGCAGAGGCTCCACCTACGACAAATGAGCATATTTTAAAGCCAGTACGCAGAGAAGACCTTATTTTATCTTTAAAAAGGACCGAGTAATGTCTGGTATGAATGCAAGAACTAAGCCTAAGGAAGCAGACAATTGGAATAAAAGAAAGGTTGAGACAATGTATCATTGACGGGATAAGGGGTAATCTACTCTATTTGTCCATAACAAAATTTAGACATCTGAAAAATTTTCTGTTTCGGAAGTGGAAATGTCAATAGAAAAGCAGAGATAACTAGTTCTTCACAGTGAATCGCCATTGTTGTGGTCACCAAAAACCCCCCTCTTTGTTTGGTATTAGCAATAACATCAAGCAAAGGGGGACCCTTAACAAAAAATCCCAAAAATATTTTTATCAAAATTTTAGTATTTAACTCCCTAAAAGCTATATCACATCGCAAAGAGAGAGTGAAGCGTTTTCCTATGCGCATAAATAAGCTGCAAAGAAGCGATGCGAAATTCATCGCATCGCATATTTTGAAAGCACCCTTAAAAGAAAACCTAAGGAATCGCCGATGGCCGATATGCGACGTCGCATATCGCAACGTCGCATAAGCAGCGCACAGTGATCAAATGAAAAATGCGATCTTGCGATTTGTGATCTGCGATCTTACAAACTACGATCTTGCGATCTGCGATGAATGAGACTATTAATTGCTGCGATGCGAATCGCAGAAACCATTCATCGCAAAGTTTCCTCGGCATGACCTGTTAACCCAAAATTTGAGCGTGCACCTTAAGGGAAATTAATGATTGCACGCCTGAGTATCCAAAGATGATCATGTTGCGTTTTTCGAAGAGTCAAGTCATTATGAGTGTCATGATTATGCATTCATTAGAACTTAAAGCTTTCATGTCAATCTTTTCGTCATTTCTCTTTTCCTTTGCGTAAACTGTAAGGCAGCAACTAATATAAATCTATATGCAGGAAACATCTAAGGAAAAGGGGAAAGTGCCAATACTTGAAGAATAGAGAGGAGATGCCTTCGCAAATGGATGCCGCATGCAGCAGAGCTGCAGATTCCAGAGTATCACTCAACAGACACTAATTAAAATAGACTATCCAAGACTCAGAGTCAAAGGCGCACAAAAGCAGCATGTTTGCAAAAGATCCTGAAGCTCAGACTGGGTAAAGCAAAAAGAAAAACGCTAAAGAGGGAGGACGCTCCAGAAAAGTCTGGAACAAAGAATGGAAGCAATTTTCAATACGAAAGATTGTTCAGGCAACGAAATCCCTAACTCATTGAGTCATTCGCACGGCCGGAAACCGAAATAGCAACAGCACAATTAGTTTGAAAGAAATCTGGGTTATACTAAGTATACACACAGCAAATACACCCAGCCAGAGGAAGATTTTCAAAAATATCTTCTAGTTTGTCAGAAAGAGGTGCCAGCTTTTGTTATTTCTACTTTTATCGCTCGAGCAAAAGAAAAAGACAATCAGCCGACTCTTTCCAGGTGAACCTTGCATTGCTTACAGCACTAAGGAGCAGATACAGAAACGGTTAGAAATTAGATTCAATTTTTAGAAATAAATTTGTTTTAGTAAAAGGGAAGTCATTTGAAGCCGTTTCCTAAATTTGTGTAATTAAGATTAGTTAGTTAGTAGTATTTAACCCTTCTCATGGCATTTGGAGAAGGGTCCGGAAATTTGTCAAAAAACTTGTCCTCAGAACATGCACTTTTGCACCCTCGGAGGGGGTTTTTGATGAATGGATGGATCGAGATTTATTTATGTTTGCATTTTAATGTCTGCTACTGATGTTGCACTTCTGTACTCTTAGTAGATGTTAGAAGTAAGTAGAGATAAATCGTTATTGCTTGAAGTTTGTGAGTGAAATCAGTCATAAATGGTACTTTTATCTCTTGATTAATTTCTGCTCATATTCTTAGAGTGATATACAGCTGAGTTGTTTATATGTTAATGTATGAATGTGTGGGTTACCATTTGGCACTTTTGTACGGTGGAGTCATTTATTTGTGCTTGACATATGAATAACTTATCATGCGATATGCTGTTCACAACTGTTTTGCCTAACTTCTTATGCAGAATGGTTTATCTTAATTGATTTATATTCTTATGATAGCTGAATGATCTTTATTACCAGTTATTGTATGAAATCTTTTTAGATCGCATGATGAAAGAATTCTACCCCGGGTTAGTATGGATTAGATGTGTTGTTTTTGTTAGATTACAATAGCATAGAGTCAGTTTAGAGTTTAGAATTAGATTAGCTTAAAATTACCTCTAGATTAGCATCATCAAAATCTACACACACACACACATCCTTTAAATTGGGAAGTTGGTCCCATTATCCCCAGTCGGACCCGCTACACCAAACGGGCAAGGAGCCACCAACCAGGTTCCGGACCGGGTGGGTATCCCCCTTGTTGTTGACCCAATTTTAGGGCCCTCAACAAAACAATAAACTACCATTGATCTATTTTACCCTGGATCTTTTAAGTAGTTAGAGAGTTGCACCTGATTTTTTTCATTCCTTTTTTTATTTAATAGATCCAAAAATTAGATGAATCTAAGCTATTTTTCAAACCACTCGAGGTGAACACTTATTGTTTACTTATACTTTTAGATGTTTCTCAATCTAAGATGCATTTTTTATTATTTAGAACATGTATAAAGAACAAACTTGTAGCAAACACGCAAACCTGCGTGTATATTAGCAATCCTAGTTCGTGTTACATATTATGTACTTAGAATTTCCTAAATCCTAGGTAACTTTAAACTTAACAACATAATATCAAAACTACGATCTTATAATTCCATAAAATGAAACACATATTGCAAAAAATATATGATATAATACTCACATGTTTGTTTTGAATCAAATTATGGCAGAAAAAATTAACAATGTTGTAGATATAACCCATTTCCTCATTATAAACTAAATAAAAAATTGAAGTCTTAAACCTTAGCCTAAGACTTCTTATATATTTGTAGAAGAGACGCTAGGGTTAAAAAATGGCAATGATCTAAAACTAGGTCCATTCCAAAATTTATTCTAAACCCAAAATCTAAATCTATCTTGGGATATATTCACTTAAGCCAGTATGATGGACTATTTCAAATCAATTCTCGATCAAGGAGTGAAACCCCCCTTTAGATCTGTGCCATCCTTTAAACCTCATGAACTTGTGCTAAAAAATTATTTAAAATAAGAACGTATCCTCAACTGGAATGTCAACTCCAAGCTACAATTCTTGAAATATGAAGACATAAAAAACTTAAGAAGAATCTGCATGACTTTAAATAAGACTAAAATCCCTTAAAGATATATTTTTATACCTTTAAGACTGCACCTTATCTATTCGGTGAAGGACTACAAATTACACCCATCCTTGACTGGATGGACTGCTACAATAGTAGCACCCAGAGTTCACTTTTTTGTTTTCTTATAAACTATAGGTGATGAAGATAAATAATTTGGGTGTTATTCAAACCATTGGATTTGGTGTATTGGTTTCTACTAGAAGTGAGATAACACTAGGTCCCCAAACAGTGCAACAAAATCCATATCATTGCCATAATTGTGGAGCATAAGCTAATTTATATTGCAACATTGTCCCAAGCTAAGGAGAAATGTGTGATAGGCAAGAAACTAAATAGTAGTGAAAGTGATTAATGAGAATCAAGTAGAGATGACCTTCAAAACTGGCCAAAGCTCTCACCAACTATTATGGATTATGTTGAAAGTGACATGTGGCATCCTGGGTTCATCCATAATTGTGACTTGTGAAAGTTAGCATCGGTTATAATTTTTATTGATGAATGCCTAGATGAGCCTCATCTCCAACATTTGCAAAGTTATCTTTATGCCTTTTTTAATTCCCTTCCTCCAACTACAAGGATTGGAATTGTTACATATGGTCGCACAATGTCTGTATATGATTTTTCAGAAACTGGATTATCATCTACAAACATCCTTCTAGGTAGTAAATATCCATCACAAGATTATTTGAAAACAATGATATATGGAACCAATGCTTATCTTTCCCCTCTTCATGTATTGGTTAATGTTGCACACACTATGTTCTCTTTGTTAAGACGTTATAAAGGAGAACACCTAGAGGCAACAAGAGACTGATGCCTTGGAAAAACTGTTGATATTTCCCTTGCACTTATTTAGACGACCTCAGCAGAGATTCATGAAGGAATAGTAAAAAGATCTGGAGGCAGTGGGAAAATTATGGTTTGTGTAGGGGGTCCTAACACCTTTGGGCCTGGAGATTTTCCCTACTCATTAAGTCATCTGAACTATGATTACATGGAAATAAGGCCATGAATTGGTTGGATCATCTAGGCCATGAATCTAGTCGTCATGACACTTTTGTGGATATATTTTGTGCTGCGACATTTCCTGTGAGAATTCCAATTTTGTAGCCTCTTATACTAATTCTTCTTGATAACATTGGAAAGGAGATTAGTGTTAACTTGCGAAGGGCTACAAAAAAGGTTGTTGGATCTCATGGAATCTTTGAAATTCGCTATTCTGATAGAATTTATGTGAGTCGATTCATAGGACCAAGTGAAGAGGCACACTTGGATGCTCATGAGATGTTCAAACATGATAATTCAATTTATATTCATATGCTTAGTGTGGAACAAAAGAGGGACATCAAGGAAAATCATGACTTCTTTCAATTTACAACTCATTATACAAATTTTAATCAAGAAAATATTTCAAGTGTTAACACAATCATATTACCAACTATAGATAATGTATCAACCACTATTGAAAGTATTAAAGGTGAGGTTACATATGCTCTTATTTCCAAAAGGGTTTTTTTACAAGAAAAGAATCCTTCTGATGCAGCAAATAGGTGTCTTGTAATTGATGAAAGGATTAAAGATATTATTTCAAAGTTTGGAACATAGGTGCCTAAAGTAAAACTTCAATGATTTCCAAAAGAGCTCTCTTTACTTCCTGAATATTTTTTCCATCTGAGGTTGGGTCCTCTTTTTGGAAGTATTATTGGTCATGAATATGAAAGATTAGTTCTTAGGAACCTTTTCTTACAAGCTTCATTTGATTTATCCCTCTGTATGTTGGCCCCACGTGTTTTAATGCACCAAGAAGGAGGAACTTTTGAGGAGTTTCCTGCATATGATCTTGTTATGTAGTGTGATGCAATTGGTGTCCTTGATCATGGAACTGATGTATTTATATGGCTGGTATGTAGGATTAATCATATTGTATTATTTTACCTTGTCCTTGTGTGGTTTTCTTTCGGATGTTCCTACCATGTGAGATGAAATTAAAGGTTGTGGATGACATACTATATTGCATCAAAAGAAGAAAGGTGTTTCTTATACCTTCGAGTGGGAGAGATCTCTGATTATGTACATGCTTAATGCTAATAAAATAAAATGGGAATTCTTTTTTATGTCTGGCATCAACTGTGAGAAAACATTAGAGAATAGCTAACATTAAAAAATATAAATAAAAACAATAAACTAGCATTGATATATTTTACCCTAGATCTTTGAAGCAATCAAGGAGTTGCACCCAATTTTTTTTTACAATTATATGGATGTAAGCTAGTTTTTCAAACCACTCAGGGTGCACACTTATTGTTTACTTCTACTCAGATGTTTCTCAAACTAAGATGCATTTTTTTTATTTAGAACATGAATAAGGAACAAACTTGTAGGAAACAAGCAAACCTTGGTGTAGATTAGAAATCCTTGTTCATGTTAAATTTTCCAAACCATGGTAACATATTCTGTACTTAATGAATTTCCTAAAACCTAAGTAACTTTAAACTTGACAACATATCAAAACTACGATCTTAGAATTACAGAAAATGAAATAGACCTTGCAAAACATCTATGATATAATACTCACATGTTTTTTCCGAATCAGATTATGGTAGAAAAAAAATAACAATTTTGTAGATATACCACATTTTCTCATTCTAAACTGGATAAAAAATTGAATTCTTAAACCTTAGCCTAAGACTTCTTAAATATTTGTAGAAGAGACTCTAGGGTTGAAAAATGGAAATAATCTAAAACTAGGTCGATTCCAAAATTAATTCTAAACCCCAAAACTAAACCTATCTTGGGATATCTTCCCTCAAGCAAGCATGATGGACTATTTGAAAGTAGTGTTTGATCAAGGAGTAAAACCCTCCTTCATATCTGTGTCATCCTTTAAAACATGTGAACTTGTGCTAAAAAAATGGTTGAAAAGTAGAATTTATTCTCAACTAGAATGTCAACTCCAAAATCAAACTATAGAAATATGAAAATATAAAAACGTATGCAAAATTTGGACTACTTAAAATAGGATTGCAATCCCTTAAAGAAAAAATTGTATTCCTTTATGAATGCACCTTATCTATTTGGCGAAGGACTACAAACTATACCCATCCTTTCTTGTATGGACTACTACAATAGGAGCCACATAGGAGCACCCAAGTTTCACATGAGGATATGAGCTTCTAAGTTATGAAATATAATAGTATGGGGTTTTCTATCCAATCATTGAAACCTTCAACATGCACCCTATTCCATGACAAATATTGACATGCAGTGACTTTTCCTAAGGCTTGTAATTTGTATTTTTATATACATGTGTTTAATAAGGACAAACACATCTCAACACTCCATCATTCATAAAGAGCCCAATCATAATACATATAAGAGTGTTGGGGTAGTTGAAAGGTATGTTTGACTAAAGACCTATTTTCTAGCTAATAAGTTAATAACATGATCGAGACTCCTCCCTTGCCTTGTCTTAGAGGGACCTTTAGTGATCTAAGATCTTTCGCTTTTATATGTATTAAATAATTACATGAACAATTTGCAGCTTAACCATAGAAACTTAATGCACACATGAAAGAAGAGAGGAAATAGATAAAGGCATGAAAAAAAGACAAGAGACTTGATAACGGAGTTCGTCCAATTTTGACTACGTCTTCGGGCCCTACTTAATCAATGGGGAGGCCTTCATTCATTAAGTGGCATAAAAGAGAAAGAAGTACAATCAACATTTACATAAGGAGTCTTATACCTCCAATCTGGAAAATGGCCGAAAAATGGAGAGCTCTGTTGCAGAAACTGACATCACCGTTGAGTTCCTGTCATCGAGAGGTGCAAAATCGATATAAAACTTGCCCAATTCTGACACTGGACCAAATTGACCCTCTAAAAAATGTGCTTAGGAAAGGTTCCACCCCCTGCCACAGGCCGCTCAGGGTTCTACCCTCCTGCAATAAAATAATATAGTCTCAGAATTCATTCCCTCTCCCCACCTCCAGTCGCACTGTTCAGAAAAGTTTAAATATCCTTTGGTTGGCAGACCTCCCAATGGAGTCCATTGGCGCAATGGTAAAATAGGTGTAGTGGTTGAGGAGGGGTCGGGGGATCAAATCCCACCCCTCCCCATTTTAACACAAGTTTTTTTTATTTTTTGGACCAAGCAGTGGGTCTGCCAGAGCGGTGGCCCATCCCCCAACTCTTCGTTGGTTGTTATGTTGGCTACATTGAAGTGGAGTGGAGGGGTTGACAGCCCACCCCCCAACACTTATATCTATAAATATATTGCAGTTGCAGTGGTTCCGAAGGTGGCGGGGTCATGGGTGCCTTCCCCTTTTTAATATTAACAACTATTTTGGTGGTTCCTGGGGGCAGCGGGGTCATGGATGCTAGCCCCTTTTTTAAATGTTAAATTTTTTGTGGGCTCCATCGGGGGTGGTGGGGGTCATGGCCTGCCGCCCTTTTTTTAACTTTATAAACTCATATTAGAAAATTTCTCTAACCTTAGGGTTATTGGATGAATTAATTGGCCTAAAAATTTTCCCAGAAAATTGGTTGGATTTTGGTGATGGGATTCTGCCAAATTGCGCCCTCCTTAATCCTACCACATGTGCAACTCAACCTTAAACTTTGACTGCTTCTATATTCCTCATACGAACTCAGATTGGAGTGCCATTCACGCCATTGGAATCAGGGCGACGAGCACTTCGATCTGGTGTTAATTTCATCAACTTTCTTCCACCTTGAATTTTGAGCCTTTTAATATGCCACTGGTATCTGGAGATCCACCTGGATCAATCCTCCCATTGAGGAGCTTTTGGTCTGCCAAAATATTTATTAGTCAATTAGCAAGTGAGAGAACTGTTCCCTCACCCTTTCCTTTTCAAGCCATTTTTCCTTGCTAGGGTGCATCCCTTTGAAACCAACATGAAGGTACTCCACATCTCCCCATCATGAATTCATGGTTCTTCTGTCAAGGATGATATCTTCAGGCAACTCATCAAGATACTCTGGTGCAAATTCATCAATTGTAGGAATTGATCCCACCTCTTTGGTGTCCATAATCAATGGTGGCTCATAAAGTTTTAAGTTTTCCACATTCACTATGGAGTACATGTGCATATATGCTGGCAAGTCGATATGAAAGGAATTATCTCCAATCTTCTCCAAGATGGTGAATGGACCATACTGAATTGGTCACAATTTCTTCCGTTCTCCCTTCATTCTGTCCTTGCTAATATGGAACCACACTTTGTCACCCACTTGAAATTAATGGTCGACTTGGTGTTTGTCATGTCGAGCCTTGTATCGGGCTTGACATTTTTCCAAATTCTCCTATACTGCTTGGTGAATCAACTGGATCCACTGAATGAACCACTACGCTTTGTCCCAATACTCATGTCCAATGGAACCATATTCATTTCCAAAGACCATATCAAAAGGATCTTTGGGTAGGTAGCCAAAACATGTCTCAAATGGTGAACGATGCGTAGATGAGTGCACTACTCGATTATAGGAACGTTTCGCATATGGAAGATGATCATCCCACAACTTAGGATGTTTTCCACAATAGCCTCGCAACAAGTGTATCACGGTGCGGTTGACAACCTTTGTCTGTTTGTCGGTCTATGGATGAAATGTCATGCTTCTTTTCAACTTGGTGTCCACCATCTTCCACAAATTGGTCCAAAACTCTCCAAGAAAGCGAGAGTTCTAATCTGACACAATCGATGTGGGCAACCCACAATGGACCCAAACATGCTAAAATAAAATATAAGAAACCTTCTCTGCAGTGACTTTTTACAAGGCATTAAAATACACATCTTACTAAAACGATCAACAACAACATACAAATAGTCATGACCCTTTCTAGACAAAGGCAAACCTCCTACAAAATCCATCAACACATTTTTGCATGGACGACTCAAAATAGGGAGTGGTGTGTAGAGCCCGATTTTTCTATTAGAGGGCTTTGAAACAGAACACATCACACATCCCTTTACATAGCGAGTCACAATGTTCTTCGTATGAGGCCAAAAGAAAAATATTTGTAAATGACACAAAGTTTTTTCAACACCAAAATGACCAGACACAACGGAGGTGTGTGCCTCCCTGATTACATGTACCCTTTCTCCTGTGGGTATGCACAATTTTCCAAGGTGATATAACAGTGTCCCCTATAAGTGATATTTGTCCTCCTGTGAACCATGGGTTAGTTTTGCATAAATCTCCTTAAAGTCATCATCGTTAGCATATTGTTCAGCATAACTTTCAAAATATAATGAAGCATTATGCAAAATAACAGAAGTAGAAATAGGAGGGTGAGATAACATATCGGCCACTTTGTTGCTAGTGCCCTTCTTATACTTTATTACTGGATGAAATTGCTGAAGAAAACCCATCCACCTAAAATGAAGAGCTTGTTGCAACTTGGTTTGTGACTAAAGATATTGCAAGGGATGATGATCCGTGTGGATGATGTTCTCCTTGCCAATCAATAGCATTTCCACTTTTTCACACTTTGGACCGAGGCATATAAATCTTTATCATAAGTGGGATAGTTCATCACAACCTGAGAGAATTTCTTTGAATGGTAACATATCGGCTTCTTTTTCTGCATCAATACAACTCCCATGGCATATCCTATAGCCTCTGTCTCGATCTCGAATGGTTGTTGGAGCTTTGGTAAGGCCAAGGCTGGTGCGGTCCTGATCTTTTCTTTTAATGCTTCAAAGGACTTCTATTGCTTTCCTCCCCATTGAAATACTTTCTTTACACTTGTCAGTGTGTGTAGAGGTGATGCAATAATAGATAAATTGGCAATAAATCTCCTCCAATATTGCACTGCACCTAAAAATCTGCGAACCTCGATTACACTAGTAGGATTAGTCCAATTTACAGTTGCTTCTACATTAGAAGGATCAATTTTTAACTGACCATGACCAACAATATGACCTAGGTAACCAAAGAGGTTTTCTCAAACTCACACTTTGACAATTTTACATAGAGTTTTTCCTTTTTTAGTACATCAAGAACTTGCTTTACGTGGCATACATGTTCATTCCAATTTCTACTAAAGACATGAATATCATCTAGATATACAGGAACAAATTCATCAATGAAAGGCCTAAAAAGATCATTCATGACCCTCATAAAAGTGGTTAGAGTGTTGCAAAGTCCGAATGGCATCACCATCCATTCAAACAACCCTTGTTTGGTCTTGAAAGTGGTTTTCCACACATCCTACTCTGCAATTCATACCTGGTGATAACCATTACACAAATCCAATTTGCTGAAATAGATAGCATTCCTTGATTGATCTAGTAAATCATCAATGCGAGGGAGAGGGTAACGATTTTTCACCGTGATTTTTTTTAGTGCCCGGTAATCCACACACATCCTCCATGTGCCATCCTTCTTTGGCACCAAGATAATCAGTGAGCCACACGGAGAAGTGATCGGTCATATGACCCCTTGGTTCAATAGTTCCTGCACTTGCTTTTTAATCTCCTCCATCTCAATAGTCGACATCTTGTACATGAAAATGTTTGGTAAAGGAGTGTCATGCTACAAATGGATCTCATGTTGGATTTCCCTCTTCGGAGGTAATCCCCTTGGTTCTTGAAACATCTCATCATAGTTAGAAATTAATTCACATAATTCCTTCTTATGAACAGGATCACAACCATGGAAAGCATCGGATAATTCTTCATCCTTTCTTCTTACAACCATAAGCATGCATATTTTACTGGAATTCACCAACCTCTTCATTTGTCCTGCACTTACAAGGTTGGTAATGATTCTAGTTTGATGAGCCCTTACAATATATTCTACCCCATCTTCTGTGATTTGGTATTTGTTTTCATGACGGAAGAAAACTGCTTTTCTATCATATAAGTATGGACTCACTAACACCATGCCACAAATATCCAATGGTATAACATCAAGTTCCACCTAATCCAAGCAGAAGTGATCACAAATTTAACCTTACACTTCTTAGTTACATTCAATTTCGATTTATCATGTATCCATCCAAGCAGATAAGGTTTTGGATGTGGATTGGTTTTTAAGCCAAGCTTCTTTGCCAAGGACTCTGAAATTAAATTTGCTTGGGATCTGGTATCAAATAGAGTTTCCACTTTGGTATGATTTATGAAAACTCTAATATGAAATAACTCAATTCTCTTCCATTCATTAGGAAGAGACTCATCTATTTAACTAGTGCTTTCATGTGATTCAGAATTAACATAAGGTGTAAGAGTACCTTTTGTTCCTGCTGACGTGATCAACGCTTCATCTCCAGAATTGGATCTAGGGTCTCACTGCACAGTTTCCATGGTCTTATTCTTGCCCTTTCCTCCATACTTATTTGGTCTCTTTTCCGGGTACAATTTCCAAGAATGATCATCGTCATGACCTTCCCTTTTGCAGTGAGTGTAATAAGGATTTTCTCCTTCATCTTTCTTGGTTGATGCCATCCTCTTTTCCTTTTCCTTTCCTTTCCCTTTGTATTCCATTTGGAGGTTTGAAATGTGGTTTCATGGAATGATCATCTCTTTCATTTTTGTCCCTGTTCTCAAGATGAATGGTCTTTACACTTGCCAAGTCAATAGTGGTTGGTTCAAACAATAATAATGAAAGCCTTCGATAAACTTAGCTGGACCTTTATACAGCAAATGTTAAAAGCTTTTGGTTTCAGTGCAATGTGGATTCGATGGGTTATGATTCTAATAAACTCGTCTCAGTTCTCCATCCTAGTAAACGGCTTCCCTTCCAAGCCTTTCAAACCCTCAAGGGGAATTAGGCAAGGGGACCCCCTATCTCCCTTCCTTTTCGTACTCATGGCAGAAGGACTAGGTCGTCACATCAAGCAAGCTCTCCAATCCCACCAGCTCAAGGGTATCTCTGTTCACAGCACCCCAGCCACTTCACATCAGTAATTTGTTGACGATACTATGCTTTTTGGCTACCCTTCAGCCCAGGAAGCTGCCCGCCTCAAATCCTTACTCTCTGACTTTGTTGAAGCTTCAGGCACGGATGTAAATTGTTCCAAATCGCAGATTTTCTTTTTCCATACGCCTCCCTTGTAAAAACTGCCATCATTCGCATCCTTGGATTCCCGAGCGCCTCCCTCCCCTCAAAGTACCTCGGAGCCCCCCTTATAGCCTCCGCTCTTAAGCACTCTGCTTGGCGCTCTCTCATAGAGAAATTGGAATCCCGTCTCAACTCTTGGACACATAGATCTCTCAATCTAGCCAGTAGAGTTGTGCTCATTAAATCCGTGCTTCAAGCCATGCCGCTATACTTATTTTCAATTCTTGCAGCGCCCAAATGGGCCTTGAAGAGAATAAGGCAGCTTCAACGCAGCTTTCTCTGGGGAGGAACGGCTACTAATAAGAAATGGGCCCTAGTCAAATGGCCAACGCTATGCCAGCCAAAAGAAAAAGGAGGTATTGGGTTGCGGGATCTGGAGCACAGTAATGCCATCATGTGTGCTAAAATCTGGTGGCAATGGATCACTAACCCGGACAAGCCGTGGGCCAAGCTCTGGACAGCTAAGTATGCCAACAATAGACCCCAGGAGGAGCTCATCCGTTTCATCCCATGGGAGAAAGGCTCGCTTGTTTGGAATGCAGCCAAACAGCACTATCACTTAATACAGCAACACAGCTTTTGGGAAGTAAGAAATGGGCAAACAGCAAGGTTCTGGACAGATGCTTGGAATCAGATGCCAAAGCTCTGTCACACCATCCATATATCTTTGGAACACGTCAAACAGGAGCAGCAGCAGGAAAAGATACACTACTACTGGAGGCCAGTAATGGAACATGGATTCAGGGAGTGGAAACTTGGAAATCAATGGGCCACCACCACAGATCTGCAGAATACAGGGGTTCTAGAAAGGGAGCTGGACAAAAGAAGAATTCGATACAATGAAGAGGCCGACATACTAAGATGGGGATATCGCCCAAAAGGGGACTTCACCACTTCAGAAGCTTATAAGATTCTCTGCAACAACAATACCCACCCGGATCCCATTTGGACCAAAATATGGAACTTCGGTTCATGGCCCAAGATCTCTTACTTCTTATGGCTTGTTAGCCACAAAAGAATCCTTACTTGGGATAAACTGAGAAGAAGGAATTTTCATGGACCTTCGCGATGCCCCAACTGTGGCCATAATGAGGAAACGCTTCATCATCTTTTGGATACATGCCCTCTAGCTAGTCAACTTTGGGAAAAGGCGGGCTTCAGATGCCAAAGAAGGTGCAGAACACACGACGACATCATTGAATCTCTCAGGCACTGGACGCAGAACCCTTACAAGAGTGAACTCCTCAATGGCTTGTGGAATCTCTTACCGGGCCTCATATCCTGGAGCATTTGGAAAGAAAGGAATAAGCGGATCTTTAAAAATCAGAGCACTCGGATCGAGGAGGTTTGGATAAAACTTTGTGGGAATCTAAGCGAAACGCTGAACCTCCACTCCTGGACAAAGGAAGATTTCCCCACACTGGATAATGAGATAGGTATATTAAGCAATTGGCAACTAAACATCTCTCAACCCCAACAAAGGATCAGTACTTCCACCAGCAGTGACTCAAGCACAGATACCTGGAGTGCTCCACCAAAATACTCTTATAAGCTCAATTTTGATGGAGCCTCCAAGGGCAATCCCGGAAGAGCAGGCTATGGAGGTATCCTAAGAAATCATGAAGGCACACCACTGAAGATATTTTTGGGATCCCTGGGCTGGGATACAAACAATTCAGCTGAAATCGAAGGACTATGGCAAGGGCTCCTCCTAGCTGAAAATCTCCAATTGCAGCCCTTGATCGTGGAAGGAGACTCCCAGATCCTTATAAACATGGCCAAGAGACTGCAGAATGGCTCTCATGCGAAAAGAATCACAAACAATTGGCGACTGGCAGCATGCTTAGAAGCAATTGAATTAGCCCTACATAGTGACAGGGTAATCTCTTTTTCTCACACAAAAAGAGAAGGCAACAAAGTCGCCGACCTTCTTGCCAACATAGGGGCAGAACACAACCATACACTCCTCATAGGAGGCCCAACAGTGATCTCAAACAATGCTCAAGCCCAGGAGCTGAACAAGCTTATCCAAAATGACAGCGCTCTCCCGGATGCGGGTGCCACGTTAGGGGAGGGTAGTACGCCACATGGTTTACATGGGCGGGCTCAAGCATAAACTTCACCTTAAATGCTCTACGTCGCCCTGGCCAGCGAGCGTGAGAGCAATAGAGCGAAGGGACGGCCATTTACGGTTTCAGATGAGCCTTAGACGCAGTGGCAAAGGCGAGTCATGGCGCACCAGAACCAATGCCAACAACCGCAGCATAAGACTGGAGAGAATGGGGAATGTTTGTCTGTTCAAATTGAGGAGGTGGGTCTCTGGGTTTCAAGGCTCGGAGAGGGAACATGAAGCCACCTTGAGGCTCACTGGAACGGTGAAAAAGCAGCGAAAGGAAGTGTTGGTCGTTTGGAAGTCATGCCGGCAAGACAGAGACCCTTCAGTCGATGCGGCATCGGAAGAGGAGGAGCCTCACGCCCCCCTGTCAATCCGTCGTCAAATTGCTGCCGCTGTCTGTGCCATAGGGTGGAGGAAGCCAACCCCATCCAATCGCAGCAATTCATGGATGCCCGGCCACAGAACCCAGGAGCTGCTCCGCTACCGGCGTTTGGCTCAGCGATTTTCTCTGTCAGCAATGCCCAAGGTAATTCAAGCATTCAAGCTCATGTTTCAATATTATTCATGGAAGAGGCGAAAGAAGAAGGGGGGGAGCAACCCAATGCCCCAATTCATCCTACGGGAGGGGAGCTACCCCATGCCCCAATTCAGCATGCAGAGAGTTCCAAAGCTACTGAGGAAAAAGCTGGGGCACAATCCGAGCCAGGAGCTGTTCCACCAGCCTCTCAACCGGCACCTGCAAAGGGCAAGGCCAAGTATGACTGGGGACCTCCACCAGAAGGTGAATACTGGATCTATCCAGAAGACTCGGAGGAAGACTCAGATGAATAGTCGCGGGCTCAGCCCAGCTCCAGTTCTCAGCTCGAGCTCAGGTTTTTTTGTATGCCGTTTACCCTTCCACCAATGCTTAATGTATGGCGTTAATCTTTTTGTTTGGTTAGACAATTATGCTGTTCAGTGCGTGTCCTGTCCCCTGCGTGGGACTCTGATGAATTTCCTACAGGTCTCTTTTTTGCCCCTGCGTGGGAAAGGTACTTTTGTTTGGTTTCGTTTTCATAGCTCCTCTGCCATTGCATGGGCTTCCAGTTTTAGTAGAGGTCACAATGATATAACCCCTGCGTGGGCGCTTAGTCACAGGAAGAAGGCCCCTGCGCGGGTAATTGACTTAATGAAGCTATATGAGCAAGAGCGCCAACCCAGGCCTCTGGCGACTTGTAAACCTGAATGTAACTGTTCACTGTTGTTAATGTAAATAATAGAAGTAGTGTAGTTTCAACGATAAAAAAAAAAAATAATGAATGCCTAATGTAACTATATAATGATCCAATATACTTAGTTACTACTTCGGGTCGGTCAAGTGCAATGCCCAAATTAGGTACTTTTTTTCTAAACTCCTCAGTACTAAATATTTGAACATCCTAACCTCTGCCTTGCCTGAAGTATTGCCAGTCCATCAAGGCCTTTTGCTTATAACCCAAGGGATAATTTTTTCCTTTAATGCAGAAATTAAACTGGACCATGAGGAAAGAAGATTACCCAAACTCTTATTGCTTCACAATTTGATCTCCCACCAAACGAGAGCAATGCCACTCAACTGAAGAGAAGACAACTGGATATTTGCCTCGTCCTCTTCAATCTGCTAAATCCTACAGTAGATTTCAATATGCCTAATCTAATTATTAAGATTTTTTGCATTACTTTCACCGTTATACATGGGAAGATCAAATTTGACATCTAACTTAAGAAAAGGTTTCTTAGATGCATCCCTTGAATTCCTATGATGATGGTGATGAGAGGAAGAAAAAATTTCACTCATGGAAGGATGAGGGGGTTCTTCTCCACCATTTCCATGTACTAAACCTTCTTCTTCTGGATTTCTCTCCTCTTCTTTCTCCAACCTTGAAAACAAGTGATCGACCTTCTCTGCCATTGTATAGAAGGCTTTGTGGTAATTTCGCTCCTCCTCATAATGAGCCTCGTCATTCACCATGTTTCTCCTTCGATGTGCACACCCCACTTCAAGATCGAAATACTTTAGTTTCCCTTTGCCTCTTCAGAGCCTGTTTCTTGTTAGCATACAAACATGCAATTCACATCTACAAAGACCTGTTGTGATACCACTTTATCCAATTTATTTTTCTTATATATGTATTAAAGAATTACATGAACAAATTGCAGCTTAACCATAGAAACTTAATGTGCACATGAAAGAAGAGAGGAAACACATAAAGGCATGAAAATAAGACAAGAGACTTGATAATGGATTTCGTCCAATTTGGACTACATCTCTGGGTCCTCCTCAATCACTGGGTAGGCCTTCATTCATTAAGTGGCATAAAAGAGAAAGAAGTACAATCAATATTTACATAAGGAGTATTATACCTCCAATTTGGAAAATTTCCAAAAATGGAGAGATTTTTTTGCAGAACCTGACATCACCATTGAGTTTCTGTCATCGAGAGGAGAAAAATCGATATAAAACTTGCCCAATTCTGACACTAGACCAAATTGAACCTCTAAAAATTGTGCTCAGGCAAGGTTTCGCCCCCTACCACAGGTCACTTAGGGTTCCGCCCTCTTGCGGTAAAATAATATAGTCTCGAAATTTGTTCCTGCTCCTCCCCTCCGCTCGCACTATACATAAAAGTTTAAATATCATTTGGTTGGTGGACCTCCCAACAGAGTTTGTTGGTGTAATGGTAAATAGGCGTAGTCACTGAGGAGGGGTCGGGGGATCAAATCCGGCCCTTCCTCGTTTTAACACAGGTTTTTTTTATTTTTTTTATTGAGCGGTGGGTCCACCGAAGCAGTGACCCATCCCCCTACTCTCCGTCGCTTTTATGTTGAATACATTGAAGTGGAGTGGAGGGGTGAGGGGTTGACAGCCTGCCCCCTAACACTTATATATATAAATATATTGCAGTTGCGGTGGTTCCGGGGGTGGCGGGGTCATGGCCGTCCACCCCTTTTTTAATATTAACAACTGTTGTGGTGGTTCCCTGGGGCGGTGGGGCCATGGTAGCCCGCCCATTTTTTTAATGTTAAATTTGTTGTGGGCTCCACTAGGGGCGGTGGGGGTCATGGCTTGCCACCCTTTTTTTTAGTTTATAAACCCATATTAGAAAATTTCTCGAAGCTTATGGTTATTGAACGAATTAATCATCCTACAAATTTTCCCAGAACACTGGCCGGATTTCCGTGTCCAGTTTCTACCAAGTTGCGCCCTCCTTAAGCCTGACACATGTGCAAGTCAACCTTAATCTTTGACTGCTTCTATCTTCCTCATACAAACTCATTTGGACTGTCATTCATGCCGTTAGAATCATGGTGACGAGCACTTCGATTTGGTGTCAAGTTCATCAACTTTCTGCCACTTTGAATTTTGAACCTTATACCATGCCACTGGTATCTAGAGATCCACCTGGATCATTTAGTATGGTTGATCACTAGGAAAGGTTTTGGCTACTTTGCAATCTCTTTAGTAAGGGTTGAGACATCACTCAAGGAGCTTTCTTTAATCCCTACATTTGATGAATTTTTGGTTTTGGGGATGAAAGGACTCACCTTAAAGGTATTGTTTTAGTTAATTTATTGAAGGCCTTCAAAGAACATTTGTTCCTTGCCACAGAGGGTATCTATTAATCTCTATGTATAAGCTATGATAATTATTTTAGTATGTGTCTACTTGTGGGATGACTGAGTTGTTAACACAATGGCATGTTATCCCATCCATCTATTTTCAAAACCCATAGGGTAGCATCTTTGGCTTGTTGTGATAAGGTTCAAGGAGTAGGCTCCCGCCTCCCTACCCATGGATTCATGGCTCTTGCTAAGTCATAACTTCTTATTATATCTGGATTATGGGCTATTGGATATTCTCTTGGTGTTATAATAAAAACTTCTAGGTTTGATCTTATGTCTCCCCCTGATTACTCCAACTAGTTACCGATTCACCAATGTAAAAAAATAGTAATTCAGCATGTTGTGTATGACATCCATTATGTCAGGAATTACTATTAAGAATGGAGTGCTAATGAGTCACAGTAATTCTATTCTACATCCTCAAATTTGTAATGATGATCTGAAAATGGGGCACTTAGGCTTCTTATCTAACTTACAAGATCCTCTCCCACTTCCAAAGCTTAAATATTCCCAAGTCTTATTGATTAACCAATGCAGAATTGATAATATGATTGAAAATATAGTGTATGCTTATGTTTGATTTAAACTGTTCAAGTGTTGTAAATTGATTTGCTTAAAATGATATAAAGCAAATAGTAGCAATTAAAACAGCAGAGACAATGGAGCAATAAAACACACACAGAACAGCAATATTAATTTGGAGTTCACCCAAATGTTGGCATTATGATGCATGTGTTGTACTTGATGGCAACCCTCTCATAGAAGAATATCTCACTTATGTATAACTGGGTGAATCTTCAGAAGAGATATCAGATGTGACTGATGGAGGACAGCTCAAAGGAATCAGATGATGAATCTTCAGAAGAGATATCAGATGTGACTGATGGAGGACAGCTCAAAGGAATCAGATGATAGTTCTAAGTGTGACAAGTTAGCTTTGCCATCAAGTCCAAAGGGGGAGATTGTTGGCATTATGAGATAAGTGTTGTCCTTGATGGCAAATCATAGTACAGAAGGTCAGCAGCAAGGAATTGATGATCAGACTATAAGAAGAAGAGAAAGTTCATACACGCAGGTTCGTTAAGCCCAAGTCGCGTGTACACGCAGGTTGGTTTCAGCAAAAGCGCGTGTATGTGGAAAAGTACCTTTGGTCCATGGCGGTTAGTCCTTGGAAGTTGTGCCTATGGTTTCGGACCATTGTGTCTCGACGGGCGTGTCGATCCCTAGTTTTGAAGTTGATGGTATTGGATTTCTATGGTTTTGGCTCTTGGTATTGAACAAGGCCTAAGGCTATATAAAGGGAAGGAAATCATTAGGCAAGTGCATCTGAAATGTCTTGAATATCTGAAGAAGTATGAGATCCAGTATGCAGGTTATGGGTTGATGATGCATTGCTTAATCTGAGCTAAGGAGAGATCTCATCGGTTGATGGAGAACTAGATCTAAGGAGAGATCGGGATCAAATGGTTTGAAATGAACTATCTTTATGATGCTTATTCTAGATCTACACACTGACGCATGTATTATTCTATAAGTGTTATGAGTATGACTGATGTCTGGTACAGCTGCAAGTTATGAGAAATTATTTTTAGATCTGTACGCGGGTTGTCTTTGATAAAAGCGCGTATACACGCGGGTTTGATTCATCGAAGTAGCGTATACATTGTAAAGCTTGATATTTGAAGTTACAGATGGATCTGATGGTTATTACAGAGTTCTGTGTCTGCTCTGTGTTCTGGTGACTGTTGTTAACAGGGTTTCAGTGATTCAGAGTTTGATGATAGTTTTGAGCTTCAATGATAGTTATGGGTCCAGTATGAAAATTGGATGAAAAGTGGCCTTTCAGATTATGTGTTGTGCTTCAGTGTATCCAGTCTGAAAATTGATGAAACGTGGTACCTGGAGGAGAGAAGATTGTAGGCAAGCACCTACGTACTAGTATCTAAGCTAGTACAAAAGCTAAAGGAGATCTTTGGAGCATTGTAGCAGGTAGCAGCCTGCGTACTAGTAAATGAATCGGCTAGTACAAGAGCAAAGGGGGTTGTAGCTCCCGTACTGGTATAAGACTGCACCAGTACAAATATTGTAAAAGGATTTTCTTATTAAGAAGAAGATTGAGATGACTTGCAGCAGGTGGTTTTCACCCACATTGGGTTTCCACCTTATATCTTTGTGTTCATGTGTGTGGCTCTTGTGTGATGTTCTGTTCTGTTATTCTGCACCTGATTACTGTTAATATGCTTAATAATGATCTGATGCATTTACTGAAGATTAAGCTAACTGAATTATAAGATCTCTGGATATACGCGAGTTTCATTACACACAGTAGCGTGTACACGCGGGTTCACTTAATTGAAGTAGCGTATATGTTTCTGAGTATGAAATTGAAAAGTTTGATTGATCTGATAATACTGATTCACCCCCCCTCTCAGTATTATTTCCAACACCAAAACTCTTGGGCTACGTCTCCATGAGCTCTAGTCAACTTGACTAGGCTCTCTGGGATTATGGTAAAGTCCTTTTACAAGCTCCCTGGCTCAACTCCACTAGTTTTACACAAAACCAATGGGTTTAGATACCATTTTATCCCCGGCTCTTGAAGCTCTCGACTCTCTGACACTCGGCTCTGGCTCTGGCTCTTGGCTCTGGCTCTTACTCTGACTCTTCGGCTCTGGCTTCTTTGGCTCTCTATAATGTACAGCTCCATGGCTTTTCACTTGACCTCCAAGTGATTCCCTCGGCTACTCTGCGCATTCGCTTTTTCTCTCTCGACCTCTTTTTGCTTCTGCCTTTTTCTTTCTGCAATCCTGCTCTCAATTGAGCTCTTTCTACTCTCAATTACCTTAGCTTCCAGCTTTGGCTTCACTTTCTGTGCTCCTGTCTCAGCATTAATTCCTCCTTTTTCTTTTCCTGTCATTCTATGGCTTTAAGCCAATTGGCGATGTCCGTTTGTTTCCTTTTCTGGGCTCTCTAGCTCCCGACCTCTGTCCGCTCAAATGCCCCTCTGAGCATTAGAAATCGTTGCTAAACACCTTCAGGGATGGTGGCCACCTATTCTGTAACGGAAGGGACCATCATTGCATTGAAATCCCCAAAAATAGTGTTCTCTATTTACACAGAGAAACACTGTAAAACACAGGAAAAATCTGCCAAATCACTGTTTATCGGACTTCAAATATTATGAATTCTGCCCTATATTTCATCGAATCCACCTTTAAATTTCTATCGCAAGTCGCATAGGTGCGGGTTCCTTTGTATTTTGGTTTATTGTTAAAAATCCCAAATACAAAGAAAATCCCGAAAAACGGCTCATATCGGACTTGAAATACTTATGCAGTGGCATTTACAACCCTTTCAGGTCCGGTCACATTGCATCGGTGCATATATATATATATATATATATATATATATATATATATATATATATATATATATATATATCTATGTATATATATATATATATATATATATATATATATATATATATATCTATCTATGTATATATATATATATATATATATATATATATATATATATATGTATGTATATATATGTATATATATGTATATATGTAGATATATGTATATATATGTATATATATATAGATATATAGATATACATATATATATATATACATATATATATATATATATATATATATATATATATATATATATATATATGGCCCTGCTACGTCGTATTACTCCGATGCAATATTGCGATGCGATTGATTACAATCACGTATCGCATGGATCCAAGGTATTTCCATATGGCATGGCCTATGCCGACACTGATTGTGATCCGCCGATATCGACGATTGTGCATCGTATCGGCCCAGGGTTTCACCTTAGGTTATATACACACAAGCCCGCCTCCGACTTGATATGTCGAGGATCGGCAATCAGGGGTGCTTCCCCTTTCCGCTTAAATCTGCTCTTTTGCCCTGGTCCGATGCGATTTCCCTTTTGAAGGGTTTTTTTCCATTTTTAAAGGATTTTGCCTCTTTTTCTAAGGAATAAAGGGCATCTTCTTTGAGCAATAACTTCTGCATCCTAAGTCCATTTTTTCCCATTCAAGTTGTAGCAGATTCAGAAGGAAAGGATCTCTGCAATGGGGCTATTTCCAGGAACTTCCTTGGACTTTCATTTTCCTCAGTGAGGAACACTTAGACTTAGGAGTCTACCCAAAATCCATTTTGGATCACGCCTTCCCACTAAAAGAACTTTTGGTCTCCAAAAGACTGATATACTGATCTGAATAGTACCTGAGAGTAACAACACCCTCTTCTTCCAGCCTTCATACACTTGCCTTGCATAGTGCCTCTGAACCAAAGCCTTTGACCACTTTCCTTCCTGGACGTGCTGGTCTTCCTAAGAAGAACTGTCTTCCTCCTTGCCCTCCTGTAGAACCTCTGCTAAAATGGTCATAGAAGGTAGTTTGAACTTCTCCACCTTGATCATTGATCCAAGGTGGCTCAAACAAATGTGAAGTACATTTGCTCCACAAAACTTTCATTTGTACCTATTTGAAAAGATGTCAACAACAACTATTAACAACAACAGAAATATAGGCAACAATTGGATGGCCTAAACTCATGCTTCAACAAAAGAAACAAATTTCACCTCTGGTGAACACCTCCATGTCTTACATCTACATGCAAATGATGGACTAGATAACAAGCCCACAAAACATGCCTTTAAACAAATGACTCTCCAAGTCAAGCATGTAGAAAAAGACCATTAGGACTCTTTTCAAAAGATGAAACACTTCATTATTATCTCCATCTTGGAGACCAAATTAGCTCCTCCCAAGTCAACATTGCATCACATGCATGTCAAAGCAATCAACCCTACAAGTTAATTACACATATATGTTCAAAACAATGAAAACATCAACATCCCTGTGTCCATGCACATCATGCTCATGCATGCATTTCATCCTTCAACTTTCATTTAACTACACTGTAATTTTGAAGCTGAAATGAACTATAATGTTGCAGCAATAAAGTGAGTCTCCTACTCAAATTTTCCATTCACCTTCTTGGTAAGAACCTGCAACTTGCATCTCATTAACAAAGAAATGCAAATAGATGCATCAATAGACATGTAATCCTTAATTGGAAAAGAACTCTAACCATTTCTTACGAATCTAGTTCAAAGGTTTTTCCTTTGTCTGCACATCAGCATCAACATGTGAATCTTTCTGAAGCACATCATCCATGGAAATTTTATTTCCATTTATGCCATCTTCTCTTTCCACTTTCTTCATCCTTTGTGGAAGCATTGTTGGATTCAGAGTCCAACACCTTTCAGCAATATGCCCTTGCTTATGGCAGTAAGTGCAACACATGTGCATCCTCTTGATAGCATGATTTGCCTTGTCCAATGGACCTTTGGATTTTTGCTTCTTTTCCTTCAAAAGTTTCATGTATGTGGCCATTCTCTTCCAACATCTAGAAACATTATGGTTCTCCAAACCACAAAAGGAACATGCAATTATTTTCCCGTATCTATGTGGAAATTTATCATGCTTTGGAAAATCAAAAGGAAGATGCTTACAACCAGATTTATACCTGCCTCTTTCACCTTTATTGCCTTCATGAGGACGTGAAGCAAATGAAGAAGTGACTCCCTTTGGAACACCATCAATCTCTTCAAGGCCGTTAGAGTTTCCACAACTCTGTGCTTCTGAACACCTGCATCCTGCAAGTGATGTTTCAAGCCATTGCATTCCTCCTGAATACAATCTTCACACTTTTGAGGCAGAGGACATGAAATGAAACTCCTTCTTGGGACTGTTTCAATGGCCTTAATCATAGCTTTGGAACTCTCTCCATAAGACTGTCCATAGCCAAGACCCAAATACTTAGGCCTTTCCTCAACCGTTATTGGTTCAACAATACCTTGTGCATGCTTTCCCAAGCCCTTTCCTTCATAGCCCATCTTGGACATTAGCTTGGAACCTATGCCTCTAGTATGTTTTTCAAAAGAACCAATATAAGCATTCTTAAAGAATTTGAAGACAAATTAGAATGGCCTACTTCTTCTTCAAGCTAATACTTGACTAAGGCTTCTTGGGAAAAAAATATATGTGACTCCAACTCAAGCATTCTTTTCAGGTTCATATTTTCAATATGAAGTTGCCTCTCCATTTCCTGGAGTCTGTCAAAAAGCAACTGCTTCTCTTCCTTCATGGAATTCAACTGCTCTCTAAGTATGCTGCTCTTCCTTCCATCCTCATACATTTCTCTCACCTTGTCCATCATGATGAACAAGTCTTGCTTCATGTCTCCATCAAAGAGTCTTGTGATGGAGAAGGAATTTGAGGATACACTTGAGGAAGTTGTCATTATGCCAATGAAAAAAGAACTTCAAACAAGATTAATAAAGAGCTTATTTAAGCAATCTTTTGCAAAAAACCTCTTGTGCTTCAAGGACTACTTTGAGGTCCTTTGGGGATAGAAGAATTCCTTCAACCCTTTTTCCTTCTCGTCCTTCCTGGATTGAACGATCAACAACTTTCCCTTCACCTCTACAAGCTCAAACAATAGTCAGTCTACAAACAAACATACATCAATCAGACAATCAATCCTTGACTGCCCAAACACCTTTCAGACAAGAAATATTTTCCATGTCAATCAAGCATTCTGATATAACCTTCTTAAAGGTGTGGTTAACCAATCTTAAGCTTCGATACCACCTGATCTGAAAATGGGGCACTTGGGCTTCTTGTTTAACTTACAATATCCTCTCCCACTTCCAAAGCTTAAATATTCCCAAGTCTTATTAATTAACCAATGCGGAATTGATAATATGCTTGACAATATAGTGTATGCTTATGTTTGTTTTAAACTGTTCAGGTGCTATAAATTGATTTGCTTAAACTAATATAAAGCAAATAGCAACAATTAAAACAACAGAGACAATGCAGCAATAAAACACACACAGAATAGCAATATTAATTTGGAGTTCACCCAAAACTCTTGGGCTATGTCTCTGTGAGCTCTAGTCAACTCGACTAGGCTCTCTGGGATTATGGTAAAGTCCTTTTACAAGCTCCCTGGCTCAACTCCATTGGTTTTACATAGAAACAATGGGTTTAGACACCATTTTATCCCTGACTCTTGAAGCTCTCGGCTCTCTGGCTCTCGGCTCTCACTCTGGCTCTTGGCTCTAGCTCTTTGGCTTTGGCTTCTTTGGCTCTCTGCAATGTACAACTCCCTGGCTTTTCACTTGACCTCCAAGTGACTCCCTTGGCTGCTCTGCACATTCGCTTTTGCTCTCTCGGCCTCTTTTTGCTTCTGCCTTTTTCTTTCTGTGCTCCTGCTCTCAATTGAGCTCTTTTTGCTCTCAATTTCCTTAGCTTCCTGCTTTGGCTTCACTTTCTGCACTCCTGTCTTAGCATTGCTTCCTCCTTTTTCTTTTTCTATCATTTTGTGGCTTTAAGGCAATCAGCGCTATCTGTTCATTTCCTTTTCTGGGCTCTCTAGCTCCCTGTCTCTGTCCGCTCAAATCCTCCTCTGAGCGTTAGAAATCATTGCTAAACACCTTCAGGGATGGTGGTCCCCTGTTTTGTAACAGAAGGGACCATTGTTGCATTGAAATCCCCAATAATAGTGTTCTCTGTTTACACAGAGAAACACTGTAAAACACGGGAAAAATCCTCCACATCACTTTTTATCGGATTTCAAATATTATGAATTCCCCCTATATTTCATTGGATCCACCTTTAAATCGCTATCGCAAGTCACATAGGCACGAGTTTCTTTGTATTTTGGTTTATTGTTAAAAATCCCAAATACAAAGAAAATCCCGAAAAGAGGCTCATATCGGACTTGAAATAATTATGCAGTGGCATTTACAACCCTTTCAGGTCTGGTCGCATCGCATTGGCACACAGATATATATATATATATATATATATATATATATATATATATAGAGAGAGAGAGAGAGAGAGAGAGAGAGAGATATCTATATATCTATATATATATATATATATATATATATATATAGAGAGATATAGATATAGATATAGATATAGATATATGGCCCTGCTCTGTCGTATTACTTTGATGCGATATTGTGATGTGATTGATCGCAATCACGTATCGCATGGACCCGGGGTCTTTCCATATGGCATGGCCTATGCTAACGCCGATTGCGATCTGTCGATATCGGTGATCGCGCATCGCATCCGCACGGGGTTCCGCCTTAGGTTATATACACACAAGCCCGCCTCTGACCCGATATGTCGAGGATTGGTAATCAGGGAAAATTTTAAGAACCCCCCCAAATTTATAAATATAATAAATGGGCGAATCTCCATGGTATATAGGAAAAATGGAAGGCGATTTTATCAATAATATAATATGTATATATAATTTTTTGGCGAATCTTTCACCAGGCATGGCGAATATTTTACTCAATTATAAAATCTTGTAAGATCTTGGCGAGTCTTTCACTAAATAATAAAACTTTGTAAAGTCCTAGTGAATCTTAGCATAGGCTACATGCTGGTTTAATTCCCCCATTTAAATAGGCTACATTCCAGGTGAATACCATGGGTCAATACCATGTGCCATTTTGGTGAATACCATGGGTCAATACCATGTGCCATTTTTATTTTTATTAATTCTAATATTAGGGTTAATAATGGTTTTTTGCATGGTATTAATAACAATCTAGTCCATGGTATTTGTCCCATAGTATTTTGGCCAGAGGTTTCACCTAAATATAACCCATTTTTTGAGTGTTCGTAAATATAAGGTGACTTATGGAGTAAATATAAAAAAATGTTTTATTTGTTTACCATACCTCTCGTTTATTTATATTTTTATTAATTTACCATACCTCTTTTACAAATATGGTATTTGGCCCATAGGATTCACTTAAATAAAACCTCTTTCTTGAGCCTTCATAAATAGAACGAGGGTTATGGTGTTTTATTTGTTTACCATACCTCTCGTTTATTTATATTTTTATTAATTTACCATACCTCTTTTACAAATATGGTATTTGGCCCATAGGATTCACTTAAATAAAACCTCTTTCTTGAGCCTTCATAAATAGAACGAGGGTTATGGACTAAATATAAAAAGAGGTTTTATTTATTTACGATATGTCTAGTTTATTTATATTTTTATTTGTTTACCATACCTTTTGAGTAAGTATTAAAAGACGTTTTATTTATTTACCATACCTCCACTTTACTTATATTTTTATTTGTTTACACCCTTACATGTATATAAGGTGACTTATGGAGTAAATATAAAAAATGTTTTATTTATTTACCATACCTTTCATTTATTTATATTTTTATTAATTTACAATACCTCTTTTATAAATATGGTATTTGGCCCATAGGATTCACTTAAATAAAACCTATTCTTGAAAATGGGCGAATGGATTCACTTAAATAAAACCTATTCTTGAAAATGGGCGAATGGAAGGTTGTAAGTCCTAATTTCAAGGGCTAAATTTACCTTTTTTACCCTCTCCCTTAAAATAAGGTGGGCTATTTGAGGTGATTTGTAAAAATGTACTATGATACAAAATATTCGCCCACTAAAAATTTAAAATCCCTTAATTTCGCCAAAAGGCGAACATTCGCCCCTAAAATTATCCTTGTTGGTAATCGGGGGTGCTTCCCCTTCCCGATTAAATCCACTCTTTTGCCCTGGTCCAATGCGATTTCTCTTTTGAAGGGTTTTTTGCCATTTTTAAAGGATTTTGCCTCTTTTTCTAAGGAACAAAGGGAATCTTCTTTGAGTGATAGCTTCTGCATCCTAAGTCCATTTTTTCCCATTCAAGTTGCAGCAGATTCAAAAGGAAAGGATCTCTGCAATGGGGCTATTTCCAGGAACTTCCTTGGACTTTCATTTTCCTCAGTGAGGAACACATAGACTTAGGAGTCTACCCAAAATCCATTTTGGATCAAATGAGTAAAAAATATATGAAATATATTTCACATATATGAAATATATACAAGTCCCAGTAATAAAGCCCTAGGAATTAGTTGTAATTCATCAAATTAAATCATATAAACAATCTACAAAATTGACATCATCTCCTTTTAGGATACTTGAGAGTCTATTGTTTCTTGTAAAGTGCATGTTGTACGATCATAGGAAGGTGGCTTTGATAATTGCTTTTAAGATGAGTTATAGTTTGTTCATTTTTTTTTTCCCTGTCTCTTCTAAGCCCTCACCCCTAGTCAAAATTTTGTGATTGTGAATGGAGACTTGTGCGATTGGAAACATAGGGTTGTTAGTCTCATATGAGGCCTGCTTAAGTGCATGCTTTTCCTCCCAATGTTAAATTTAGGGTGTATTTTTTATTCATTCATGACAACATGTATGATGTCACACTTCATTGTTATTCTTGGTAGATATCCATTTTAATCAACCTGCTCACTCCAGTAGGAACCATTTATTTACCATTTGCACTTTCTTTTAAGACATAAAAGGTGAACATGTATTAGTTTGTTTTTCTATTATTCCTTTCTTTTGATATCAAGCTATAATGCATGTCTTCTTGATGTCAGATCCATTTTTTTTTTCTTTTGATCATGATTGAAACAGTCATTATGAAATACATGTAAATAACTTGATTATTTTTATTTTTTCTCTTGCAGAATAGGGTGCAGATCTTGTTGTTTAGGAAGGAAAAAGTGCAACAGCTTTAGCAATTTGAAGAACACTTCCAAAAGAGGTAACAGTACAATGATTTCTTGCTCCTTGCATTCTTTCATTCAAAGTTATTTTATATCTCTTCAATTTTTTGGTCTATAATCTCTTTTATGAATTTCTACATTCTTTTCTGGTATGCAATATTAAAATATTGTACATGATCTAATGAGGTTCTTGAGCATTTAATTTTCAAAATAATGCTCAATGCTAATGCTCATAACCTTTGTTGCATATTTCTTATATAAGGAAGGAAAACATATACATGTGTAATGAAGCCACACTTTTCATGTTTGTTGGGTAGCGGAGGCCCCGCGTAACGGTTTTGGGGCTTAAAGCCCATAATTTAGGGTAATGATATTGTAAAAGTTCCGAAGTGTGCGGAGCGCGAACTGTAATAGGTCGAGTCAAAGGGTTGTCCACCCGAAAATAATGTAAAATAATAGAAAGTGAGTTGGCCTGCCCATGGTCCGCGGACCATGGGAATGTATAAATAGAGCAAGGCTCTAAAGGTAGAAGGTAGCTTTTGGAAAAGATCTGATGTATTATGGGTTTTTGATGGCAATACTAGCTCCGGGTCTATAAATCCAAGTCTTGGGTAGTAGTAGGAGATAGAGGCTCTGCAGCTATGTGCGCAGACCCTTGCAGCTGAGTGCACAGGGCAGGAAGTGGATTGTAATGGAACAAAGTCATTAATAAAGAGAAGTTACCTCTGAAATATTGTGTATCTGTTTTATATCCTGCATCTAGTAGCAAATATGAATGATTGTTGTTATGTTGTGATTTTATGCATTTATTTAAGAGTTATGGTTGTGCACGTTGGTTACAACAATTGAATGGTTGATTAAGACTACAAGAATGAGATTGAATCTGTAATAATTGCAATAATAATAAGAATCTAGGAAGTGCCCCGCCGTGGATCTACGTGAAGGACAGACAGTTGCGCAAAGTAGCGCGAGTGCACTGGTCGGTTCGTGAACCTTCCAAGTTCTCATCAAGACATCCCTAGGGTGCGGAAACCTGGTTCCAGTACCCTCCCCTACTACCTTGGGTGAGACTTCAGTCCGTGCTCCATGGACTGTTGTTGAAAGGGCTGGTAGTGCGGGATTTGTTTGGCTAAAACTCTTCTGAACCTGGGTCAGGCCCAATCAAGCCAAGAAATGGTTCCTTTGTTGGGACCGGGATTTGCCTAAGGGATGTCTGATGTCAGAACACTGGAACCCTATGAAGAAAGAAATTGAATATTGGTTGGATCAGAAGCTGCATGAGTTCGTGGTATAGGAAAACAAAACCCCGCAGATAGCCTCAGCTCACACCACCTCCACCAAACCAGAAGTTTAACATGGCGAGTGTGATCAAGTTGCCTATATTCAGAGGAGTAGGAAGCGAAGATCCAGATCAGTTTTGGTTCGTAGTAAGAGCAGTGTGGGAAGTGCATGGAGTTATGGATGATAACATTAAAAAGGCCACCTTGGTGAGTGCGCTATAGGATCGCGTGCTGACTTGGTATATCAAGCACTCTAGTGATCATCCAAATGCCGGAATAGTGGAGATCTAGGATGCATTGAACAAAGAGTTTAGCCGACCGAAATCAGAGACGCAGTCGATCATTGGGTTCAAGGAGATCGCGATGTTGCCAAGTGAAAACCCTTGGGATCTGGATCAAAGACTGAAGAGTATGATCCGTGAGGCTAACATGACGGTGACGGATGTGCATCACCACGCATGGTTCATGGTGTCTTTAACAACGCATCTGAGGACGGTGCTATCACAGCAGAAGATCTCAACCCAGGTTGAAGCATTAGAGATAGCAATGAGGTTGCATGAAACTCCAATACAAGATCCAGGGTTGGGAGTTTAGCAAATCCATGCACAACTACAAAACCTATGCTTGGAAATGCAGAGTTTAAAGCAGGAGAAGGCGCTCTGACTAGAAGTGCGAGAAGAGGTGTGGTGCATAAAATGTAAAGGCTAGGGCCATGATAAGGATCATTGCCCAGTATTCGCGAACTATTTGGTAGGGGGAGGACCGATGCCATTGAGACCAGAGGTGCAGGTAGGGCCAAGTGTGGTGCCTGCACTCTAGTGCGTGATTTGTCAGGTGGGAGGAAAGCACACAACAGATAACTGTCACCTATTGTAGAAGTTTACACCGACCTCCTAGCAGCTATTTTGCAATTTTTGTAGATCGGTGGGTCATGATGAGAAAAACTGTCGAAGTTATGAACTGTTAATGGACCGAACACCTGCCTACAGGATGCAGGCAGAGATGCAAGGCCTTGATCCAGCTGCGGGGATGGTACGTGTTGGGTTTCAAGGGCGAGGTCGAGGACGAGGAGGAATGGGGCCAGGAAGGGGCCGCGGACAACTAATCTACTATAACTGTAGAGGACCAGGGCACTATGCTCGTGACTATACCAACCCGACTAGAATATTGTGCCCTTATTGTGAGCAGTTTGATCATGAAATGATAGATTGTCTCGCGCTAATAGCACAGGTACACGAGAAAAGGGCAGCACAGCCTGGACCGACGCAGAACGTCCAAATGATGAGATCCAAATTGCGCGAGGAAGACCCCAACGTGAACATGATGCTCAGAAGTGGTGCAACCACAGGGGAAGATAAGGGGAAACAAACCGAGGGAGACACATGGGTTTGCAAGGCCCCTACAAAGTAGCCTGAGTTCGACTTGGAATGCGTGAAGGAGACATTTATGGAAGCTAAGAAGAGCTTCATGGAAGTCTCTACTTCAGGTAGTAAGGATCAACCCGAGCTAGAAATGGATCCCTCTATGCTAACTACCTTTTTAGAGACATGCATGAAGTTGCTACGCAACCATAAGGAAGTTAAGGGATTACAAGAGTTGATAACTAGGTGCGCAAGATCAGGTGAACCTCACGTGATCAAGAAACTAGGAAAACATGCTCTGTGCACCAGCCGAGAAATGCGATTAATGACGCATATTGGCGACTATGAGATGGATCAGGTCATTCTGGACTTAGGGTCGGATGCGAATGTGCTACCTAAACAGACATGGGAACGCATGGGCAGGCCTGCATTACAGTGGTCTCTAATTCAATTATGGATGGCGAACCAACAAAAGATCTTGCCCATGGGGAGATTGCAAGGAGTAACCATGGACATCGAAGGCACAAGCACACAAACGGATTTTGAGGTAATAGAAATTGTGGATGATAGCAACCCTTACCCTGCATTGTTAGGGATAGATTGGGCCACAGATATGAATGGAGTCATTAACTTAAAGAAACAGAAGATGATATTTGAGAAAAAGTCCCTACGTGTAGTTATTCCGCTAGATCCAGCTGAAGGAGCGTGCTACACTAAACCCGTACGCGATGATGAAAGTGATGATGACTTGGATCATATCTACAAGATAACTACGCAAGATCAAGATTGGGTAAATCCGACTGCAGAAGGAAGAATATCGTGGGAGCACGCAGAGTCCTGCACTTCAGATTCAGATGAAGAAGACGAACGATGGCATAATCAGTTGAACAGAGTAACAACGTTAAACTGCAACATGATGACTAGGTCATTGTGTTGTGTAACAGCTCAGGATCGAGATCTACTGACATATGATGGGTTGACCGTGGTGGATGAATTCTTGAACAATTTTGAGAATGTCGTACTAGAGCACCAGAGGTTCGATGCATTAAAATGGGCGCTACGCACGACGCCTGCACGTTCGTGGGGAACACATGAAGGAACCTTTGAAGACTAGCACGCCTACAAGAGGATGATGCAGATAAGGTTTGGGAAGCTGGAGCTACAAATAACTAAGAAATACAATGGATGTGTTGACCTACATGTGCATGTCACAAATGGACCAAAGCCTATGGAGAAGAACCCCAGCCGGAGTGGGTACACTTATTTTATCATACCCTGGATGTCATCCCAAGGAACTGGTATACTGAGACAGAACTTCGACACGGTACAGGCGAATGAGATATCTTCCATGAAGGATTCTCATTAACATTCTTATTTAAGGACCAATGGATGGATATTGTTGACGATGTGCTGCAAGTTGTGAAGGCCGCCATTTTCAAAATACCACTGGAACCAGAAGAAATAGTGCAACCAGTATGGTCTCATCAGTTGAGCCAGGCCCTAGAATGTTACAATGTGCAGGTAGAAGATGATGATGATGACCCCAAAAACATCAATATTCCGGAAACAGAGGGGAGTCGTGAGGTTTGCAGACCATCGATCGAGGACCCTGACATCACCGCGCCACTAAAAATGAAACAAGTGAACATTGGTATGGAGGAGGAGCCGAAGTACGCAATGCTTGGGGACTATTGGGACGATGCCATGGTGAATAAGGTCGTCGAGTTACTTCATGAATATCAAGACTTATTCCTGACCAAAATAACCGAGTTAAAAGGGATCCTCGGTGACCTAGGGATGATGAAGATAACTTTGAAACCGGACGCGAAGCTAGTTAAGCAGCATCCTTACTGATTGAATCTGAAGTATAAGGAAAAGGTCCACGAAGAATTGGACAAAATGTTGGCAGCAGGAATTATTGAACCTGTGGAAGAGTCTGACTGGGTGAGTCCTATGATAGTACAGGAGAAAAAACAGAAGGGCAAAATTCAAATCTGCATGGACCTCCGAAAACTGAATGATGCCTATGTTCATGACCCATTCCCAACGCCATTTATAGACGAGGTCCTAGAGAATGTTGGTGGATAGGAAGCGTACTCATTTATGGATGGGTTTTTAGGGTACCATCAGATCAAGATCACACCGGAAGATAGAAGCAAGACCACCTTTGCGACCGAATGGGGATGTTTTTAGTACATGGTTATGCCCTTTGGGTTAAAGAATGCCCTAGCAATATTTTCACGCGTAGTAGTGGCCGCGTTCAAGGAATTCATCCATAAGTTTTTGGAAGTTTACTTTGATGATTGGACTGTATTTGGGTTGGTCAAGAAACATATAGCAAGCTTATGGTTGTGCTGGATACATGCCGACAACACCAGATTGTGTTGAATCTTAAGAAGTGTACCTTCCTCATCCCCTTAGGCAACCTGCTCAGCCATGTGGTCTGTAGACAAGGCTTGATGGTGGACCCTATGAAGATTGTTGTCATACTCAATCTGCAAGCGCCATGCAATGTCAAACAACTCTACACCACGTTGGGGCACACTGGCTATTATCACAAGTTTATTAAGGGCTATGCACAAATCACGGCACCAATGGAACAACTGTTAAAAAATATGCTACATATTGTTGGAATGATGATTGTAAGAAAATTTTGGAGATTCTCAAGGAAAAAATGGAATTCGCCCCCATTTTGGCTTTCCCAAAATGGGACATGGAATTTCATGTCCATGTTAATGCATCGTGTATCGCACTGGGCACTGTACTAACATAGGGAGGAGTGGAAGGAATTGATCACCCGATCACGTTCGCAAGTTGACGATTATCCAAAGCTAAAAAGAACTACTCCACTACTGAGCATGAGGGTTTGGCAATGGCATACGCGCTCCAAAAATATTGCCACTATCTACTCGGTGGGCACTTTAAGATGTACATAGTGAATAAGCTTGTGTTGGGGGGGCACATTTGTAGATGGTTTTTATTGTTTCAAGAGTATGATTTCGAAGTCATTGTGAAGCTGAGACGCTTAAATGCAGACCCAGATCACCTGTCCTGAATTGAGAACGGTGAAGAGCCAACAAATTTACAAGAAGGACTACCTGATGCACAGCACTATGGAGTACGTGTCGCAGATGGCCACATTGAGGATATAATCTACTTCTTAACTACAGGGACCATGCCCCAGGGATATTCAGTTCAGCAGAAGAAAGAATTGGTGATACGCGCGACGGAATTTACTATTATTGTGGGGCACCTTTACAAAATGGGAACTGATGAAATATTACGCAGATATGTACCTAAATTTGAAAGAGGACAGATCCTTGCAGAAGCACATGGAGGGGTTGCAGGAGGACATTATGCAGGACGAGCGACAACACAAAAGATTCTTCGCGCTGGACTATGGTGGCCAACTTTACATCAAGATTCAAAAGCATACTATCAGGCCTGTGACGTGTGTCAATAGACTAGGAAACCATCGCAGAGGGACGAAATGCCACTCAATCAATAGATGACACTGCAACCATTTGAAAAATGGGCGATCAACTTTATGGGGCCTATCACACCTCAAGAAAAGACAGGTGTGCGCTATATCATCACCGCGATAGAATACTTGACTCGATGGGCGGAAGCACAGCTGGTTAAGGATTGCACAGCTGCTACAACTACGAAATTTTTGTTCGAGAATGTGTTGACATGGTTTGGATGCCCGAAAATTCTAATGAGCGACCATAGAAAGCACTTCGTAAATGAAACTATTAGCGCACTCATTGAGGAATTCCAGGTATATCATCAACAAAGTATGCCATATCAACCACAAGCAGATGGGACAGTCGAAGCTTTCAACAAGATTTTAGAGACTGCGTTGACCAAGGTCTGTAATGCGTAGCGAAACGATTGGGATTTGCGCATACCTGTTGTGCTATGGGCATACCAAACCACGTGCAAGAAATTGACGAGTCAAACACCTTTCCGGTTAGTCTATGGCATGAAAGTTGTCATGCTAATGGAATAAATTGTACCCAGTTTGTGAATAGCAGTGATGACAGGCATGGAAAACTGGGAGAGCTGGAAGAAAGGCTCGTGCAACTAGAAGAACTAGAGGAGGAATGGTTTCTAGCAGGATTCCATCAGCAGGTATAGAAGTAGCGCGAAAAGGCTTGGCATGATCACCATATCAAGTTGTGCACGTTCAAAGAAAACGATTTAGTATTGTTGTATGACAGCAAGTTCGAGAAATTCCCTGGAAAACTCTGGATGCATTGGTTGGGACCATATGTAGTCAAGGAAGTCACAGATGGAGGCGTGGTCTAGCTCGGCAAGCTTAATGGAGAGCCCTTCCTAGGAAGAGTAAATGGTAGTTGCCTGAAGCTCTACACGGGTGGGCCGACTGCCTGACTAACTGACTAAAGTATAGTCTCACCGCTCCAGACAGTTGAAAGAGAGCACAGGACGATAAAGCAGTCTGTGAGGGAGCTGCGTGACAACAAGGGTGCGTGTAGAATCGGTATGTCACAAGGGTCGCGGTTGTGCAGAAGGGGCTACACTGCTATGTGGACAAGCACAGAAGTGATCGTTGCTGTCACTGTTCATGACAAGATGTCTGAGTTATGACGAAAAGGAGCGGGTGGCGGGCAATTAAGATACGAAGTATGAGCCAGATCTGGAACGATCTACCGTAGATTTAATGTTAATGCGCCAGAAAAGGAGGGAACGGTTGAATTTGAATTTCAACACGCCTATAAATCACAGGGGGGCATCCACCGAACGATCTGTGGTATTGAGAGAAGTAAGCTATTGTGCCTTCCAATCGGTATGGAATTGTTGATCATCGACGCTCAAGGAGTAAGCCCGGGGGTTTTAATATGGCCAATGGAGATACAGGACCTTCTAGATAGTGTGATGTCGACGGCCGCAGACACCGCGCCGAGTTCAACACTGACGGTAGGGGATGTACCAGAAATTCTCAAACACGAAGCAGAACTGGTCCGGATGCCGCTGCCTAAACCACGGGCTAGCAGGCGACCCATGAAAGATAAGGGAAATATGGTGAATCATGAGACAAATGATGGAATTGTAGTTAATAGTTCGTCTCTGATGCACCATGAAGATTGGGATCTTGCGGGCAACATCTTTCTTGCAAAAATGCAACACAAGCTGCAGCAGATAGTGTGTATAGTGGACCGGAAATTGGAGACTTGCTGCTTGGGCACGAAGAGTTCCCACATGCGGCACCCCAGCTTGAGCTAAAATCCTATGAGGGGGTGCTCTATGTTAACCGAGCAGAGCAGAATGAGCATCATCGGTTGCGCAAATTAGTAGAGGCAATGGAGCAGGAGCTTGAAGAAGTGTTACAGGAGACAAGGAGGGAGCAGCAGAACGTAGTGCGTCACTCACAGGGATGGTGGACCATGAAGCCTTGGAAGCGTGTATTGCTACACTGACGAGTGACTCAGGATGAGTCACGATGATTGTGTTGGGGGCCTGTTGGGTAGCGGAGGCCCCGCATAATGGTTTTGGGGCTTAAAGCCCATAATTTAGGGTAATGATATTGTAAAAGTTCCGCGAAGTGCGCAGAGCGTGAACTGTAATAGGTCGAGTCAAAGGGTTGTTCGCCTAAAAATAATGTAAAATAATAGAAAGTGAGTCGGCCTGCCCATGGTCCACGGACCATGGGAATGTATAAATAGAGCAAGGCTCTAAAGGTAGAAGGTAGCTTTTGGAAAAGATCTAATGTATTATGGGTTTTTGATGGCAATACTCGCTCTGGGTCTATAAGTCTGAGTCTTGGGTAGTAGTAGGAGATAGAGGCTCCGCAACTGTGTGCGCGGAGGCTGGATAGAGTCTGCAGCTATGTGCATGGACCCCTGCAGCTGAGTGCACAGGGCAGGAAGTGGATTGTAACAGAACAAAGACATTAATAAAGAGAAGTTACTTCTGAAATATCATGTATCTATTTTATATTCTGCATCTGGTAGCAAATCTGAATGATTGTTCTTATGTTATGATTTTATGCATTTCTTTAAGAGTTATGGTTGTGCGCACTAGTTATAACAATTGAATGCTTGATTAAGACCACAAGAATTAGATCAGATCTGTAATAATTGCAATAATAATAAGAATCTAGGAAGCGCCCCATCGCGGATCTACACAAAGCACTGACAACTGCGCAGAGCAGCGCAAGTGCACTGGTCGGTTTGCGAACCTTCCAAGTTCTCATCAAGACATCCCTAGGGTGCGGAAACCTGGTTCCAGCACCCTCCCCTACTACCTCGGGTGAGACTTCAGTCCGCGCTCCGTGGACTATTTCCGAAAGGGCTGATAGTGCAGGATTTGTTTGGCTAAAACTATTACAAACCTAGGTCAAGCCCCATCAAGTCAACAGTGTTCATGTTCCAATCTAGAAATGATGGAATTCAACTTTCTCCATGAGCCTTGGGAAATTCCTTTGTTCAAGTGTTATGCTAGATTTGGAAGGAGACAACAATTATTATGTTTTAAAGGGTTTATCAGGAGGAAAGATCGTGGTTTAAACTCACAGAAGAATCCAGTTTGAACCCAAAGAAAACATTATCATTGGGAATGTTTCTCTATATGGGGCAACAAGTGGAGAAGCGTACTTCAATGGTATGGCAACAAAGAGGTTTTTGTGAGGAATTCAAGTGCAAAAGAAGTGGTTGAAGGAGTAGGAGATCATGGATGTGAATACATGATTGGTGGAACTATGGTCATCTTGGGAAAATCTAGGAGGAATTTTGCAGCTGGAATGAGTGGAGGTATTGCCTATGTTCTTAATGTTGATGGAAAATTTGATTCAAGATGCAATCTCGAGTTGGTAGACCTTGAAAATGTTGAAGAGGAATATGATTTCATTCCACTGAATATGATGATATAATATCACCCACATCACTCTAATAATCAATTGGCAAGAGAAGTCCTTGCTGATTTTGAAGCTTTCCTCCCAAGTTTCTGAAAGTATTCCCATGAGACTATAAAAGAGTATTGCAAGAAATGAAGGTTAGGAATACTACGAAGGAAGCAGAGGAGGATGACTTGATGAAGAAATATGCCTTTGAGGAGCTGAAGAGGATGGAAAAAGTTGCTTCAAATCAACAAAGAAAAAAAATGACGAGGCTTACAAGGTACATTTTCATGTAGTTCAACTCATTGTTTTCTTTATTTTTAATTTCAATTGTATAACATGTATATCATCATCAAATATTAACTCCACTATATAAAATCCTTTATTCTTTCAAATGATTTGACAATGTCATCAAATATTAAGTTGTATAAATGTTGAGTGTGATGGCTTGGTCATGGGGCTAACATTTCTATCTAATTTTGAAGAAAGTGGATGGAAAATGGTGGCAGAGAGACATAAAAAAATAGATAATGCAGTTAAGCACCGATATTTTTTGATATATGAGAATGAGAATCTTGCATATAAATATGGTGTGGCATATATAAATGATTGGAAAGAAGTGATTAAGGAAAACAGGTAAGTGCTACTACTAAAGACACAATCAGCTAGGTGTATGGATTGTGGAACCCCCTTTTGTCATCAGTTTATAGTCCATACATCATTTATTTTCCCCTAATTATTTAATAAAATAGCAAGTGAAACATAATGTAGTTATACAATTCAAACTTCATATGTTATATTCATTGTCTGAGTGTTTTCCTTTTTGTATAATGCAAAGCTTCTTAATTACATTCCTTGTTCCTGTATATTTTTTGTTTTGCTAGATTGTACACTTGTCTATATTCTGAATGTGTGAAACATTTTCCTCCATGCAGGATAACAATAGATGTCCTCTTGGGAACAAAATACCTGAGTGGAATGAATTAGTGCACCAAGGGCATTGGCGAGAAGCATTTGATATGAATTTAAAGTTAAAATGTGAAGGACTGGAACTCTCCTTTATTTCCCTTATGATTAAGGTTATGAAGACTCTTGACTCTCTCTAGTAACTGGGGATTTTTCTCTACATTGCTTTTTTGAATAGTGTCAATAAAATGTCCTAAAATGCTCTGTTATATGAGTAGTTCTTTTGTTTTGAAGACTTCAACCTTGTATTGAAATACTTTCTTGTTTTCAATTATTTTTATGAAAGCTTCTTAAGACCTTGACAGTGATTGCTTTTTTCAGGACTGCTTTTGAGGCACAACTCAAATGGTTTAGATTATAGGATATGTGGAAAGGTTGCATGAAGTTGGAGCCCATGACTAACATCTACAACCTGCTACTAAAGAATTGTTAGAAGAGGAAGAAATAATAAATTCAGAAGGGAAACAGAGTACCAATGCAAGTATAGTTTTACTCAAGCATCAAATTAAGTAATTTTCTAGTTTACTTGAAATGCATCATACACATGAAAATTCCATTACCATATCGTTGTAGATTAAAATTAGTGTGAAATGAGATTCTTCTTTATAACTAGTATGGTAGGGTAATTCCATTACAATCAAATTTCAATGCCTCCTATAAAGCTTCAAAATAATTGAATGACACTATATATATTAACCTAAAGTATCCAAACTAGAGAATTCCAAAACAAGAGAGTAACCAATGTTTTCATCGTTTGCATTTTCTTCCTCTAATTCACTTAGAACTATTAGTTTAGAATCCTTTTGAATTTCAAAACAAACATGCTTGGACGTATTTGTTGAAAGGGAGATTCAAAACTTGACATATTTATTTGTTGAAAATATTAGGTTGATACTTGTATCTTCCATATCTCTATTTGTATCAATCACACTATGGCTGCCAGATGGCATAAATTTTAATAATCTCATGTCCCTTTTCTACTATGAAGTGATTCCTCCCTATGGTATCTACTTTCTGATTAGATGCCCTAATGTATCCATAGCGTATATCTTCTCCATGGACCTTATCATTAGCATGCCTAGAATTTTTTTCATCTTTTTATGGGCACTAACTTCCTATTGGTTTTCCTGTCCAACTAGAACTTGATCCTCCATAAGTGTAAGCTTATGTGTGTAAACACCAACAAAGTTATTTTTCATTGTTTAATTCAAATTGCTAGCAACTGAGGAGCTACAAGAATCAACATCATCTTTGATTTGAACCTAAATAGTCTTATTATCTACAAGTATTTCCCTAATCACAATGACCAGTAGATTCTCCTCATGGATTATTTCTCTCATTCTATCTATTAGTAAAATCCGCAAAATGTATCCCTACATTTTTAATCTCGAGAAAAAAAAACATGTGATTGTTATCATTTAAATTATCCATATCTTTTGGAGTCCAAAAATCCATTTTCTTTGGATAAGGTTTATCTATAACCTCAAAACAAACCCTATTATAAGCTGAAGGACCATTATGTCCTCTTAAGTCTTGAAAAAGTATGATGGAATGAAACTGGGTGAGGACCAAATCTAAGTTTAGCATGTTAGAACCTAGGTTCATTAAGATGACGACCTTGGTTTGAAGATATACACCATACAAACTAGGACCACCCATACTTATCGTTGCCATCAATATTAACATACTGAGAACCTTTAACCCGTGGAGACCCATGGTAGTCATTGCAATGAAATTTATTAGAATATGCGTAATGTCCAAAAGTTCTTTTATTTAATCTTTGCATCCAATGTGACCATTTCTTATTATGATATTTACCACATCCGAAAATGGGATCATTCACATCATTTTGAAGAAGTCTACAAAGGTCAACATATTCTTTTCACATTTAAAATTTCCCTCAAATTTGTTCGTTCCTGAAGCTCAAGCACTTTCATATCAAAAACAGGCAATGTCAAGTAACAAAAATGGTCCACTCTCTTTTCATCTGCTGATATTAGAAAGAAGTTTCATTAGAGGAATTGTTTGTTTGTCTGTTTTGGTTAGAAAATGGATTGCTCTTGGTTTTATGTGACTTTCAATTTATCATATGTAGAATGTTGATAAATGGGAAAGAATAATGTGTGACATTTATCTTACAGAAATTGGTATTGAATGAAAGGCTACAGAGTTTAGCCAAGCTACAATTCATTTTGGTAAAGGTGGAGGAACATCTTAAATTTTTTCCTAAAAATACACCATATACATTGTTGGGTCCCTATAATACTAGTGATTACCCCATTACTATTGTAGTTATACCCCTTATTTATATTGTTGTGCCCCTATTACCCCCATATTGTTATTTCTGTGCCCCATAGAATCCCTCTATTGTTATTTTTGTGGCTTTATATTATTATTGTTAGGTCGGCTGGATTATATTGTGACTCCTTAGACTCCTATATATAGAAAGGAGGTTTTGTCATTTGTATCATCCAAGAATTGTTCATTTATGTAATGTAAAGGAGGTTTCCCCCTCGAAGAGGCTGAATTCTAAGGCGTGGATCTCTCTTTTCTATCTTTTTGTGAGCTGGTTTCATAACATTTGGTATCAGAGCTTTGGATTCTAGGGTTTCGCTGCTCCAAACAGGTCATCGTGGCATTTTTGCTATAACTTTTTTTCTGTGACGTTTCAGAAGTCGCAAAAAAAAACCATTTGAGAATAATTGGCGCTGAACCTTGGGTCCGAATTTCAGAGCTTTTCGCGCAATATTTTCGGAGATATGATCTGAGGAAGTTGGTCTTTTTGCAGACTCCTGAATTACATTCAAAACAGGTGACCTGGGGAAAATCGTCATAACTTTCTCTCTGAGGATCGGATTGAAATTTCGTAAAAAGGTACAGAAAGAGGACGGACTGTAGTTTCTTTTGTGTGTGTTTCAGATTCAAAGGTTGAAACAGTGACTCGTGGCACGTCGTACAAGTTCGCTCTACTGAACCAGTCTAAAAGCAAGTCACTGTGGGAGATTTCACATAACTCTTCCTTGGAGAATCCAATTTGGCTCAGACTTGTGGCATTGGAAAGAGGACGCAGAAGGCTACTACAGGTAGCAATTTCAGAACTGGATGATCTGAAATTACAGAGATACATCAGATTCAATATCAGGCTTCTATAAAGTGAAAAAAGGTGTGTAGTTTTTTTTTAAATTTTTGTGTAAGCTTGGTTTAACGGAATTCAAAGGGCATAGTAAAGCATTATTATCGGTAACTGATGCCCCGAGGAAAGAAAATGCAAACACCTAGTAAGGAACCTGAAAGCTCTAGCATGACTCATGAAGAAGAGGAAGAAATGCTACATGATATATCAAAATTACAAGAACAAGTGCAACAAATGTCACGCTCACAAAAGCTAACAGAAGCTAAGATAAGTGGCGTGGAATCTAAGATAAAGGGCATGGAAGCTAAGATGGATGATTCAGAGATAGATTTGAAGAGAGACATGGCAGATTTGAAGACAGATTTGAAGACAGACATGGCAGATTTGAAGACAGATTTGACAAATTTTCTACAAGAAATACTTACTAATGGTGAAAAGGTAGTAAAGGAAACTCATGATGAGAACAAAAGAAATGTTAATCATGATTCCATAGACTCTAATGTTGGATCGAAGACCCACCATATTCCAAAAATCGATATGAGGAAGTTTGATGGCAAGGATCCCGCCACATGGATATTACAGATGGAGCAATTCTTCGATCTCAATAATGTGCAAAACACACAAAAGGTACGTATGGCAACTGTATATTTGGAACCAAATCAGTTTGTATGGTATCAATGGCTTTGCTCTCGTAAACAATTTATCACTTGGGCAATTTTTACGGAAGAATTGATAGCACATTATGAGGATACAAAAAGCAACACTTTTTTTAGCCAATTGATAAGTCTCAAACAAAAGGGTTCAATAATGGAGCACATTGAGGAGTTCCAAAAATTGAACATAAGGGTAAAAGATATTCCAGAGGAGCATAGGATTGATGTGTTCATAGGGTCTTTAAAGGATAATATCCAACATGATGTTCGCCTTTGGGAACCTGATTCATTAGAGAAGGCATTCAGGTTAGCAAGAAAAATGGAAAGCAAAATTATGGCAACTAGGAAGCATACCATTCACAACTATAAAGACGGAAGTGTTGTTGCCCATAGTCTTCCACAACCTACAAGGTTGACACCACAACAATTGGAAGAAAAAAGAGCAAAAGGGCTTTGTTACAATTGTGATAGCAAATACACAAAAGGTCATAAGTGTGCTGAGAAGAAATTATTCTACATAGATTGTGAAGAGGAAGAAGAAAAGGAGCAAGAAAGGTCAAAAGAAGAGGATATACTCCAGGAACAAAGCCTAGATGAAGAACAAATAAATCCGACCATATCTTGTAATGCATTGGCGGGAATTACCACTCCTCAAACCATCAAGATAGAAGGACAAATCAAGAAGAAAAAGGTAATAGTGTTGATTGATTCAGGAAGCACCCACAATTTTATTCATTGTAGGGTAGCAAAAGAATTGAATTGCTTCCTATATCCAGCACCAGAGTGTCAAGTGATGATTGCAAATGGAGGAACAATAAATTGCTCTGGAAAGTGCCATAATATCAAGCTATCCATGGGAGAATATGTATTGACTAGCCCAATGCTTTCCATTCCAATGGGAGGTGCTGATGTTGTACTAGGAGTCCAATGGCTACAATCCTTGGGTACAATAGCTTTTAATTTTCAAGAACTTTTCATGAAATTTTCTGTGGAAGGAAAGGAAGTTGAATTAAGGGGTATTGCAGGGAAACCAGGAAAGATAATCAGCTCTAATGGCATGACAAAGCTTCTAAAAAAGGAGCAAAGAGGTGTAATTGCACAATTATGTTCGCTAGATGTTTCCACATTGGAATCATCTATTTCTCCAGATCTCCAAAAAGTCCTGGACAATCATTCCAAGGTATTTGAGACTCCCAAAGGTCTCCCACCTATGCGTGATCATGATCATGCTATTCATCTGATTCCAGGAAGTGTTCCTCCAAACATCAGGCCGTACAGATATCCCTATGTCCAAAAAAGTGAAATTGAACGTATGGTTGCAGAAATGCTAGAGGCTGGTATAATTCAACCGAGTCAAAGTTCTTTCTCAGCTCCAGTAGTATTGGTGCACAAGAAGGATGGATCATGGCGCATGTGTCCAGATTATAGGGAGCTCAACAAGCTCACTATTAAAGATAAGTTCCCCATTCCTGTCATTGATGAATTACTGGATGAATTGCATGGATCAATTTACTTCACCAAGTTGGATCTTCGTTCGGGATATCATCAAATCAGAATGAAGATTGAAGACATTCCGAAAACGGCATTTAGAACTCATGAGGGTCATTATGAATTTTTGGTCATGCCTTTTGGCCTTACCAATGCACCTTCAACATTTCAAGGTTTGATGAATTCAATTTTCAAACCATTCCTTAGAAAATTTGTGTTAGTATTTTTTGATGATATACTAATCTACAGCAAGTCTTGGAAGGATCATGTTGAACATGTTGACAGGGTGCTACAACTATTGGAGGAGAAACAATTATATGCAAAAAGATCCAAATGTTTCTTTGGAGTCCAGGAGGTGGAATATTTGGGTCATATTGTATCTCATGAAGGAGTTAAGGTAGACCCTAGCAAAATTAAAGCCATTAAGGAATGGAAAATCCCCACATCCATAAAGCATCTGCGAGGATTTCTTGGGTTGACAGGGTATTATCGCAAGTTTGTTAAGAATTATGGGAGAATAGCAGCACCTCTAACAACATTATTGAAGAAAGATTCATTTTCATGGACTCCGGAAGCAACAAAGGCCTTTGAACATCTTAAAGAGGCAATGTGCCAAGCACCGGTCTTAGCTACACCGGACTTCACAAAAACCTTTATTGTGGAATGTGATGCTTCAGGAAATGGAATTGGTGTTGTTCTAATGCAAGATGAAAGACCCATTGCTTTTGAAAGTCGTCCAATCAAGGGAAAGTTTTTAAGCAAAGCTATTTATGAGAAGGAAATGTTGGCAATACTCCATGCACTTAAGAAATGGCGACCCTACCTAATGGGAAGACACTTCAAGGTAAAAACGGATCATGATAGCCTTAAATACTTTTTAGAACAAAGATTATCCTCTGAAGAGCAACAAAAGTGGGTCACAAAGATGTTGGGTTATGACTTTGAAATCATCTACAAAAAAGGGAAGCAAAATGTGGTGGCAGATGCACTCTCAAGAAAGGATGAGGATGTGGAAGCATTGTTGTGTGCCATTTCTATTATCCAACCAGATTGGATAAACGAAGCAAGGGAGGAATGGAAGAATGACGAAGAAGTGTGGGCACTTATTCGAAAGCTACAACAAGATTCCAGTACTTCTGATACATTTAGCTGGAAAAATGATTCGTTATGGTACAAAGATCGCTTATACCTCTGTAAGAATTCCCAGCTAAAACAAAAGATTCTTATGGAATTGCACACTTCTCCCTTAGGAGGGCACTCAGGATTTTTAAAAACTTACCACAGGGTTAAGAAGGAATTTTTTTGGGATGGCCTTAAATCAGATATTCAAAAGTTTGTGGCGGAATGTTTGGTTTGCCAACAAAATAAAGTTGAAACAATTAAGACACCGGGTCTATTACAACCTTTATCCATTCCAAGCCAACGTTGGGAGGAGGTTTCAATGGATTTTATCACAGGTTTACCCAAGTCTGAGGGAAAGAGTGTCATCATGGTGGTAGTTGACAGACTTACCAAGTATGCACACTTTTGTGCATTATCACATCCATTTAAAGCCAGTACAGTTTCTACTGCATTTATGGAAACAATTCAAAAGCTACATGGAAACCCAAAGATTATTGTAAGTGACAGAGATCCCATTTTCACTGGAAATTTTTGGACAGAATTATTTTCTTGTCTTGGTACTCAGTTAGCTCATAGCTCATCTTATCATCCTCAATCTGATGGGCAAACTGAGATAGTAAACAAATGTTTGGAAGGATATCTTCGTTGCTTTGTATCTGATAAACAGACACAATGGGTCAAATGGTTGCCTCTGGCTGAATGGTGGTATAACACTTCCTTCCATACAGCAACAAAAATGACCCCATTTATGGCACTTTATGGGTATCAACCACCATCCATCACATCATATTTAAGAGAAAATTCTAAGGTTCAGGCAGTGGAACATCACATCGAACATCAACAACAAGTCCTCCAACTCTTAAAGGATAACCTCGTGTTGGCACAAAATAGAATGAAACAACAGGCAGATCAACATCGCAGTGAAAGAAGTTTTGATGTAGGTGATTGGGTATTCCTACGGCTACAACCATATAAGCAAATGTCCCTAAAGCAAGCTAAGAAGGATAATAAATTATCACCAAAGTATTATGGTCCGTACAAGGTGTTGCAAAAGATTGGTACTATGGCATACAAATTGGAGCTTCCTGCAGCTTCTCGATTGCACCCAGTTTTCCATGTTTCATGTTTAAAGAAGGTTATAGGCGACAAGCTCCCAGTTCAAACAATATTGCCAGAACTTGACGAGGAAGGAAAAATTATATTGGAACCGGAAGCAGTCACAGAAACAAGAACTCGACAGCTACGAAATCGATCAATTTCAGAGTATCTTATCAAGTGGAAGAACTTATCCGCTGAAGATTCCACATGGGAGGATGAGAATTTTATGCAGAAGTATCCAGAACTACTCAAGCGTTGAGGACAACACTTTTTTGAAGGAGAGGGGCATGTTGGGTCCCTATAATACTAGTGATTACCCCATTACTATTGTAGTTATACCCCTTATTTATATTGTTGTGCCCCTATTACCCCCATATTGTTATTTCTGTGCCCCATAGAATCCCTCTATTGTTATTTTTGTGGCTTTATATTATTATTGTTAGGTCGGTTGGATTATATTGTGACTCCTTAGACTCCTATATATAGAAAGGAGGTTTTGTCATTTGTATCATCCAAGAATTGTTCATTTATGTAATGTAAAGGAGGTTGCCCCCTCGAAGAGGGTGAATTCTAAGGCGTGGATCTCTCTTTTCTATCTTTTTGTGAGCTGGTTTCATAACATACATATTTTGAACATAAGTAATATATGGATTTTTATTTTGTAGATATGTTATTTTTCTACCCAAGATATCACAACAAGAAAAATATTGATATTGTAAAAATTGTTTGAGGACCTCATTGATGTTGGTTTTTCAGATGTCTTACTTGATTTCTACCTTCTCATATGTGGGGAAGGATTTAAATATGTATTAATATGTTCCTGAAACAAATCATATTCAAATTTTATAGATATAAAATATAAAAACAAATGTCAATGCCTTCGTTTGATTGTTACTTGACTCTGCAGTGGGTAGGTTATAGGAAATGTGATTGGAAAAAGGATGGGGAGACAATGCAGATCATGTCTTGGATATGGTTCATTTATTGTTAGAGATCCTTCATGAACCTGAGCCATTGAATTTGGAAATGTTTCTAGTAGGGATTCCTACGGTTTTTAATGTTATGAGTCTTTCTCCTCATGGTTATTTTGGGCAAGAAATGTTCTTAGGAATGCTATAGAAGACATTGGTGGATAGGTAAAAAGATTTTTATAATTGCAATGCCCACTCCATGATATCTTCTCTTTATTGTTTGATTTTATTTTGAACATTTCTTTTGATTTTGTTTTGTATTTTAACTATGAAATTGGAAATACTTGGTATCATGTCCATTTAATAAAATAGCCAAAACTTGAAGACGAAGTTAGTATTACACGATATTAATTCAAATCATTTTATCTATTTTGTGTTAAAAAATTTCATGACTATAAGAAAGGTTTACTTTCATGTTGTTATTTGAGCACATGTTTTTTATATACATGACCAAGTTCATGTGTTAGGAAATGAAATGTTGTAGCGAATAAAACCGACAAGGATTAAACATCACACCTTAGATTATTTGTTTTCACAATTTATCTACAGCTTGAGCCTTTTAGCATGTAACTTAGTTGGCATGATTGTGCCTAAACTTTCCCTTAAGGTTGAATACTAAGTTACTAAGGTGTTATTTTCTATGGTGAAATTTTATTTTCTTTTTTTATACAAGGCATTCGGCCACATAGTGGCCACTATCGCCCAACTAAAGAAAATTTGTTCGAGTTTCTTGCTTGTATGGGGAAAAATGGCTTTGACATTGCTAATTTTGAGGTATATGCCATATAAATTCTTTATAATCTACTTTAGTTTGTATTCTAGTGTTCATTGTATTTCATGTCTTACACTTTGCATTGCATCTTCTTTTGTTTTTAGAAGAGGAACTTTGTATTGATGGTAAGAAGATGAGATTGAACAAAGAGGAGAGCAATAACACTGGAGTGACAAATGCAAAAAGAGAGAGAGAATATAATTGATCTAGTGATACACTTAGAACCAATATCCTGCATCAGACACAAACATAGACACTGATGGTCAAGTTTTCAAAGTTGATGAATTCACCTATAATGCCTTGGAAACAAAATGATAATGTTTTGAAGTGATGAAACATCAATTCATGTGTAACTTATAGTCCAACCAATATTAACTTGGAAACTCATATTGTAATACTTTAACGTTTTGTATAATATAACTTATGTGATTGAAATTATTTATAGTTGCACTTGATATTGTTTAGTATTGTAATTAACATATGCAACTTTGTGTTTTCATATTAGATGAACATGCACATTGTATGGCATTTTTAAAATTTTGTCACAAAATCATACTAATTAATTTATGTTGATTAATAATGAAAACATAAAATCAATCTAAAACTACTAAATTTGTATTTTATATAGATTAATGATGAACACAAATAAAATGAACATACAACTAAATTAGTCATTTATAATGATGATTAATGAAAGTATATGAAATGAATATAAAATACTAAATTAGTCATTTAAATAATGAATATGGAACTAGCAAAAAACGATAAATGACTAGTGCAAATGATAAATTTGTGATTACAAATGACGACTAATTTTTGCATATATACGACTATTAGTAACTAATTTACAGTATCTGATAACATGACCAAAATTTAGTCATATTTCTTTGGTCATTAATTGGTTTCAAACAATGACTAAAATTTTCATATATGTGACTATTAGTAGCTAATTTATAGTATCTTATAACATGACCAACATTTTAGTCATATTTCTTTGGTCATTAATTGGGTTTCTTGGGTGATCATATGGTAACATATTTTGTTGTACATTTGATCATTAATTGTGGAAATTAATGACTAAATTTATGACTAAATATACTACTAGACGATAAAATTGAGACAACCAATTAATGACTAAGCTAAAAATGACTAAAAGTTGGTCACGTTATAAGATACTGTAAATTAGCTACTACTAGTCACCAACTGAAAAATGGTTGTTTATATGAAAATTTTAGTCATTTTTTTAGTAAGTAATTAGCCATTTTGTAGTAGTGAATAATTACGTCTTATTATCCCCAAGTAAATTATAATTCAAGCTCTCCCAAATATGATATCTCAAAATTCACCACCAAATGATAACTTGAATAACATGAAGATTGAAACTAGAATGGTAATTTGACTACAATGGTCACTTGAACCCACCATACATTGAACCCCTAATAATTCAAATTATTTATTAGTTTTAATTGCACCCAAAACATTCAAACCCTTCCCCAAAACCTTTGAACAATCTCTCCTTCGCATGGTAACAAAGGCATAGGTAAAATTACATGTCAGTGGGAAACACCATGTCCTCATGGGAACTACTCATTTTTCCTATTTTATTGCTAATCCCAATGGTTAAGGAACACTAATTACAAAATCAATAAAATAAAATAATATTTCTTTAGGCCTCTTGATCCCCTGAAGTCCCCCCTTTTCCCCTCTTGTGGATTCATAGCCCCCCATTTTTTGTCCTTCTCTTCTATGGATTGTGATGTATTTATTTTAATCATAATTCAATGTACAATGTTACACATTACATAATTTGTATTTTATCCATTCATCATATACATACAAAAAACTAATATGGAAATCAAAGGTAGGGAATTACATGGTCATTGTCTTAGGGATGGAAAGGTGAAAAGAATATGCATCAAATGTTATACTTTACACAAATTTCCTTCAATTTGTGGCTCTTAAAGCTGTAAACCTCATTTTCAAGGAGGTGTGTAAAGAACATAATAGCAACCAATTATATGTCTAGCATAAACATAGAAATGATATACTCCAAACCATTGTGTAAAGGAACATAATCTACCTATTTTGTGAAATAACCTTGGGAAGTCAAGATAACTATATTTTTCTTTAAGGAGGAAGGAATAATATTCCCAATGAGATTCAATCCCAATATTGGGAATGGGAAATAATGAAAATTATATAAGGAAATACAAAGAGGTCATAACATGAATCTTATTAGTGTGAACTTGAACCTTGAGGAAATTATATAGGAAGGGGAAGGGAGCTCACTCTCAGTTGAGAAAAAATGAATTAAGTGAAATGATATTTAGGGAAGTAAAGTGGCCCGCAAAATAACTATTGGAAACATCTTGATGGCTCTTTATAAGTGTTACCTTAACTTCTTTGATATTTAAGAAAGTGAAGGAGCATGTTATGGAAGGATCAATTTTACAAGATTCCTCTTACTATGGCATAATGTGATGCCATAATATATATGTATCACTTCTCTTGAGGAGAAGTATCTTCCTCAAAATCCATTGGGGATAAGTAATAGGCCACAACTTTATATCAATGGTGTGTGACAATGGTAGTTTCTTGGATATGGACATTGGAAACATAATGAAAAGAATCATCTACAAGGTTGGAGAGTGTTGAGGTGATTTGGAAATAGAATATATGTTCATCCATGAGCATCTCCTTTTTGGAATTTTGATTAATAAATTATAAGTATAATTCTTAAAGGAGGAGGATACATTGGATTGTGCATCCAATGATATTTTCTTACTAAGGAGATATGAAATAGGGTTGTATTGGAAAATTATATGCATTGTTTAGTTGATAACATTGGAGCTTATTCATGGTAAAAACAAGGGCTATACATTCTTTTTGACTTCAATGTATTTGTCATGATATCAAGGGAAAGTGTAAATTATATAATAAATAAGATTCTCAACACAACTCTCATCCTCTTCAGAGAGCATCCCCTCCAATTGAGGATTCAGTAAATAATGTGTATAGGATCAACATACAATAACCAACAAAATGGGATAATATGGAGGCATAAATCAACATTTCTTTGATATTTCCAAAGAATAATTGTTAGATTTAATTGCTTTAGATAATAGAAACATCCTTCTTAAGGATGGAGTTTAGAGCATGAGAGTTATGAGAATAATCCTATAATAAGCATTAGATTTCCTTGAGATTTCCTATGAATTAGCGGATTTTGGTAATCATATGAGCATGGCGTATATCATGGTATAGTAGATTTTGTGAAGGTCAATCTCAATACCTTGATGATATATTATGAATCCCAAGAGACCATCAACTATGACTCTAGAGACATACTTTCTAGATTTCATATTAATATGGTGAGTACAAAAATAGTTAAATATTGTGTAGAGATATTGAGTTTGATCATGGCACTTGATATTTCCTAGCAAGGACATCAATGTATAATTCCATGAAACTAAGTATTAGATCTTAGAACACTAGGGTCATGGTACATTAATATGTAGGTCTCATACTCTTAAGACCAAAAGGCATGCCATTGTAGTGGAACACACCCCATGGGTTACTAATGATATCCTTCAATTGATCTTATTAAGTAATGAGGATCTAGCTATAGCCATATAATCTATCCATTACGAATATCATTTTAGAACTCATAATGACGTAAATAATAACATCAATGAAATAATGAGAAAACTTATCCTTAGGATTACAATGTAGATGACATGGAAGTGTTAGGAAAAATACTAAAAGGGGACGGGGGGGTGGATGAATCGATATTTTAATTTACTTCAAACTTTTCATTTCTTATTCTGAATTTTGTATGATATTATCATTTATGCAACCCACGTATGTACACGACTCGTTTGAAGTAAAACCATGTATATTCAACTAACTAACTTTTCATTTGTTCCATCAATTATTCATATTTAACCAGTGCATCATTATGTCATTATTCATTTATTAAGAAGAAACCATGAGCAGTAAAGAGAAGATAACACAACACATCAGAAACACACATAGAACACTAGGTGTTAGGTAAACTTGACACAGGATAGAATCAAATTTGACCAAGTTAAATAGTGATGGTTTTGGGGCACATGGTATTGTGCACCCATAGTATTTTGCCCATGGTATTATATGTAATGGAACTTATAAAAGGCTGGAAGGACTTCATTATAATGCAAGACCTGGAGGTGAGCAGTGAAGGCTCACTTGGTAGGATTGGCCAAGGTTTTGGCCAATGCTAATAAGATCTTATTAGGTTGGGTTTTTCCCCGGATTTGGGGTTTTCCCGAATAAACATTTGTGTTTATGTTCTTATGGTTGTTGCTAGCTATTTTTATATTTATTCCTCTCAGTAATTATTTATGTTATGCAGTAAACTTCTTAAAAAAAAACAAAAAACAAAAAAATTAATGAAATCAAAATTATTGCATGTAAATGGGCATACTACTGTAAGACCTGGTAAGGCATGTGTACCCCTCGGTGATCACTGGTAAAGTCTCGGTTAGACCTAGGTGATAGGGGGATGTCGGTTTAACAATACCCCGGGTAAAAACTCTGAGGGAGGTAAGAGCTAGAGTGAGCGGGATTGTCTCACTTAGCAGGTTTGGCTGGAGTTAGTCAAGGAACCCCAAGTCAAGTTTAAGGGGGGAATATTGTTAGGTAAACTTGACTCAGGATAGAGTCAAAGTTGACCAGGTTAAACAGTGATGGTTTTGGGGCACATGGTATTGTGCACCCATGGTATTATATGTAATGGAGCTTATAAAAGGCTAGAAGGACTTCATTGTAATGCAAGGCCTGCAGGTGAGCAGTGAAGGCTCACTTGGCTGGATTGGCCAGAGTTTTGGCTAGGGATAATGAAATTTCATTATGGTTGGGTTTTTCCCCAGATTTGGGGTTTTCCCAGATAAACATGTGTGTTTATGTGTTTATGGTTGTTGCTGGTTATTTTTATATTTATTCCTCTAAGTGATTCTTCGTAATTATTTATGTTATGCAGTAAATTTACTAACACCAGGATTTTTAGGTGCAAACCTAATGTCAGAGAAAACCACCGTTGTCATTGTCTCTGCCTTCTTTCTTATTTTCAAGAAACCTTTTACAATCTTGTACAAGAGGAGACTCTTACCATTACGCAAGTACCCACCTGCAGAAGGCTACAACCTTCTCTCGTTCTCTAGCACCCTTTGGAAGGGAGCTCCAACCCCCTGATCTCATTTACTGGCTCCTACAGGAAGGGATCTCCTACCCTGTGTTAGTGTCAGTGTCTTCACACTGCCATCGGTGATCAAAATTACTCTTTTGCATTCATGTTAGGTGTCTCATTCGATCAGCTGCATTCCATTAGGTCATGGATCAACTGATGGTAGTGGTTTCATTTTAGTTTCCCTCATGTCATATACCTACTGACTTGTTCAAACATCTTTTAGTTGTCCATAATCATTTCAATTTTATTTTTAACCAGTCCTAGGGTTTAGTTTCATTAGGTCTTAGGGTTTTTCATCATGGTAATTCATAATGAATAAAATGGTCAGCAGACACATGAGGAGGATAAAAATTTCATAAAGTCATCATTTGTCTTTTTGTGAACTCAATAAAGCTCTTTAAATCTCAAAACTCTGTTTTGAGGTAAAACAGAGCATTTGTATTTAATGAGTTCATTTGATGTAATTTTATGTAATTTTACTGTTCCTATATGTAATAAGTATGCTCCTGGTGACCTGGAAACAATGCCAGTTCCTGCCACTGCAAAAAGTCCAAATTCAGAAAAATGGAGTATTTTAAAAAAGTGACAAAACATTAGGAAAGTGGGTTTGGTTTAGTGAAAAATCAAAAGCAAAAAAGGTATAAAACCCCATTCATTCAAGTCATTTCTCATTCTTGCAAGTTTGAAAACCAAGGAGAGCTCCTAAATCGTGTTTTTCTAACCCTCATGAGAAAACAAGGAAAAACAAGGAAAATTGTGTTGAAGTTGACAGGCGTTGCGCATTATTTCCCCGGACGTGCACATTAAAAGTGCATTGCCCACCTATTGAGGTTTGGAATTGCAATTTTGGTCTGGCGCTGCGCATTAAAAGTGCGTTGTGCACCTGTTGACCGGTGCTATGCACTTGTTGGGGAAGACCAAATTGCTGCAAATCGCCTTCAAACTTCTCAAAAATCACTTTGATGCTTGTGCCAAGTAAGTTTACCATTCCTCCTTGCTAAGAAAGAAGTGTGCTTGATTTCTTGAGTGTGTTTGGCATCATTTTATAGCAAACCCTATTGGCATTGAAAATTTCTCTCATAAACCCTAAATAAGCTAAAACTACCTCTCATAAGCCACCAAGGGTCATTTGCTACTCTTCTCCTTCATTTACACTTAGTTTACCAAGTCTTTTTCACTATCCATCAGTCATCAAGCTTCATTCCACTAAACCCTACTTTCTACATCAAACCCTAGCCCTAATACACTATTCACTAACCCTAATTCCCAATTCTTACATTCCCACTATCCCCCATTCCCTTATCAAACTCTATACCCTAACTCCCTCAAGCATTCACACCCTCATCTTACACCTCACTTACCTTATATTTTTAAAATCTCTTCATACTCATCTTGTTATCACTACAAACCTTCATTTCACATCACCTATCACATCACCAAAAAACCCATGGAGAGAGACACAGACTATGAGAAGGAGGAAGAAACCTTTAGTGACAGCTCTAGGGAAATACATGTGCCAAGGAATCCTCACAAAAGGGGAAAAATCATTTGGGAGGAACCTATCAGTCTTACAAAGTTTCTTGCTTGCCCACTTGCCATATCATGTTTTAGACATCACTCTTGCTATGATTTTTGTGAAATGGTGGAGAGGGTCAAATTCCATCATGAGCTAGCCAGGTTGTTTGTTACTCATCTAGACAAGGGTCAGGTTACCCTTGCCAGTGTTTCTTTCACATTATCACCTACCACTATCTCAGAAGCAACAGGCATCCCAAATGTAGGTGAACAATGGAACAAAGGGCAATATGTGGACAGAGAATATTATGAGCCTTATATTAAGGCTAGATATCACAACAAGATCAGCAGGGTATTTCCTTTCAAGTACTTGGAGGACAAGTTTGCCCCTCTTATGAAGATCATCATCAAATACTTCACCTGTGAGGGAAGGTTTTCCTGCTTATATGCATACCACATCAGGTTATTGATGCACTTCACTAGGGTGAAAATGATGAACCTCCCCTACTTTATATGCAGGAACATAGAAAAGATGGCCCATTATGTTCAGAGAAAACCATTTCCTCAACAGCTCAACAACATTTATCACTTCTCCTTGATAAAGATGGTTGTCTTACATCAGTTGAACTTGCTGAACATGCCATGGGAGACCTTCATTTCCCATGAAATGTTCAAAGGCCCTCAAGTATTTTCATCAGTGCTTTAGGAGGAAGGAGGACCTTCAGGACAACCAGGTGTCCAAGAGACTGAGACTACAGGTGTGCCAGTATTTGTCACTTATGAGAGAGGCACAAGGAGTCTTTTTGCTGCTGTCAGGCGAGTACTATCTCCACCAGGGGTGGAAGGGGTCTCTCCTTCTTCACTAGATCATAGGTAAATGCTATCTCCACCAGGGGTGGAAGGGGCTTTGCCTTCTTCTCTAGCTATACAGGTTGTCCAGCAGTCAAAGAGTAGAGACAAAGAGAAACAGAAGATGCATGAGGAGGGCCCTACTGAAGGGAAAGATAGGGATTTTATTTTGAATGAGGAGGATGTCATTGACTTGGGCTCTCAAGGCTTAAGAATCAAGGACATGATTATCAAAGATAAGGAGGCTGAAATACAAGCCTTATCAGTTAAACTTGAGAGAGCTAAATTGGTCATTAGCTACCTTGAGCAAGATAACAAGTAGCTTACCGACAAACAAGACCTCATGGAGCTGCAAATCATCAAAGAAAACCAGCAAAGGGCCAAGAAGGCAATGGTCAAGTTGGCCTCCATTGAACAAGAAATAGAGAATGACCGGGAGTCTTGGTTGGAGAAGGTGAACATGCACTTGGAGAGGTTGCTTGAGAAGGCAAACAAAGAGAAGAAAATGCTTTATCACTTAGCCTACCACTACCTAACCTGGAGCAAGATTTGTAATGCGCGGATAAAGAGGCTAAAAGCCAAGCTATGAAGAGCTTTGAGGAGCAAGAAAGAGAAAGATAAACTCAAAATCTTGGCTGAAGCATCATTGGCCCAAAAAAGCACCTAACAAGGATCCCTCATGCCAAATTTTAGGAAATTTTGTGAAATTTTTGTCATTTTTGAATTTTGGAATTTGAAAAATAGGTTTTTCCAATAGGTGTGCAACGCCACTGGCGCTACGTTTTTGATGGGGACCACCTTTTGAAAAATGGTTTGCATTTTTGGAATCAACATGGAAAAATATGAAAACCCAAAAATTTTGAGAAGTTTTGGATGAGATATTGGCCACCAAAAGGGCAAAAAACACCAAAAAAATGCCCCCTCTGCCACTTTTTTAACCCACAGGAAGCAGTCTTGGGAGAATCAACTTTTGGAGGGGAAAATGACCTCCAAATCAGGGAATTCAAATTGTTCAAGAAACTAGATAGGTAGTGATTTCCAAAAAGCCATCTTGGGCCTGATTTGGACACCGTGAAGGCCTCCAAAACTACCCCTGAAGTGGCGCTGCGCATTAAATTTTTGGCACTGTGCATTAAATGGATTTTGCGAGTTTTGCTTAAAAATCCAGATTTCTCCTAGTTTTCGCTACATTTGACTTTTTCTTCATTCATTGGTAAATGTAGCATGGTAAATGATGTATTTGATGTAAATATGGATGAAAAACACCTCATAGGGTAGATACATCAAGTTTCAAGTGGTTTGATGATGAATGAATTGGTTTCCTAAGTTTTAGAGGCAAGTTGTTCCACTGCCTACTTTTGTGTTCCTAGTTTAGATATGGTTGAAACCACCCCTCTTCTCATGGATTCGACCCCTGATAGCTAGCATGAGTAGTTTCCTTGCCTATATTATGTACTTTTTCAGTCATTTGCAAAGGTTGGACTCTTGTGGAAGCTCTGAACTCTATTGTATATCTCTACAGCAGTTTGGCAAGGAATAAAACCAGGTTTTACAGCTATTTTTGTGGGATTCTTGTGATATTGAGTTTATGTATTGTTTCTTCTTTGTAATGAGTTTTCTCTGATTTTTTATATGTATCCACATCTCTCTCTCTCTTCTAAACTAAATGAATCAAGGTGAATAGACGAAATACACTAATTTACAGTGCTTTGTCTTGGGAATGCATTTGGTTTTCTATGTTTTCAACAGTTTGAAGAGGATTCATGCTCCTCATGCCCTCCTCAACCCCTCAGCAGTCTAAATCCACCATCTCAAACAATTTCTAGTACATAAATCCTTTGTCTACCTCACCCCACAGAACATGTTTGTATCCCTGATTTGATTTCCCAGACCCAACCTGCCTGCTCCATTTGATCTAGCAACCAAACATCAAAATCAACCAAAATCCTTTGAGCTACTATACCTAGCCTAAAATCTATATTCAACTCAGTCATCTCAAGTCATAATTGCAACCATCCTAACTGAGATTGACAAGGAGAGAGCCCTCTCCCGACCTGGTAGGGCTAGCTACTAGGTTAAGCGTGGTTTGTAGTTACCCTAGAATTGCCTCCTTTCAGCCTGAGGTCGATCTAGGCCCTAACATAGTGGCGACCATACTGGGGAACATAGTTTTATGTTCCTCAGCAAAATGTAATCAAGTTCAAATTTGATTGTTGATGGTGAACAACGATCAGACACGAGAAGGCTGAAATCATTCACCTGGCGATTCCAAATTAGTCTCGAGATCAAATCCAAGGACTCTACTGGAGGATGAACTCAGCCAGTAGAAACATGAAAGGACAATATCGAAAGATCAGGTATTCCAGTTGGAATTTCATCCAAGACATTATGTTCTTTGTTATAAATTGTTTCTTCTCTTTTCTCGAGAATGTCAAGAAGGCTTTACGAAGTATACTGTATTTGAGAAAAGATCCTAGACCTGCATTTGATTCTTTCCCTTTGAAGATTGTGAATACCAAATATTCACATGCCTTTGATCTTGATCAAGACCCTTTTTATGAATCTTGTGATGACTGTCTTCAAAATAATGAGCCTAAAGAGACCAAGACTGATTCTACACCTTCTATACATATTCCAATACCTTGTAAAATTCCAGATAGATACAAGCCTTTGATTTTACCTCCTATATCCCATGATTTCCCTAAAAATCATGACATATATCTACCAAGATTTGATGGTGAATGCGACAACATCACTGCTGAGAGACATGTACTTAATTTTGAGTCTTTTCTTGACCTTTTTGAAGTTCATGAAGAGGATGTTAGTATTAGGCTTTTTGCTCTTTCTTTGCAAGGAAAAGTCAAGAGTTGGTTCAAAACCTTGCCTGATGCGAGCATCTCAGATTTCCAGTAGTTCATCAAAGTTTTCCTTGATAGGTGGGTGGTCAGATAGAATCCTTTCTTGATTCTAGAAGAGTATAACCAATTGAAAAGACTATCAGGGGAGACAGTACAATAGTTTTCTGCCAGATTTAACCAAGTCTATTTTTCGATGCGAGTTAATATAAGACCTCCTCCTGGATTCGCTCTCTTACACTACCCAAAAGCCTTTGATCCAGAAATGGAGTTTCAGTTGAGGGAAAGGAACCTTGCAACACTTGAAGAGATGCAAAACAGTGCAGCAGATGTAGAAGCTAGTTTTTTTATCAGGAGGGCAAAGTTGAAGGAAGAAGAGAGAAGAACATAGATCCAGAGGAATCAACATCTTTAGAGGTAAATCTCGACATTTTGGTGAGTGCAGTGGAAGATATTATGAAAAATATCACCACAAGGAATGAGTATGATGTTCAAGACCATGGCTTGCTGATTGAAGAGGAATAGATGGCCGATCTAAAACATTTTCTTTCTTATCCCAATTGTCATAGATCTGATAATGATTGTTTTATAGATCATCTTGGAGAAAAGAGATCTGTTGATTTGACATGTATGCTTGATGATGTGTTTTTTACTAATGATTTGTCTCAGTTTGATCATTATGATGATGATTATGTTCTCCAAACAGAAGTTAATCTTATAGACAAACCAGCAGTTATTTTGTGGAAGGAGGAAGTTCACTTTCAGCAGTGCGAGTACAATGATCAACCGATGCATATCAGCTATGGAAGTGAGGAGGGAAATGCAGTAAATTTTGAAGTAAGTGAAGGATCTTTGCATTTTTGTTTTACTTCATTTCAGTTCATTAGAGACAACTTTCATGCAATCAGAAGTCAGTTGTCAATAAGTTTCGATCTTGAACATCTTTAGGGCAATGAAATCCTTGTTCAAGACTTCTCATATCTAGATTTGCAGCCCCCGAATGCCATTGATTGTCAAGTTGTAGATGAAGACTTGGAAGCTGGAACATATGATCAAATGATGCAAGATGATTTTGTACCATTCTATTTTGAATCATTTCAGTTTTTGAAGGGAAATTTGCATAGTATATCTTCAATAAAGAATGAGCAGCCTATAGAAAATCATGCAATCTCATCGGAACCAATAGAAAATGGGTTGCAGAAGTATTTTCAAAATTTTCACGATCCAATAGCTAATGTTTTGGATGATGTCTACAGTCAAATTCCTTCTCCATTAGCTAACTGTGAGCTTGGAAAAGGTATTGATAAAAACTTGACCCGACAGTCAGTTTCTTTGTCATTTTCAATAGGAATCCCGTCACCAAACTCAGATGAAAGTTTGCATTCATGATACAAGGAGAGGAGAAGTAATCCATTGGATGAGCTAAGTCCCAGTGCACATGAATTTCAAAATCCTCATGCAGTATTTTTGGAGGCGGATAGAGAATCCATATTATTCAATTTGGGAAAATTTGGATCTGTTTACAAGTTTTCACGGGAGTTACCTTTTAGTAGTTTTCTCTTGCTGTTGATAAGCAAGAACTTGTGGAGAATGCAAACAGCAGCCAAAATGCTTACTTGGTTGCATTGGTTATTTCACTTCACTTGATTAGGTGAGGGATGGAAAAGTTGGAGTAGGATTTATTGAATAAGCTCTATTTTGAGCATATTTTCCAATTTGTCAATTGTGTTTTAGTGTTGAGTTACTTTCAAGTCAGTTTGTGTCTTTAAGTCATCAGTTTTCAGTCATGTAATCTCAGCTTGAGTTTTTGACTCCATGCTCAATGGATAAGGCATTGGTCTGCTCTCCCAAAGATCTGCGGTTCTTGGCACCTCCAAGGAGCTACCATCCCCATTGGAGCCAATGTTAGTGTCAGTGTCTTCACACTGCCATCGGTGATCAAAATTACTCTTTTGCATTCATGTTAGGTGTCCCATTCAATCAGCTGCATTCCATTAGGGCATGGGTCAACTGATGGTAGTGGTTTCATTTCAGTTTTCTTCATGTCATATACCTACTGACTTGTTCAAACATCTTTTAGTTGTCCATAATCATTTCAATTTTATTTTTAACCAGTCCTAGGATTTAGTTTCATTAGGTCTTAGGGTTTTTCATCATGGTCATTCAGAATGAATAAAATGGTCAGCAGACAGATGAGGAGGATAAAAAGTTCATAAAGTCATCATTTGTCTTTTTGTGAACTCAATAAAGCTCTTTAAATCTCAAAACTATGTTTTGAGGTAAAACAGAGCATTTGTATTTAATGAGTTCATTTGATATAATTTGATGTAATTTTACTGTTCCTATATGTAATAAGTATGCTCCTGGTGACCTGGAAACAATGCTAGTTCCTGCCACTGCAAAAAGTCCAAATTTAGAAAAAAAAAAAAAAAGGTGACAAAACATTAGGAAAGTGGGTTTGGTTTAGTGAAAAATAAAGAAAAAAAGGTATAAAACCCCATTCATTCAAGTCATTTCTCATTCTTGCAAGTTTGAAAACCAAGGAGAGCTCCTAAATCGTGTTTTTCTAACCCTCATGAGCAAACAAGGAAAAACAGGGAAAATTTTGCTGAAGTTCACCGGCGCTGCGCATTATTTCCCCGGCATTGCGCATTAAAAGTGCGTTGTGCACCTATTGAAGTTTGGCAGTGCAATTTTGGTCTGGCGTTGCGCATTAAAAGTGCGATGCGCACCTGTTTACTGGCACTGCGCACCTATTGGGGAAGAACAAATTGCTATAAATTGCCTTCAAACTTCTCAAAAATCACTTTGAATGCTTATGCCAAGTAAGTTTACCATTCTACCTTTCTAAGAAAGAAGTGTGCTTGATTTCTTGAGTGTGTTTGGCATCATTTTACAAAAAACCCTATTGGCATTGAAAATTTCTCTCATAAACCCTAAATAAGCTAAAACTACCTCTCATAAGCCACCAAGGGTCATTTGCCGCTCTTCTCCTTCATTTACACTTAGTTTACCAAGTTTTTTTTACTATCCATCAGTCATCAAGTTTCATGCCACTAAACCCTACTTTCTACATTAAACCCTAGCCCTAATACACTATTAACTAACCCTAATTCCCAATTCTTACATTCCCACTACCCCCCATTCCCTTATCAAACTCTATACCCCAACTCCCTCAAGTATTCACACCCTCATCTTACACCTCACTTACCTTATATTTTTAAAATCTCTTCATACTTATCTTGTTATCACTACAAACCTTCATTTCACATCACCTATCACATCACCAAAATACCCATGGAGAGGGACACAGATTATGAGATGGAGGAAGAAACCTTTAGTGACAGCTCTTGGGAAAGACATGTGCCAAGGAAGCCTCACAAAGGGGGAAAAATCATCCGGGAGGAACCTATCAGTCTTACAGAGTTGCTTGCTTGCTCACTTGCCATATCATGTTTTAGACATCACTCTTGCTATGATTTTTTTTGAAATGGTGGAGAGGGTCAAATTCCATCATGAGCTAGCCAGGTTGTTTGTTACTCATCTAGACAAGGGTCAAGTTACCCTTGCCGGTGTTTCTTTCACATTATCACCTACCACTATCTCAGAAGCAACAGGAATCCCAAATGTAGGTGAACAATGGAACAAAGGGCAATATGTGGACAAAGAATATTATGAGCCTTATATTAAGGCTAGATATCATGATAGGATCAGTAGGGTATTTCCTTTCAAGTACTTGGAGGACAGGTTTTACCCTATTATGAAGATCATCATCAAATACTTCACCTGTGGGGGAAGGTTTTCCCGCTTATATGCATACCACATCAGGTTATTGATGCACTTCACTAGGGTGAAAATAATGAACCTCCCCTACTTTATATGCATGAACATAGAAAATATGGCCTATTATGTTTAGAGAAAACCATTTACTCAACAGCTCAACAGCATTTATCACTTCTCCTTGATGAAGATGGTTGTCTTATATCAGTTGAAATTGTTGAACATGCCATGGGAGACCTTCATTTCCCATAAAATGTTCAAAGGCCCTCAAGTATTTTCATGAGTGCTTCAGGAGGAAGGAGGACTTTCAGGACAACCAGGGGTCCAAGAGACTGAGACTACAGGTGTGCTAGTATTTGTCACTTATGAGAGAGGCACAAGGAGTCTTTTTGTTGCTGCCAGGCAAGTACTATCTCCACCAGGGGTGGAAGGGGTCTCGCCTTCTTCACCATATCACAACAAATGCTATCTCCACCAGGGGTGGAAGGGGCTTTGCCTTATTCTCCAACTATACAGGTTGGCCAGCAGTTAAAGAGCAGAGACAGAGGGAAATAGAAGATGCATGAGGAGGGCCCTACTGAAGGGCAAGATAGGGATTTTATTTTGATTAAGAAGGATTTCATTGACTTGGGCTCTCAAGGCTCAAGAATCAAGGACATGATTATCAAAGAGAAGGAGGTTGAAATACAAGCCTTATTAGTTAACCTTGAGAGATATAAATGGGCCATTAGCTACCTTGAGCAAGAAAACAAGTAGCTTACCGACAAACAAGACCTCGTGGAGCTGCAAATCATAAAAGAAAACCAACAAAGGGCCAAGAGGGCAAAGGTCAAGTTGACCTCCATTGAACAAGAAATAGAGAATGACCGGGAGTCTTGGTTGGAGAAGGTGAACATGCACTTGGAGAGGTTGCTTGAGAAGGAAAACAAAGAGAGGAAAATGCTTCATCACTTAGCCTACCACTACCTAACCCGGAACAAGATTTGTAATGAAAGGATAAAGAGGCTAAAAGCCAAGCTAAGAAGAGCTTTGAGGAGCAAGAAAGAGCAAGATAAACTTAAAATCTTGGTTGAAGCATCATTGTCCTAGCAAATCACCTAATAAGGATACCTCATGCAAAATTTTAGGAAATTTTGAGCAATTTTTGTCATTTTTGAATTTTGAAATTTGAAAAATAGGTTTTTCGAATAGGTGCATAGCGCCACTGGCATTGCGTTTTTGATGGGGACCTCCTTTTGCAAAATGGTTTGCATTTTTGGAATTAGCATGGAAAAATATGAAAACCCAAAAAATTTGAGAAGTTTTGGATGATATCTTGGCGAACAAAAGGGAAAAAAACACCCAAAAAATGCCCTCTCTACCACTTTTTTAACCCATAGGAAGCAGTCTTGGGAGAATCAACTTTTGGAGGGGAAAATGACCTCCAAATCAGGGAATTCAAATTTTTCCGTAAACTAGACAGGTAGGGCTTTCCAACAAGCCATCTTGGGCCTAATTTGGACACCAGGAAGGCCTCCAAAACTGCCCCTGAAGTGGCACTGCGCATTAAATGGATTTTGCCAGTTTTGCTTAAAAATCCAAATTTCTCCTAGTTTTCACTGCATTTGACTTTTTCTTCATTCATTGGTAAATGTAGCATGGTAAATGATGTATTTGATGTAAATATGGATGAAAAACACTTCATAGGGTAGATACATCAAGTTTCAAGTGGTTTGATGATGAATGAATTGGTTTCCTAAGTTTTAGAGGCAAGTTGTTCCACTGCCTACTTTTGTGTTCCTAGTTTAGATATGGTTGAAACCACCCCTCTTCTCATGGATTCGACCCTGATAACTAGCGTGAGTAGTTTACTTTCCTATATTATGTACTTTTTCAGTCATTTTCAAAGGTTGGACTCTTGTGGAAGCTCTGAACTCTATTGTATATCTCTACAGCAGTTTGGCAAGGAATAAAACCAGGTTTTACAACTATTTTTGTGGGATTCTTGTGATATTGAGTTTATGTATTGTTTCTTCTTTGTAATGAGTTTTCTCTGATGTTTTATATGTATCCACATCTCTCTCTCTCTTCTAAACTAAATGAATCAAGGTGAATAGACGAAATACACTAATTTACAGTGCTTTGTCTTGGGAATGCATTTGGTTTTCTATGTTTTCAACAGTTTGAAGAGGATTCATGCTCCTCATGCCCTCCTCAACCCCTCAGTAGTATAAATCCACCATCTCAAACAATTTCTAGTACATAAATCCTTTGTCTACCTCGCCCCACAGAACATGTCTGTATCCCTGATTTGATTTCCTGGACCCAACCTGCCTACTCCATTTGATCTAGCAACCAAACATCAAAATCAACCAAAATCCTTTGAACTACTATACCTAGACTAAAATCTATTTTCAACTCAGTCATCTCAAGTCATAATTGCAACCATCCTAACTGAGATTGACAAGGAGAGAGCCCTCTCCCGACCTAGTAGGGCTAGCTACCAGGTTAAGCATGGTTTGTAGTTACCCTAGAATTGCCTCCTTTCACCCTGAGGTCGATCTAGGCCCTAACACCTCGTGCATAAATTCTCCAGCTACTATTGAAACGAATATTTGACTCCCTCACTGAAGGCTCCAACCCTCAACAACTTTGTGGACCACTTTCCATAATATTTCATACTGGATCCACCTTACACAAGGCATCAAATATATAGGCCAATTTTCATCATATTTTCATATTGGACCCACTTCCAACATTAACACCAATATCAAATACCAATTCTGAAACCAATCACTGAATCTCAATTAGCCATGTAATAAATCAATAGGTCATATCAATGCACCACTCATCAATATACCAAACCATGTACTGTTCATCATCACATAAACACAATGTTGTTCTTGCAAACCTTGATCAAGCATACAACATAATGTATACGCTAGTTCCTTGAAGCATACTAGCATATGTACATGATTCTCTGAAGAAGACTTGCATACATATCTCGATATACTAATAGTTTAATTTGAATCATTGTACTACTTAAACAACCATCAAATCAAATATTGAATCAAATATTGAATCAATCATAGATCATCGAGCCAATTATAGATCACAACATAGTATAACCAACCCAACCAAACTAGTATTATCAAACAAAGATTATCATGATAGAGACATCATCGATAGACAACAACAACCATAACACAATTGATTAAATGTCATCAACAAGCCATACTACAAAACCCTAGCTTTTGTACTGACTTTCATAAAGTGCACCATCATATGTATGTGTTTACCATTCATAACACCTGTGTACAGATCTACACAAACTGAAAAACACTTCGTAGAATATATACACGACTACCTAGAATAAAATCTGCGTATGTACACGACTAACCTGAGTATAGATTGAAATCATTGAATTATACTTTCGCTTCACAACACATCATCTATCAAACCCAAATCTCGACATACACACTGCTACAGTCACACATCATTATACCATCATCATAGATCTATCAAACCATACACAGACTAAGCAATATGTATTCATTTTAGATCTATTAGATCTGATCCATGTTCCCTAGTGCACACCTATTTGATATCAAATCATTCATAAATAATTCATAATTTTTTCACACCTAACACTTTGATCTTCATCTCATTATATAGTTTTTTCCTTAGCCAATACCTTTGGCTAATCCCTTAGTAATGTTGTTAGTATTCTTTGACAGGATCAAATAACAATTGATGCACCCATTACCATGGGTCAATACCATGGTAAAGAACCCTGGTGTTCAAATTACCATGGTGTGGATTATGTACGTGACTTTGCTTCTCAATACTTGCATATGTACGTGACCTGCTTCACAAGACCGGCATATACATTCTCAAGCTTGTCATTACCATCCATCTATTAGTGAATTTTCCTTTCTCTATTCATACAATTTGTGGCATTTGCTTCACTCTATAAAACATCTTGTTATTAGAATGTTGACATCTTTATCAAATAGGTTTCCATCAAGGACAACACATTAGCCATAATACCAACAATCTCCTCCTTTGGACTTGATGGAAACCACTTTGGTGTTTGGACATCATCTCTAAACACCTGCAAACACACTTGAAAATGCCAAGCTTCTCTCGAAAGACTTCTCACCAAGCATTCTACTCCAAACACCAAGCTTCTCTCTACCTTTGAACTCAAGGGAAAAGGGCTAACCAATGTTGAATTAAGGCTTCTTTCCTCCTTTGTAGATCGGATTACTATAGGTATTCTCTACTGAAAATTGCATACTGACCATGCTCCCCCTGAGCATATGTTGAAGATATTCAATGGAGTACTTCACTCTATGACTCAATCAAATATGACCTTTCCTATCCCCAGTGACTCATCATTACATCAATCACCCAACATAGTGGGGTTACATATTTGACCCAACATTACATTAATGTCCCAACATAATCGGATTACATGACTTGACCCAATAGCCCATGTATAACTAAATTTTACAATGATTTACAACAATGGTATTTATATGACCTTTACATCAAGAGATAGATATGAAATTTTTAACCAAAACCAAGAACCTCTCTCATGAGGTAGCAAGACCATGATAGTCATCAGCAACCATCATACACCATATAGGAACCTACAACATGAAAATTTTATCGCAGCAACATAGATAGCAGCATGAACATCTTCATCATCAATATGTAAGATATGACAATGTATGATCCATGATCTTTTACTTATAGATGCATCAGAATTATATGAAACAAATCTTATTAACCATGCAACTTAAAAGTACACAAAAAATGTGGGAATAACATGATAATAAAGAAACCATGACACAAATATTTGATTATGGAGCTTGTCCAATTTGGACTATGTCTCCGTGCCTTGCTGAATAGTGGGGAGGCCTTATTTTATTAAGTGGCATAAAAAAGAAATAAAATTACAAGAAACATTATTTACAATACTTATACCTCCAAGCTGGAAGATGGACGAAGAATGGAGAGCCCAACTTTAGAAACAGACAACACCATTGACTTCCTGGCAAAAAATCATGCAAAAATGCCTATCCAAATACCCGATTTGGATAATCGTGGCTTCTGCAACCTTCTTGGAACCTCCCTGCTGCTCAAGGTGAGGTCCTGACCTGCTGCCAGGGTCAGAGTCTACTACACAATAAATTATGAATTAATTGGCCAGTCTTCTCTCTTCTTCCAACACAAAAGGGTCTTTTATAAGTATGGCAACAATCCCACAATACCCAAGCCGTTTTAACAAAATAAACCAAGTTAAGCAGACGAGATTGGGTTGGAAGGATACATGGCAACAACCTTACAATTATGGCGAAAATAATTACAAACATGGCATGAAACTTTTTCAACTACGTGTGGAAAATGGCAATTTTTACTATCGTCGTTTCCAACCATCGGTGGACTGTCCCAAGCCCAAACAATCAAACACTCTACAATACAGTAGACCCGCTAAGCTATAGGACACAACATATAAAACATCGCATCTGATAGTTCCCATCGTAATAGCAATCGGCACTTTCCCTCAGAGGATATCAAAGTCCATACCATTGTGATAGCAGTAGACCCATCAGGCTTATAAAATAGAGTGTATAAAAATATCAGGTTCAAAAGTCCCCCATCACAAATCACAATTAGCGACAGCTGGGGTGATACTCCATGCTCCGGCTGCAATTTCCGATTGTGATTTTATCGCATTGCAACTGGCTCTTTCGAGGGCCAATTCTTAAAACACTTGTCCACCGTCGATCCACAATATGCATTATCGCAATCGCAAATCGGTAATGCTAGGGGCCGATTCCTTAACTCGTGACCTCTATTTTTCTGCGATATGAAATATGCGGGACCTAATGGTAGCCTCCCACTTGGTGCTTCCCTATTCTTTGAAACTTTCCATGTCATCTCCTCCTGCCATTTGGACAAGTCAAACTTGAACTTTGACTTGTTCTAACTTCTTCGTATGAACTCAGATTTGAGTTTCGTTCACACCATTGGAATCAGGATGAAATGCACTTCGATCCGATGCTAATTTTATCCAGATTCTGCCACTTTGAGTTTTGAGCCTTTTACCATGCCACTGGTACTTTTTGAAGATCCGCCTAGATCAATCCTCCAAGATCCTCCTAGATCAATGTAGCTCTAATATCATTAACTTGTGACCAATAATGCATTGTCTCCAAGCATCACCAATCAGCTAAAGCAACATCATATCAATAAACATCCTCTTGACTTCATGTAACATGCTTTTTCCACATATAGGAAGAGTCGTAATCCATAGGGACCATATATCAATCCTTTTCTTCAATCATCCATCAAAGACAAGGATAAATTTCAACATCAATAATGATCATAGCATATAATCCATCAAGTGTATCAAGTAGAATTATCACATCATAATCATCTTCATCAAAATGCAACTCATGTAATCATCCATAACGTAGTAATAAAAATTTATACATATCTTCTCATCAATGAGAGATTCCAACAACAATGAGTAAATCAAGGACTCATCATCATCAACTAACCGTAGCATAAGATTGTGCAATCAATCTCCATTAGTAATTCATCTCCTTGATCTCATATCATCAAAGTCAACATGGTCTTTCTAGAAAGAGCCACAATAGATGAATATCAAATACAACATAACACCATAAGCAACATACCTTTCCATGCATCAACAACATATGTGAGAACCAAGAATATCACATAGAACTACACAACAACATCATAACAACTTTTCACGTGTAGCTCATAACCCACAATATATAGGCATTATCCATAACTTCACCATATGAAACCTATGCATCATTGAAGACATAATGATAACAGCATATAAATGTCAACAAGCAATGAGTGAATCATAAACTCATATTCATCAACCAATGTCAATAAGGACCATAGCATGCACATCCTCTTCATCAAGTGTATCACATAGGATCAACTTCACTAAGTGCAAATTGAGCAATATATAGTCATCATCCAAGACTTCATCATTACTAATGATATAATGACAGTGGCATATGTGTCTTTAGCAATAACAACTATACATCACCAATGATGTATACTTATCATGAACATCATCATGCAACAAGGAATGATTAGGAAATCATAATGCCAACAATGCCCTATTAGAAGCATAGTAGATGCTCCCCTTGAACCTGTGCCAACTTATTATTATCAAATTTGATTATATCCAACTCATCAATCAACACATCCATCAAAAGAACTAAAGTAGCAATGACACTTTGCAGCAACTTAGCATCATTTCTAAGTAACATTTGAGCATTATCAACAGACTGTACTAATCAATAATTGATTGAAGCATATCATAAACTCCCTCTGAGTCTATCCCATTATTTCTTCATCTAAGAGAAAAATACGTGACTGTCTAGATCAATACTTGCGTATATATGTGATTTTCCTTTATAGTATCCGCTTACATAAAGTAAAATGCTTAAATTTTAATGACAATAGCTCCCCCTGAACATATCATACATGTTCTAGTTCTCTTTTATCTCATCAATGCAATGTTATCCGTATAATCATCACCAAATGAATATCAAATCAAGCTAGAGAATTATCACAAAGATACACATGCATAACTCCCCCTGAGATGATATGTTACTGATCCTGCGGGCTTGATAATCATCACATGTTCTCACATCACTTCTGTAGTTACTGTTAGAAGTATTCTTTAAACAAAATAGATTGTAGTGGGAACTATCTTCTTTTATTCGAAATTTGAAGAAGACAAGAACTATACCTCTTATTTCTGTCTAAATTCTTCTCTGCTAGCACATTTAATTTGTTTGGATTTCTGTATCCTCTTTTTATAACCTTTTAGTTTCTTTGTCTATAATTTTTCATTTGGTTGATGTAAATAAAATTATGCATCCTTTGTCAGTTATTTGACCTACACTTAGAATATTATGCTTTAGTCCTTAAACTAATAATACATCAACTTCTTTTGCATACTTCTCAAGTTTGATTCTACCTTTTCCCATAACTTTTGTTGGAGCTCTATTTTCAAGAATCACCTTACCATATTTTCTTTTTCTTGAGAAACTCAAACTTGCCCTTATCTCCAGTCATGTGATGAGAGAATCCTCTATCGTCTTCATCTTTAAATGAGCACAAATCAAGACCACACCTTGTTTGTTCTTCTTCTTTTTGATTATCATGAGAAGTGTTGGTGGATCCATTCTTCTCAGATATTTTGGAAACAATATTCTTATCTAATTGCTTTCCATGTTGTATGTGGAGGTCCATTGACTTGTTCCTACATTATTTTGATACATGCCCAAACTTGTTACAAGTTTATATGACCAGAAAAAGGAGCAGAGAAATTATAATATTTTTGTTTCATATTCCTTTTATTGCAATTAGTAGCTTTGTGACCAAATATGTTGCAAGAAAACAAATATCCCTTGAAGAAACTTGAGTACCTAGGAGCTGATGACTTCCTTATGAAGTAGCTATTTGCTTGAGATCGAAACAATCTACTTTTGTAATTGTTTGTAACATGTCCATAATTATGACATATAAAGCATTCAACATTATTGAACAGAGGAGAGAATGGACTAATGCTTTTATTATTGGGAGTAAACGATTTGTTTTGAAAATTCATCTTCCTTGGATGTTGATCTAGTTGACTTCTTATCTCTTTAACATGAATTCCAGATTTCATATTGTTGTCCTTCAAGATCCTCGCACAAGCCTATGAACTAGATTCTCCTTTTACAAATTCATGAAAACTAAGGCCAGATTTAATGGAGGGATACCTTTGACTACTAAGAATGTTATCCAAAATTTTAGTACTATTTTCAAATTTCATATGTTTATCCTTCTCTTCTAATTTACCTTTTAGAATGTTTACCTCAACTTCCATTTTGTGGTATTGTTCTTCCTTTCCAGAGACTACTTCCTCATTCCTTGTTCAACCTTTCTTGCTTCTTCTAATTTCTCCTTTAATTCTATAATCTCTTCCTTCATCCCATTCTCTTCTTATTTAAATTCTTGAAGTAGCTATTCATTTTACTTGTTTGAATTTTCAAAATCCGCTCTTAGAGAGGCGATCTTTTTTTTTTTTCCACCAGAAAAATCGTAATCTTTCATTATATGGTGAAAAATTACATATAGTATATGATGTTCAGCATATGCGGATTGCACCCATGTATCTATAATATCTACAAACCATTCCTGTACATGTCTGTGTCAAAATCAAAAATCATCACGCAGGATGATGCAGTAATGGTATTCTATATAAAAACATATTTTCACCTCGCAGGATGTTGATCATAAATAAAACTAAATTATCTGCATCATCATATATACTCGATGGTTCTTCAAAAATTCAGTGACCATCCACCTGATGGTAGATTTGATCTATATAAGGCCTGTGGAAATACTGGTACTGAGAGGTACCCCCTATTCTTGGATTATCCACTTTCCTCCTGGCAGGTGCGTGGCTTCCTTGGATAATCTATTGGCACTGTGGTTATGCTCCTTGTAGATATGACGAACAAAAATGGTTTTAAATTGAGATTTGAGATGCATAACTTTGTCCAGAATATTTAAGAGTGTGTGCACGTGACATCTAGTTTTCAAATTGATCCAATTTATGATAATATTTGAGTCCCCATATATCTCAAAGTCTCTGCATTCATGATTTAAAGCAAAATGCATAAGATGACGAAGAGTTATGAGTTCTGCAAAATTGTTCGTTCCTACGCCTAAGCCCATCTTGACTTTGTAATAATGCTGATCTGATAGATATAGAATGAAGCCCCCCCCACATCCATGTTGTTGAGCAGCTCCATCGAAAAATGCCCATGGTGAGGAGTGGTCTATGGGGTCGGGGCAGTTGGTCTGCGAGAACGAGGAGGAGTATATTCAGGCAATTCGTGATATGCTGCTATGATTTTGGCAATAATGGATTGCCAGCGAATTGAGCCATTTTCGAAGATCAATTTGTTCCTTGCCAGCCAAATTTCCCAGCAAATGATGAGAGGAAGACATGTGAGGTTAGTTCCAGCAT